>CM070833.1:19687256-20397256 GCA_036326025.1 Chrosomus eos
AAAATTTAAAATGCTAATATATATATATATATATATATATATATATATTATATATATATATATATATATATATATATATATATATATAAATTTTTGTTCTTTTTAGTTTGAATTTTTAGTCATCTCAGTAACACAAATGTGTCACTACTGTAACATTAACTAACAATGAGCAGTGTATTTGGTACAGTATTTATTAATATTTGTTAATAAAAATACTGTCCTTCATTGTTTGTTCATGCTACAGTGCATTAACTAATGTTAACAAATACAACTTGATTTTATAATGTATTACTAAATATTCAAATGAACATGAAATAATAACATGAATTAATAAATGCTATAGAATTATTGTTCATTCTTAGTCCATGTTAATAAATTAAACCTTATTGTAAAGTGTTACTGTAATTTAATTTTGTGCTTTTTTATTCGGTTTTTGCAATTAAGGTTTCGTTTTTTTTTCTTCAGTTTTAGTTTATTATTCAAGGCAACATTTCTAATTTTCATTTAGTTTAGGTTTTTTAACTAGTATTTACATTTTAATTTATTTCATTATTATACACACACACACACACACACACACACACACACACACACACACACACACACACACACACACACACACACACACACACACACACACACACCACACACAAATTATATAATTATATTATATATATATATATATATATATATATATATAATTTAAAGTTACAATTTTCTTTAATTACAAAAGTCAATTTTGTATGGATATCAATATTTTTGGGTAATGAAGACATTTCAAGACAAGTCATTTGTAAACGTTACATTTGCACACATCTAGTCATTTGTTTGAGAGGTTGAAATGATGTCAGTAATGATCAAAGAAAATCTGAGACCACAGACCATAAAAGACCTAACAAGCATTTCAGTGGTCTGTGATTGTCTTTTAAAACTAATAAAATGGGGTCAAGCTTCGGTAGCACTGTCCTAATGAAAGAAACATCCAAACAATGTCCTCTTCCATAACCGTCACATTTCTTTTCTTTAAAAGAGCTGTTCCTCTCTTATTATTTGGCATGCTAGCTCTAAACACTGTAGCGTTCTGAGCCCTTTCATGTCTGATCTTTAATGAGTGATTTAATGCCAAAGGAAACAGCCTCTATCAGAGTGTTGTGGACGGGAACAGGACGTTTTGTAAGGGCTCTTTTTTTTTAAACTCTTTCTTTTGCATTTGAGGTCACTGATACATAAATTACTTGCACTAGTGCTTTAAAATGTTTACAAGTTTGGCAGAAGTCAGTCTCTTTGAATGTGTGGCAGTGACCCCGTCCTTCTCATTATTACTGCAAACAATCAAAATACACAGATACAAATCAGCTCACATTTCCATCCCAGAATGAGCTGGCAGTGCAAACACAGATGGTTCATGTCCTCTTCTGAGACAATATGTTTTTTTGATTATTTTCTTTGCGGCGTCTCTTTAAACGGCCAGTTCTGATAAAGGTAACTGGGGCGAGGGGTGGGAGATCCGTCAAGGTGGCCTGTAGATTTTTTGGGAACCAATTCCGAGCTAAAAGCGAGAGGTTTGGTCATGTGTGTGCTGATAGGAGGAACCGGCCGTCTACACGACAAACATCAGCGCTTCCCCAAGCAGCCCTGTCCCACCTCTAAACCCTCCCACTGAAAGACATACGCAGGGAAGACACTTATGAATATTTCAAAGAGATTAGAGACCAAGCGTTGAGAGGTCAAGCATGTCCTCAAATCAGACCAACCCACAATCTGAGGGCACTGAACTATGGCTGTCAGTTATTTGTATTATAAAAAGATGCCATTTGATTTAATCTTATCTAAAATCTGATATATCTGCTCACTCCTTCCGAAAGATAAAGGACAAGCGACCCATCTTCAAAAACGGCATTAGTACAACCAAAACTTTGTCATTTGTTATGCGTGTAATGATCCTGAGATTGATATCGTCTTTATTACACAGGGTGATCTTTATTGAGCTGTCTTTTCATGAATACTGGTTGGACTGACACTTGTGTCTATGGCTGTGTTCTTTTAATTAAGCAAACTGGGAGAAGTAAAGGAGATGCTTGGCAGCTTGTCAGGAAAATGGCATGTCAGGTCTACTATGGTCCCTCACAGGAGTGGCGTGCTGTCCATCATCTATACCTGTTCTTGCGGTGGACCTTTCCCTTTGGATTCCACTGTAATGTGAGATGGTGGACATCTGCGTCTGGCTGAATGAGGAAGAGCTTTACACAGTTCTCTGATAATATAAAACCCCTATCATTTACACGAGCTTTCTTCTGCCATTGTGCTGCAAAAACCGCAGCTCGTAAATCTATTAGGGGACTTGTAAACTCTAAATGAGTTGTACTAATTAGTAAGTAAAAAAAAATTATATCTTTATAAAATAATATATTCTTCTTATTAAAAAAATTATGAAAAATAAACAAAACAAAAGCATAGAAGAACAGGATTTTAAAAAATTGTAAGACACTTAAACATTCAGAGTGAGAATATAATTTTACTTTTGGCAGTACTATTAGTTCTTATTAATATTTTGAATTAGTTTTTATATTTTCCATTTTTATTTTCAATTTTAGTTAACACTTTAGTCATTTTTTGTATAAGTTTTGTTTATAATATGTCTATATAGTTTTTATTTTATAATATTATTTAGTTATTTTAGTAGTACATCAAGTTAATTGTGAGAAATGTTGCCTTGGCAAATAGCTGAATTTTTTTCGCAAATAGCAAAAAAAACAAATTTTGCTATTTTTTTTAAGGATTAGTTTTAGTTTCAATAACACTTTTTTTGTTAATTACTTCATCACAGTTGCCTAGTCATGCTTATATCATCCAATCCAATCACTTTTATTCATAATTCAAAATGTTTGCTTCTTTGGCCCTAATATATCTTTAATCTTCTTAACCTACATCAAGAAGATCTAAACGTTTTTCACTTTTAGATTTGCTGATTCTTTTTTAACCTTGTTTTTTTAACCAAACATGTTGAAAATCACCACAAAAGACAAACTAGTAATGTCCTAATGGGAATAAATAATACGCAAAAGGCTAGAAAGCTATATTTTTTGTATATTTTTTCTTATAAAGCTATAAGGGAAATTCCAGCAATCCTCATCTAAACTAAAAAGGAAAACGAGGACAGATGTACATCGGTTTACCACAAGAGCATCACTTTTCCCTTTTTCAAAACGTTCCAGAGGACTTCTAAAGGTCGGTGGCGCGTCGTGAGGTCAACACTTTGCACACATAAATAATGGAGAGTTTATTCGTCACTGACACACTATCCAAAGACGCCTCGTAAACGCAGACTCATCAGTCACTCTCCTGGGAGAACCTTCTCGAATTACCTGAACTATGATTAGTAATTTCTGGATTATTTGTTCTACTCTTGCAATATTCATGTTCTCTGTAACAGATATCATGACTTTTTTTTTCCTCCGTGAGAGAGGGAATCCCACGCCAGCCTCAGAAAAAGGACATCTATTAGCCCACTAAAATAAACATTGCATTTTTAATCGTTTTAGCATTGCATAATGCATCATTCAACACAATCTGGAGTAGTGCGCAAAGCTTTTTCCCTCACAATTTACCTGATGACTGACACGGAGAACGTCCTTGTTGTTCTCGTCTATAATGCATGCAAAACAACTTATCACAGAAATTCCCACACTTTTGAAGAAAATCAAATATATAGCGTTATTTACTGTAAACCCAAATTAATTGGCAAAACTAAAAAGAAATTAGGTAATCAGTTACATCAAAAATTTTAAGTAAACAGAACAGGCAGATTTTTATTTTGTACTCATTTGAATTGCTCTTAACTTGAAGTATTTGGGAAAGCTAAAACATACATTTAACTTAAAATGATCATGTAATCTTAACTTAATTATTTTTAGTAGTGGAAACTTGGCTAGCTTTAACTAGCTAATTCAGTAAATGCTAACTTGCTAATTGGTAACACAATGCTTTGATAGTAATAGTATAGCATAGCAATTGCTGAATGAGTAGCAATTTAGAACAAAATTTACCCCCCCCCCCCCCCCCACCACACACACACACATACATAACCGAAACACTTCCAAATTAGCATAGCAAAACAATAAAGACTAATCTCCCACTTAACATTAATCTTGCACAAAAAAAAAAAAAACATAATATAACACTTAATTTTAGTATTGACTCTCCCTTTCCAGTGTCATGGTAAAGCACACTGCGGGAAATAGAAATCCCAGCCCACTTTCACTTAAATTTAAGTTGAAGATCATAATACTCAAAACAATACAACAATTCAGATTAATTAAGATGTGTCAGTTTGGTGAAAAACAATAACAAAAAAAGTTCTAAATACTCATAAAAGTGAATTCGATTAAACTATTTTTATTTGTTGAATTTAAGTTTAGCCTATTCAAACAAATTGAATTATTTTAAGCATTATTTACATCTAAATATATAGTCAAATAAATATATAAAACAATTAATATAGTTACAATCTAGAACTAGAACAGTCAAAATTCATTGATTAACAATACGTTATTTATAAAAGTGCACTTTTTTCTTATATATGAATAACGATGCACTGTGCAAACATAAACACACACACACACACACAACACACAGTGAATAAATACTCCTGGGACATTTTTTTCTTTTCTTTCCTGTCACGGACAATAACATGTTGCAGCTGTTGTCCCCAAATCAAAGCAAAATCAGACCCTAATTGGTGTGTACATTGACATGCAGGTCCTAAGGGATTGATAATGGGAAAATCAGAAGTTTAGTTCCCCTTTCACAGGGAATGTCAGTGCACAAGTTGTAAAGTTCCCTGACATGTAAGAAAGCACACTCCACCAAGTCCATTTCCAAATGTCGCAGGCTTTGATATCCAGCTCAGTGAAACTCGTGACTGTTTTAATTAAGAAAGAAATACAATGAAATGACAAGAGTTAGAAGAGGAAATCTCCTTCAACTAATGCCTTTGTTTCTTTCCCTCGTTCACAGTGCGCTATGTCACTTTCAAAAGCACTTGCCAAGTTAAATTATTCCGTTTCTGTGACAAAAAGCAAAAATACAGCGAATTACGCCTTTAAAAACAGGCAGCCTCTTTGACCTTGAAGACTTGCGTGTGCCTTGCTGACGATTCGAATACAACGCATATAGACATTTGTATTCATTCAGATACCATCTCAATAACTACCGTAAGCAAAAACCTCCATCTATTCCCATCAGTGAGACAGTGGAGCCAGGACTGAGGGAGAATATCCGAGCACTTCCACTGTTTATACTGCCTCAGGTTATAAACGGCGGCGGGAATGACTGTAAGGCTGCTAACTGTGTTTTTGCTCCTACAGACAATAAGTCAGATGTACACATATATATCCCCCAATTTTTCACATGGGTTCCGGTCTACAGGATCAACTTTCTACACAGTCAGCAATAGATATTTTTTATGGTAATCAATCAAATTCCAATGACAGCCGGCCCGGGCAACTGGCCATTTTTAGCTTCTGATGATGCCGCGACAACGATAGAGGAAATATGCCTTTTTGTTTTTATTTTGTGTAATAATAGCCCAGTTTAAAGTTAGAGTATTGTTTCAGATTTTAATAAATCATGTTTCTTTCAAAACCCTATTTTGTATTTAATTACCGTATTTATTTATTGCTGAAAACATAAGCTTCATTTTAAGTGTGAAAAGGGATGTGGAAATTAAAAATAGACCTTATATGCATGCCACGTGTTTAACTAATGTTTGATATTTTGTATGGTACTTTTAATTGTCTTTGTTATATTAATTGCTTTGTGTTTGATAATAATTACTGTTTAAAGTTTGTTGACAAGCCAGTAATAGGCTTTTTAATAGCAAGTTCCATTGTAACATCTTACCCAATATAATGTGACAACATGCCCTGCTGTTGGGTCAAAAGGTCAGTGTGTTCAATGAACTATATCTTTTCTTCCTGGGAAAAAGCTGTGAAATATTCTTTTTAACTTTTTATAGTCAAGAATTGAAAGTGTGTGTGTGTCTACACATAAATGGACCCACCCGTATAAATAAAGCTACAGTTAAGTCTCCCCTCTCCATCATTTCAATGTTGCTTAACTAATACTAAAAAAAATTCAGAGGGCATGTTATGAAAACAAATATTGCATCCCACAAGCTCTCTTTCAAAAGCAGGATCTTGTTTCTCCCGCCACAAACAGCCCTAGACTTTGAGTGTATACGATCATTTTTCCCAGAATGATTGATGGCAGCCACTTACTCGCAGTGAATAGTCTCCAGTCAAACTTTCATTCTTAATACCGGTGTCAACAGTGCATCTCTAGCTCCCGACCTGCCACTACAGCCCTGAGGAGACACCTGACCAGATTCCAGCCACCCCACATATAAACAGTGTAATCTCTCAGTCTCTGACACAGCAAATAAACACAGCCCACAAGCAAAGCTCAGCAACTTAATATCCTACTTCCTTCCTTTGTGCAGACTTGACAGCTTGTAGTGGGGCTCAGGGAAAACAAAGAAAAAGAAGATTTTTTTTTACAGGTAACAAGACTAAAGTGACCGTCTCATTGAGGGTGAAGCAAGGTTAAGTGCACTGAGGTTCAGTTCTGGCAGAGGAAATGTGTGCTAAAGTCAAATCTGAAATGTTCTGAATTTGTTTATTTCTGTCACTCAAAGCCACTCAAACCAAACATGTGGAGATATACAAATGTTATGTTAAATGTTAAATAAAGGGCATTGTGTAATGGTTTGTATACAATGTATATAATAAAAATATATTTTTATATACAAATATATTTAAAAAAGAATGCAACTTATGAAACACATTGATACATAAATAACTAAATTAAATAAATGAAAAATATCTGTATAAAATCAACATAAGAACAATGCACATTTAACATTTTAACTATAAATTTAGCATAAAAATATGTAATCCTGAAAGGTCCTGTATGTGCCATATAGTTTTGTTGCTGTAGCGTATTTGCACCACCTGATGGCAATATTTCCTGTCACAACAGACATTTTCTTTTGCCAAAACATTGGCCCAAATTCTTGCTTAAATTTCAATATTTATGTGGATAATGCATTTTTAGGCAGTATATATGACAAAAACACAATCAAGGATCAAGTAAAAAAAAATATCCATTACAAATAAATGAACAAATAATTTATTAGCAAAGGCTCATCTGACCCTTGACAAAAACAAAACTTTACAGACGTTTCCTGTTAATAACTGACCTGCAAAGTATACAACACAGCACTTTTCTGCTGGAATCCCCATCTCTTAAAATCATATATGAATCAGTTTAGCACTGTGGGTACTTGTCTGTGATGGTAAGGTTTCAGTCATTTATTTTAAAATAATAAATGTATATGTTGGTCAGATAAACAATAGCACTCACTATATTGTTTTGAAGCCTAAATAAATGAAGAGAACTACTAATCCTTACTACAACCCTCCATACAGCCTTAAGGGGCAGCAAAAGACTGTGTTTTGCTCATTTTTGTGTAACCAGGAGTTGTAGGCCGGTAACAAGCTTCTCCTGTAGATCACGGCCTTTAGCGTCAAAGGCTGAAGTTCAATGCATGTTTTTGGATAGATGCTGAAATCAGTTCTATTGTTGTAGGCTACATGTACATTATTGTTTTATTAAAGACAAAAAAAAAAAACCCTTTTCGGCCAAAAAAGTTATCTGGCATCTAAATAAGCTGAAACCCCTTTTCATTAAAAATTGTAATGCATACATTCAAGATTTAATGTCTTGAATCAAACTGCCAAAAGAAGTGTTAGAATTAAATAAGCCACGTTTACAATACTTTATATATACAATATACATTTATAATACTGGACTTTATTTCAACTGTTAACATCCTTTATAGTTCATTATCTTGGATTTTCTTTTAATTTTTATAAATGCTATAAATTATAGATCTAGACTTTGTAATGTACACAAAAGCAAGAGACAAGCTCACCTTTAAAAATCAATTAAATAAATACCACACTTTCTAAAAATAAACCATAATACCACACCGATTGATAGATTTTATTTAGTTTATTTACTTTAGTCACAATAAACCGAAGAACTGGAAAATTAAACTAGGATATAAAACAACTCAAACTAGACAAACTAATTCTGCGGTGTACCAGACAGAAAAGAAAAATATTTTTTATGTAAAAAAATCTGTAGTAAACACATACACTAATTTTTCTAAATATATCTACAGTAGATATTTTAGCTTTTGATCAGCAAACTCAATTAAGCAAAGGGGTTTTGAACAGGAGTGGCGTGTGTGGGCTGTACAAAGACAAAAAGAAGGCTCCCGGTTCAAGGCTATCATGTGAATTGTTTTTCATATGAAAAATGCAAGGAGTCAAAAGTTTTGTGATAAGTGACAAAGCAGGCGGTGCCTTGAATTCCACCGTGGGATGCAACACAATTTAATAAAGAAAGAAGGTCTTGAGAGGAAAAGTGTGACGTGAAGGTTAGCCGGAGGTCTCGCGCTAGATGAAAGTGGGAACTCTCTCTCCCACTGCTGTCAGCACTTTTTAATGTGAACTTTGCGATTGATTGGCGGGCCCTGCCAGGTTTCTCTCCGAACTTTCCCCGCCATCCCGTCTCCTACAGTCATACCCTCAACACTTCAGTCCAGTGGCTCACACTTAACCAAATCAACTCACAAACTCTTTTCTATATTCCACAAGAATGATCTTATTATCATCATTTCACATGATCAAAAACTAAATGTGTACAACAGTGCCATAATGCAAAAACGTATTTATCCAAATGTTTTTCTTTAAAAGTGAAAATTAGAGCCTGAAGTTTAAATAAATAAATAATATAATAAATATACAATTGATATAATACAATTTAATTTATATTTAAAACTATATAATATAAATTCTTTTTTTATTAATTCTTACAAAATTGATCTGCCACAAGAAGCACAACATTCATAAACGGTGTGTCTAAAATGGCCACTCTTATCTTCTAAACACTGCATATTACAAGAGTCAAGTTGAGAGCTTTGTCTCTACGGCAATATAGAAAAAAACCCTCATGCTCATTTCACATAAAGGTCAGAAATTCAATCACACAACCCCAAAGCATTTCAATAGTAAAGTATGTATGGGTACGGCTAGACTTTTAATGATTTTATGGGTCAAACTAAATCATTTTTCAAACAAGCTGTTTGCGGTTATCTATTAACCCAAAAACCCAGGGGAGAGTCGAAGGAATCCAAGATATAAGAGGTAAATCATGAGCCTAATGTGCTAATTTTAAGTGTTTTCTATATATATATATATATATATAAAAGACAGTACTACCTTGTACAGTACGTACAAGAGATAAAATAGACATAACAGTTTTAGATCCATTCTGATTTATTAACGTGATCCAGACATTTTTCCAGGACAGACTCATAATTCAAACCCTATCTGTAGCCTCCAAAGCAATCCTTCTTGTAAAGTTAATGATTTCATAGTTAATGTAGTGAATTGTATCTAGGTTGCTGCTTAAAAAGTGTAAATAACAATCATCAAAAGAATAATCTATAGTATATATTTTGTTCTGTGCGTCACTTCTCTTGAAAGCGTTCCAAAATAAGAAAATGACTAAATGTCAGTCACTGTTTCTAATGCATTATAAAGTCAGCCAGAAATGAAATAATGTCAGAAAAGAGTCTGTAAATATAGTCTGTGAATAGAGCTAAGGAAATAAAAATTAGGGCAAAGGCTCAACTTGACTTGAAACATATACGGCCTTAATGCAGTCACAGATTTCATTAGTCAGTCTGAGCATGATGGTGGCGCTATACATCAGAGAATGAGAGCCAGAGAGACTTTGCTTTGACTTTTTGCACTTAAGGCCAAAAACAAAGCGGTTTTTCAAAGCCAGAGTGAAAAGTTTGATTCATTTGAACCACCTGAGAAACAAAAAAACACACCGAAAGCGACTAAAACGAAACTTTCTCTCAGAATAACCCTAATATGTGTTACTGTGGTTGAAATGGTCTACAGATTGCTATATTACGGTAGGCTTACCCTGTTCTGAAGACAGCCAGTCTCCTACCTGCCTGTGTGAATGCAGGGACAATCGGTTTGGTATGTGGAGCAGAGGTGGGTCCAGACATGCACACATGAACACAAGTACACACATACAAACATAACCCACACACACACGCACGCACACGCGCCACGATCCAGCGGACAGGAGAAGTAAGCAAGCTGGTAGAACTCCTGGGGCTTGTGAATCCAAGCTGAACTTTGGAGCAGCCTCTTAACAGATGGCATGAGTGGGTAAACTCACTGGCTGGTCCCGCACAAGCACCCTGCTTTACAGGGACTGCCGCTTTCTAATCAGATTAAATCTGTTCATTGTTGGGGTCAGTATCTGCTTGAAATCAAACTCCCCGATGCACTGCCGTACTGTACTGTGTTTCAGTATATTACAGGGAATGAATGAAAAGGATTTAACCCCACGGCTACTGTTAGACTCGCTGCTAGAGTCTAAACTGATTTCGAAACGGATACGCTCTTATGGTAACATAGGGTCTTGTAGTTAAAACAGTGTCTAAATAACAGTGAGGGTTATAACCCAACCAATCTGGAAGGCAATAGGTGGGATGCAGCCCATTAAAACTTTACATGTCTATTGCGTTCGCAAGCAAAATGAAAGCTGTCGGAACAGTAAAATCCTCCAAACATTAAGCCAAAATCACAAAAAAAAATTTTATCAGCATATAAAACACCAGAGGGTCTGAAACACCACCAGAAGCAAAATTCAATCAAAATGAAAAAGAGACTTTGTTAGAGGATGAAAAGCAAAAATTACAATAGGGTTCCATTTGTTAACATTAGTTAACATGAACTAACGATTAAACATACTCTTATCTTAGTTAATGTTTTTTTTTTCAACATTTACTAATACCTTATAAAAATCATAAGTTGTTTCTGTTAATCTAATCTAATTTAATGGACCCAAGTAACCATGAACAGTTGTATTCTTTTTAACTAATGCTAAGAAATATAAATCAATGCAGATTTGTGAGATAATTTTTGTCAAAGTGTTTCAGAGAGGGAAAAACCTCTTCATTTATAGATTTGCCTAATGCTGAATGTATTGGAAATGTTTTACGTTCTTTATCTACGCTAGGTAAATGCCAACTGTTGGAAACATTTGTCAATGTATACACCTGGCTGCACAGAATAGATGATTAGGAGATGAATGAGAGGAAAATATTGCCAAAAAAGAAGAGGAAAAAGCATACATGTACAACATAAAAATGTAGTTTTTACTGAAACTTTCTTTTAAAGTTTTTTTTTTCATGACTTTATACTATCCTGAAAAGAAATCACGAAGACATTCTTTCTACGGCGTTTTAAATGTAATGAATGTAGAGGGAATGGTATAGCTGTTCTTATGGAAAAACATGAAATAAGCATCCACTACATTATATGAGCTTGGCATTTACAATCACTCATTTTTGTTTGGTAGTTGGATAAATGATCTAATTCTTAGGATCAGGGAAAAAAAGAAAAGCAAAAGCATTGCACAAATGTAATTGTGACATGTATTGATGCTTTATGTTTGACCTCAAGGATTAGACAGGAAGTCATAAAGTAGTCTTTTATGTGTCAGACTCTCTTTGAAAACACAGTTCAATTGCTACAGCACAAACACACCAAAAAGCTTACGTTCTGTCAACATAGATTGTGTACAACATTCCAGCACATTATAAATTTTCAATAATGACCAAATATGCATTAGACTGGGGAAAAAAACATTCAGTGGAATCCAAGGCTAAAATTAGGATGCTTTGGGTTGCATAGTAAATACTATGATTAACATATTCCTAATTATTTTTTTCACTTCATCATTACTCGTTGACAATTAACATTTGCCATGACTTGAGGCTGAATTAATCTAAACTTTGATACCCTCATGAAATAGACACTCCATTTTATATTTTGCATAGTGTTCAGGGCACATATCAAATATACAAAACTACTTTTAAATGTTCTAAGGCTATAATTACTGACTTCAATTATAAACCATTGGAAGCAATTTGATTTGATAACTGATTGTTTGTTGAACATGATGGGAAAATAGAGGAAAATGGGAAAAGGAACTCAAAACTAATTAAAACAATTATGAATGTACAATTATGGGTGTGACTTGATGCACGGGTGACGGTAGCTTACAGGAGAGTTCACAGAACTAGCACAACCCATTTTTTTTCACCATTTCTGAGAACAAGCGGGTACTCTATACTTTAAAACCAGTCCTGGTGACCTATATCATGTGCCCAAGATCAGTAACTTCCCAACACAGCGTGACTTTGGACTAACTGTCCTTCTCACAGCTCCCTGAACATGTCACATGACACAAACATGGGATTTTCCACAGGACAAAAAACTGAGCCAAAACAAACACTTGACCCAAACGAGAACAGGCTACCTTAAAAGTTTTATAATTGAAAGTTATTTAAAAACAATAATATATTTCCTTCTGGCAGTGAATATAGCAAATGGTCCACGTTAGAGACAGTCATTAATTAATCAGAGTTTGTAAAGGAGGGCAGCGATGAGAGAAAAGAAAAGAAAAGGCATTCCTACACACTGGCCTCAGTGGAAAGCACCGGGCAAACAGCAGAAACTAGCTGCTTGTGAAGGGTAATGGGACATCGAATGCCAGAGGACAAAGGCGGAAGTGGCTTCAGAGAGAAAGATGAAGTAATCTCGGAAACAACTAGACACACTCCACTTGAAATTTTGCCTCAAACAAGATTAAAGTGAAGTTATTCTACACAAGTATGGCAAGGATATCCATCTTCTGCTCAGAGACAAACTAAAAACAACTGAGCAAAATGTGAAAATTTTCATTTTAGGTGTTTTTTCCATGTTGAAAAATACACAAAATAGGCAATCATAAAAATGTGTGTCATTATAATTGACAATATATCTGTAGCATAAACTTGACAGTCCAGTATATAGTACAATACTACACTGTAAAAAAGGGTAAATGAAACTAAGATTATTGGAGTGAGTTTTTAAAAGAAAATACTATTTCAGTCTTTTTACTATTTCACGTTTAGTTACTTTTTGCTCTTGAAAGAATTGGTGTAAAAAAACACTTTCAACCAGATTTGTTGTGTATTCAGTGGTTTGCAGTTTATTGGTAAGGTCTGTATTTTTTTATAGTAGCATTCCATGTTGGGACGTCAAAAAGATTAACAAATAAATGTATTTTGCTGGATATTATTTTTTTTAAATCCACAATTTATTTTTCTGGTATAACTACTTTTACAGGTAAAAGTACACTAAACTTTTGCTTTCACTTTTTAACTAAATGCCCCTCTGCAATTTAGGAACTGTGTGAAAGTGATTGTGAATCACAGTGCCCTATCAAAAGGCATCTGCCCAAGCCATTTAAAAATTCAACACCGTTAAATCCATTAAATGAGGATAACATAGAGTTTTTGTTTCAGACCTGTTGCATAAAGAATCCCCTCCCTGCTGCCTAAAGCCCTACTGAGAGAGACAGCCTTTTAATGAGGGGGGGATAATCCGGCAAAACACCCCCACTAATGAGCTATCATCATGCAAAAATGCCAGCTTGATACACATTAATTGGATTCCCACTTTTTTAACCAATTAATTGACCTGCATTGTCATGTGGCTTGGCTGCAGTGGGTTCCTAAGAGAGAGAGAGACTCTGTTTAGTCTCAGTGACTCCAATGGCTATAGGGCCTTTGAATAGAAGTAGGTTTTAGTGAGATCAGCTCTCTCATTAAAGGCTTATGACATTTGTTTGAGCCAATCCCTTTGTTGGGAAAACAGTTTGTGCTGCTCAGTTAAAGTCTCAGCTGTGGCCGGGGATGCCTGGGATTGTGATGGTCAGTTTTAGCATCAGCAGGGTCCGCATGGCTGCTCTCAGATCTCTTCACCTGCGGGGAATTCTAGCAGTGAGGCCGGAATAATCCTGTGCACTTGTTGATCAAATGCAATTAGAATGCAGATGGCTTTTAAAAAGTTTTCTTTCTTTTTTTAAGTGAAAGAAATAAAATAAAAAAATCTTGAAGAACTGTAAAATATTAAATCTGAAGGATAAACCAAGAGGTACCAGTTGAAAAAGGAAAGGAAACTTGAAAACGATTTTGGACCATAAAGGCAATCGTGTCCTCCTTCAGCGGCTCTGGGTTATAACCTCTGAAAATGACTTACATACAGTGAATGGAATGCAAAGTGTTTTAGTCAATGATCTCCTCAGGGAAACAATATCCCTCAGACTGCTCCTACTCACCAGTGTAAATGAAACGCCTGTGGATTAAACAGTAACCATGAGTAAATGAGTTCAAAGAGCCCATAATATTTTGAATTTATTATTACTTCCCCAAGGAAATGCTTGAAGCCATGCACAATGAAAATATTTGTAACTTGTTTTCAGAAAATAAAATGGATACAAAAATTCAGACGAGACATAGATCCAACTTAAAGGGTTAGTTCACCCAAAAATAAAAAATAAACGTCTTCAATTACTCACCCTCGTGTTGTTTCAAATCCGTAATCTCCTAAACACAAATTAGCATCATTTAAATTAAAACTGAGAGATTTGAGTCAATGCAACTACCACTTTGTCACTTAAAAAAGTTAATAAATAGATTGTAAAACAAATCCATATAGATTGAGTGGTTTAGTCCAATTGTTTGAAGAATTTCGGCTATTATTCACGTATACCGTACTTCCTTGATGCATGAGAGCAAACCTCATTGGTTCTTGCTGAAACTCAAACGTGCTGCATAGTCCGTATCCCACGAGAATGCACCTCTTGAACTTCCGCTTTCCATAACTGATGTGTGTGTTGATGAATATTTATATGTGAATCAATTAATTGATTAATTAATAATTGGATTAGTTTTAAGATCTCTTTATGAACCTTATGAAGCTTCAAAGTGGTAGTTGCGTGGACTGTCAATGGAGAGACAGAAATCTCTCAGTTTTCATTAAAATGTCTTCATTTGTCTTTCGAAGATGAACGAAAGTCTTACGGGTTTGGAACGACATGAGGATGAGTAAATGATGACAGACTTAAAAACGGAACTGTCATTAAAATTAAAAAGAAAAAAAAATCTAATTCATATGTAAACTAAGAATTCAAGGAAAGGCACAAGTACACATAACAAGCCCTGGCTTGCAACAACGCAAAAAAAAAAAAAACCATTGCCATTCAGTTCACCGGCATGGATGAGGTATCTCCATTAACTGAGGTTGATGACGGCTAATTCTCAGTGCACTGATTTAAGGAGAATTGACCCGAGGTCTCGGGGTCAGGATGTAGTGTCATATTGATCCAGCCCTGATCTGCATGTAAGAGGCTGATATACGGCTTGGCCACAGTGGCATACTTATAAAGCAAATGCATCCGGGGTTGAGGGCAATTATCTTTATCAACAGCTTAACACAGCCGAAGCCTATAATGTAAGAAAAAATAGATCTGAGTACTGCTCGCAAGCATCCTACCATCGCAAGCATACTAATTCAGTTCATTGATTAAAACCTTAAATAAACAACAGAAAAAAGAGCAGAAAGCAAAACATTCTATGAAAAACATCAATGCAAGCACATTAGACAACAGCGGCCTTGGGAAAATATACAAGGTATCTGCTCTAATCTATCACTGTGAGAGTGCTGGTAATAGCAGACATTAGTAGAAGATCATTACCCTCCATTGTGCATTCACTTAACTATACTAGACAGAGGTTACAGTGTAAGGTGGGCAAATGGAATGGCAGATGTTGTTTACTGGACCGATGGAATGAGAAGAAATGGAGGAAACACGTCAGTGCTGTAGGATTCAAGGCACTAGTCATTTGTAAGTTTTACCTTCGAGAATTCAAATGTACTTTAGAATTAGTGGGAGAGTAAAATAAAATGTTTGTTTTGATTTTAAAACATTTGAACAAGACAATTTGATTACACACTTAAATTTTGAAGTACAATCAACTACCAACAAGTCATTTCAACTTAAATTACATTAAAGTGACCTAAATCTGTGTGGAATCTTGTATAACTTGTGTAAAGTTAACTTTTTGATGATTTAATGCAATGTAAAAACATATGTTGCCATAACTTAATTTGATCATATAATTAAATATAATTTAAATATCTAATCAACCAATCACATGGCATTAATGCAATGCATTTAAGCATGTAGGTCAAGACGATCTGCTGACGTTCAAACTGAGCATCAGAATGAGGAAGAAATGTGATTTAAGTGACTCTAAACTTGGCATGGTAGTTGGTGCTAGACGGGCTGGCCTGAGTATTTCAGAAACTGCTGGTCTACTGGGATTTTCAAGCACAACTATTTTTATTTGGGCGAAAATGCCTTGTTGATGCCAGAGGAGAATAGACAGACTGGTTTGAGCTGAAAGAAAGGTAACAGTAACTCAAATAAGCACTCATTACAACCGAGGTCTGCAGAAGAGCATCTCTGAAGAGGTTCAGATGGGCTACAGCAGCAGAAGATACACCGGTGCCCTCTCCTGACAGATAAGAACCGGAAACTGAGGCTACAATTTGCATAGGCTCACCAACATTGGTCAATAGAATAGAAAAGGGTTGCCTAGTCTGATGCGTCTCGATTTCTGCTGCGACATTTAAATGGTAGGGTCAGAATCTGGTGTAAATAATTTGCTTAGAGATTCGCATAATGGATATACAGCCGACAAATTTGCAGCACCTGTGTGATGCTATCATGTTAATCTGGACCAAAATCTCCGAGGAATGTTTCCAGCACTTGTTGAATCTATGCCACAAAGAATTAAGGCAGTTCTTCTGAAGGCAAATGGGGTTTTAACCCGGCACTAGCAAGGTGTACCTAATAAAGTGTCCGGTGAGTGTGTGTGTATTTGAATATTAAAACATATTTGTATATAATAATAATATATTTAAATATTTCATTATTATTAAGCATTTTTTTAAATAGATTTGGTTTTAAACAATAACTGTTAAATGATTCTGTAGTTTTCAAATTTGTTCTTTATGTGAGAGCTTTAGTAGATATTGAGATAGATGCAAGTGGTGCAGAAAAGGAATCTTGAAGGAAATGTGTTCAAACTGAATTCAAGAGAAACCTTATAAAACCTCTGTCCTATGCCACTAAAAGGTCACCTCACTATGCCTGTACAAATGAGTTTCTCTGAGTCATTACATTTGCTTTAACTGTGGGTCAGAGGCGAAAAGGTCAAACCTTGAGATGCTTAAGTTTAATTATGACCAACGACTGCACCACGTTTAATTACTAGACCTATCAGAGAGGACATTAATAAAACTCAAAATGTTAGTATGCTTAATCATTGAGGATTCAATTATTTACATGTGAGTGTCCATTATGTCAGGTGAAAAAAAAACACTAAGGCGTTGAATGTCACATACAAGTAATCAAGCAGAACTTCATTAATACGTATAATGAATTGAGCATGTTTTCTTGTCATCTTTTTGCTACCTTTACTTTTATGCTCTGACAGACACGTTTGGCAGTAATTGTTGTCCAATTTTTCTTGGGGTCATGAATTAATCTACATGTCTTTATGCCTGTCACAAACTAATAAATGCACAACTAACTGACTTTTACAGCTTCCTAGTGAATTAACATGGCAATAACTGCTTTGACATGCTACCTATAACTCTATTTTCCAGGTATTTAGCAACAATGTTTATTGGAACACCACACACACACACACACAAAATTTGTGTTAAAGGATAGTTCACCCAATTTTAAAAAAAATGTATCATCATTTACTAACCCTCATGTCATTCCAAACCCGACTTATTTTTTTCTGTGGACGCTAAACAGAACCCCCCCCCCCAATTATTTAAAATTAAAAGTCGTGAGCCTTAACTGAAATAATTGCTCAACAATGAACCTTGTTCAGTTTGGACTCGGAGGTTTAACTTACTCTTGGACAATGGCTTTGCCATATAAATTTAAAAATAACTACATTCAGCAATAAGAATGTTAGAAAATTCTATAAAAATGTAAGTAAAACATTCATTTTAAAGTAACACTAAGTAGTTTTTCAACCTTCATAATATATTTCCAAGACCCTTGTGATGGTACATCGACTTAAAATAAGTTAAATGACTCGTCTACCATAGCCTGACGTGGTCTGCATCGCTTTTACTGGCACTATGTAACTTCGGGTTTCGGGTAGGAACCTGTGTACAAAAAGAACTACAAAATTCGACTGCTTTACGTCAAGCAATACAATAGTCATTATTTCGTTTTTCTTCGTTTCTGATGTCGCAATACATCATCCTTTCATGAAATCATGTATCATACTCAACCTTGTCTGTGGACATTGTTCGTTCTAAAGCCAGTGCTGGATAAACAGCGAGCGTGCGTGCGACGGTAGGCTAGATTATTTACGACAGCGGCAATGGACAATTTTGTTTACAACCAGTAGGGCGACCGAAGAGGAAAATTTACTTGGTGTTACTTTAATTAGTCAAATTTTACCAACTAATGAGAGAGGTGGCTTAGGGCAGCATTATAAATCCGATTGACTTTCGGTAAAAAAAATCCTAGAAGCTGGAGACAGAATCAAAAGGTCTTTGTTCTCCAATGAATGTTATTGTAGTCTAGGAGAAACAAGTGAGATATTAAAGAGTTTTTTTGTTCACACTAGCACAGTTTCTGTAGGAAATACATAATTCGAAAAGGTTTTTATAAATTGCCATTTCCAAGTAATATTTCCACAAAATGCATTCTGTAATTTCACCCCCAACACATAACTTAACACTTAACATTGTTTTAAACAAAGCCCTGGACTTTGATCTCCAACAATAATGAAGCCTCTTGGCATTTCAGAGGCCTTCAAAATGTTCTTCGGTCTTAGGCCCACCATAATACAGTAAGGGTCAAAGGTGATGTTCTGCCAATTATCGCTCTCCACATGGTTAAAAAAGCACAGGAACAAACTAGTAACACAGGACCAAATGAAGCCATACATTGCTAGAAAGATGTAGCCATTCACAACTAGCGCTTTGGTGGGCCACATTCACGGTTACACTCACATTCATATTGTTCATATTTCCCACATACACATATCTTGGTTACTGCCACATTGCACGGACTCCTTCAAAACTCTTAGTCTTTGTTGCTGGTGGTTAATGAACAGATTAGTGGTGAGGGGCAGATAGGAGGAGGAGAGGTCAAGACTAAACCCTTTAACAGGAGGGATAATCAGTGACAGGTGGGTCCACACTTCTCCAGCCACCCCTCTCAAATACCCCTCGACCTCTGCATCGACGGCACTGTCACTCTTCACGTCGTTCCTCGGCTAAGAATCAAGGGGAGCTTGAGGAGTTAACTTTTTTTTAAGCACTAAATTGGATACTTGTTGGCAATGTGCCTTTCTTTTGTGTGTATTGTCCGGGCCCATATTTACAAAACGGCACGGCTGGACCTTCTGAAGCAGATTGCGCTCAATGGGACTCCCCTGGAAGATTGGAGGAGACACTCGAGAACAGGCACACAATGAGAACCAGGGTGCCAAAGGAACGGGAGGTGGGGCGGGGGTGGCAGAGAGTCCGGCATTTGCGCCCGTTTTCATTCATTTCTTTAATATTCCACCGCAGGTTCTGCTTCAGAGAGATGCCCATTGTGAAGCGCTGAATGGGAGACTTTAGGAGTGTCTCTGCCTCCATTAATTAGGGCTCACTGACGCTTCCGCTCCCCGAGAGTCCGCCTCATTATGATTTCCTCACATTCTTTAACACAACTTAACCCCATTCCTCAGCTCTCACATCAAAGACGAGAAGAGGACACACAGTCGCTCACTGGTTTGGCTGCAGTTGCATACTGTGCATGTTTTAGCCTTGGTGACCGGATTATTTGGAGAGAAAACAGGAATACAGTAGGTCACATGAAGTTATACAAAATAAAGCTTCTACTTAAAACAGACCTGTATTCACTCCCCCCAAAAAAACACTCCCTTTGAACTTTCATTTTGACTTCCGTCCAAGTCGATGGACTTACGTGAAGTAAAATGATCATAAAATAAATATCAGTATCAGAAACAAATGCGAGAGTTAAATGTAGAGATCTTTTTGCAAAAAGAAGCCATGATGTAAAGACATTATACGACGATCTCTAACTAAATATAATAAAAGCAGAAAACTGCACAATATTTACGCTGCAATTTTGATTAGTTATTTAACTATAAACATTTTTTTTTAAATATTTTACAAATCAGCAGCCCTAATCAAAATTATTTTTATTCTTGACATATATGGAATTGTGCCTTTAATAACACTAAACACAGCTCATTTAAATTGCAGTTTAAATATTGTGCAATTTATAGATTTTTTTTCTTAGATATCTGATCTGAAAATTCTGAGAATTTCATGAATGACGAATCAGAATCAACATTATAAGAATAAACATATTTTAATATGTTGTAATATAATTTATGCAATTGTTTATTTTATATAATAAAATGCTTTTCCATTACTTTAACCTATTTCTAGTAAAAATGGTGCGGAATATGAAATGCCGCTCTTTGCGAGGATGAGCAGAAAGAATCAATGAACGCATTCATGTGATTAATTCTGATTATGTGCTGATCGGCCTCAAATATGACACAGGTGAAATGACCCAGATATCTGGAATATAATTTTTTTTTTACCATACCGAATCTCACACACACACACACACACACACACACACACACACAGAAAAACGTTAACACACTCTCTCCGACGGAGACTATGAAGAACTGACTACAAAGAATAATGACAATTCATGACCTCGGGATCACACAATGACACTCCATCTGTATGGTTATTAATGTGACAGTGCAAGTGTCACTTCCCATGGATAGCCCGGTGATACCAGGTTAATTCTGTTTACAAAGGGCTAAATGTTACATTATTTTCAGAGGGGAAAAATCAATACCTGCCCTTTCTTTTGTTATAACGTCTTTTTGAAAATCGATAATGCTCACTACAAAGACATTTTTGAGATGCTAGTGGGATACAGGTCATTGAAAATTGAATATATATGTAGAGTGATAAATTTCATCACAGTGAGGTGATGGCATGAAGACATAATCAGCTGAAGTAGCTGTGCAGACTAAGCAAGGAAAATACTTTGCCAGGAAGGGTTTCATCAAGCGTTTCAAGTTTCAAAGTTGAAAGCTTTTTTGTATTTTTTTATTTTAAAAGCTATGTTTTATGTTTTTAACATTCACCAACAAGTCACAAATGAGTTTTGAGTGAGGGCAGCAGTTTACTGACAAAGAGCTCAATGCCATTTGTGCACCACAATGAAGATAAAACAACATCTACTAGTGCTTGTCGCTCTCTATACGGCCATTTTCTTCACAAAAACACTCAGAGCGTCGAAGCATTGACCTTAAAGGCAGGCTTCCTTTTGCCAGGGTGCACATAAATGTGCAAACATGACCCGGGGTGTATTTCAGCACTCTACCCCAGGCTTCCATTTGCAGTGGAATTCACTTTGCCTCATTAGTTGCACACTTTCTTAGTTTTTAACAATGCCTTTGCTTGAGTCCTCCCAGCAGAAATCTTCTCTCCCATTCTCTGTCGATATTTTGCAGACCCGGGAGCAGTTTGGGAAAGCGAAGGTTTTTCCTCTCCCCCTCTACCCCTCTCCTAACTGGTTTAAGACTTGTAATTATCTCTTGCTGGGGGAGGCTGTAAATTGGATTAAAGTGGTGAGTCTCAGCTGAGTGAATTACCTCCATCTCCCCACTTGGTGGGCCAGGCCTGATAAACGTGCAGGGGGAACGGATTTGGATTCAGCCTTCGCATTCATGGCTTCCTCGTGGAAAGAAATGAAATTTTCCGACAGAAGGGGCCGTCGTGCCGGTGGTATCTGTTCGCGTCGTGTTTCATCTGCTTCTGCTCTTCCAGAAATGCAATTACCTGCGTTATCGGTGGCTAAATGGTCACAGCTTGGCACAGAAGTCTGTCTACCTGCTCAAGCCACCTGACTGTACTATTTTACATGGCACTCTTCTACTGACAGTGGGTATCCACGGTTATACTTAGTTTGACGATGAAAAGATAAAACAAAGATGTTAGAACCTTTGTTAATTATATAAATATAAAAACAAACCACCAACAAAGAAAGCCAATCATGTTCAGCACACACATACAAACAGATCCATCCAAAAAAAACAAAAAATCCGACAAATGAAAAAACAAAATACAATTGGACAAATGATAAAGTGCGTGAGTCACTGAGCACAATAGCAGTCTGACAAAACAATAATAATAATTAAAAAAATAGTTTGCGGGCATTAAGTTAGATTTTGTTTTTGAAATAAGAGTCCTTATGTTCAACAAAGCTGCATTTATTTATTTTTTAATAGTCAAAAACAGTAATAATGTGAAATATTATTGCAATTTAAAATAACTGTTTTCTATTTAAATGGAAAAGGTCCATTTTCAGCAGAAATTACCCTAGGCTTCTGTGTTAAACGATCTTTAAGAAATCATTCTAATACTGGTTTGGTACTCAAGAAACATTTATTATCTTATTAGTGGAGCTGCTTAATGAAGTGTGGAAATAAAAAAAAACTTTCAGGATCCTTTGATGAAAAGAATTATATATATATATTTTTTTAAATGATGATTTTTTTTGTGACATTATAAATGTCTTTACCGTCATTGTTGACGGTCCTTTCTGAATAACAGTATTAATGTCTTTCAAATAAAGACCCAAAACTTTTGAAGGGTAGTATAAAATGTATAGCTATTATCTAAACATACTATTAAATAATTATTTGTTTTGCACACAATATTAAAAAAGCCTTTAGAAGTCTGTCCCTTAATGACAGCTAGAAAAAAATAACTTTTGAAAAATAAACTTTTCCAAATGCAAATACTTTTCAAAAATCAGAGACCCAATCATCAAAGTCACTTGTAAGAGGTACTTACTATAAAAGTGACTTTTGATGCATTCAGAGGAAAATGAGTTTGTGTTTACAATCCAGAGGTCAATAGCAGCTTTTCATTTTCTCCAGCCCTACAAAAGAAAGAAATTTTATTCTAATTCCTTTCACTTATTACAGAGTTCCTGGCCGCTTTGAACAAGTTGCTGGAACCTAGTAAGTGAAATTCTCATGACAAAGTTTGTTAATTCCCATCAGGGGGAGAATGAATAATGCTGATAGAGGGCAAGCTCATTTTTAAAGAAAGAATAGGTGATTTGGTTGGAGTAGTGGGACCTGGGAGTGAGTGATAGGTCACTCTCTGTGATTGTAAAATTGTAATCCTGGTGTGAAATGCCTTTAAGTCTTTAAGGACAGCATGGACTCTGGAGCGTGAAATAGTAAATCTATGTTTCTGAGTGCTGTGAGCCACCTCCAGTATAGCTGCAAGAGTCACTCACAGTCTTTGTCAGCTGCTCCATTTACATCGACCTGCCTATTCGCATGCCCAAGAAATGTAACAATTTTGCTAAATTATTCAATACCTGTAAGCTAAATCTTTGGTCAGTTTTACATACACAGCCGGCGTAAGAGGAATTTAAAAACAATAGAATGCTAAATTTCAAACAGTATTACATATACGTCACTGTCTTCATGACAAATCACCTTTTATTTCAAGTTACACATTGTTAGAGGGTCTGTGCCAGCAGAGGGAGCAACATATTAATATCCACCATATTAAGCATTTCTATACCAGGAAACTTTTTTGTCTCCAGTATCACTTCAAGTCTATTTTTTATTAAATAATCATTAATCAACTCAAGTTTAATGATGTCAGTAATAATTTTTTAAACCGTAAAACTATATGAATGACATACATTATATCTCTCTTTCTTTAGAAAATATAAATAAATTCAACTTAAAATATGAAATCACAACAGTTAAGCCACAAATGTATATTCATCACCTAAAGGTTCTATATAAAGCGCCTAACAGAACACTGTAAAAAAAATCCCGTATTTTTTACGGAATAATGCTGGCAACTTTGGTTGCCAGAACAATTCTGTAAAAAATACATTAAAACTGTAATCACCTTTACAGAGCAGCATGTAAGTTCTCTTACGAGAGTATCTCTCGTACTGCGTAATATCTTACGCTATGGGGAAAACTCTTTTCCACGAGATATTGAAGCCAAAAATTATCCTTAATTTTTTATTAATGTAAAACGCTTTGCGGCAGCAAGCAGACATAGGCGAGACAGCTCGCGCGCCTATTGGCTGCCCTGCGGCAACAGCAGCAGCCTATCGAGAGTGGCTCTGCGTGACGTCACGACGAATGGGGGCCTTTCGCGCCCATATAGTCACGTCCCGCCAGAAAGGGCGTGGTCTCGCCCTATAACTAGGCTCGATAGCTGCTCTTACGTTGATTTTCATCTCTTCAGCGAAGCCTCACGCATCGCTGGATCCAGAGTGAGAAGCCGCGCCGTCGACCTGTAGCCTTCAGCGGGACGTGCCATTGAGCCTGGAGTCGCTGGCCTCACCGCCTTCAGCCGCCGTACCTGCTGTGCTTTCCGGCGTTATATCCTTTCCTCTGCATAGAGTGTGTGTGTGTGCTTGCATATCTGCTTTTTTCCCACCCCCTCTAAAAGAGCGGCGTCTTTTTAAAGATGCCTTCCTGCGGTTCTTGCCGAGCCCCACTCAGCGACGAGGACCGACATGTCATCTGCGTGTCCTGCCTGGGTGAGGATCACGCGGACATCGCGCTCGCTGACGGCGGATGCCATCATTGTGAACGCTTGCCTATGGTGACTCTGCGGACTCGCCTAGCTTCGTTCTCCGAGCCCGCATCCCAGCCCGCCGTGATGCCGCGCCGCAAGAAGCGCCGCGCCCAGCGCGCGCCCGAGCTATTTCCAGCCCGCCAAAGCTCGCCGGTTCGCCCGCCAGCTTCGCCGGCTTCGCTCGAGTCGCTCCCAGACGGACAGTGGCCGCCGTCCGCCGCCGCGTCCGCACTTGAGCTCGACGAACTTACCGGAGACGGCATTGAAACTGAGCCGATGCGTCCGCTCTCTCAAGCCGTGGATTACATCGGCCTCGACTGAAAGGCGCTCGCGCAACTAACGCGCAATAGGCTGGACGGACGCTTTCTCGGGAAAGACGAAGCTCCGTCACAGTCGAGACCCGCGCCTTTCCCCCCTGAATGGTGAGAGACATTTGTGGTTAACGCTATCCGAGATGACGGAAGCCGAGCGCTCCGTGTTCCTCGACGTTCTCGCTCTGCTGGACGCCGCCCCCCTCAGCGCGGGCCCCGGCCGAGGATTGAGATAAAGCCCGAGGTCTCAAGGCCTTCCTAGTCTCTCTAGGAAAGCGACGGTGTTCAGTTCCCGCTGCGGCCGGATTTACACCAAAACTTCTCGCTCGTTCAGTTCCAAGCAATGTGACTGTTCCAGTGTATTTCGCAGTGAGCAAGCTGGTTCCACAGCCCGCTTGCCTGCGCACAAAGGCCGTCGTTTCGGCTAACTAGCAGCGCCGCCAGGCCCGAGATCAAACACCGCGCTCTCGCTCTGCTGGACGCCGCCCCCCTCAGCGCGGGCCCCGGCCGAGGATTGAGGTAAAGCCCGAGGTCTCAAGGCCTTCCTAGTCTCTCTAGGAAAGTGACGGTGTTCAGATCCCGCTGCGGCCGGATTTCCACCAAAACTTCTCGCTCGTTCAGTTCCATGCGTTGTGACTGTCCAAGTGTATTTCGCAGTGAAGCAGCCGGTGTCTCAGCCCGCTTGCCTGCGCACAAAAGCCGTTTCTATGGCTACCCAGATAAATCCAATAAAGAGTGCATTTTCTGGTGTTCCGGCCACGGCCGATGGTGTTATGAGTGCTGTAAGAATGCCCACGTCCCAGTGCCCATTCCCACACCCAGACACAGCCCGCCACGGTGCAGGGCTAGCACAAATAAAACCAACTCATGTTGGTTGTGCAGAAAATGTAGTGAACGCGCCCATACATGCCCGCTTACACTACACTATGCGTGTCCCTTGGTTTCTGTAAAAACGAAACTAACACACATTTAGTCGGCGCGAGCCGACAGTGTTCTCAGTGCAGTAAATGTGCCCGCTGTCCCGCATTTCCTCACTGACACGCCGAATCCCACGGGATTCACCCCCGCTCGCTTTCTATGCACAACCCGTCACAGAGAAGCTGAGCGCGGCCAGGCTGCCCGCTGTGATTAGCGCGCACCTCGCACGCTGTGAACACAGCGTTGATTCAGTCGGCGCGAGCCGAGTGTTCTCCGTGCAGAAAATGTGCCCGCTGTCTCGCGCCCGCATTTCTCACAGACACTCCGAATCTCACGGGATTCGCCCCCGCTCGTTTTCTCTGCACAACCTGTCACAGAGAAGCTGAGCGCGGCCAGGCTGCCAGCTGTGATCAGCGCGCGCCTCGCACGCTGTAAACACAGCAGTGATTTAGTCGGCGCGAGCTGACAGTATTCTCAGTGTAGTAAATGTGCCCGCATTTAGTAAATGTGCCCACATTCCCTCACACGCGCGCCGAATCCCACAGGATTCGCCCCGCTCGCTTTCTCTGCGCGTCCCGCCATAGAGAAGCTGAGCGCGGCCAGGCTGCCCGCTGTGATCAGCGCGCCCCCCGCCTCGAACGCTGTAAACACGGTGTTGTGTTCCCAGTACACAGGGGCTCTCGAGCCGCCGTCCTGCCGCGGCCAGAGCCCAGATTTCATTCTACCCCTAGCTATTCACGCAGATGCGTGGTCAAGGCTTCCCGGGGTATCAGAATGGGTGTTGAACACTATAACGAGAGGCTGTTCGCTACAGTTCGCTCGACGCCCCCGCCGTTATACGGCGCGAGTCGAAACTACGGTGTAAAGCGAAGTGTTCCATCTACTTCGAGCCGAGATAGCGAAACTACTGAGAAAAGGGGCTATAGAACCTCTATCTCAGGGCGAAGGGGGCTTATACAGCAGATATTTTCTGGTACCGAAAAAAGATGGTGGGCTCAGACCCATTCTAGATCTGCGACTGCTGAACAGAACGCTCGTGAAGCGCCAGTTCAGAATGCTTACGACCAGGAAATCCTCGCGCAAGTGCGCCAAGGAGACTGGTTCATGTCAATAGATCTGAAAGACGCCTATTTTCAAATACAAATAGCGTCCCATCACAGGCGATTCTTGAGATTCGCCTTCGAGGGCCAGGCATATCAATACACAGTCCTGCCGTTCGGCCTGTCCATAGCACCCCGTACGTTCACGTAGTGCATGGACGCGGCCCTCGCCCCCCTGAGACTTCGGGGCATGCGAGTTTTGAACTACTTGGACGATTGGCTGATTCTAGCTCGTTCACGAACGGAGCTCATAGAACACAGGGCCGCATTACTCGAGCACCTCGAGGAGCTGGGCCTTACAGTCAATTGGGCGAAAAGCTCACTGCTCCCCAGTCGGAGAATTTCCTTTCTGGGAACAGTGTTAGACTCGCTATCCATGACAGCACGCCTGTCACCGGAGCGCGGATTGAATATTCAGCACGTCGCGAGATCCTTCCGCCACGGCTCTATAGTCCCGCTCAGAAGGTTTCAGAAAATGCTGGGTCTGATGGCCACAGCAGCCTCCGTACTCCAGTTGGGCCTGCTCCGCATGCGCCCACTGCAGCTATGGCTAAAAGCACGAGTTCCCCCCAGGGCGTGGACCGCAGGTCTATTTCGCCTCAGGGTCGACCTTCAGTGCATTTCGGCTCTGAAACCATGGAAAGCAACCGACTGGTATCAGTCAGGTGTGAGTCTGGGGATCCCCTCGAGTGTGAAGGTGGTGTCTACGGACACCTCCACTTCGGGGTGGGGAGCGCTGCTCGAGGGCAGACCGCTAGCTGGCCTATGGTCAGCGCGGGAGAAGCTCCTTCACATAAACTGCTTGGAATTAATAGCAGTCGACAAAGCGCTAAGGCGCTTCTGTCCCCAGATAATAGGCCACCACGTATTGGTCCGGTCGGACAACATGTCAGTGGTGGCGTACATAAATCGCCAGGGCGGCGTCAGGTCCCGAAACCTTTACAGGCTGACGGAACGCCTCCTGGTCTGGGCTCAGCACAACCTGCTCTCGCTGAGAGCGGCGCATGTGCCTGGTCACCTAAATGTGGGGCCAGACAGGCTGTCCAGAAATAACGTCCCAGCAGGAGAATGGTCTCTGCACACGCAGACGATCCAGCTGCTGTGGGAAACGTTTGGCAAAGCGCAGGTGGACCTGTTCGCGTCCCAAGAAAACGCTCACTGCCCGAGATTCTTCTCGAAAAGCCGGGACGCGCTGGCCCATGTTCGGCCCCGCCGCCCCCTATATGCTTTTCCCCCTGTCTCACTCCTGCCTCAGGTGTTGGAGCGAATCAGGAGGGAGGGATGCCCAGTGCTACTCATAGCTCCGCTCTGGACAAACCAGTCGTGGTTCCCTGTCCTGATGCAGCTGACCAGCGCTGCCCCATGGCCTTTACCGTTGAGGAGAGACCTCCTCTCTCAGGCGGAAGGCTCGATTTGGCATCCTCGCCCGGATTTGTGGTCCCTGCACGCATGGGCCATCAACGGGTACCCGCTGACCTCCCAGAGGGAGTGTTAAACACGATCGTGCAGGCTAGAGCCCCGTCTACCAGACGGCTCTACTCCTCAAAGTGGTCTGTGTTCTCTGCTTGGTGTCAAGCGCAGGGCTTTTCACCTGTAGACTGCGGGGTTACGGAAGTGCTTTCCTTCCTTCAGGAGCTACTGGATAAGGGCAGGTCCCCTTCCACGCTCAAAGTATACGTGGCGGCCATAGCAACGTTTGCAAAACCGGTGTCTGGCCAGTCACTAGGAAAGAGCGACTTAGTCGTGCGTTTCCTTAGAGGAGCTCGGAGGCTAAACCCTCCCAGGCCCCCTTCAGTCCCGACATGGGACCTTTCCACGGTCTTGGAGGCCATGAAAGGTGCCCCATTCGAGCCAATCCAGTCGTCAGACATGAAACACTTGTCTTTCAAGACAGCGTTTCTTATGGCTCTCGCTTCAGTGAAGCGCGTAGGGGACTTGCAAGCGCTCTCAGTAAGCGCGTCATGCATGGAGTTTGGACCTAATGACTCAAAGGTCATACTCAAACCGAAGCACGGCTATGTGCCGAAATCCCTCAACACACCGTTCAGGGCCCAGGTGATTTCCCTGTCTGCCCTTCCGGTTCTCAATGAGGAGAAGGACGCGAGTCTCCTTTGCCCTGTCAGGGCACTAAGGGCTTATGTGTCCCGCTCGTCTGGTTTCAGACAGACTGAGCAGCTTTTCGTTTCGTTTGGCGGCCGTGCTAAGGGACTTGCCGCTTCGAAACAGAGCCTATCCAGATGGATAGTCGGTGCCATAGCGCTGGCTTACACTTCTAAGGGCCTACTGTGCCCTTTGGGTGTTAGAGCGCACTCCACAAGAGGCATGGCCTCCTCGTGGGCATGGTCTAGCGGGGTTACCCTGCAAGATATTTGTATGGCCGCGGGCTGGGCCTCGCCGTCTACATTTATAAAATACTATAACTTGGAGGTTCCCGCCTTACAAGCTAAGCTTTTGGCGGTATAAAATTCAGTGCTATCTGCCCGCTGTGCGGCTCGGATACTGAGTTTGACCTGCGTATTGCTCACTGACCGGTACAGCAGCTCATTAAAATGTTGACACACTTGTGGCCACCCAGTTCAGGCTGAATGTTCACCCTGACGGTATGGTCTATTTGTCACATGATTAGCTCCTTTCGGATGCTATTTACAGGGAATGATGCTTCTAGCCTCTCTTCCCTCACTCTCTGTGAGTGTATGGTGATTATGCACTATATGCGCCCCGGGCTTCGGCCCCTGGGACTTTGGTGTTGGATCCCTACCAGCACGGCGTGTTGCATTGTGTTCCCCATAGCGTAAGATATTACGCAGTACGAGAGATACTCTCGTAAGAGAACGTACTCGGTTACTAACGTAACCTCGGTTCTCTCTAGAGAGGGAACGAGTACTGCGTATCTTGCCGTGCTTGGAATACGCTCTGGTTCGCTTCGGCGATGAAAACCAACGTAAGAGCAGCTATCGAGCCTAGTTATAGGGCGAGACCACGCCCTTTCTGGCGGGACGTGACTATATGGGCGCGAAAGGCCCCCATTCGTCGTGACGTCACGCAGAGCCACTCTCGATAGGCTGCTGCTGTTGCCGCAGGGCAGCCAATAGGCGCGCGAGCTGTCTCGCCTATGTCTGCTTGCTGCCGCAAAGCGTTTTACATTAATAAAAAATTAAGGATAATTTTTGGCTTCAATATCTCGTGGAAAAGAGTTTTTCCCCATAGCGTAAGATATTACGCAGTACTCGTTCCCTCTCTAGAGAGAACCGAGGTTACGTTAGTAACCGAGTACGTTTTACATTTAAAACTGGTATATTTAACAATGGATTTCAGCAATATTGACATGGCCATAAAGTTGAATTGAAGTATCAATATCTGTTTTGTACCATTGTAATACACTGACAACCACCAATCACAGCAGTGATAAGAGTCACATGATAAATCAAAGCTCATCACAAGCAGCTTTTCCACAATAAAGTTAATACTTATATATAGAAGCTGCACAGTGTCATTCGCACAAACATTAAACACCATCATGGTAACACACATGAAATTTAAAAAATGCAATAAACATTAATTTAACAACATTAAATGTAACATAAAACCCTAATGTACATAACTGATTAGAAAAAAAACAAAAAAACTATGAAGAAACAGTTATTTCAACAAAAACACATCAAATGTGAAGCGTCACGCAGGGAATTGTGGGAATGTCAATTTACGTTTTTTCACTGTAAATTATACAATGAGTTGTTCTTTTTCTCTTTCAAAAACTATAAATTTAACGGTATTTTACAGTAAAATGTGTGTGTGTGTGTGTGTGTGTGTGTGTGTGTACATATTCACAGCATATATAGAGTACACACACACACACACACACACACACACACACACACACACACACACACACACACACACACCGTTAGGGTTAAAAAAAACTAAAGCTTCAACTCTGAATCTGAGGAAAAGAGAAAAAAGGGGAGAGGGAGATAAAGACTTCTAGTAACTAACTTTTAGTGTTCTTCTTTTCTTTCTTTTTTGCAAAGCCGATTACTCTTATTTGATATTTCATGCTACATTGAAGGATAAGTACTGCTCTAGGGTAGAGACACTAGCGAGCAATTCATTTCAAGAGTCTCATACCCACACACAGACTAATAGAAAGGGCTTTCTGCAGAAATATTTGCCTCTTTGACACATACAGTGGCAAAAGACTGAAAAATCAAAGAGATTATGAGCGCTTTTTTTCCTCTCACTTTAAAATGTCAATGTTTTTCAAAGCAAAGGATCAGTGGTTTGTATGTATTTCAAAGGGCATATATGCGTCATAATACCCAAAGCCATCCTCTACCATAAACTATTCAGAATGTTTTCTTTAAATAAAACTGCTTGTCCATTTATCAGGGGAAAGAGATATGATCCTTGTTATCAAATCTACATGACGGTCAACAATGATTAGCTACCAGCAAGCTCATAAGAGCAATTAATCATTTACAAGTTTGTGATACTTAAGACAGAGACGGTATGAGAAGGTCTTTTTTTCTTCTTTAAAGCTAAAGAAATTCATGATGGTTCCGAATGATTCTCTTTTGAAGTCGGCCAGCTCTCCATTCCTTCTCAGCTGTTGAAATATATTTTGGGGAGTGTTAATTGTGGGAGATTCTTTGCCACAGTGGGAGCTTTGCCCTGTCACTCAACATGTTTGTGTAAGATACAAGCTGTTTGGAATACCTCCTCTGTGCTAATTCATTTATTATTACCTTGGTGAAATATGGCCAGAGAAAAATGTGAGGGCTGCTCTGAACATCATGCCAGATATTTTCTTCTGTTTAAATTAGTTTAATGAGTAATATAAATCAGATGCTCTCTGGGAAAACCATCACATTTTAAATTGAAAACACAACAATCCATCTGAACATTAATTGGGAATTACATTAAGTTACATTGGGGGCTTATACATTGCTTTTGAATATTTGTTTATATGATAAGACGGGGGCTAGTTGTCACACGGGGAAGTTGTCAAAACAGCTGTATCTCGGTATATACGTTTACTTTTAAAGTTAAAAGTCCAAATGCATTAAAGCTTGCTTTCTCTAGAAATTAATCTTATTTTTGTTTTCAAACACCTAGTTCAAAAACCTTAAATCACAATATTTTTAATGAATTATATTAATTACAATATTTTGGCCAAGATAATGTTTGTTTTTTGTACATTGGTTTATTTGCTGAAGAACCTTTAAAAAGGCTGTCTCCACTGTGACAACTTACCCCATATAGTGTGACAACATGCTCCGCCCACCACTAATAATGTTCAATGAAAAGCATCTCCCCAGGAAAGCAATGTGACCGTAAATATGTGAAAAAAATAAAAAGTTTATTTACAAAAACATTAAAGTTAAAATAATGTCTATAAAGTCAAAATATATCTTTATTTAAAAATGTAAAAAATCTTTACAATACTTTGGAAAAAGTATATAATGCATATGTAATATATATACATTCATACTTATATTTTCAGAGTAATGAGTGAAAAAAAACCATTTCAACAAAACTTGCCCTGATTTTGCTAACCTAATACATTTAAGAATAAGCATGACTATAACGGATGGCAATGCCTTGTGCTAAAAGTCCGTCACAGGAGTTGTGCACGACCAGCAAATGAGTGCGTGTTTTCCCGCTGCTTAGAAGACAGTGGTGGTAAAGCTCTTTCATCTTTAATTTCCTGCTGTGTCATCTATAGGGACAGATCAAACAGGGGACAAAGTGTCCCTCCATGCTCTTCTATTACAGATAATCACCCCCCTCCCTCTGCTCTTATCTCCTCACTTCCTCTCCCTTTAGCCCCCTCCTGAGGACCCTCCCGCAAGGTGGAGGGAAAAAATTTGATAAAAGATAATTACATCCCCCTCCTGCAAACATTTAGGCAGATCTGTCAATAGCTAGCAGTTGGGGTTTATTGCAAGTGCAAGAAAGGCAATTTGCCCCCAAACACCACAGGAATCTGGAATTCTGAGACACTAGAAAATATAGGATTTGGATCCATGTGCAGACAGTAGGAGTGGCACAAGAGGAGAGCATGCTGGGTAGAAAAGAGCATGTTGTTCATCACTAACTGGGATAATGAAAGACATAATGAAGCAGAGGGTATCCAAAACGTCTCTTCCTCGCTCTCTCACTTTCCCGCCAAAGCCCTCAATCCCACTCTGTCACATGGCAGTCCTCCCTCTCTGCTTGTTTTTGATCTTGAAATGCTCGTAAAGGTAATGACAACAAATTAAGGATGAAGGTGAGTGATCACAATGTGTCCAGCCCTCCCCAGCTGGCCCTTTCACATGTCTGATATGAGATGTCTCTGAAACGCCTGATGCACTCCTGCATTGGGTCACTCTCAGTGAGAAATCTTGCAGGCCAAGATCTGCAGCTCATGAAAATTATTGATTTTATAGACTTTATTTTCAACTCACAAATAAAATGACTCAGTTTTAATCTTTTAAAGATAATACGCCTTTTTTTGTACGCTCACGCCCTATGCATGCCAATTTATTGAACATTTTTGCTTTTAGCTACATACAATGTAGCTAAATGTTACACTAGATACTAGGGATGCTAACGATTAATCGGCGATCGATTAATTGTCGATAATAATTGAATCAATAAAACATATCGATTGTCGACTAACCAATGTCACACGTTCTGCTCAACCGTGAAACACGCAAAGCAGACAAGAGGAAAAATGAAGGGAGTGCCTTTTTATGTTAAAAGGCTAGAGTTACACCTTCATGACTATAAGTTTGCGTGTGCATTTGCAGCCTTTTGTTTGTTTCAAATGCAAGTTGTAATATTGTGCATTTGGTTAAGAATGAACAAGGTATAAAGCGTAGCGGTGATCATCTTTAGCTATGCTTCAGCTTACTATTTTGGGACTGTCATATTACATAACATAACATTATAATGAGAAAACTATTGTAATAAATAGTTGTGAATTCTTTGGGTTTAGTTTCCGTGATTCCATGCTTTGCACCAGGGAGAGCGCATCCACAACATGAGTTACACATTCTGAAGAGCAGCATCTGAGGCAGCGGTATTAATCGTTATATTTGATTATTAAATAAGTAAATAAGTAATTTAATTAAATGATCAATCACATTGACTCATTTTATAATCCTACTAGCCCTTTATTTAGACTAAAAACCCTTCCCATTCACTTGGTGAGGAACATGGCAGCATGGTTTTGAGTAGCATTTGCACACCATTCCTACTAGATACAGTATATATATTTATTATATATTATATATTATAATATATAATATATATATATATATATATATATATATATCCCACACCATTACACCATCTGCAACAGCCTGAACCATTGATACAAGGCAGAATGGATCCATGCTTTCATGTTGTTACGCCAAATTGACCCTATCATCTGAATGTCGCAGCAGAAATCGAGACTTATATGGCCAGGCAACGGTTTTCCAATCTTCTACGGTCCAATGTTGGTGAGCCCGTGTGAATTGTAGCCTCAGTTTCCTGTTCTTATCTGTCAGGAGACGCACTGGTGTGTCTTCTGCTGCTGTAGGCCATCTGAACCTCTTCAGAGATGCTCTTCTGCAGACCTCGGTTGTAATGAGTGCTTATTTGAGTTACTGTTGCCTTTCTATCAGCTCAAACCAGTCTGCCTATTCTCCTCTGGCATCAACAAGGCATTTTCGCCCACAGAACTGCCGCTCACAGGAATATTTTCTTTTTTTCTGACCATTCTCTGTAAACCCTAGAGATGGTTGTGCATGAAAATATAGACCAGCAGTAGACCAGCAGTTTCAGGTCAGCCCATCTAGCACCAATAACCATACCATGTTCATAGTAACATAAATCCCCTTATATATACTGTATATATATATATATATAAACTGTGTAGGTCATTATATCATATATGCAGTTAAAACTGGTGCAGATTGCGTGGGTCTAAATTTCACACAAAGAAAGCAGGTCAATTATGATTAGAGCTCAAAAATGAAGACGATAATTACGTTCATATTAACCTTCATATGTAATCATTGCATTCGACATCTTGGCCACTGAAAGGCTCTTCACCTTTAGAGTCATTCACTGTTTACGCTTCAAAGTGTCTGTGTTATCAGTTCTCCTCATCAAAAGATTTTTATGGGCCATCCCAATGATTCATGTCAATCAAACATCTGCTAAACTGTCCACATGTCAGAGACAACACCTGTTGACCTCTGAGTGACCTCCACAGGTACATATCACAGCATCCCTTGGGTCACACCAGACAGACACTGCCAGCACCCCCAAAAAACACTCACACTTAACGATATGTCTAGAAAACTACTCTACTTAGACTTCATTTCCTTTCATCCCCCCATCTTTTTCACCCTCCTTCAATAAAGCACCCAAAAATCTTGCACAGGGGACAGAGAGGTGAAATTTCTCTCATCCAAATGGATTGCAATTTCCCTCCATTTAGCACCTGAAGGTAATTAGCTTGAAGAGATTGCAGAGTGAGCAACACGTTCATGGAACATTAACTCTTGCACATTCTCCAGTTGCAGGGAATTAATAGGAAAGATTAAAGTTTAAAGAGAGCAAATGCCATTACCGCACAAACCACCTCTCAGTAGCTATAAGCAGCTCTCGCTAAGCCAAACTCTCCACTTCTCCTCCCTTTTCTCAAAATAAGTTGACATTAAGACTGCAGAGAATAACATAATATCTGCCTAAATGACTGTGTGTGTATGTGCACGTGCGAGTGTGTGCGTGCAAGAGAACAGGTCCAATAGCCTGCAGCCTCATTTTTCCTCCCTAACAGCTTTTTGCATGGTTTCTCAGTTCTAGGACACATTTTGCTAATTAGCACCTTGGCATTCGTTAATCTGGCCAGCATGCTGAGTAAATGTACATGCAAATCCAATTTCATAAAGGTCTTCATGGTAAATTATCAAGCCCAGTAACACAGATCTTCTTAATTAAACTCTTTATTCTATATTTCCTGCTCTTTTTAGATGTTTCACGCATATCCACGGTGGTCCGCATTGAATTGTTATGCATTAAAAGAGGTTAAATTCCCATTTTATCCATATCCATGTTCACGTATCACATATCAATACTTTTTATTGCTTGGAGATAAACACACTACACTATTTGCCCGTGCACCCGTTAATCTCTCAATCATATAAGAGGAGTTTTTTTTATTTTTTTTATCATAAGAGGGGTCTGGCTATTGGCAATGAATTTTTAGAGGCCATCCCACTCAGAGATTCAATCACAGCCTGAAAAATTCAGAGTGGAAAAAAATGAAATTGAGACATGGTAGAATTTATTGCCCAGAAAATTCCATTCTACTATCTGATTTGAAAAGTCCAGTCCTCCTAGCTTCAGAAAATCTATTTTCCACATTTTAATACCCCACGTAACAGTCTTCATAATTCATTCGAGTGTGTTAAGCGCAGTTTTATTAGATCTGAAACAAATTTTGGTGGGGGATCCTATAGGTCATTAACCATGGAGTAATTTTATCCTTGTTTCCCTAATGATGCCATAATGGTGAGTGAATTTCTTAACTAAAGACCAAAGAACATTTTGAAGGTCAGCTTCATCTGCAAGCTCCTTCAAGCGCTTCTCGGAGAGATTGGAAAAGTCTGAGATTTTTGAAGAGTCATTAATAACGCTAAAGCTGAAAGCCTATTTGCGTTCTCGCTTTCTACCTTTTAATTTCATACCCTTTTTTTCTCCTCCCGCTCTCCCTCTCTCTCTTCTTTCCTCTCCTCTGTTCTCACAGTTGCCCTCATGCAGAAAAAATGGAGTGCTGAGTGTGGGGGCAAAAATGGCAGCCCAGTGACATACAGATCCCAGATGTGATGCCGCAATAATTTAAATTTTATGCCTTTGTTATCACTTTAATCATTTTCTTTATTCGTTTTGTTTCACTGGTCAGAGAGAGACACCTGATAGGGTAAAATACCAAGGGAACAATTTTTATTTGGAATGTGGTACAGAGTCTAATTAGAATTTGAATTTTGCTGAGCCTTGAAATGGCCGGTGCTTTATCCTGATCGCCTTAGATATTGTTCCAAGTCAATCATTTGTCACTGCACAGCATGCTGGGAAGGTTCTGCTAATCAACTCTATTTCTTCCACCTTTTTTTTTTTTGCTGCACTGGCATTTTTGTCATTTAGGCTTTAAAAGAGTGGCTATAGAACACATTCATGTTAAGGGTCCTTGTAACTAAGGTTCAATGTGCTCAGGGTTTTTTTCACAGGGCTGTTTTTGCATGCTGTTGTACTGAACATAGAATCAAAATGACTTGAGAGGTTTCTAATTAATTCATATGCGAATTTCGAAAGCTAAATTAGTCAGAGTAAATTTTAATTTGACTTTTTTAATGTGCAAGTACCAACAAGGTAAATATGAATGCAGTAATGAGATCCTGGCCAACTTTTCTTATTGCTTATTCAAAAAGTGTTTTATTTAGGTAAACCGTATTCGAATGTTTAACAAATTATCTAAAAAATAATGAAAGCCATTTTAATTAATAACAAAACTTATGTTGCACACCACAACTCATTAGTAGGCTTTATTATAATAGCATCCATTATATTCCACTCAATCACCATTATTAGTTACATCCAGATACTGGCTCATTTGATGTGGTGTAAAGTCTCAAGAGCCATAAATGTCTTTTAAGGGCAAGAGAGTGTCCAATGCTGTCGGTTGGTGGTTCTTGTCATTCCTTGTCTGATCTAATATGTGCCTTGGGAGGCAGAGAGCCTCCAGCAGAAGTGTACAAGCATTTTGTTCCCCAGGTACAAGAGGGTCTGGAACAGAAATTGGAGCTGACAAGCGTTAACGTTTAGAAATTTACCAATAAATGGCTCTCATGTGGAGATATTCTGGGCAATGGTGTCGAACCTAGCGTACGTCTTAGTTGTAGAAAACAGGATGTAAACTAGAATGGGAGCTGAGAAGTAAAAACCTTGTGCGATCATTCAAACGCATGACGCTTCTGTAATACAATGTGTGCAAAGGAGTCTTCCTCATAATGATCCTGATCACAAAGGTGAGAATCTTCACCTTTGGCATATGATGAAATGATGGCATTACTATAAAGTCTTTGCATATACAATATATTTCAGCATGTAGGATTAGATACTCTGTATTGACTAGTAATCAGGGTCTGTGCATTTATATTTCATTGCAAATTTAAATTCCCAGGCTTTTGTTTTAACAGCATCAGACATTTTTCCATTTCACCTGCAAGTTTAATTGAAGAGTTGTAAAGGCCACTTTGAAGGAGTGGAAAAAATAAAATCCATCTGACAAGATGATCGATTACCTGTAAGACTACCTGACATAGAAATTAAGGTTTTTTAATGACGAGCTGCCTCCTCTTGCACATGAAATTCAAATTCTCTTCAAAGGCTCCCTAGCAGCCATCACCTGTCTCCAGCGCACGCGTCCCCCAAACGGAGCTACTTTGTCTCTGTCACCACTGAGAGGACATTGTTTTCACCAACAAGCGTTTGTATTAACCAATCTCACACTGCATCCAGGACACATCTCATTGAGTCCTGCATCATTGGTGGATTGAGGAGAAACAGAAAAAAAAAAGAATCCGACTAACAGCGGTGGTCCATCAAAATAGCTTTTGTTAAGGCTCTTATTCAGGAGCTCATATCTTATTTAACTGCACATATTTATATGAGAAAGCAAAATGGTTTTGAGAAGACAACTAAAAAGAATACAGACAAATTGAATGAAAAAAATAATAAGAAAAAATAAAAATAATGTGATATATTTAATTCTGAAAGTAAACGTATAGCCTATACACAGTGTTGGGCAAAGTGACTTTTAAAAGTAATGTGTTACAATATTGTGTTACTCCCTAAAAATTTAACTAATTGTGTTACTTATTACTTTTTAATTAAAGTAATGCATTACATACTTTTGTGTTACTTTTTCTCACCTGGGCTGGACTTGTTTTTTAACAACAACAAAAAAAGTAAATTTTTTGGCCCTTTCACACCAAAAATGAAATGATGCAGGAGAAGAAAGTTCAAACACTCTTACTTCAGCAATTAAAAAAAAGAAACACAAATGTGGTTTAACTAAAGTAATTTTGCTTATTTGTATGGTTGAATTGGATAATCGAAGGTCAGCAGCAAAGACATGGGTTAATAATGTGAGATTAAATACATTATGTATTATTTAACATTTTATTTACTGCTAGTTTGCTTAATAAGTTGCATTTCACTGTTTTTATTTATTTTGAGGAATACTCAATCTGTTTTTGTGCAAGTGAGATGAGTAAATGCATGCTCACATTAAAGGTTGTATCAGCGATTTCAGGCCCAAAAAAGGCCCAAACATAAATGATCACATTCATCTAATCTTTCCTAATGATCCGCTAGCTGCCCGCCCCATAAGCAGGCCGTCTAAAAAACGCGTCTCGGTAGGCAACCTATCTCTGAGATCTGCACACAAAAACAATTGGTTTCACCAACCACTCAAAACCAAAATAAATAGTGTCCCAACCAATCATCGACGGGGGGGGGGGGGGGGTTGTTAGGTTTTGCGCCGCACGCTGCACGCGAAGTCGGAGCTGAAGAAGAAGCCAGTGTCTATCAACTAACCCCCCCTTTTTTTAATATGCTTTAAAGACAAATCATGTGAGAATTCATAAGTCAAATACCATTGCTGAGTATTTTCTCCTTAAAACTGCAGGGAACCAAAGACAGTCTCAAAAAAGCGGTTTGAAATTGCTGGTGTTTCTGACATCACAAACCACCTTGTAACCAATCACGTCAACGTGTGATCGTCAACGAGTGGAGCTGGTGTGAGTGAGTGGACGCGGGCTAATTTGCATATTCACAGCACCACGTATACTAAATTAGGCAAGGGTATAGAGTTACTTAAAGCTATTTTAAGGCATAAATAATTTGTTTTTTCAAGGAAAAAAAATTAAATATGTAATTTTAGTGATCAAAGATTAGTTTTAAGGGATAAAATTATTGACTACAGGGGGACTTTAGTGATAAACGCTTCCAAATGAAGTTCAAGCTTAAAGTTCTTGCCAAGTAACAACACTGCTGTTTTGTTTTGTGGAAGATGTTCATTCAAATATTTAATGCATTTAATTACAGGTCGCCAGCTGTGTTCAATGATTTAAGTTTATGGGTTTGAAACCTGTTAATTATGAAGTCAAATGCATAAAGCAATCTCCGGTGGACTATATTGGATGCAGACAGTTAAATTTACTTTAGTGAATTTTCTGCAGAGTATACTGCTCCCCTCTCCATGCTCGGTGAAATGAAGGTATTCAGTCACAGCACATATGCCATAATGCTAATGTTAATTAAAAAAGCTAATCACTGTGATTCTTCAGAGAAGAGTAGCTCAGGACATCTTATCTATTGTAAAAACTCACTCTTAAACTTTAAGCGGATTCAATTTCAGGATAACCAAGGTTATGCACAAACAAATATGTCATATGCAAAACAAAAGAAGGCTGCTAGCAATCTTACTTACTGTATGTCTAAGACATACATGCAATATACTGTATGTGCATTTGCATAAAGAGATGAAACATGATACCAAAAAAGAAAATGCTTAAGCTCCATCAAATATAAACCCGAAAACAAACAAGATCAATACCATCACATAACGCCTAAGAAGGTTGCTGTAATCGTAAGGATTGTTGAAATCACTTTTAACTTCTAGTTTTTCGTTTGCTTGAAAACTAAGTGCCAGGTTTATAATTGAGCTCCACGCCATCCAAATGAACTCTGGGGTAATTTCGTCCATTTAACTGATCCAAAATCAGCTCTACAAAAAAATCCATCTTACTTATTTCAACCAATATCAAAGAAATAATAAAATCTAACTACTGCCCAGCACCTAAGGACAAATTGTGTGTGTTCCACTCAAAGGATTTATTCTCATTAAGCAGGGCAACAGTGAAGAGTGACGGGCAGCCGAGCGTTCCAGCCCCCTGGGTCTCTGTGCCAGTCTTGCCTCCTGCCCTCCATAAATGTGTCCAGCTTCAGCTCATGCCATCGTATCCTACCTGAAGTTTCAAAACAGAACACCAGCATATTTGTCCCTGAAGGCCAGCCAATCATCTGCATTACATTTCTAAGAGTTTGGTTGAATGTATTGGCCAAGACTAATGGCCACTCGCTGCCTAAAAAAAGTCTAGTGGGTCCGATATGGTCCTTTTTCTCTAGTTCTGCTTGCATTATTGGGCAAATTGACTCATGACTGGCGGTTGGTAACAGGCTTCTAGGACTATAATGTTCTCCATTTTTCTTTCTTTCCTCCCTCTCTCTCTTTCTCTAACACAGACTTTCTCTTCGCCTGCTCCTTTCCAGCTGAATAACTGGGGACTGGACGAGGAGTGATGATTCCGAAAAGTAATTCCATTAAATGTTTTTTAAAAGCCGCAGGAGCTGTGGTATCATGGCCATTATTGATGATATCATTATTATGTATAGGATCTTGCCGTGAATAATAACCCATTATCTTTCATTTCTCCTGTTTTTGTCACTGCAAGTGGAAAGGTTAGGTAATTTATTTTAATGTGCAAAGTGTCAGCTACCACTGCTGCCATGCACTGGTCCCCGACAGATTCCACACTTACAGGCGTGATTGTTTTTTCCAAATCAGCCCTTATTTCTGGCAAAAGTGCTCCCCATAAATTACCCTCACATTCTATTTCCACAGTCCTGCTCGCTACTTTTGCAGCTTGAGTTTTCAAGTTGAAGCTTAAAAAAGTGTTGTTCCCCGCAAGATGACAAATCAGTGCTAAGATTAAAAGTGAAAAGGGGTGCTTAACAATTCAAATTTGACATAAAAGTACATATAAACGTATTTAAATCTAAATTTAACATGCAAAACATATTTTTGCACAAATCTAAATGATCACAATAATTAGTATAATTCATAAATGCCATAGAAAATATATGACACTGACTTGATATATAAAAAGCAAGCTGCATATCATGGTGAGAAATGGTCTTGCACGTTCCTAATACTCAAGTGGTATTTTTGGCACAGGGCTGTAGAACAATGGAAAAGACAGGAAAATGGGCTTTTGTGCACATATACAGTGGGGAGGGGGGGACCAGCACGCTTGACTGCATTTAAATTTATACAAACTCTCTGCCATTGACAGTGATAAATGTTACACTCTATTCTACAATATGTTTAATGCATAGGTCTGTGGAGTTAAGTTTTCTTGGCTTGTATGATGCCGCGGCCGCCATACCACTGTATGTTACATCAGATTCGCTTCCATTAAAATGCCAAGTGGCACAGTGAAGACAACAACAGAAAATGACAAGGAATTTGTTTACCTGTCCCACTCCTTCCCTCCCTGTCCCTCCCTCCCCCAAGCTTTCTTTCAGTCTGTCCTTCTCATTCTTATGCAGGCTGAATCCTCCTAATACACCATTGGCTGTTGTAGACATTTAAATGGGGTTTTTGGTGTACTTCTACCAACATTAGTGATCTTCAGATCTAAAGCGCAGTTACAACAGAAGGAAAATGAGCATGTGGTTTCTTCCTCCATTCTGTGCAGTACTCTCTGTGAATGTCTTAGAAATGGCCTACAACAAAACCTAAACCCTAAATATTATGCTAATATAAACTGAGGGTGCATGCACTAATTATCATCTATTCACTCTTGTATTGCTTGAAAACTTTTTTCCTGTTTACAACACAAAAGGAGTGAATTTCCATACAATGAAAATAGGGATGACTTATTAAAATGCAAATAGTAATAAACAAATAACATAAGTAATCTTGTTCATATAATGCACTTTTACACACAACAAAAATGCATTTTTATTACTGCATGTCAGGTTCAGTTGTAATTTTGAAAATTGTTACAAAAATTCTTTCTATTCACCAAAGAATCCGGAAAAATGTATCAGTTTCCACAAAAATATTAAGCTGTTTTTAACATGAATAATAACAATTAATGTTTCTTGAGCACCAAATCAGCATATTAGAATAATTTCTAAAGGATCATGCGACACTGAAGACTGGAGTAATGATGCTAAAAATTCAGCTTTACCATTGCAGAAATAAATAACATTTTAAAATATATTAAAATAAAAAACAGATATTTTAAATATATAATTATTCTGTAATGTATTTTTATTGTATAAATGCAGCCTTGAAAGAATATAAACAATACTATTTCTTTATTTGATGTATTTAAATTACTAAATTTAAGACTAAAAAAAAACAGTACGACTGGACGAATGCATCTTACACTTATTCAAGAAATAGGTTGTTAAAAATTGTGGGTTTGTCTTAACTCAACAAGCGCTCAGGACTGTGCCACCGCTGCCCCCTAAAAAAAAGAACAGTGGCCCCGTCAAAACCACAAAATGTGAAAATCTTGGCTTATCAGGCACTACAAGGCATGATGAAGAAGAGTGTAGCCATTCAGAGGAATGGTCAAGCCTGTAGCCTGGTATATATTTGTTCCAACACCATGAGATCGCTGTAATCAGCCATGCGCTGGAGAGAGACTCTTCTCAGTGATGCAGGCTGCTGGGACTGAGGGAGACATCAGTGTATGTGTGTCCTTATAAGCTTTGATTACAGAGAGGAAGCCACATTGCATGCCTGACCTGTCTGGTTCAGTCTGTAGGCCTGCTACCGCTGCACACTGGACAGCGAGAGGAAGAGGTGATAACATATCTGTCACATTCACGTTTACCTTCATCACCTACATTCACTACATTTCCCAGCATTCCCCTGGATCCTCACCTGCACTCGATTCCCTCATCACCACACCTGATCTCCATCACGTCATCTCATCACCAGCACGGACTATATAACACTCACTCTCCCTGCAGTCACTGTCTGATCTCGTCAATACCTGACACACAGACTCACCTATGCTCAACCAGAGACTTACCCGCTACTTACCTGCTACTCACCTGACCCTATTGGATTATCCTCTTCATCGTCTGCCATCTTCAGTTCCCAGCCGTCCTACTGCAACCCTCTCCAGCAACAATCCGTCTGCATCTGAAAGAGAGACTCTTATTCTCCATTGGCTAAGTTCATCCCATTATCATCCGTTGGAATACTCACCATAACTCTGTCTGCTTCTGCCTGTTCTGTTAATAAACACTATTTCACTTACCACCTGTCTGTCTCCTGTATCCAACCGTGACAGAAGATCAGACCGCCCCAAGATGGACGATGGGGTAAAAATTATCGTCCTGGCTCAGGAGAGCCAAAATTGGTATTCATTTGTTGAAGGCTTTATTCGCATCGCACTCGTCAGTAACGTGGCTGACGAGCGATTGAGTACCTTATTCTGGCTCGGGGCCAGATTTCACCACCAGATCGACCTTCCAGACACCACCGGACTCAGCTGGAGGGAGACCGTGATCCGGTGTCTGGAGAGTGTCGGTTCCCGACCCGGAACACACCCATCCAGCACAGAGCCTTCACCGCTGGTCCCGTCCAGCACAGAGCCTTCACCGCTGGTCCCGTCCAGCACAGAGCCTTCGCCGCTGGTCCCGTCCAGCACAGAGCCTTCGCCGCTGGTCCCGTCCAGCCCATTTGAGCCTTCACCGCTGGTCCCATCCAGCACAGAGCCTTCGCCGCTGGTCCCATCCAGCACAGAGCCTTCGCCGCTGGTCCCATCCAGCACAGAGCCTTCACCGCTGGTCCCATCCAGCACAGAGCCTTCGCCGCTGGTCCCATCCAGCACAGAGCCTTCGCCGCTGGTCCCATCCAGCACAGAGCCTTCGCCGCTGGTCCTATCCAGCACAGAGCCTTCGCCGCTGGTCCCGTCCAGCCCATTTGAGCCTTCGCCGCTGGTCCCGTCCAGCCCATTTGAACCTTCACCGCTGGTCCCATCCAGCACAGAGCCCCCACCGCTGGCCTCTGCCAGCATTGACCTAATAGACTTTTTCACTGAGCCAGAGCCTATTAACCCAGAGCCAGAGCCCGTTGACCCAGCGCCAGAGCCAGAGCCCGTTGACCCAGCGCCAGAGCCAGAGCCCGTTGACCCAGCGCCAGAGCCAGAGCCCGTTGACCCAGCGCCAGAGCCAGAGCCCGTTGACCCAGCGCCAGAGCCAGAGCCCGTTGACCCAGCGCCAGAGCCAGAGCCCGTTGACCCAGCGCCAGAGCCAGAGCCCGTTGACCCAGCGCCAGAGCCAGAGCCCGTTGACCCAGCGCCAGAACCAGAGCCCGTTGACCCAGCGCCAGAGCCAGAGCCCGTTGACCCAGCGCCAGAGCCAGAGCCCGTTGACCCAGCGCCAGAGCCAGAGCCCGTTGACCCAGCGCCAGAGCCAGAGCCCGTTGACCCAGCGCCAGAGCCAGAGCCCGTTGACCCAGCGCCAGAGCCTGAGCCCGTTGCCTGCCCGCCGGAGACCGCCGTCCAGCCAGAGACCGCCGTCCAGCCAGAGACCGCCGTCCAGCCAGAGACCGCCGTCCAGCCAGAGACCGCCGTCCAGCCAGAGACCGCCGTCCAGCCAGAGACCGCCGTCCAGCCTGAGACCGCCGTCCAGCCAGAAACTATATTCCCACCCTGCCTCCCTCTCCCACCTCCGCTATTGATGTCTTCATGCTCTACTGCCTCGCCTCTACTGAGCCCTGTCGACCCTGCTGCCCATCCACAGCTACCCCCCAGTATCGCTGTGGAGCCGCCTCTGGGTCTCCAAGCCTCAGCATCGCCCTGGTCAGTGGATCCCCTGTCCTTGCCTCAATACCCTGAACCTCTGACTCCACCTTGGTCCTCCGACCCTACAGCCTCTCTGCGGCTCATTGTGCCCTCACCTCCGCCGGGTCTTGTCAGCCCGATAGCTCCACCAGGCTCACTCCTCCTTCCTTCCTCACATTGGTCAGCCGTCACCCTGGTTCCACCTCGGGACTCCGTGCTACCGGCTGTGCCTCTGCCCTGCATCCCTTCTGCTCCACCGGGCTCCATCTTCCCTCCTGCTCCTCAGTCGTCCTCCCTCGCACTGGTTACGCCACGGGCTTCCAGAGCCCCTTCTCCGTTTCGGTCCCATGAGCCTGCAGATCTGCCTTGGCCCTCCAGACCTGTGGTGTCACCTCGGCTCTGGGTCCATTCGGCTCAGTTGGGGATCTTGGAAACTTCTACTGGGTTTTCACCGCCATGGCCACCCGAAGGGGTCTCACCGCCATGGCCACCCGAAGGGGGCTCACCGCCATGGCCACCCGAAGGGGTCTCACCGCCATGGAAGCCCGAGGGTCCCACAGCTCCGCCCTGGACACGTCCTCTCTCATCTGCTCCGCCTTGACTCCTCTGCAGCGCGAGGTCGCGCTTTCCGGAGGGGGGTGTAATGTCACATTCACGTTTACCTTCATCACCTACATTCACTACATTTCCCAGCATTCCCCTGGATCCTCACCTGCACTCGATTCCCTCATCACCACACCTGATCTCCATCACGTCATCTCATCACCAGCACGGACTATATAACACTCACTCTCCCTGCAGTCACTGTCTGATCTCGTCAATACCTGACACACAGACTCACCTATGCTCAACCAGAGACTTACCCGCTACTTACCTGCTACTCACCTGACCCTATTGGATTATCCTCTTCATCGTCTGCCATCTTCAGTTCCCAGCCGTCCTACTGCAACCCTCTCCAGCAACAATCCGTCTGCATCTGAAAGAGAGACTCTTATTCTCCATTGGCTAAGTTCATCCCATTATCATCCGTTGGAATACTCACCATAACTCTGTCTGCTTCTGCCTGTTCTGTTAATAAACACTATTTCACTTACCACCTGTGTGTCTCCTGTATCCAACCGTGACAATATCAGGTTGCCCCGCTGTCCACTTTAAGCACACATGGACGTTTGATATACAGCAGGATTCTTGTAGACATACTTAGATACGAGTTATGAGCCCCATTCTATTGATTAATTATTCTGATGTAAAAATGGAAAAAACTGAGTGCTTGCTTGACCTCCAAACACAAACAATATAAACAAAGCTTGACATCTAACTAAATCATTATTTTAGTGCTCCTGACCCCATTTTAAAGATGTAACCATGCTGTAAAAGAAGTAACCCAACTCCAGTGTCCCACAGAGAAGATCATAATTCTGGTATAGAGAGAAGCTGTTAATGACAGCTTTCAAATCATTTGCCACTTACACTAATGCGATTTTGACTATAAATAAAACAATATTACTATTACTACTACTGATAATATTAATGTATATTAAAATGCAATACTTTAGATGTGCAACAAAATATGGAATTAGGTTAAATCCATTCATAATAGTTTACCCTAAATCATGATATCAGTAAAAATTATTTGAACATGAAATAGGTTTCTTTTTTTTTGTTGTTGCAACATTTCCTTCTCAAGTATGATTTTTCCAAAATGACAAAGCATGCAAGTGTTTTTAAACAATGACTTTTCCATAAACCTACATAAAAAAATTATGTAAGCTGTTAATTCAGCAAAATGACACTTTACGATGTTCTGAAATGTCAACTTCTGGGAACATTGCACTGTGAACGTCAAGCTCCATAATGCACAGACACTTTTTTTATCAAACCATGAACTCTATTTTCAACACTGCACCCTACAGACCATAATAGACCCACAAGCAAACAAGCTAGAGAGAGAAACCCGCACAATCATGATATTTTTTCATTTTATGAGCCATACAATAGCGTGAGCCGAGAAGGCCTTCCAGCTTACTGGGACCACAGTAAAGACTGTGATATGTAAACAAACAGGCCGGAACTTGGTCTGATTTACAGTGCTCCCGGCCTTGCTAGCGATTCCCTCGCACCAAACAGGCCGAGCAGCCAGGTATTTCTGCACCGACAGTTTGAGCACTTTCGATTTTATACCTCAGCAATTTTTATAGCGTCTTTAGGTGTGCATAACACACGCTTCAGTATATCCTTAGGAGAGAGAGCCAGGAACGGATGTTGGCAACGTGGTAGTGGCGGTGGTGGAGGGAGTGGGGTTGGGGTGTGAAACCACAAATAACAATAACACAACAGAAGATTTTCGAAGACGTAGACTTGAATACTGGGTCACGTGCCCCTTGCCGCCTCTGTAATTGGAGGACAGCCGAGAGCCAGCTACTGTAATATCCTGAGCCGACTCTCGATGTGCGTCCTCGCCTCCCCCCCTCCAGATTAAGTCTGGTAGAGTAACCAAGCCTCGAAGGGCCCGGGCAGCTGTGCAGGACTGTTGTAACTGATACTGAGCTGCTCTAATTAAAGGTTCCGATTGAAAGAGCGATGTTTAATATACAGCACCTCCTCTCATCTCTTCTCTCCCCTACTGTTGCAATGGGCAGAGATGGGTGAAGGGGTGCACCGCCAGATCTCTTCACTCACCCCACTGCTTTTACCAGCACCTCTGGGTGGGTTTCGGAGGAGAAGGGGCTTTTGAGTACCGGGACTGCACCATATTGTTCCATCTTGCAAGTCATGAACTAAAGGGTCTGGTAGTTTTTGGAAACAAAAGATACAGCGATTGATCATTTCTGAATTCTCACATTAAAATTCCAAAACAAACTAAAATTTCACCAAGCCAAGAGTTTACATTTGATTGGTTCAGAGGACTGCACCATATTGTTTCTAGCAAGTCATGAACTAAAGGTTCTGGTAGTTTCTGATAACAAAAGATACAGTGCTTGATAAATTCCCAAAATAAAAGTTCACATGTCGTTTTAATGTTGGAAAGCATGAATCCTCCAAAAAAGAAAAAATTGATTGGCTTAATCATATAGTTATTACTAAAATGCACAAGATTTAAAAAATTGTTCTAAGCCATATTTCACAGCCGACATTCCGGTGGGTTACTGCTCTTGTCTTTCGCTTTGTGAACAAGGTTAGCTCTTTCAATTGGTCTATATTGTCCCCCATTACTCATTTTCTGGGTAGCAAATCACATGTGACAGTTAGATTTTGACAGTGCAGAAACCTAGCCTTGGTCATTAGTGTTAATATTATGTTTCTTTGGCGATCCCTCATCATTTTTGGGCCTCATTGACTATTTTTCTTTATAAGATATTAAGTATTCAAAGCTCATTTACATCCTTATTTTTCAATTTGCTGCCGCAGTAGTTTAATTTATTCCATATAATTTCTTTTTCTGAGAGGGACATTAATCATTGCCTGTATGTTTTAGTGCCTCTGGGCATTTTTTAAATCAATAAAATAAGGAAATAAAAGCATTACTGTGACAAGGTATGAAACAAAAAACATATTTTAATATCAACCAATGTAATTTCTTAATTGATAACTGATTGATTCAGTGATCGATTGATCCCCGATCACCCTTGACTGTTTTCCTCCTTTATTTATGCAGTATAAAGTTTATGTAATTATGGTCATTCATTTATTTTATTTTAACATGGCTAGTCCTGCATAGTCCTGTGCACAGAGGAGGTGGAGCTGTGGCAACGACTTAACTGTCCTTTACAAATTGTTTTACACTTCACTAGAGCAAAAGATCCAGAGGCTAAATTACAGCCCAGACACAATGTTAATATCCTCTCTTAAAATCTTCTCTTCATCTGTGGCTTTGATCAACCAATATAGAGAAAACCTTCCCATTTTATGAGCATTTTCTTGGTAAACGGACAATCAGACAAGTCAAACAGCGAAACACAACTACGGTACTCAATAATGCCACTATATTTTAAAATTGGGACATCATGTATCATTATTACCGTACCCTTTGTCAGCTGGAGATTTAAATGACAGCACTTTGAACCCTAAGAATAATGTGTTTACAAACTCAATAATCAGCCAGTTCATGCTTATAATGGCATGATAAATACAGCACGGTTATTCAAGAGTGCAGCATTTTTGCTGACATGCCAAAGAGTTAACGTGATCCTTCCAATGTTCATTTAGAGAGCTTCATCTTAAAGAAGCCTAAAATGAATTATACACATGTGGATGCGAGCCATCCTGTAATGCTCCTGGTAGTTCTGTATTACTGGTCTGTTGAACTTTTGGACTAAACACCCGCATGCTCTTTCTTCTTTGCCTTTCTTGTTGTTTCTTCATCCTTTTACATTCATTTTATGCTTGGCTATTCCTTGGGCTATCAGTGTATTAATGCTAGGGCTTAAGGGAAACCGCTTCTGGAAGATAAGCCCTGCAGTCGACATCTGGGTGCTCGCGGTTCATACATCACTTCATCCCAAACACCCTGACCAACGGCCACCAAAAATCACCGCCAACATCATTTCCGAAGAAAAAGACCATCCTTGCAGACTTGTAGTGAAATTCTAGACTAATAATTTGGCAGAAACACAACTTGATATGAAACATCTTCATTTGCCTTAGTGCTGCAGGCAAACCTTGACCTTCGCAGTTTGTGAGAGCCGAGTTGACAGAGCTGGGGGCTGAGGTGTATTTGGATACATAATGCAGCAGAGCCATAATACTTTGTGCATGGCCGGTTGCAGGCTGTCTATTCATGAGGAGAAGACCCTCTGTCTCACTCCATAAACCCCAGAGAGTAAGAGGACGGGTGTGGGGGCACAATGTCACTTGTAAATCCCAAATTAAACTCAACTGCCCAAAGCTTCATCGCATAAAAACATCCCCCCGCCCTGCAACACCCCACCCCAGACCCAGGTGCACAGACATTCTTGACAAAGACGGGACAGTCTCGCTAATGTTAACTTCCAGGACATTTCATTTGCTGGGGCCTTGGACCCTTTTGATCCATCCATTGCATCCATTTCATGCCACCACGACATTGCCTTTTCAGCTTCAATCTAGCTAGAATTTTGAATTCTGATGAGAAAAGTATAACAGACTTTGTGTTAGATGCCTGAGTAATACTTAAATGAACTTTTTTTGGGGGGGGGGGGGTTGGCCATTGTCATTGTATGGACAAAAATGTACTTCTGTGTTCTATCTAGAGGAAGAAAGAAAATCCTGAAGGTTTAGAGTAAATCATGAGAGAACATACATTTTGGTAAAAGATCCCTTCTGGTCAAAAAAAAAAAAAAAAAAAAAAAAGCTTTCAAAATTGCATGCGGCCGGTTTGAGCTTGCTAAGGGAAAGAACCTCCTTGAAGGCAATCTGTTCATTAAGATAATGTGTTAGTTCCAATTAAACTAACATTAAAATGGTCCTCATAAAGAGTTTAAGTCAGCGTTTTTCTTAACTTGCTCCTTTAATTACATCGTTCCTCTGCTGTCATTAAGGGCATTAAAAATTCATTAACAAGAATAGTACAGAAGCCCGCCAACAAATCAGCTAAACTCTCATCTCATGTTGTCAAAAGATTATGGCTACTTTATTTGTGAGACTTTATTCCTCATAAAAGGTTACTTGTGTATCAACAGGTTAGTTTAGTAACCTAATTTCCATAAATGTGTTGAGAAATTCCAAATAGCATGTTTAATGGAAAAGAAACACATTTGAATGATGTATGTGAAATAGTGATTCCACATTTTATGTGATGCAAGTGTCATTTATTACATTTACATTTATTTGCAACATCGAAATTTTCCTCTAATGTGTTTCGACTGCAGCCTGTAATGTTTGAGACAGTTATATTTCTCTGCTCTAATTTGTTTTCATCAGATGTGTTTATGGCTATGTGAATGTACTTTACAGCTTTCCTAACAAACCATGCTGATGAAAATGACTGAATCCCTGAATAACATACTGTAGGGTTACATGTTTTTTTTTTTTATAAGAATGAGAACCACACCAATTATTACAGAGAGTGTACACCATTTTGAAACCTCTGGACACTGTATCTTGTTTTATATCTTTTTGATGAGTGATATTCATGTCCAATTGCCATGTTTGCACTGGTCTTTGTTTGATAGATTGTTTTGAGACAATTTGTTTACTTTGAGGTCATGGATGAAAAATTAGTGCTGATGATATAAATTTAATCATGTAGCTTCAGTGGTTTTGGTAGAGTGAAACGTGGATCCTGAAATAAATGCTCCAGCGTCCTCAGAATAATGTGTAGGTTGAATCGGCAGCAGGTGTACAATCTTTGGCATTGGCACCGCCGTGATCATTGTTTTGGCAAGTACAGTTTGATTAATTGCATAAATACATGTTAATCAGGACCTATCAAAGCAGATGATGAATTCCCCTAGATTAATCATTTTCAATATGCACAAGTGTGATTTTAGGACAAACATAGATACAATATCAGGATTGTTGAAAACATACTGTGGGGTGAAAAAGTCTGAGACCACTAGAAATTGTTTCTATTTGGATTTTTTTATTTTACAAATAAAGTTTTTACATCAGACCTTGAAGTAAAAAAAAAAAAAAAGTATGTCAGTAGAACTTGAGCTGCATGACCTTCATAAGTTTGTCAAACCTGATGATCATGATTTGTGAATCATCCAAAAAGCAACATGTGCCAAAATGAAAGCCCCTAAACTTTTGCTTATTTGTCACGGTCACAAATTTGCTTATTTCATTATTGACCTTAAAATAGTGCAGAATCTGAAAACAATGTTGGGTTTAAATTGTTCAAAATCTCAAATTCTAGCTTTTGAATGCTAGATTTTCAATGTGGTCTCAGATTTATGGAGCCCACTGAATATGCCACAGAATTGAAACCAGTGTTCTCCATTAACAAATATGAAATCCTGCTATCGGTTTATCATAATCATATGGACATTTAAATGTCATACAAATGTCCTTTCTACAGCAAACCAAATAAGACAATTATAGAAACTAGCCTCGTTGATTGCACTTGTAACACAATTGACAACAGCATCTTCACAATTCATCTTGCCATCTCTTATCTTCCATTCCGTCTCACCACTGCAAATCAGACATTGAAGGTCTAGTGACTCTGGAGCCACTACCCCCAATGTCAGCATTTAGTCATCTAATCTCAAAATAACAATAATGGTGATTAATGGCGGAGGCCTGTCTCAGGGATGGAACACACAGCATTGATGCCACTCATGGCTTCTGAGCATGCTGATTTGACTCTGATTGAATTAGAGTAGAAAGAGAGGGCTCCCTGCCGTGTCTGTGCATAGTACTAATTCTGTCACTAATACACACACACAGACACACACACACACACACGTTGTTAATGGCCTTTTCACAAGGGTGCCAAAAAATGCTAATAATTGCGATAATGGGCTTCTTTTTATCACTAACCAATGCACCAATGCGTATCATAATGTTTGTGTCAAAGAGTCTGTACAGTGACTGAGCAGAGTTGTGGCATGAATTAGCCTTAATAATGGTAACAAAGCCTGACTAAGTTTGAGGATTTGAAACATTTCTGCACCTGAAACAAAGAGCTAAAGAACATAACATATGTAAGGTATTTTTTTTTAACATGGCAGCTAATGGTCCATAACAGATGATCTACCAATCTACCATACAATATTCCAAAAAATAAATAAAAATAAATACAAAATAAAAAAGGGGCCTGACATGGTTGGGTATCCTTTTAAATATAGGCTAACGATTTCGATTCTGCTTACCAATTCGATTATTTTTCGATTCCCAGTTTCAATTCAAGTAAGGGTAAAAACATTCAGTTAAACATTTATATAAACATATTTATTCTGTCTTTTGGCAAAATGCTTTGTTGCAGCTGAATTTATGTAAAAAAAAAAAAAAAAAGTAGCCAACAAAAAGTCAGCAGCCTAAAGAACACTAACATTATCCTAAGGTTTTAACAAAAATACCACAGCAAAAACAACTGGACTAACGAATATAAATGTCAAACATTAAAGACAAGTAAATATGACCAAAAATGACCAAATTCTTTTTACGATATGATACATTTTATTTCACGGTAACGATATAGTTATTTTATCTCATTTATTTTATTAAAAGTAAAAAAGAAGCAAATTACAAACAATAGGACAAATACAATGTGACAAAAATATGAATTAAACAAAATAAGCTTTTCAGGTATAATAGGTTTACTTAATATGTAGTTAGAATTAGTACAGAAATGTAATAATCAGATGTAAAAAATTTGATTCTGTACAAAAAACTGTATGAATTAAATATAAAATTATTCTAATTAAAAGTATTCAGTCAAGATCAGTGCTATTTTCTTTTTGATTCACGTTAATGACACATCAGATAGGTATATGCGATATTTATCGTCATACCGCCCAGCCCTAGTTGTACTGCATCTTTCTACATACCTTCTGATGTTCACCCATGTTAATTTCGTGATGTAGTAAAGAGGAGATGAAATGATCTGTTCTACAGCGATCGGTCACGCCGTATTAAACAGTGCCAAAACAAAATTTCTTTGAATTTCGTAATAAAATTGACAGAATTTTAAAGTTGAGACTTTGCTTAGTATTAAAAAGTAACAATGCTTTTTGCGATTATTGGATGGCAGGCGCGCTAAAAGATTATAAATTTAAGAAACCATATGAGTATGGATTTAAATTGAGTATTCCAATGAACCCTTTTTGGAAATTTTTTGAGCTCTACTGACATGTACTCAGCAAAACTTCAGACCTATTTTACACAATCACGTTATAGAACAGAGTAGTAATGGGCGATATAAACGATATGCGATATAAACGATATAAAATTGGTCTACGATAGAGATTTTAATTCTATTGCACTATCGCGATATTGCATGTTGACGCAATTTTCCCGCAAAAATTTAGAGCCACGAGCTGCAACCGGCAGCAACGCATCGTCATATTGAGTAAACATGCGTCTGAAAGCGAAACGGAGGACCTGGTGAAAAAGACCGGTGCAACATCCATTATTTGGATTAGGTTCGGATTTAAGCCGTCCGACGAACAGCAGCAAACTATACTCTGTAGGGGCAACAGTTCTGGCTAACACCTGTTTCACACATACTCCGTTTGCAGTTCATATGGCATATGCGGTGTGTATTTTTTCCGTACCCATGTTGGGTCTGCACGCGGATGCGGTGCGGCAATGCGTTGAGATCGTTTCAGCACAGAGTCTGTGCTGCACGTGCTGAATTAAAGTGACAGCGCATGGCTCGTGGTCAAAATGAACACGAATTGATATGAAAATATAGTAATCTCTCCTTAAATGCATTTATACTACATATTTTCAATCATTTTCTTTTTAACTTTAAGCTCGGGGTAATAAGCAAGGAAAACTACACAGTTAAGTTACCTCAACAACGCGACAATAATGGATGTTTGTCTCTTGTGGAGGTGGAAAAACAAGTTCTTTGTGACCGCAATATTTCTTGTAAAAAGATTTAAATGCAAAAGAAAAGGTATGGTAAGCTGTTTTTGTCAATTGTGTATGCTTTAATTTAAAATGTTTGCAATTTTAACATAAATGTAGTAAATGTAGTTGCTTTTTAAGCTTTTTCTTTGTTAAAGTCTCTGCAGCTAGTGTACTTGGATTTTATTAATCTGCAACATTATGTTGTATAATTAAAGTTTTGCATAATAAATGTTCTCAAAACTACATGCGTTTCTTTTAAAACAAATAGCCTACATAGCAGTTTGACTTTCCTTATGGTCTATCTAACCTGTTCTGAAATTGTTCTATTATAATTTATATATCGCGATATATATCGTTATCGCAAGAGGCTGCAATGTATATCGCAATATGGATTTTAGGCCATATCGCCCATCCCTAGAACAGAGAGTATGTTTTTGCTGATAAATAAAATATATAAAAATAAATTAAAACAATTAATAAATAATAATATAAAAATAATAGTGCAATTATTCTTTCAAATATATATTCTATTCAAATATTCTGTGGAACGAAATGCAGCTCTTTATAGGCTATACTGCCTGAAAGCTAAGGAAAAACATAGCATTTATGCATTATTAATATTCTGATACAGCTGGTAGTAAATTCTATCTGTGTGGTGTCACATTTGTATCAGAAGCCATTAAAATATTTATACACAACTAATTAATTGGCATTGCAGAAAGTTTTTTTTCTGTTGCAACACTGTAAATTAAGACTGGATTAGATTAAAATATTCATACTGGGCACAGGTGTAGGTGTATGAAGTTATGGACTGCGGTGCTATTCAAATACCTTTTATTTATAGATGGATAATCCTCTGTACTGAGTGAAAGCTCAAAGCAGACTCATGATGAGCAATTGTTTTTTTCTTTGGTGGTGGGGGGGGATAATTGCTCAGGTACAGAGTTTTCTTTTTCTTTCTTTCAGTGAGCGCAGTTAACATGTTATTGAATCGCATTATCTTCTCTAGTGGGGTCTCATTACTCACAGAAAGTAATCTGTAATGACGGGCTATCATCAATGAGCTGAAGCACATTGTGCCATTGATTGTATTCGGCCAAACTACTGAAAAAATACACAGTCCTCACGAGCGGCTCCAGATTCATGAACTGAACTCTTTAACCATCATGTATTTTGTCTCACTGCTTACTGAGGGATGAATGTCTTATTGATCCGAGCTCCTGGGCTTTGACCAGCCTGAGTATTCGGGGATGGGGGGGTGGGGGGTGCTGCTCTGGTGCTGCCAGTTTACATAAAAGCATGGTGTGATTGTATTCAGTATAGGCAGCTACTGCAGATGGCCTGCAAATCCATCAGACTTGACAGAGCCATTATATATTCACTTTTTACAAGTTTTGTCAGCTTATGTACTCCCAGATATTACTATATAACTAAAAACACATTCATAAGGGGTCCCCGGGCAGCAGTAGGAGGTCTATTAAACTGCCTCTGGGGTTTTCTAATGTGCTTATGTTTTATTTTTTTTATTGGTTTGTGAAAATACTATTCACCTCCCAGTCTAAACTGAGATTACATAGGTATTTTCAATTAAGCACATTAGAATGTAAAACAGGCCCTGCCATTTGTCACTGTCAGGATATTTTACAGAAGATGGAGAAGGGAGGAGACCCCAGAGGAAATGAAGAATTTCAAGACATGAAATCTGAGAGTGTTTTTTTAAATACAGTAGCCAAGGCAATATGTCTAAAAGCAACAATCTCATAAACAACAGTTTGAACTGTTCTATTTGAAATGTTCCCTATAGTTTCATAAAAGGGGTCATATTGGATTCAGCAAGTATTTTTTCCTAAAAGAAAGGCCTTCCTTTTTGGACACTTCTACCTTCTTATCGTGACCTTTTGGATCATGAGAAACATTCATTCATGTGTCTAAAGTCTAGTGTATTTTAATTTAGTCTATGTAATTTAGAACAAAGTGTAATTTAATACAAAGTTTAGGCAGACCAACTGTCAACATTCAAAATTGATAATAATAAGAAATGTTTCTTGTCCACCAAATCGGCATATTAGAATAATTTCTGAAGTACACAGAAGGCTATGGCTACTGAAAAATCAGCTTTGCCATCACAGAAATAAATTACATTTAAAATATATTAAAATAGAAAACAGCGATTTTAAATTATATTCCAAAATGTTTCTGTTTCTTACAGCCTTGATGAGCATAAGATACATCTTTCAAAAACATTTAAAAAACTTACAGGACCCAGACTTTTGAACAGTACTGTATAATAAACAAAATAAAATGGTGTGACTTGGAATAGTGAAACAAAAATATTTTTTTCTGAACCTTGCTATGACCAACAAATATGTAAAAGACATTGCTGGGGCTATATGAGAAATACATGGAATTTTAAGGAATTTAATGATTTTATAGAAAAACCTATTCCAAAAAAACCCTTTTTATGCATTCTAAGTTTAGATCCATAATTCCTACTTTTCAGTAAGCAAACTCGTCTACATCTTAGAAGACAGGCTTCAGTTCCCGTTAGAGAAATGGCTATTTAAATGATCTGAGTGGTGACAGGCCTTCTGGGAAAAGAGGACGGATTGTGTTGAGCAAACAGGCCCCTGAGCTCAATGCTGTCCCTGGAGTCTGTGTCAGACCCCGAGGCAAGACGCTGCAATTGTTTCAGCACGGCTTTATTCCTCAAAACATACTGTCTTTGTGGCGGCAGAGAAAAAAAATGATAATTTGAGGGCCTGTGAACGAATTGGCGTGTGTTGGACAACGGGGTGGTTGGGACGCGTTTGATTATTCATATTAGCATGAGCCCTAGAAGGTGAAATACTTTTCCACTTCTGCTTATTCATTGTGACTGATAATCTTTGCTAATCCTTTCCTCCACTTCAAGGATCCTCTCGCCACAATCTGCGGCACCAAAGCAAACACTGGAATGACCCTCAACCAAAAGATAGAGGGATCCAACAAACCAGCTACAAAGCCAGGAATATGTGCCAAGAGCCTAATACAATGTATTCATCTATTTTAACCGTATGCATTTTGTTCCCTCTGTTACATTAAAAATTTCCGCTTCAAAGACGGTATTAATGTTCAGCCATGCCCACAGGGACCAGGCGGCATGTTGCACTGGGACGTATTCAGGGCTGGAACGTCCCAGCATGCCGTTTGATGGTGTCACGAGGTTAGATAGGCAACGCTGTGGGCACGGGTTTAAGCTGTATTCCAGCGACTGTTTAAAAGGCGACCCCCAGCTCTTTTTGACTTAACCTTTTTTGGAAAGCACTGGACAAAAGCCATCGTTTCCTCTGAGATATCCTGTTAAAGCTATTCTGAAGCCGGCCGACCGTGGGCCTCCCTCAAAGAGACGGGTAACATTATTCAGCTTCCTCCTTCTGATCCTCGGCCTACAACAAACCATGTAATCCACAGCTCAGTGGCCAAAGAGAAAGAGTGGGCACAGAATGTCCCTGTCAAATGCTGCAGATGGGACCGGTTGAGGAGCAAACAGCGAAGGGTTCTCCTCCACAGGTTTGGGTCTGAGTTTTTGCCATTTTTAAACGTTTAAAATCAGTTGCATGTATTTGCATTTACTGATAAAATATTCAAATAAAATATCTGAAAAGACAAATAAATGTCTCTGTTCTTTTTTTAATAAAAACGATTTAACTTTAAATTCATTCAAAAAATCTCTTCCCACCTGAGGGTCTCTGGCAAGCCCCGCCGCCGTTCACCTGAAAATGACAAAGGTCTTTGTTTGCAGTGAACCGGTGGGCCGGAGCCCCACAGACACAACATAGGGCCTGCATTAGCAGCAGCCTGAAACAGGCTGGCCTGAGCCCTCAGCATAATTAACACCCCCAACAGTGTTATTAAATGGAATTGCCATCAATGGAGATAGTGACTAACCTAAGGAAAGAAGGGGAAGAAAATTCAAAATGCATATCTCAGGGCAAACATGATAGGATTACAAAATGAGCAGCTTGCAAACTGTCTTGGCTTTGATGAAGAAAACATTTAATTATCCCCCAGTGGAAGAGATCCCCTATTGTTTAAAGCTAATTTGTCCCTTTTGGCTACTTCCTCGGCCCAAAGGCCTGTCAGTCTCATATTTCTATTCTGCTCCCGCTCTCTCAATATACTGTTGTTGTTTTTTTTACTTATTCAACAAATGCATTTTAGATTAATAGAATATCCACATGATTCAAAACAGTCAATGACAAAGGCGGCTTCATCTTCTTTTTTACTATATAAAGCACAATAAACATTAAAGTTCCTATGATAGCAGGGGCATAATTTGATTTGTTTAAGTGCTACTTCAAGATCACGGACCTCAAGAGGAGATGAAAGAGACAGAGCCGCTCCCCCAAAAGGGATCAAGCAGGTCAATTTCCCTTCACTTTGTCCCAGCCAAGGGTTTGTATTCCCTTCTCTACAAAGGCCACCATTGGGCTGGACTATGGGCTTAGCCACCGAGAGTTAGCCCCGTTTCTTGACCACTTGATATCTTTGAATAATAGAAGGTAATAAGTGTCCTCAAAGCACGCCTCCCTTCTCTAAGAGAAACAAGAGCAAATACTCCCTAAACTGACAAAAGAGCATCCAAACAGAAATGGATACAGAAAAAGTCCTCCGACTATCAACACAAATCATCTGAGGTCAAGAAAAACACACTTTCGAGAAGGAGCAAAAGTCTGCCTGTGTGGTAAAGCAAGATTAAAGTGGAGAACGAACAGAAAAAGTATTTTCAAGTATTTCTCAACACAACTAAAAAGACAGAACCTACCTTAACCGATTAAATAGCCAATATATTTGGTCTACGAGCACATTCTGCTCTCTGCTCCCCATTACACTGGCTTTCTTTTCTGATCATTTCTCATCACGATTTAACAATACATTCACATTAGCTTTGACAGTGAGCTCAGTTCACATTTAAATGCAATTTAAAAGAGGCACATATTTGCATAGTGAATTAAAATTAAGAGCTAATTATGCAAATAAATTATGGATAGGAGCAAGGGGTTGGTTTGCACTTCGGTTTTTATCCCAATTTAGGAGACAATAGTCACTTGATAGTCCGAACGACATTGTACGCATTTTGCAGGAGACCCAAACAATGGTGTTAAATATTCAAGTGGTATTTAATTACCAAAAATTAGGAGCTTATAATTTACAAGGGCTGCTTCTTAAGTACAGCAAGACAAATTCCCTCCCAGAGGACTAAGGTTTTGTTCATATATATCCCCCTAATTCATTTAGCATCGTAAGAGGATAACTGTGAAATACACAAAAAAAAACAGGCTTCCTCTGAACAAATGAAACACGTTCGCACAGTATGTTTTAATTGAGATGAGATGAACAGCCATTTCATTTTCTTTTAACCGTCAGCCATTTCATTTTCTTTGAACAGTTTTGATAATATTGTTGATTTTAGATCCATCATGAAGGTTTTCGTCATTTTAAAATGTGTTAGAATGTGAGTAGGTTTTGCAATCTGTTAGTGAAACAAGACCCCACAGCCTTAACAAAGGGAAGCATTGTGAAAGGTTTGAAACTCCACATCACTACACCTGACCATGCTGACAGAATACAATTTTAAGCTTAAGCAATAGATAAAACTAATGTGGAAAAATATTTGAGGAAATTATTAACAAAAGACTTTTTGTTACCATAAAGTGGACGTTACGTGTAATGACTAATCGATGTTTATTTTGGTTGTTTTTGCAATTGATATGCAGTTGCAATTTGACTGAATAGTGGTGGGCAAAGCTCTACAAAAGAAATTATGTAAATATGTACGTATAAAAGTAATTATTCAAATCATCATCCCAAAACAGGAGCCAATGTTAGAGTGTCTCACTGTGTCTGTACATTAAAGCTTGTCATGAATTACAAGATGATGTTAAAAAAAACATGTGATGAAATATCACATTCTTAAATAAATGACTTTTCGTTTAGAATATAAAAGCCTTTAAATTTTTAGCATAAACCATAATACAAGAGAAGAAATGCAACATCCCAATGGCATGGAGAAAATGTTCAGCCTCCAGTAGGGGTCCTCCCACTAACAGCGAGAAGTGGAGGTGCCTGCTTTAAAGCAGAGCCAACAGCAGTCAAGTCTCTCTGTTTGTGTCATGTATGATTTCATATTGTAAATTTCCTCTCTTTAATTAGTAGGATTTTAATACCATGCTATTAGGAGGCAGGGGCCACAGATTCTGAGCTGGTAGATAACTTTTATGTCTGAAAGGTCTGTTGGCACGAAGGTATAATTAAAAATCATACAGTTAAGGATAAGTGCAGTCAGAAAGAGACAGGTTGAGTTTAAAATTAAATTGTCCAATTTAAGATTAAGAAGCAAATAAAAAAAAATGATTATCCCAGACTGTGTGATGGTCAAAAAAGTGTGTATATAGACCAATATATATGTACATACAATATATACATTAAAAGTTTGCTTTTGATATATATATGCATATATGTTGCTCCATCAATATATATATATATATATATATATATATATATATATATATATATATATATATATATATATATAAATATATATATATATATATATATAATATATATTGATGGAGCAACATATATGCATATATATATCAAAAGCAAACTTTTAATGTATATATTTATATATACACAAGTTTATATCATGCAATTCTGACTTTAGAGCTCACAATTGCGTTTATATTTTTATATTTATTTGAAAAGTAATAATTGTGAGATGTAAACTCATAATTGTGAGACAAAAAGTCACAATTAGCTTTCTTTTTTAAATTCTGTTGCGGAAACAAGCTTCCATAATATAGAGAGAGGAATAAATAAATAGTTATATGAAAAGGTTGTACAAATAATTTCAAATATACATTTAAAATAATACACAAGTACAAATCACCTACTTAAGCAAAAAGTGAAAAAACTGTGAATTTATCAAATAAAAGTATTTTTAATACTGCAGAAAATATATATTGCAGAATTATATATTTTCAGGAACTGTGCGATGATTTGTTGGCTGGCTAAATAAATATTTTTTTTATCCTAAGCAGTTGCAATACAAAAAGCCAATAGGAGTCCTGAATCTGGAATCACATGCATCTTTACTATTCATACCGGTAATTGACTACGGTCTGATGGAAAAGCTCCACAAACTTGATAAATGAATACTATTGTATCATTTTGTGGGACTGTGATTCGGTATCTTGCTTTATTTCCACCTTTACTGTGATCTATGTGCTGTCAAAAAGCTCTGATTATAAACATCTTTGCTCTGCATCATTGTTAACATGGCTCGTTCCTTGGCTAATTTCATAGGTTTACTTTCAGAAATGAATCCTCTTAATCAAACTCCCTCGTACTAACTCTATCAAAGAGAAGTGTTTCCGTTTATGAAACAAATTGCCTGATAATGAGGATAATCTTGCAAATATAAAAACGGGAGAGTGGGGGAAAAAGAAAAGCTTGTGCTGTTCTGCCACAAGGGTTGAGTTAATTTAAAACATTTATAGAAGGAAATGAGCGTCTCCATCAAACAGCCTTCCCCATTTACATCTCTTGCATATAAGTCAATTTGCGAGTGCCCTGTCTCATAAATCAATGCCAGTGGATTGCTGTGTTTATACCAACAGACACTGGTGCACACTTGAGGTACCTGGGAAAGACATTTAAAACTGAATCCATACAAATAATGTGAGCAATTACACACGTCTCATGAAGACTGGTAACAATACAAGCTGTACAATTGTCACACACATTTGATAAAGAGCTCTTTGGCTATGCAGCCCATAGATGCGAGAGATATAAATGTTAAAAGAAGGTGTAAGCAGAGTTCAGTCAACAAGTGCTCTCTTTGTTGAAGTACACCCTGCAGACACAGCAGGTGCAAAGCGGTCATGAGAGAGCTAGCAAAAACACACCACCTCACACAGGGAACTGGAAAATAATTTGCCGTCTTAGTCTTAGAAGAGAAAAGTGCTGCAGGCTTTCTCTGTCAATTCCACTCCTTTGGGTCAAACAAACAGCCTTCCCAGAGCCAGCTCAAAGGCTAGTGTCTGGTCAGCCAAGCTGAAAATGTCTGTTGTCCTGTGCCGCAATGTAGCATTTCATCTACCAGCTGTTTGCTCTTTGTCAGTGACAAAGAGTTGTAGTATGAGGAAGCATCATATTTATTGAGCAGATAACCCCAGTGTTCTCACAGGCCTTTTATCCTGCCACAACAGAGCGGCTTTGTTACTTTTTCATCAATTCAGATTCACAAATGTGTGTTGTAGAAACAATCCCGGAGGGGGGGGGGAAGGATAGCACGAAAAAAAAAGGATGTGAAAAAAAAGTTATGTCTTGTGAGCAGTGAACCAAAAGTTCTTGTTCGGAGTATGCAAGCGGTGAAAAGAAAACTTGTGTGATCTTAAGGGCAATTAAAGGTGTCATTCGGTGAGCTTTTATCTATCAAAATTAATATATGTAAAGTTAAGGCAACAGGGGTCTTTTAAAAGTATCTTGTGCCAAAATAATTTTATGTTATCACTGTACATTCTTGTTGACAAAAAAAATGCTGTTTAACTAATCAGTTTTAGCATTTCACAATCTCTCAGGTATTGAATTTGTACACAGGTATTTTTACTACTGTAGAAAATATGTACATGTGTGTATATAAAGTATGTGCCACATATCTTTTCAGGAACTGTGTTATGATCTGCTGGCTGTTTTGTTTTTTTCAATTCTTTTTTTATCCCAAGCACTGCAAAACAAAAACCTATTGAAGCCCTGAATCTAGATTAACATGCATTTCTACAATCCATACTATTCATAAATAACACTTTGATGGAAACGAATGAATAAACTTTGTTTTTATGCGGTTACTGCACATTTTTGCTGACAAAAAGCAAATGCAGAATTTATGTGAAACTGGAATAACTGGTATAATTTCCAAATAATATGGATAAAGTCCAAATAGAATGATAGAATAAACGTGTCAGATTAGTTTACAGATCAAACAAAACAATGTCTTGACAATGTCAAATAGCAATGTGATTTGAGTATTAAAGCATCTTCACTGTCAGAATAAGTTAGCCTTAAAATGATAGCACAGCTTAATATGTAAATACAGGCAGTAGGTTTTGGTCTCTTATTTTATGAGGTTTGCATCTTAAATAACATCATAACTTAACACATTAGTTTAGCTTAAATGTTTTTAATTACTTCTGATATTTTTGATGTGGGGGAGAACATGAAAGGTCGGCTTACTGCATCATCCTAATACTTAGTTTACATTATCAAACTGACTCCTACATTTTGAGCTGACACTCTTGATGTCGCTTGGCAATTAATTTTTCCATTAACAGTGAACTGTTTGGCAAATTGGCAGCCACGCAAACAGATCAAAGTGGCGGACACTACAAGACAACTTCAACAAACGAAAGAAGAAAAAAAAATGAGAGAGCGTCAAATGCTAATGATAGATTATAAATCATATTATCTCTCAGGCAGGACAACGTGGTTAATTAAAACAGGCAAGATGAAATCATATGCATATTTGCAAATGCAGCACATTTTTTTATGATTATGCATTTACATAATATAATGGTCTTCTTCAAATTACTTTTCTAATTATTTTAGTGAGTCCCATTAGTCATTTGGGCTAATGCACGCTCTAGATTGAGATGATGCCTTAAGGGTGACACCCTGATTTTCCAAGTTTTCACTTTTTTTGAAGACCAGCATTAAACATGAATTTTTAATTTCCGAAAATGTATAATTGAAAACTGCGCACCTACAAACAAGCTAAAAAAAGTTATGTTGCATGATAAGATTCAACAACACTGAAAATACTTTGGGAAAAAATATGTACATGTACATACAGTCTTATAAGAGGCCGTTTGCTGTATTCCCGCCATACAGGACACAATGAAGTTAGCTTTCCCTTTCAGAGCCCCCAAGAGCTACGCATCCTTCCCTTCAGCCCTTTCTCCTTTTTTTTTTTTTGTTGGCTAAGGGCCCTCTTAGGCAGTGGCAGCGGGGGTGGCGGGCCGCCACGCGCTGAAAGCCCCCCAGCTCAGAGAGCAGCATGTCCCCCAGGCCATAGGCTTGCCTCCAGGGGCTCCGAGAGAAAAAGTGAAACCAATAGTTTATCCTCTAGCAGCAGGGCCTGCAGCACGCTCCAAGGGGGGGCATTGTAGCACATTACCAAGACAATGCTGCCATATGGGGAAACAGAAGGAACTCCAACTTGCAGCCCACCAAAAGCAAGGCAAACAACCCAGCCTGATATGCAGAGAGTGGTCATTTTGGGTTAGCTGTTTTTAACATAACAACAGAATGAAACAGAGGAGTCATTTTGTTGCCATTAAGACTTATTATCTTGGGGGTGGGGGTGGGGGGGGGTCACAAATTCATAGGCCTCAACAGTATAACCGGCGAATAGGTTAGGGGCCCAGACTGTGTAAATGACAATAGAGCTTTGGTTACATTGGGCTTTAAATCCTATCTTAAATCCTATCTAGAGAAGACACTTCTCTCCTTTTCATCCTCGGCGAAAATAAGCTTAAAAGGTACAAAGAAGAGGAAATGAATACATGTGATATTGTCCGATTTAATGGGAACACTTTTCTTCATTTGCAGCTTAGAATCACCTGCCTTGTACAGTCTTGTCATGATATGGACGGAGTGGAGAAGGAACAGAGCAAATCATGATTGTGTTGCTAAGGCTAATAATGTAATCATTTTAAGCAGAATAAAAACAAAAATTTAATTTAGTTGAACAAGCCGATTTAATAACACAACCATGACTGTTAAGTCAATTATTAAATTGTTTAAATTAGTACATTTTAGCTAACTGTGATTTGTATGTACATTTCTGGAATACATAACTTGGACAGTTACCCTCTGATAACAGATCACTCTAAATTGTCACGTGGACTCATTTTTTGTAAAGCTGCTTTGAAATGATGTCTATTGTGAAAAGCGCTATACAAATAAATGTGAATTGAATTATTATTATTATTATACTCAAAATATGTAATTAATAATATAATACTTATCAGACGAGTAAAATATCTCTGCTATTTAAAAAAGTAAAGTCTAAAGTCTAAAATAAAAATATTTAGCAAAACAACTACATAAGACAGATAATGATAAGATTATAAAATAACAAATGAAATAATATATTATCATATCTGCATTTTACTATCAGAAAATATTATTAACGATTTTGTCATTTGCAAGCCAAAAAAAAAGGTTTATCTATTACAGTTGGGCAGGAGGTTAAAAGGAGGTTCAGTCATTAGTTTCCAAGCTGTCAATAATTATTGGTCCATCTGTAAGACAAAAAAAGGATTCTTCTCATAATCTCCCTCATGATGGTTTGAAAACACTATAGACTCCAGGAAAGCACTGAGGAATATATTGATCCCCAAGACAAATGCTCCTTAGAATGTTTACAGTCTAATTTGTTTTAATGATTTCCTTCCCTCCTAAGGATCATCCAGGGTCTAGAGTGCCAGACTAAGAATAAGTAAATAAAAGTAATCAGCAAGCAAATGAATAAATGACTTAAAAAATTCTGAAATATGAATTAATTTTCCGCAATGTTCGTCAAATTCTCTATGTAATATATCACAAACACATCATTTTGACGACTGATCAGGCTTTCATTTAATTTCCAGACCAAAGAAAAAAAATGTATTAAAGATTTGTGTTTCCTTTCAGGGTGGTGTGAATGGCCAACCGCAGAATTCCTGGTCTGAAAATCAATTCACCTGTTTAACATCCCTCCTTCTAATGTACCAACATCTTCAGTTGACAAACAGCTGAGGATTAGCCTGAGTCCATGTTCTTTTTACTAGCAATTCTTACTTTTTTTATCATTGAAAGCAATGAGCCAATCTGCAATTTATGCCAGCCCGAGCACTATGAGTGTATTCAGAACCTGGTCTCACACAGCCAATCTCCTGCTAAGGAGCAGCGATAATGTAATAATGCCTCACTGATGTGCGGCCAGTAATGGAGCTGAACACCTCGCATTCATCTAACACTACCTGATCATTACTTGAACAGAATAATACATTACTCCTGCAAATAACTCAGAGTCTGCAACTCCATCTCCTAAATGCACACTTCTTTATTGTGATGTGAGGGGAAAGCTTGTGTGTGCGTGTGCGTGTGCGTGCTGCGCGCGCGTGTGTGTGTGTGTGTGTGTGTGTACTCACTATAGAAAACACAGACTGAAAGAGATATTATGCATTTAGTATTTATTTGCTGCTAAATGTATGATATCTCGTTAAATCTATGTCTAAAAGCTAACTGCTCAAAGAGCTTTTTCTCATTATTATAATATGCATTTACAATAGACATCATAACAATAATAATTAGAAAGAAATGAAAAAACGTAATAAGCTAGAAACAAAGACATGAAAAAATATCAACCCCTTCAAAATAATTTGTACTGTCTAAATGACATATTACATAAAAATAATTCCCATTTTCATTTAGACTACTCATTATAAGGGAAATAACTATTAATATAAAATAATATATAACAAATAAATTATATAATATACAGGAAAATAGAATATACTACCCTATAATAGGTTTTAATCTGAAAAAAATGTAAGGCCAGAAGGTTACAATCTGCAATACCTGAAATACAAGATGGATTAGCCATTAACCGTATTTCCCACGTGACAGGCCGACTAAGCTCAAAACAGAGACAAGCTACCGGCACAAGACTTCAGCTGACGAAACTAAAAAACAGAGAGGGTTTATTTAGTCTCTCTATTGCTCTGCATTTAACCCACATCATACAATATCGCAAAGTGCAAACAGTTTTTAATAACCAGAGGGTGTCAGGCTGCATCAGGAGGGCAGTCGACTGCTGCAGCATAACCAAATGTTACTGAGGAAAACAGCATGTCACAGTGCCGTTTGACATGGTGAAATGAGATTAGATGGAATTCATTTCTAAGTGGAGAAAATTACAGGCCTACTCGTGCTCCCTGCACTCTGGCCCACCCCTCCTCGCCCCACAACAGAAGCAGTCAGGCATGAAAGCTGACATGCTCGTGGAATGACCTGACCGCTACTGCCACAACCGTTACTGCAGGAGTACACTGTATTGTTTTAAGCTCTGGGAGATATGGCGGAGGATTGCATGAATGCACTGTTCAGGTATGAATGGGATAAAAATGGCAATTTAATCATTTAAATATTCAAATATTATCATACATGGCATTTTCAATTATGTTCTATTGCAACTGTTTGACTGGAGCACCATGAATGCGCATTCAGAAAAAAAATATCATGTCTATACAAAAATGCAACAATATTTATTGTGGATAGTGACAATGTGTTTGTGCATAGTTCACCCAAAATGAACGTTATACAGATTTAATTTAGCATCAGATATGGTAAACCCAGAAGGTCACACTTTTGAGCTTCCATATTTATTGATTAAATTGCTAAATAGTTCAAAATAAAGTTCAGGATTTAAATGTAAAAACTTGTTAAATGTATGTAGTCAGGGATAAAGTGCAAGCATATGTGTCTAGCATAATTCTGTCTTTTGATCTAAGCAGAATTATGAATATTGCTATTCTGGTGTCACCATTGCCCTGTGCATGGAGTCCAAGCCTATTCAGTATTGTTTATTATATGTCTTAGGAGTGATAATTTTAAGAAAAAAACTTGGCTTAAAAATATTGTGAGATCAGCATTGTGTATCAAACAGAATCAATAGTAACATGAGTGTATTGTTACAGCCCTACAAAATATGCTATGTAAGTCCAGTAAATTTTGTTAATTCATAATTTTTTGGGGGGCTATGCTCGATATCTTAAATCTCCCAAGGAGACCTTGACCTCCTTGGAATTTAAATTCATGTCTCGGTAATGCTCAAGCATTAAAATGACACCTTATGAAAGGGCCCCCCATCTTTCCCGAGCTAAGAAAAAAAGAAGTGTCAGCCTCCCACAGGGAGGGGTCTGCTTGAAGGTGAGAAGGTTAGCAAGTCTTCTTGGCCACACAGATCTTGGCCTTGGAGAGGCTGCCATAATGAATGCTAATTATATAGCCATCTGTGAGGTGGGCTGTGTTATGTAGACACCTGTTCATTAAGACGACAGAAGATTTTGGAAAAACTTTCTTCCTTTTTTCTTTCCAAAAGAGCTTAAGAGAGAATGATGACTGTCGTAAGCTATTGTGTACTTGAGTGGATTATAAAAATCAATCTTCCGGCTATAAACAATACTATATCCAAAAGCAGACAAAACGTCTGCTTTTGCAACTAGAATAAACATAACACAACAAGTCTGACTGATGTCCTCATTTAAACGATTCATCCTAAAACAGAACTTGCCTGGACAGCAGGTGATTGATTTTTTTCTGTAATACCTTTACAAGTTTTGGGCCTCATTGGGCTAACCACATTAGGTGGAGGAGTTGAAGAGGAAGCCAATAAAATCCTCATGGATGTTTGCGCACTAGGATTGGAGTCTGTCAATTGACTGCCCCTAAGAGGTGATTTGCCATTACTGAGCCATAGGAAACAAATGAGGCCATTTCCTCTGCCAGCATCCCATCCGAGCTGTCAATACACACTCACACATGGCAAGAAGCTGAGAGAAAACCTTTCCACCCAGTCAGAGATGGACTACAGTCGCTTTTCTTCAAAAGAGCAAGAGAATAAACACTTAAAAGAACTGCTTCATTTTCATGTTATCATTTTCTTTCCAACCAGTATTTCTCTAGATTTAACATAATCGGGCTGTTTTTATTGAAAAAATGCAGAGAAAAATCTATGCATGCATTTGCATGTTTGCTAAAAAATAAATAATTTGTTGAAAATTTAATTTAGATTTTTTTTTTTTTCATATAAAAAATCATTTTTATTTTTATATTTCAAAAAGTTAATTCCTTCTTAAGCTGATATTCCTAGCCAAACATATCCTTTACTTATTGGGATAAGGTAGGCGGTATTAAGCTGTTAAATCTCTAAATCAGTAGGATATGCACAGCTAAAGTGATAACATCATCTTTAAAACTAAAGCGGTTCATATCAGCGTTAAAAACATCTCAAATACAGACAGCTCCGACTGGATAGAATGTGTTAAACTAGATGAACTGGAGGCATGAAAAACAAGCATTTAGCTTTAAATCCAGTTGATTTTTAGATGCGTTTATCTGTCTTAATGCCTTCGTCTCAGATTTAAGAGGCTGAAGATGCCTAAATGTCACATAATTCAAGATGTTAGCTTATGACTGCTCAGTTTCAAATTACCCCAGCATGTGATTCAAAACAGAAAACATGCTAAAGCAGCCCAATTACAGCACTGATTTATTGATTTTACAGAGTGAGATGAGGTTAAGTTGATGACAGGCTCTTTGACATATCATTGCCGCACTTCAAATTAAGCACTAAAGGACTATATTTCACAGCGATCACGTGTGTGACGATTCCCAATAAGGATACATTTTCAAAAGGGTTTGGAAAACAGCAAATCGACTTAACTAAATAACTGCCTCACAAAATACATCACCAGACCTGGTTATGCTGATACGTTGAATTAAATTTCACCAACATGCAAATATCTGACCTTTACAATAATAATGCAATGCAGAGCGACAAATGCAACTGGAAAAAAAGGCCATTCTTTTACACAACCCCACAGCAGATTACAAAAATAGGTTATAACGTCTGCCACCACAAGCAAAAAAAAAAAAAAGCCTCTGATTCTAACATATGCTCAGGTGAATTGAGTCCTCGGGCTCCAATCTGCCTTTTCCAGATCTCAAAGACAAATTGAAGGGGCCATCTCTCTCATTAAAAAGTCTAAATAACCGCCATATGCATTGCTATTATTAGAGGGGTAACAGAACACTTCCCATTTTCAAAGTTAAATGATCAAGTATAACCTTAATTGGTGAGAAGCGTTGTTTAGTGGATAGCATCAAGAGGACACCGAGAAGATAATTCAACAGATGGCTTAGTCTTATGACTTGTGTTAACACCTTCGATGTTTAATGAAGTGATAATTGCTTTTCTAATATATAATGGGACTACCAGAATACCAGCAGTAATGCAAACAGATTAACGCACTGAAGACAGATAAACACACATGGTATTCAATGTCACTGTTAAGTAGCATGAAAAACAAAACAAGGTGGGGGACACAAAGAGCGGTCACACTGAGAAGCACATAAACAATAAGGCTGAAGTTTCTATTCACTTCCAGCGGCATTCTGGCCTCAAATGCTCGGGAGATTAGACCGAGCACAAGATGACATGAGAGGAGGGGGAAAAAAGAGAGCGAGGGGAGATCCTTGTCTGCTAACATCTCAAAGGATCGGAGAAGACATGTTGGACCTCCCCGAGATTCAACTCTAAAAGCGAGCTGAAGGAGGATGGCGAATTAAGGTTGCTAAGTTAAAAAGGAAGTTATAAGTTTAGCATGTTAATAGTATGTTTACTTTGAGGGCCTGCCTCAATAACTATTACATTTATGAGGTCTATTCCTGTGATACTTCAGTACAACAAAAAACACAATGCCATTTAAAAACCCAAACAAATTATCTGGAACAATAAAATGTATCCATGTTCAACTAAATACATTGTCGACACGTTAAACATAGAATTATGAATACATAGAATAATCTACGCACTAGATATGTTTATGCCTTAAAATATTTTCAGATCACTGGAATTGCTATAAGCAGTATAACTAGGTTGATGAACTACGACACAGCTAATAAAGTAATAGATAACTGTAAATTAAAAGAGTTTTTATATTAAATTGTTTCCTTACCTCTAGTATTAGGAAACAGCATTTGCCTTTGAACACCGTTTCAGGAAAAAGAAGAGAAGTCCATTGTTATCAGTCCAGCTCATTCCAACAGATACTGAAAATGCAGATAACATTGAAAGGTAAACAAAAGGCCCTAAGTCATCAACCCCAATTTTCTGACTTCAGTGGTTCCATTTACAATATTCTTAAATTGATACTTTATTATTCTCAACAACAACAAAAATGCTACAACTATAAGTCAGCCATCTTGGTGCTACAAGTGTTGACAATAACTGACAAATGATCACTATTAAATAAATAGATAAGAACATCTATTAGTTGTAAGAATACAGAATAGTTTGTACAGATAGTTGTACAAAACCTTTCAAACAGTAGATAAAGAATTGAAATATAAGAATTCACAGTTCTCAGAGCATTATATATTTCAATTCAGCTACCACAAAAAAACAAACACATTATTAAACTTTCTTTAAGAAAATGGTCAATATAAAACAAAATTTTAAATATTGATAATCCTTAATATAGGCATTCATGATAAATTGAAATCCACCACAGAACTCTGTAGCCTATAATCATCCACATTTTAATTTTAAAATGTATAATAAGACAGGCATACTGTAAATGCACAATTAACATTATTATATAGAAAACTCTAAATAAAGTTAACAAGTTATTTATATTTAACAAAGACATCCTATGGTAAAATCTACCTCTGTAAAATAGTGATACTCCTATCATTGTCTTTTCTTACGCCAGTAATGCCACCTGTGCAAACTGCGGTTTATTAAATTAAGTGCTTTTTAAGGTCAATATACTTTCCTAATAGCTTGTCACTTTTTATCACCATGGGTTTAGCTGTACCTTGATCCCCCCCCCCCCCCATTCAGTAATTGTGCTCAACTCTGTCAGAGCTAATAGGCTCACCCTGTAATGTTTTTCAAATTTCAGCGTAGACCGAGCAAGTAATGCTTTGCATGCTTAAAATCCATTTCCATAAGTAAGTGCAATTTCCGTACAGTTTGTTGCTGTTTAATGAAGTGAAATCTTGTTTGTATTCATCCCCATTTCACAAGAAAAGCCACTGGAGCATAAGTGTCAGAATTAAAACAAATTAAAATTAAAGCTCCCGCTATCTTCAGCCGAACACAACTCCACTATTCAACTGAAACACGGAGCCTTTGCATTAAATGCATTAAGAAAATTTAAAGACCTGCTTTCCACTATTTAAATGCAACCAGTACTTTTATTATTATTCTATTATCGGAACTATTTAAGCAGCTTTAATGATAGAACATGCAAATGGTGTGGAGTAGAGAAAATGGCTAACATTTATTTATCCTGGCTGTTCCCATGTCTTGTTGGTGCCATTAGAACAGCTCGCTGCATCCCATTCGCTCCCATTATCTCAGCTATCAGCGAAGCCCAACCAGATTCAAGCAGGGCCATAAATACTTCCCCTGGACCACATACGGCTTCCACATCATCTCCCAGGCACAGCTTAATGACAGGGAAAAAACACAATGGGGTTTTGCTCTCTTTTCCACCCTTCCTTCTCGCGCATTTCATATCGATGGCACAAAACGTGTACAGAGGCAGCAACAAAGTTACATGTAGTTAAAAAGGTACATTAAACCATCATTTCCAAATTCTCTGACATGATTGATGGATGTAATCATGGTGCCCTAATGCACAATTCAGGCATCTATGTTTTACAACACCAGGGTAACAGACCAGAAGGTACATAGGGAATGAAACCGCACTAGAGGAAAAATAGAGAGAGGGGGGAGAGACTGCTGGCATCAACAAAGCCGAGTTGGACATACAGGACGCTTTAAATGGTGAATCTAGGAGTGTGGATTTCTTCATTATAGTTAATGAATCCAGGAAAATGATATTTGATGTGTTAAATGTCTGCTAGACAATTAGACATCACAATGAGCCTCATTAAAGCTCACTGGAAGATGGCATTACAAAAGCACTCAGGTATGGCTCCCAAATGGAGGTCAAATAAACGGTCAATGAAAGGGCAATGTTTAAGAGATCATTAATGGGACAGGTCACATGAAAGAAAGAAAAAAGGTTGTTGTTTGCCAGTGTTGGGAAGTAACCAAATGTAGCAACACTACTAACCTAACAACAATTTCAGTATTGTGAACATAATGTGGCTGTTTTTTTTTTTTGTAAATTAACCAGTTACATTTTACAAAAGAGTAATCTTCTCTTTTTACTGGGACACAAGCCCCTGCAAAATATTACTGATAAATCCTTGTCTATTGGTGGAAATTAGGCTATACATGATAATTTTTTTCCTTAATATTTCAGCAATCAGTCTTGTTTTCTATCAGCTGTTTAGAATTTAGTAATTCATGAATGAATAGCCTAAATCACATAAAATAGATCAAATGAGTTCGCTAAAAGATATGAAATAGTCTGCAATTCAGTCGCACAGATCACTCTTGAATGAATCATTTATTTATATGAACCTGGATTGCAAGACAGAAAACAAAAATAGCAAACAAAACAAGCACATGTCTTCTATCGTTCGTGTGTCAACGATGAAGGAGATCTTTATTACAAACGTAGCTTGTGAACGAGCAACACGTTTTGATCCCTAGGCTACTGCAGGTAAAGACTATTATCAATGTAAGTTATCCAAAAGAGTAGGGGATGTACGTGCTCCAGTATTTATGAAATGCTAGAATGGTGCTGATTGGTTTCATAATAACTAATATTACACCAAAATATATTACTCATATAATGTCAATAAATGTTCAGTGTAGGCTGCTTTTACATTTTGATCATCAACTGTATTGACACTGGTGGCAAGACTCGCAATCATGTTTAACATGGCAACCCCAACTCCCGCCTCACAACTTTTTGATTTAGTTGCTTCCCAGCGGTTAAAGGTGGGGTATGTGAATCTCTTTTTTGTCCATTTTTTCAAAATAACTTGAAATCCTATTCCTAACCCACTTACAGCCATGAGTTAGAAGCACTGAAATGAAAATTAAGCAATTTAATCATCTGTGGAACGGACAGGACTCGAAAAACTCCAACCAATCATTTCAAAAACCACCTAGAATCATTGGACAGTAAGTTCGTCAATCAAACGGTTGTACCACACCCCCCTCCCCGCAGCGCGCGTGACCCCCGTTGTGCGCATACTCAAAGCTTGTGACGCATGCGCATCTCGTCAGTAAATCGTCATTACAATCTCTCGCGCATCTGAGTTTTCGCTCGTGCATGATTGTGCGTCCATGTTCTTCGAATGGGTGGAGTCAGGGCCAGTGTTGGAGGAAAGAAGGTAGGACCATTTGAATTGTATATTTTCTAAATCTGCCGGTCGTTTTCCAAATCACATACCCCACCTTTAAAAAACAAATGTTGTTTCTAACGTCTAGACTAACAACGAAGTCCCTTTTGGCTAATAATCAAATGTGCTCTGATCACCTCAACGACACACAATTTCTCTCGTAGCGTTGGAAAGTCCGATTCATTCAAGTGAATCAATTCAACCTAAAATAGACCTCTCTCTATATCGCTCGCTCGCTCTCGCTTTCATAGTACGAAGTGCTGAAAATTCAAATGAATTCTAATAATCTGTGATTCATTCCAGTGAATCGGTTCATCCAAAACGGTCCTCTCTTTCATGTGAAGCATTAGAACGTTAACTTCACATCATTCTATTGAATCGGTTAATCACAAATGGTTCTCTATCGTGGTGTTGCACTGGAATGTTCAATTCATTCTAGGTGGTTTATGTAAATGAACAATTAAAATTATTCACCAATTCGACTCCTTTTTATACTCAATGAAGCCTACAATATTTTCGACTCGGTAATGCAAATGATTGTTTTTTGAATTCGGATGCTGTCAATCTAAGAGCTACCCTTATGAAAATAAAATATGGTTTAACAGTATATTTTAAAATATACAGAATAATGTAGGCCTATTGTATTAGCCTATAGCCTATCACAATATGCCTATTGAATAAATACATAACTAATTGCCACTTTTCATATATTGAAAAATATTTACTTGAAATATTCACATTATAAATATTTCTTATTTTCAAAGCTAGTTAATAAAAGCACAAGCACACCTGCATGTATTTAAGTAAAGTATTTAACCAAGAGACCATCACTGTGCTGAGGAGTGCACAGTCATTACTTTAAAATAGTAAATATAGTCTTAATGGTGTTTGGCCAATCGTCAATTGTCAAAGGCTCTCTTCAGCACAATGGTAACCCCATAAGCTCAGACATACCATAAACCCTTTTAAATTCCAAAATAATAGAACATTAAACACTAAATTAATATTGAGCAAAACACATTAAATAACACTTAATTTTAACATTTGCTCTCATTTAAGCAAAGCATGCTGGGAACTAGAAATCTGTTGTAATTAATTCTGTGAATGTGTGTGTATGTACATATAATGTGTGTGTGTGAACATATTCACATTTATATGGGAACATGTATGTTCAATGTATGTGCAATATATGTACACAATAAAGGATACAACTTTTTGAATATTACGTGTGATGCTATTTGTGTCTTAATTTATAAATATTTTATATGTATAAATTCCCATACATGGTCAATGTATATAGCACTATAGTATATTCCCACAGTATATTCCCATATATTTTTGTTCCGTAAGGGTACATTCAAAATTGTTCTTGTACCTGCATGAGCACAGTTGATTCATTTATAAATATATAATTGGATATTTTTTATTTATAAAAACATATTACTCCCATAAAAACTTCGAGGAACATTTTGTTTTTAGCTTGTAGCCTAATGGCTGTAGTTTAACTACTTCAAATTATGATAAGGTTGTAGCTTGGCAAAGCTACGGTTTCTAAGCAGCTTCCCCAACAATTGTGTTTACTAAGTTCACTAAGAAAACATTTCTTTGCTATTAATGGATTATGTGAAATCTGTCCAGGAGCTTTAGCAAACACTTAAGCTCTGTAATGACAGGATTTGGGGAATTGGCTAAGCTAGATGTCATACAAACACAGGAAACACTTTCATTAGATAGGGGTGAAGAAGTAGGGAAGGAGACGTGCGTCTTGACCTTTTTGAGGATTATTTGGCCCCTTGTGCACCACAGGGGAAAATACACGGTAAACACACTGAGGTCGTAGCCCTGCATTAATTTACCTCCCGTGGCGGGCAACACTCGTAGGTATGCTCAAAAACATAAAACGACACAAAACAATCATCGGTGCATCTCATTCGAAGCTTTCCATCAATCCACATTTGTTTTGCCGGCTGATGCACATCATCCTAACACAGGAAAATCATGCACTATGACTCCCGTCTGTCTGAGTGTCACAGGTCTAAAAGATACTCAATGACAAGTCTGAGCTTGTCACTCAAGCAGCGCTGTGGCACAATGTCATGTGTTTGTTTGGGTAATGCTTGAGAGGCGTATCTAACGCCACCCTCTAAAATGCGCTCAGGTGTTGAGGACTGTACACATTAAGGCCATGAGCCTTCCTCTTCCTCGACCCAAAGACCCTGACACAGAGGACAAAGTGTGTGCCTCATTTCCTGCTCCTAATCAATGTTTACACCCATTGGCGTGGCGACAAGCACGTAGGGGTGCATATAAATCACCAGCTGACGGCGCTGTGCAAAGCATCAAGAGATCTGGCGCTTCTCTTTTCCTCTCTCTCGCCCCTTTTTACTGCTTATCTGTTTCAGTGGTGACTCTCTCTCTCTCTCTCTCTCTCTCTCTCTCTAATGGGTGCAGTGGAATTACAGCTAATTACGGATGTAAATGGACCCGAAGAGTGACAAAGAGCCTGCTTGTAATTCCACTCTAAATTGTCTCTTACCTCAGCAGAAAATTTATCACAGGAGACAATGTCAACTTTTACAGGGAAGGGCTATTTGCATTTGCGCATTCATTAGCGGGGCATGATCACAGGGCTGGCAGTAATGGCAGGAGAAATGCTGCCCACCCGCTCCCCACCAAGGTACCTGATAGGGGATAATCTGATAAGTTCCCCCTCAACAGTCTGCCCCCGACTCAAAGGGAGCAGGAGGATATTATGGGATGGGCGGAGAGGGATCTGACACAAATGCCTGATGTTCTGACAGCCTCTGAAAGCCAAAGCGAAGCACTGTGTAATCACATTCCATTTTACATGGCAAAAGACCAGTGAGCACAGCGCCACACAAACAGACATCGAAAGGCTGAGCACAGTCATACCCGGATCCGAGATCCGTGCGGAAAAAAGACGCTCCCTACCGCGTTTCTAGACGGAGCGCGCGGTGACTGGTGCGACAGGGAACCTTGTTGTGATTTATGTTGCTTTAGATATGACTGCTACTTACGCAGTAGCAAGACATCGATCTGACAAAGCAAAGCAAACAATAAAGAGGGAAGGAAGATGATGTGCTTAGTGAAGTGAAGAAATGGAAAGTGTACCTATAAGAGCTAATTATCTGCACACATAATTCTTCAGGTTAAGACAGGGGGCTTGAATGCAGGCCAGCAGGCTTGGGTTCTGGGAGATGACTGTGTCAAAGGGCAGGAATGAAAGGGGGGAACTGTGGAGACCCCGGCCAAACAGACAAAAATGCATTACGGCAGAAAGATACATTTACCACTCCACATCTAAATCACAATATAGCCTATACACGGCTCTCAAATGTTTTGCGAACCTATAAGGAGATGTGCACCAGCCTATTGTTTGCCAAAGTGACTTTCCTTGCATTCAAGTTATACATTTTATTAGTTCATGCATTCCCTATGACCAAACCCATTACCTTGTCATTGCTAGATTCATGCCAATTGATTGGAAGACAGGTGTGGATTACAGTTACAAAGTTTAACCATAGGAGGTTTCAATAAGTTAACCTTAATCCCAAATAAACAATCAGTAATAAATTAAAAGAGGCTTTGAAATAAGAGAGCTGGCAATGAATAAAAGCTGCCGCAGGAACCTACAACTTTTACAGCGCTCTATAACAATCATTGAGTGGGTTCACAACCCACAGTATGAATACAGATAGCCCATTACAACCCAACCTCCACAGGCAGTGGAAAAAAAACACATTATTCGCTATGATTATATCCTATCTTTTGGATTCACTCCTTGCTATAACTGTTTGGAGGTTTTAATTAGATGTACACTCTGGGCGGTTAGCATTGTGTCGTTAATAACAGCATATAAAAGCAACAGAAGACAACCGCTGACACTTTTAATAGTTGGAGAAACAAGATACAATATACCAGTGGTGCCAGGAACTGCTCTATACTTCATGAGAGCAAGAATACATCAAAAGCACAGAAATTTGCACAACATAAAGGAGGTACAAGGTCAATGGAAGATTACTAGATTCTGTCAGGATGTTCCATAACAGGTGATACACATAATGATATCACCTGACAACCATGAAAGACTGACTTACATTCTTAAACATACTTCAGAATAATTCTGGTACCATTATTTTTAAATGAATGCTCTAAATCAATTGAATTACAGTATAACTGTTTGAGTGGATGAGATGGGGAAAACGTTAGCTTTCTTATTACATGGAATGTTTGCTATTTGTTCGTTCACTTTTTTTTTTTTTTGCACTTGTATGATTTATGTAACTCATGAATTCATACATTCTGAGAACACTGGATGCCCACATTAACAAGGACTTGCATTCTGGGAATAGATCCAGTAGAACATTGGCAGCAAGTTTACCGGGACATGTCCTGGCACTACAGTGGAGTGCTAAACAGTGTTTATTTTCTCTACTCACAATTGCACCATGATTTCTATGTTAAAATGCTCATAGTATATATGACACATTTTAAATTACTTTTTAGTCATTTTAACATTTGAAGTACTATTATTTATTTAAATTATAAAATATGTCCATTCACTACCATGCAAAATATGTTTTATTGCGTTTCAAAGAAGTGTTTATGCTCACCAAAGGTGCATTTATTTGATCAAAAATACAGTAAATACTGTGGTATTGTGAAATATTATTACAATTTAAAATAACTGCTTAAAATGTAATGCATTTCTGTGATGGCAAAGCTGAATTTCCAGCATCATTACTGCAGTCTTCAGTGACATGATCCTTCAGAAATCATTCTAATATGCTGATTTGATTCTCAAAAGTATTTATTTTTATTATCAATGTTAAAAACAGTTGTGATGCTTAATATTTTTGTGGAAACCGTGATACAATTTTTTGAGGATTCTTTAGAAAGTTCATATGAACAGCATTTATTTTACACAGAAATATTTTATACATTATACATTTAAACATTATAAATGTCTATACTATCACTTTTGATCAAATGAATGCATCCTTGTTAAATAAATGCATTCACTTCTAAAAATATCACTTCACACAGTATATATTCACACAATATAAATCTATTTTACAATGTACATTACAAAATATGTCAATTTAATTGCTTATACTGTATATACATACAGTATACATTCACTATTTTTTAATGTACATTATAAAACATAAATCCATGCAAATGCTGATTCAAATGCTTATATATATTTAGCGTATATAAGCATTTATATAAATATATTTTATGCTTTTATATTTTAGGATGTCAATATAACCACAATAAAGATATGCAGAATGAATGTTAGATAAAAGACATCTAAAGACAACTAATTGTGCTATTGTATGTTTCCCAGTACTGCATCAGGGAGGTTGCATTGGGGCTGATCTGCTCTAGTTAGTCATTAGACAGAAGCAGAGCATTCCACTTCCTCAGCCTTTTGGCAGACATGCAACTGTGCACTTGCTGGCGTTCTGACTCTGCCGCATCTGAAGCTTGGGCTCACACAGCTGTACAAACAGCGCACAGCTCCGAGCGGCCATCTTGACTAAAGCGTTTATGGGATGCCAGCAGTCGTAATTACGCTTTGATTTGTAGATGCTCGTTCTGCGCCTTTATCTACCCGTGTCAAGAGTCACTGATAGAGGGGAAGTAGTTTGCCCGGCCCACTCCGTCGGAATTCAAAGTGCTCACTAATTTCAAAGGGCGATTCATCTCCCTCCTCTTTGCATTAATTCATGGGTGCCGCTCGTCGCTGTGCTACAAGAGATGGGTCCGGGTTGGGCGACGGGGACCCCGCTCTCCGAGCACACATGCGGTAATCTCAGGTCTCCTCTGCCTTTCGGTGACCCCGGCTGCACCGGCAAGTGTCTAGGGCCACTCTCCCCTCACACTTTCATCAGAATCCTATTTCCTCCCCTGTAAGGCGACCCGGGCTGAAACACTACCTCTCATACTACTGATTTTCAGTGCACATGATGGATGAGTCCCACTCCGACTCCCTCAGCCTGTCTATCAGACTCCCGCGATTAAAACGTACAAATGGCCGGTGCCCCCCTTTCCCAGTCACCTCCACTGCCCCTTCATCCCCTTCCCGCATCGCACTCTCTCTCCTCTCCCGCTCTAAAGCCCCAAACACCGCTATTCATCTTGCTGAAAAAAACATCATTTATTTTGTACTTCCCTGATAATTTACTTTTTTCTTTCTTTTCCTTTCTACAGGAATTCTCCATTTCCCTATAAAATGAAAATTCATCTAGAATTACATCTTATGTCATCATTATGTTTATTAAGCGTGGATGATGTATATGAACAGCGCTGGCTTGCCGCTGAGTGCTTAATGATGCATAAGATTAAGCCGAGGCTCTCAGCTGTGCTGTGACTCCCCTCTGGTTCCCATGCTGCAGTAGCATGCTGGGAGAACAAGCTCCAAACGGCCATCAGGTGAATGGAAATAGCACTTTGTGGTGTGTGTGTGTGTGTGTGTGTGTGTGTGTGTGTGTGTGTGTGTGTGTGTGTGTGTGTGTGTGTGTGTGTGTGTGTGTGTGTGTGTGTGTGTGTGTGTGTGTGTGTGTGTGTGTGTGTGTGTGTGTTGTGTGTGCACATCTATCCTCAATTTTTCTTTTTTTTGCATTTGAGCACATGACAGAAAGAATAAAAGAACAAAACAGGAAATAAATCGTATTTGGAAATCTCCAACTCGCAGTTTGTCCAGTTGCGTTACATAAAACAATGTTGTCTCGGTTCCACTTTGTCTCCGTGTCCCTCTATGTCTAAACCACCCACATAAGAGAGAAGCTCTTTTCTGTCTCCCCATATCTGGCTCTCGCTCTGTCTTTTTTCGGTCTCTTCATCTTTCTTCTCTCCGTTGCCAGACTAGCGTGCTCCGGCATTCTCTGACAAAAACATTATCCTTCTGCTGCTAAACAATCCAATAAAGCTCTCTACGGGGAAGAACTTAACCTCTTGTCTCGTCTGCTGATGCTTTTCCAACCACGTGACGGCTGCTACAGTAAATTCAAATCATTAGTCTTCTCACCCCCATCAAAAAAAGGGAAAAAACTTCTATTAGTAATGGAGACCTCGTAAGAGACCTTCCTCTGAGAGGACTGCCTTCCCAATTCCCAGTGGAAAAATCCAGCGCAAAAAACTAATTCTACTTTTAATAATCTGTCATGAGGACCAGAGGCAGTCATAAATTATGTGGGGAGCATGTGCGAGAGCGAGCCACAAGAGGGAAATCGGAGGAGGGAGGAGAAAAAAAAAAAAGAAAAAAAAAAATCAAAGCCCAAGTTTGACAAAGTTTGCTGAAGATAAATAATAACTTACAAACAGGATTAGTTGTAAAGTCACAGGCGAGCGCACAGCCGAGCGCTTCCCATCAGCCCATGCAGAATGAAGAATTTACAGCTACACCTGTCATTAGCTCCCCCCCATCTCATTCCTCTTTCCAATGCAGCCCCCCTTTTTCATATTCATTATCCCTCTGCGTTCTTTTCCTCACGTTCTGTCTTTTATCATTAACCCTTTGTGAGAATCCCATGATAAAGGTCCCGAGGATGTGTTCGAGAGTCTTGTGGGAGGACAGGGAGAACACACTGAGAGAACGGCCAGGGTAAATAAAGACGAGCAACGTGGCAGACGTTCGCGGAGTTAATCGCTAGCTGAATGAGTTTGCGGGGGTCTTAACGACTGCCTCCAGTCACCCAGACGCTTGGGCCGATTCATCAATGGGATATCAATGGGAATCATCCACGGGGGATACTTCCGTGATGACTGTGTGCGTATGTCGCCGCGTGTTGGGAATAGACGGGCTAGCGGCTGCAGGCTGTGCTCTTTGTCCCTGTGTCAATATCTCGGCAAACTATCGACATGCATCATAATCCTGCCTCTCGATCAAGCGCAGGCTAAAGAACAATCTCCATTAGATGACGGCGCCGGGGTTGGGTGATAAATGCCCCCTGACTGTGGGGAAGGAACTGCGTAAAATAAAGAGGCATGTTCCTACATGTCTTGTCAAAATTGTATTGATTTAATCATCTACAGAACCACACATTCTTGGCTACTGTAGCGTGCAGTAACCTGGGCGCAGTTTGCAGTCGCCGGGCACACAGCGCTCTCCCTCATTGGCTTTGCAGGTGATGAAAATACACAAGGAACGGATCTCTAATTTTTTTCCCCTCCGATGTTGGCCCAACAAAAACACTGGCAATCCCATTTCATTTCTATTTAGAGGCTGAGGAAGTCTATATATAACACTCAAGCCTAAGCACCTCGCTGGTGACACATCCAGCGGATGGGGGGGGTGGATAAATAGCTCTAGTTCTTCATCGCGGAGACAAAGCCGGTGTATTCCCCTGGCCGGAGAGAGACGGCCAGAGGTCTGCCCTGCTTATTTAACAGCAGGTGTTTGGAAAAACGCTCACCTTGGGAAACAACTAGATGCTCCTCTCCCTCAGCTCCCAAGTAAACAATCAATCTGAGGGGTCTGGAAGTCGTGTCCCTCCGTGGGACAAAGTCATTGAAGCAGGAACTTCTTAGTCAGTCGAATTATCGCGCTGTGATCATCCCCCCACAAGAGTCAGACTGCTAGAACTTGCTCTGTTGGGGAACACAAGCAAAAATATGTTCTTGATCAGTGCTAAAAGACCCAACATTCGAATCATATTGTAGGTTATCTTGTCTTAACTATATAAATATGCACAAGACATCTTAAATTACAACAACAAAAACAATAATGAATAAAATGAGATCCTAATTTTTCTTTGCGCTCAGAGTAGATGAGACTAATGCATTCGGAAAGATAATCTTATTCATAGCGTCAGCTAAAAATCCTCCATAAAAGTTTTTATGAAACAGTTCACTACTCATAATATAAAAAAAAAACAGGTAAAATGACCTAGATGGAAATGAGATTACTGATTCCTACTGAAACACATGGCTCAGAAAGTCAAGTCCTCAATTTTCATCCTTTCTTCAATTCCAACAAAGGAACTCAATCATATTGGGACAGTAATACAAGCCAAGGACAGCTCACTCATTCTCAATCCTGTCCTGGTTAGAGGAACGCTTGCAGAGCACTAAAACACTGTGTCTTCAATTCAAATGGGAGAAGGCAGAGGCCAGCTAGATTCACCATGATGTCTGTGGTCTGATAGATCACCTTCCTCAGTAAGGACAAAGAGAATGAAGATGACTGTGCTGCCAGCCACAATACAGATGAGACCAACACCTCTGAGTAAGTGGAACACTCACTGTCTGACTGTCCATTTGTTAAACCTCAGACAACAAAGACAGAGCGGCTAGAACATTGCTTACATGGTGACACAATCATTGGCGACAAAAAAACTGCGCTTAGAATCCGTTACAAATTTAAAGAAAGAAATATTTTTAGTTGTGGCATATTCTTATTTTATTTGCCTCTTTCATAGCCCAGGAGACTTAACAGTATAGCATCAGCTTTGTCTCAGATGTTTTACTAGAAGAAAAAAATAAAACACTACCAATTCTTGATATACACAGATCAATAATGAATGTGGATAGCATAGCTCAGATGATTCAGTTTGGGAAGAATTAGATTCTAATGCTATTGCAATATCAGACTTTAATTTGAAGACTCTGGTGTTTGAGCAGAAAGGACAATGTTGAGATCTCTTCAGCAAAACATGTGAGAATATTTCTGGGGTTTCTTATATGGAAATGTAATACACAAAAGTGTACATTTGCTATCCATGCAGTAGCCTATATACATTAGTGGCCTAAAGTGATGTCTGGACTGGAGGGGATATTTTGTTTTTAAACACCCTAAAAGTTCTATCAACATATGAGAAATATATTTAGTTTTTTAATATGAGGGAAGAAAACAGGTATTTATCTGACAAATTATTTGTCAAAAAAGCTATACAGCTACAGATTTTCTTTTACTATGCAAAAAGAGAAAATCTTACAGGAAAAAGCATTGACTACAACTTAATCAGGTACATCAGTTAAATATTTCATTAGTTCTCTCGTGTTATCTCTATGTGTTTTTCATAACGTCTGCACAATTTGGCATTTTTAATTGTGTTATCGCAAGTAAAACAATCGACTCCAAGCACTACGCAATATGCTCACAAAACCTTTAACAATTTTTTTAAATAATATTTGAATAGGGTGAAGATGTTAGTTTTCCTATAGGCCGAATACATTATGTCCGTTAATTATTGTACAATTGATTAAATTATTATATTCATTTGAATACATATTTATATACATTTTATTTTCAGTGTCTCTAAAAAAAAAAAACTTTCAGTGGGTCTTTAGGCAAAATTGGAAGGATATCACCTTTAAGTTCTGCCAAGTTTCTTCATCCAGGCACAGCAAAACGAGATGTAGCAGAGTAGGGTGGGGGTGAGCTTTCACTCTGTGTGTGAACAGTAGTCATATATTACAGTGCTGCTGGATCAGCCAGGGCAGTAACTCATTCTGTTCCTGCTGCCTGTTCCGTCCTACCTTACTGCCAAGGAGTCACTTCAGAAGGTCATCCCTTTCATCAAGTATTCTATTTGCATCCAAAATTGTATGTACATGAAAAATGTGCCGGAGTGTTTGCCGAGGCCCAGAGAGGTAGATGAAATTTCTGTAGCCTGATGCACGCTAACCTTTGCAGATGGCACCGCTATTGCTGAAAAATGGATTGCTTAATAAAGCATATCATCCGACATATTTGCTGCTTGGCTGACCAAATAGAGGTTGTTTTTTGCACAAATTTCTTTGTCAAATTTGTCAATGTTCATGTCATTTTTGTTTTAGGTCATGGAATGCGGCGGAAATTCCAAGCGTGTCACGCAGGACCAATTTGTAGCCGCTTCTGGGGATGAACCGATATTTTCCACAAGGTTTATTCCATAATAAGACAAAGCTGGGTCCTGGCTCGACGAGAATTTCTTTATGTATTTCTGATTATTGCCTGGCCAGCGGTGGGCAGGGCCGACTGTGATAAAAACCAGCCAAGCTGATTAATAGGAACATCATAAGAATATTACCGATAGCACCTCATCTTATATCTGTGTGTAATTTAGTCTGTCTTTCTGGACATGCCCATGTAATTATGAGCAGCGGCTCGAGCAAGGTGGAACGTGCTAAGGCACAGAGACAGACTTAAGGAAGCATCTTAATTTCGAACCTAGTGAAAGCCATCGTTGAGCGTCGTATTCATAGTACACCATAAAAGTGAAAAGCAAGTGATGAATGGCCCATGCCAGCGTGTGCCGCTTTCATACTTTCGCCTGCTCTAAAGTGTATGCTACTTTGAGACATCTGATACAGAAGAAGCTCCCCAGACTCTGTTTGTGAATGTCTTTCATCAAACTTGCATATGAGAGCAGCCACGTGCTACATAGGCTCTTAGCCACACGCTTTGCCTCCTCTGATGGTCCGGCCAACCAATCCATCTTCCTGAGTGCTCCCACAGATGAGAAGTGGGCACTAGGCGCTTTCGTCGCTGAGCTACAGCAGGAGATGAATTGGAGTGCCATAGCCCACCTCCAGACTGTCCCAGTATAGCAATCTGGACCCTAGCACTGTGCAGTGAGGGACGGTCTTATCCTCCCATCCACCCAGAGAAGAGGCAGACTCACCCAGCCCCAGGAGGCTCAGGAAGCACGGAGGCGGCCAGAACACTGCCTGCTGGGGCCTTCCACCCATTCACACAGGCAGACCATGGGAGGTGAAGCGGACATGTGGATCTCGAGGCTACTGCAAGATGCTTTGATTGTTGTCCTGCTGACGATATCCGACTATGTACTAGTGAAAGATGACAGAATTTGCATCAACAACATTGATCCGAAAGTCAAAGCAACTCGTCTGTTGTCCCACTGTGAACGTCAAAAAAAATGTTTGAAAAGTGTGTGGCATAGACTGTAGAGCCAAATAGATTTAAAATCTATATACAAAAACAAATAATATAATATAAACCCTTTAAAGCCTGACAATTGAAAATAGTAAAATAAAAAATATATTTAAAAAAAAATGTGTATATATATATATATATATATATATATATATATATATTATATATATATATAATATATATATATATATATATATAGTGACCATACACAGTGAGTGTATGGTGCTCATACTCGAGAAGGAAAAACGTCTCAATTTGAGGCCCAAACTGAGAAAAAAAAGCTATTTGTTGCAGTTGCTGATATTTATATGGTCAAAAGGATGAAATGGTATTGTTAATCAATGTGATTTTGTAGACTATTGTATAAAATCCATATAAATATCCATTTTAACTCCATATCTCCCAATAATATGTCTTAGTAAGATTATATTTAAATGCTTAGTTTTATGATCAAAGCTCTGTACTTTTCATTGTGGGGGGCAAAGCATATAATGCAATGCAATACAATGATGATTGAGAGACGTAGAAATAAACATTCCTGAAAAGCCTCATGTACCATATTTGATATGTGATTTTCTAATAATGATGTATGGATCATTAAGTAAACCTACGTTGCTTCAGTCCAGTAAATGTTCATCTTGAAATATTAATAGCCATATAAAATGTATTCTTGTACTTTATAAAAATCAGTATTTCAGTGCAAAAAGACTTGTGTACAACAATCTGAAAGTGTATATATTGAGAATGGCACTATAAAAGCCCATTTGCTTGCTAAAAAGTATGAACTATAAATCAGAAGACAGATTGTGTACAACAGGTTTTTCCATCAGCAAAGTTTTCATCATGTTGATAATTTAGGCCTTAGAAATTTGTGTATAAAACAGCAGGCTTTAATTGGTCAATACATTTTCAATTACATTATTTGGCTACAACCTTACAAAAATGCTTTTAGGCCTCTATTTAAGAATACAACCTTTAAGTTGAATTCTTGTGACCAAACACGTAAAAAGTGAAACGAATGTGTAATTTTATTACCAAAAAAGAAAACAACTCTGGAGTCACGGATATGGACCTAACTGCCTGGTATCAAATTAGCGAAGTAATAATTCATGCTATGCTAAACATTTCTTGTAAAATGTCACTTCACATTTGCAATTAATTTCAGAATTAATAAGCTATATATCTAGACTAAGGAATCAAACTAATGAAACTCTTGATCCCCAAACAATGAATCATGGTGCTACCTGGAATGATGGGAAGGTAATTGAAGTAACACACTGCCGAGATGCTTGCACTTTGACCACGTAATGCTTCATTTATGTGAAGAGAGATAACTTGGGTAACAGATAGACACGTTAAGGAAGGAAAACAAACAAAACCTGATCAGCCAGACACATGGAAACATACAGTAGCTACACACAAATGTTTAGATGAACAAACACACAAGCACAAGCCAAATGACTTGCATGTGCAGGCTATCGAATTTATATTGCGCCATCGCTGGGAAATTCTCGAAGGAAAAAAAAGCACAGCAACTAAATACCTGACCCCTGTCAAGCTTTGTAAAAAGCCTATGTCCTGTCCTTTGGCACCGAGCTACTGTCAGTCTTTCTCTCTTGCTGATAGTATCAGGGAGCAGGGTGGCCAGACACGCAAGACAGGGAGCAAAAGTTCTAGAGGAGGACGTTGTGTTATATTACCTCCTCTGTCTGGTATCAAGTGTCCCCCATCTGATGTTAGGCATGGCCCTCTGATCAAAAGGCCTCCTGAAGCAAAGGATCACTGTCTAAAGAGAGCTGCTACAGGTAAGAGTCCAGACACAAAACATTGCCATGCCTCTTTGACACTATGCTGGTCTGAAATGCAGTTAAACCCTTGTGAAAATGCATTTTCAGCACTGTCTACTTGCAATAGTTCTTGAGATAAATTGTCGGTGAGATAAATTGTCGTTTTTAAAAGGAACAATTCACACAAAAATGTAAATTCTATAATTATTTACTCACCCTCATGTCGTTCTAAACCTGTATGACTTGCTTTCTTCTATGAAATACAAAAGGAGAACTTTTGGATTGTTTGATATTCCAATATGACATTTCATTAAACTAAAGTTTCGACATGTTTTTCCAAAGTATTGTACATAGATATAATCATAAAATTAGTATAAAAATAGAAACGTTTTTAAAAAAATCAAAAATGCAGTAATAATAATATGTAAAAGAAGAATAACATCAGTGGTTAGTTTGGTAAAAAATGGTAATTTTTTATACTTTAACGTTGTTACAATAAAATGGGTAATGGAACTTCAAAAGCATGCAAAAGCACCATAAATAGTATTGTTAAAGTACCATAAAAGTAGTCCATACTCCTTGTGCACTATATTCTACTCTTTATATTCGTCTTATGGAGCCATATAAAAGTTCTATGTTAAAAAAAAGACAAAAATTGTATTCATTGTTCACTCATAATCTTCCAATCCAGTGAGCTGTTATCATTGAGCCAGAGCCAGTGAGTTAAACTTGAGAACTGGATCAGTTCAATTTTTAAACAAATCATTCAAACCATTTTTTTTAACCAAATTATCTATACTAATCTATAAGACGTGACTTCAATGAAATATTCATTTAATTCTAGAAAGCAGGATATGTGACTTACCTGAGTAATTGTCAATGGTGATAACCTCAACTTTCGGTTCCAAAACCTATAACTTTCAGGATAAGTAGCCGGAAAGTAGCTCTGGAACAGGTTCTGTTGGCATGGGGAAAGTATAGGACTATAGAAAAAGTAACAAAACAGTAAACTTGAATGATAATATATGATAATATAATATATCTTCATATATGCATACATCAAATCGTGATTTCATTCAAAATTGAGAATCAATTTTTAATCAAATCGTAAGGTACCAAAAGATTGTCACCCCTAATTTTTAACTATTGATAGTTATATACTTGATTTTAAATTTTATTTTACTCTAATGTATTTATTTTATCTCACACATCAAAAGGTTTTTTTTCAATGGGTTGTTTTTTCTATATAATGTGTTTATATAATAAAAATACATATGATACATCTCACCTTACAAGAACTGTAGAAGCTAAATAGCTAAAATAAACTTATACAGCCATATTATCTTTGCAAGCACAGACACTTTTTTAATTTATAATTAGCATAAGACAATATAATTCTTGTTCACAGTAAACAAAAAAACTGATTAAAGATTAAAAGATAAGATTCTTCGGGTTGACTGAACTTACTCCAGACCGTGGTTTTGGAACCTGCATACCTCAAGTAAGCAAGGTTTGGGTTTATCAACCGAGAGTTCAGACTTTGTGATGGTAAGTTAATCTTGTTTTCTGGAATACCCCCCAGATATCAAGATTGTCAGTGAATAACAACACAAATTCCAGGTAGCTTGTCAATTAGAATCACATGCACAAGATGTATATACTACTTTCATGTTGCTTTTGTGACCTTTTGCAAGAAAAAGAGCTGAAGAAATCAAGTCATATAGGTTTGGAGTTCATAAGTACAAGTAAATGGTGACAGAATTTTCATTTTGGGTGAATTTTCCCTTTAAGTCTATGAAAACAAAGAACAAATATATGACAAAAGCTCCAACTAAGTTCTGACTAGTGCCTGCCTTCATGGCGCCGGTGTCCATACATTTTTCCCGGGATACATTTATCACCCATCCCCAATCATCTGTGGCTCACGGTGGTGCCGTGAACTCAGCATGTAATCGATAGACAGATACACACTCTTCATATGTTATGGTGTGGGGACAATATCTGTGCACTTCCCGTGCCATTTCACAGTTCAGCCTTCCAATTAACCTGCCCATGTTACCACGCCAATCATGGGGGGGTGGCTTTATCGACAAACAGCATACAAAGAATAATGCTGTTAGGATGATGTAGCTCACTGCAGGGGGGCTCCTCTCCGGCTGGCGACAGGGAAGTTTGCTCCAGTCATTTATCAAGTCCTGGCTGGCCACCGAAGGGCTGCCCTGTCCCCTCGGTCCGCTTGCCACTCCTGGGGGAGGGGCAGCACGCAATATGTGCACTTCAGCGGTGAAGAGAAAGTGCTGATATGCCCAGCGCCGCTAAGTTTGATGGATCTGTTGTTGTCATTTGCCCGTGCGCCGTCCCCCCCCCGCCACAAAACAAAAGGAATCATTAACTCTTTTGTGCCGCTCAGGAGTTTTATAGGTTCCAGATAATGCAGAAGGAGATGGGCTACAGATGGGGTCGGCTATGGGGGGGGGGGCTTGCGTTCACAGGCAGGCCACGCTAAGACTCCGCTCTCAACATGCATGGATGGATCCGCACAGAGAGCTGATTACAGGATGATTTAGTGACTGCTGATATTGCCTCTCTCATCCTCACACACTCACACCCACACACACAAAAACATACATATGTATTCCTCTCAAAACTCAGATGTTAACGTACATCTATAGAACTCTTAAAGGAGTAGCCCAGAAAGAAAATTATGTCATTATTTACTCACCATTTGGTTCCAAACTCATAGGACTTTCTTTCTCTGTGGAACAGAAAAGAAGATATTTAGAAAAATGTATTTGTTCATACAATTAAAGTCAACTGAGCAGTGTTTCTATTGTTACCTGTTAACAACTAAAACTATTTATAAATAGTACATTGTGGTAATAGAAATTAAGTATAAATATTGGATGAAAAACAACAAAGAAAATGTTGAGTAAAGAAGTACTAAAATTACTAAAAAACTATTGAAAATATATATTTTTTAACAACAACAACAACAGACGAAAACTTAAAATATAAACAAATATTTTAAATACTATACTATTATAAAATAACACTGCAATAACACTTTCAAGCTTAAAAAAGAGACAGAAGTGAAATTAATTTAAACTAATTTACACAACACTTAAATCACCTTCTAATCAAACCAAAATATGAATCAACACACACATTCACAGACTACATCAAATATGGCAACAAAAACTGTCAATTATCAAACAGTTCTCGCACATCACGTGACCAAACATCATGAGCTTTTGTATCTGCATAGTTGATGCGTGTGTATTACTGCGATGATCAATGTTTTCATTTTTTTAAGCAAATAAAAATAAAAATCATATTTAATATAACAGTTGATTCATATAGGTACATTTTTGGGGATCTTGAAAGTTTTGGAAACCATTGCTTTCCCTGAATGGACAAAAACTGCTGAAACATTCTTTAAAATATCAACATATGGGTGAGTAAATAATGCAAGAATATTTATTGAAAATAATAAACTGTGAATGGGAACTAAACGTTCAAATGGGTGTATCTGACCATAGGATAATGAATAGTAAGGCTTCCCTATTATGAGCTATCCAATGTTGACCCACCAACACTGAGCTACAAACCAGCCCTCACAATGAAGCCCCCTTTGACTTCGTGTGATGGCTGAATGTATTCATTCTGTAAATCCTGGCATGAAGTCTAGTGGACTGCTGGGCTCTCTATTGCAATCTAATTGTGAGCACGCCTCCTTTTCTGCAGTAAACATAAGTGTAATTCTCCACTCCCTATGGGAGACTGCTGTAAGATGGGTAGCACACAGCACCCACTCTGTGCCGGGCATTTTAAAAACATGCAAAGTAATTCACGGCGGCGTCCCGAATATGCAAGCTCATTAACAGATGTAATGCAGTCAAGAGTTAAAACAGTGTTTCGGCAGAGACTATATGGTTTGTGGAGCTGCCGTGAAATAAAAACAAAATTACACAAATGAGCCGGGCCCAGCAATGTGAAAAACATACAAAATACATCAATGTAAATTCAATTTATGCAAATTGAACAAATAGAGCAAAACTGAATAATAATCTACTGTACTGAGCATGAGCCTAACTAAATTATTCAAAAACAAGAAAATAATTTGCCTGTTAGGGTAAGAGGATTAAAAAAAAGCAATATCTGATAATACAGACCAATAATAAAAGCATCTTCATCTTCGTTCAAGCCGTTCTTTAAATTATTACTGGTAATTAGTTTAACCCGCCGCTACAATCAGACTTAATGCGACATTTTGTGCCGTTTCATTCGAATTATTTATTCTTCACACAAGTCTCAAAAACAAGTTATCCCGCCTCCAGGAAGGAGATAAACTCAAACGATAGATCAATCCATTCATTTTACCATGTCAAGTCGTAACAGCCCGAGACAACATACAAATTGAGATCATAGCGAAGGGCTACTACTGCAGCCAAGTGTGGACTGCTGGGTTCCAGGGGTGATTGAGAGCGTGTTTGAATGCTCAGGGCCAAACTCAAACAGCACTGTTACACTGACAAGGTCAATTCAGTGGAAGAATTCCCTCACCTCCCCCTTCTTCATACAGCTGTGCTCTTTTGGTCGCTTTGGCCAATGGCGACTTCAATATTGATTATTGTTAAGAAAACTGCTACTCAAGGAATACAATCATAAAGATAAATGATATTGTGCTCAATGTCGAGCGCAAAGACTTTGGGGGGAAAATGATGTCTGGAAACCATGAAAAAGAAACAATGAAGCAGAGAGACTTCCTGAATCACACAAGATTATTGTATGATTAGCAGGCCGAACTGTACGCCGCGCATCCCCATATGCAAAAGTAGTCTAAATAGCATAGGTGCTTATCACATCCCATCAGCTAACCAAACATGACTCTGCCCTTGTTTGTGAATTTCCATTTTCAAACCAAACCTACACAATAAAAATCCTCACTCATCCATAAACCTAATCTTTCCTTTCCTTATTGCATTTTAATGAAACAGTGATGCTTCTAAGCCTTTAATTCTTTTCATTTGTTATGTTTGGACAACTCATTAGCTGTCATTTGTTATCATTAGCCTGAAGTTTTAAGCCCTTCTCGCCCCAGAAAGTAATGCAGTTTTTTACATAGCTTCTCTTTTCTAGAAGTTGACAAATCAAGAGCATCTGTAAAGCAAATAATAGTGAACACACAGTGTATAAAGCTGTTATTTATGTGTTTAATTCAGTACAATGCCATTAGTTTCTCCAACATTTGTGTTTTCAAAATAATAATAATATTCATGATAACTTCTTAGAGTTCACTCGAAAGCATAACCTTGCATGAGATTTGCTGGATCATGTCTGGGGTCATCCTTTCCAAAAAAGTACTCCATCCAGTTTTTCAGGTAAGCGGTGTGCCTGATTCATTGTGTCCGACAAGAGACGTGATTGATAGTTTCCTTAATCTATTCACAGTGGTAATCGAGCCCCTGTGTGTAACCTTGCATAAAAATGCAAATGAACACAAGAAAAACTGCATAAAATATGGTGGGCTGCCCAATGCAATGATCCTGGGGGTTGAGGGTGTGCATATATAGGTCTGGGGTTCATTACAATGAAAGGTGGGGCCATTTAGGGGTCCAATAAATTTAAGTGACAGTCACTTTATAAAAACCTTTTACATTTTTTAATTTTGTGGATTAAATTTGTGCTAAGCCATGAAGTTGTTTGCAAGTCTTACCCAAAGCTGAGAAGTCAAGCCTGTCCAGTGATCACTCCTAGATTAGAGCTATGTAATCAGATGGAAGTTCTGTACAAAAAAAATGGATAAAAATATGCAGAGTAAAAGAAAACATTCACTAATAAAAGTTTCCATTACTATCCAAAGAAGGAAATTAGGATAGATAACAGTAGTCAAAAAAGGTGCCAAGTTTATGGACATTCCCTCATCGGCTGTTTTTGAAACTGTATGTAAAAGCGGTATAATTGAAAGGGACAATATGAAACGATATATGTTATACAAAATATGAGGTAATTCATGTCAAAACCGCCTACTAATGTATTGTCACACTTAGCATATTGCATTTGTAACGTTCAAATAAGACAACTTTGCTTCAGTAAACTAGCTAAGAAATAAAACAAGAAAATATTCACACTCATCCTTATAATTGGAGAGATATTAGTCACGTTCCTTTTTGGCAAATGTTGTAATTGTTATTATCAATAGTTCAAAAGATGTTAAGGCCATTTCAGAGAAAGATGCAGTAGTATAGCCTAGTTGGATCTTTATCTATTCATTTATTTAGTTAATATAACACAAAGTACACCGACAAACAATCAAACATTAATGGAATTTTTTTTATACATTAAAAAAGTTCTACAAATTTACACTAAATTAAACGGAAATACGCCTCCCATCATATATTAAGAGACAAACTGCTCTGTCAACTAGTGCATGGACAGTTGAATTCAAAACTCTTGATATTTAATTGCTAAATAAAAGACTGTTCTTTAACTAAATTAGTTTACTTAGTGGAAGCAGACATCTTAATAAAAAGCTGGTCAAAGTCTCTCAAGTGCATGTTAATATCCTTTCTGTAGTTCTCCACAAAGCTTACACTGGTTTTAAAAATGGGTAAATGTATGTACATATTTAGCATATTTCTAAAAGTTTATATGATTGAGCGCATCTGGATTGCTGAGGCATTTTGCTCATTAGGATTTTTTTCCCTAACCGCATAAATAAAGTTGATTAATTAGCAAGTCAAAATTACAGAGGATGATCAATGTAGAATACATCACTGTCACAGGAGTCACTGAATTTTTCATTTACAACGCAAGCATTGTAATTGCTGTGCTAGTAAATTCATAACATTTCCAGCCAGACTAGAAATGCATAGTTTAGTGCCGATCAACTTTGCCTTGTCATGTCAATTCTTTAGGAGTTCTCCTGTTCAAGGTTTGTGTTATGTGATTATTAGACCAAAAGCAATTCCTCAAAAAGTTCCTTGACTTTTAAACTGTATAGTCTCTATCTATTGCACTCTTGTGTTAAATTACCAAATTGACTGGGAAAATAAAGTCAGGCATTACACTCAACACTTATTTCAAAGGTTGACTGTAAGTTGTCTAGAACAGGTATGTGTCCATTAGTGGCAATGAAAAGAGTCTAACGATTACCATACTGTAAACACATGAATACATTCAAGTTTCTTTATAGAGAAGTGTATGTACATAGGCTGATATCACTGATTTCTCTTTCTTTTTAAAATGGCTTTACTTGCCATCTGGGCTCCATTAGCAGCTCCCGTGGGAACAGTAATGAAAGACAGTAATCACTCATAAGCAATTTACTTTCTGAATGTTTGTACTCGCAGGAAACAATATGTCGCGAAGTTTAAAAACTAATGAGTGAGATGCTCGGAGACTGACGTTCCCTGTAGACACATTAAACAATAATCACAATAATAGTAGAAGATAATTTACTCACTTGATTTTGACTCCTATATGTAAAGTTGTTGTTGTTCTGCCTGCAACACGTTTTCCACATGCAACCGCTCGACTTTTTACACTGTTTAACCCATGGTTTAACCCTGGATTTATGTAACACGTCTAACGTAAACATACGTAGTCTTTAAACAAAAAGCATATTCCGTACTCCAAGTGAGAACATTATTTATAGTTTTAGGATAAACCTATACCATATTAATGTATTAGGATTTTAAAATTACTGTATGTAACTATGGACTTTGATGATTTTTTTTTTCTTAGGATTATCAAATATGGCATATTTTCAACAGTTTCTTACAATGTTTGGTGAAACTGTTTCTTAGAAATTCAGTCGACCTTAACGTGATTTTTACTCATGCACAAATATGAACATCTTTCCATTGTGTGGTTTGCACTACCGTCCAAACGTTTGGGGTCAGTAACGCTTTTTTGTTAAATATATATTTATATATTGTTTATGAAATAGAAAATATTTTAGCTATCTGAAGGATCATGTGACACTGAAGTACTAATGCTGAAAGTTCAGCTATAATAAATTACATTTTGAAATGTTTAAAACTAGTAACTAAAACAGTTTTAAATTTTTTATATTTCACAAGATTACTGTATTTTTGAACAATTAAATGCATTCTTTAAAAAGAATCCCACTGACCCCCAAACTTTTGAACAATAAATCAATTAAAGGGGGGGGGGTGAAATACTCAGTTTCACTCAATCTCATGTTAATCTTGAGTACCTATAGAGTAGTATTGCATCCTTCATATCTCCAAAAAGTCTTTAGTTTTATTATATTTATAAAAGAAAAATAGGCTGTACCGAGTCTTTCCGAAAAAACCCGAGCGGGTGGAGGCGTGCCGTGTGGGCGGGAGCGCGCGAAGCTTTTGCGTGTGTGTTGTAAACAGACAGACTCGTGGTTTATGAGGACATGATTTAGTTTTACAATAAACAAACTGACACCTACAGTGGCCAGCTAAACAACTGTATTTAAACACACAAACACACACCATACATCGCATGCTCCATCGATACATTAACTGTAACGTTACGTGATCATGTTGTTTACTTGCTGTGCTTAGCTTACACGCCCATAGTTAACAACACACAGACATTTGAAGCAGTTTTACTCACCGCCTGCGGTTCCGTGAACCTTTATCGTTGGGACTGCTCCATCTTTAAGTATTAGGCGATCTGCAAATCGTCGAACTGTGCCTTGTTCATAAAACTATTAGCAGCTACCGCCGAAATGAAGGGAACAAACAAGAACACTTGCGCAACTCCGTTGCTGCTCTGGAAAAACAAAATCCATCCACAGGTCCCTTAACTCTGGGTTCTTTGGACATTTGTGCAGTGTTGTCTTGCCCTGGCAACCAAAAACACACTTTTTGGTGCCATTGTTTTGATTGCAACGCAGCAGAGCACAGCGGTCTGATGGACGCTCTCGTACGCTCTAGGCTACAGCTGCGCGCGCGCACTTCCGGGAGAAGTGCGTTAAGACCCGTATAAGGAAATTCCGCCCACTCTGACGTCACGTAGTTACGTATTCGAAAAAAACTTTCCGAAACTTGTGACAAACCGGAAGGAGTATTTTTGGAACAGAAATACTCCATCAAACTTACAACTTCATTTTTGAAACTTTGTCCATGTTTACCATGGTAATCCAACTCTTTAACAGTGTAAAAAACTCACTATGCATGAAACAGCATTTCACCCCCCCTTTAAATCACAAAAAATACAAGCAAAACAGAACGTTTCCACTGATCCATCACAAACTTTTAAAAGATTTAGATTGATATCTTATAAATGTTTTCTCATAAAAAATTAACTCATAAAGGTGTGTGTGTGTGTGAGTGTGTGTGTGTGTGTGTGGTGTGTGTGTGTGTGTGTGTGTGTGTGTGTGTGTGTGTGTGTGTGTGTGTGTGTGTGTGTGTTGTGTGTGTGTGTGTGTGTGTGTGGGGTGTGTGTGTGTGGTGTGTGTGTGTGTGTGTTGTGGAGGTAAAGTGGTCTGTGGCAGCTCACTGTGACCAGTTCCTAGTGGTCAGTGGTCCAAATCCAAGAGACTAGATTGAATTTATTGCTACTGGGCTAAAGGTAACAAATACATGCAATATAAAGAGGTAGATGGTGCTATTATTCCTAGATGGATTTTGAGCCCATTTCAAAAAGCAATCAAACGGAATAGATTGATACTGTGAGCAATATCATTATATCATCATATTTTAAGTGAACATCAGCACCATAGTGGAATACGACTGGGTGCACTTTAAATCTGTGGGAAAAAGTATGATGTAAAGAGTTAAGCCAGCTACAAGCGATTTATTTCACCCATATATTACAAGTTAGTGCATTGCACATTTAGCAGTCTTATTCGTGTCTTTGCATGATTAGAACATGCCCATGCATTCATCTACTTCAACTATTTGATGTTCTGCGTGTGCATGTGAAAATATCTTCATCAGCCAAGGCAGTCAATAGGGATGTTGGGATGCCATGAAGGCCAGAAGAAAGGTTACAGGAGGTCATGTAGAACGACTTTCTGTGACAGCGGCCTCAGATCCCCCTTCTCTCTAGACACGGCCACGCTAAACAATAGCCAGCGAGGAAATTAAAAACAAACAAAGTCCCCGTGGCAACTCCAGTGTCACCACAGCGGATCCTCTCATCACCATGGATACTGAAACATCAAAGAGCAGCAGTGTGCGGTTAAAGAAGATGACCTCACACTCACACATCAACAAAGGCTTGTTATGCAGTTACAATGGAGCACAGGAGCACAATGAATTTTAACGTGTTGAATGCGTTCTAAAGGTGGACTGAAAAGATGTAATTAATTAAGTAAATATATGAAAAGGTTCTGGGAATAAGCCAATTAAAATAAATAAATGCAAATGCAAAAGAATTTTAAATGCAGTAAATGTGTTGTAAATAATACTGGAAGTTCTGGGAAATCACTTTTAAATAAATACATTTCTATATTTATATAGAAAATGTTGTAAAGATGGTTGGGAAACATATTGTTAATAGAGTAAATAAATAATTTCACAAAATAGACTGCACTGTTCAAAGCTAGAAATAAGACTTATGGACATAGAGGTTACAAATTTTGGCATGCATTTACAATAAATCTATATAATAAATATACATATATCTTAAATCTCTACAATAAAAGATACATGTAAAAAAATACTTAAATATTTATAGGTGTTAATAGATTTATAATGTTCCTTTGTCTATGGCCTGGAGGCATGAATCAGTGACATTTCAAATAACTGTTGTTATAGGCGTAATCTCCAAGGGAAAATGGAGCAGAAGCGGAGAGAAGATTTAAGTAAATGACTGTGTCAGCCTCTATTTATTTGTGACATGACTGCCGGAGGCAGAGCCCGAGGGTAACCATTAGGACTTGGACCATAAAGGAGTCAAATGCAGAGCTATTGCTGAAAAGTTAGTATGTAATGCAGCAACTTATCAGCAAAGTGTTCCCTGTGGAGAAATAGAGAGAAAGAGGGAGAGAGAGAGGGAGGCATTATGGGAAATGAATGCCATGCACAAGTACCTTAGGCCAAATGCATCCAGTCTAGAGTTATTATCCAGAGCCAAGAGGATCATTCAGAAATGGTCGGTCAGTGTCCCCGCAAGACAAATAATTTGAACCATAATAGGTTATAGATTATAACTTAAAATTTGAAGTATTAAACATCTGCATAAAATAATGAAGTCACCATTTATACCCCCAGAGTTCAAATCGTCCGAGAGGACGCTCAATACAATTTATATGATAATAATTACATTTATTTACAAGAACACAAGAACATGCAGAGCAGGGCAATTCTTCCGAAAATAATTTGCGTTCCATTTATTTATATCTATTAAAATTTGGTGTATTTTACCTGTGGCACCACGGGGAGATGTAAGTGAAGATGAAACGCGAGCCTGAATTAATTAAATGACACTAATGCGGCACGGAATAGAGGACGCGGGGTCGAAACAGTTTGTAAGGTCTGCTAGACAACTGGCGCAAGTCCCTGCGGGGAGGAGATTATGATGGGTTCCGTGTCACTCAAACCGGGGGAACACAATAACTTCTCTAAACAGAGAAGAAAGCAGCCTGAGGCAGGACAGCCTCTGCCAGAGAGGGGACCGCAGCAACCCTGGCCCGCACAAAGAATGCCTGTAATCTGCAGGTTGGCTGGGGGTGATGCCGGGCCCGGGCTCTGCTCTGCAGCAGGCCTGCCACTATTGTCGGCGAGCCTCAAAGATGCAGGCTGGGAGGGATTTTTTGGGGGGTGGGGGGGTGGGAAGGGGAAGATGTCGGGAGGACCTTGTGAAAGCATTGTCTGGGCATTACAATTGCACTTTTTCTAATCCTTTGTGTCCTCCTGTTGACAGTGGATATTAAGTAAGCAGTCGGACATGGAAAGGATATGACTCCCACTTCTGTCTTGAGGCCAAGAGAGGAAGAAGGTTGCCCGGTTTACTCACTGCAGATAGACTGAGGGCGCAAAAAGGCGTTTGAGAGATTATGCTAAAAAAGAGACCGGGTGAAAGGGGTGGAGCAGAGACCCAAACAAAGACTGAAGAGGAATCTATGGTTGGCATGTAAATGAGCAAGCGAGAGGGATACTACACATTCGAAAACAAGGGAAAGAAAGAGCAGAGACTTTTTCCATCATGGCAGACACTTTTTCTAGCTCCTCAAACAGATGCTGAGGCAGATGGTACCGAATTAACAGAAAATGAGAGAAAAAGATATGAGAAAGCTCATGACTGGTCCAGGGAGGCAAAACATTAAAAAATAAAGATTAAAGTGTGAGCGGGTCTGTGCTTCAGAGAGCGAGTCAGTGAATACAGTAGGTGATCATGCCCATGTGTTGTTGTGGTGTGTGTGTGTGTGTTGTGTGTGTGTGTGTGTGTGTGGTGTGTGTGTGTGTGTGTGTGTGTGTGTGTGTGTGGTGTGTGTGTGTGTGTGTGTGTGTGTGTGTGTGTGGAACAGAGCAGGAGGTGGGCTTGTCCTGTTAAAACAGCAGCTCAGCTGGGGAAGAAAACAGAATGGGTAGAAGAGCAGTGCTCGGAGCTACAGTGTGCAATAATAATCAGAGGCATGAAATTACAAGGGTGATATTTGTGGGACCCCAGGGTGTGGTGTACGGACTCTCCTGGAGCTCACCTGGGTCTCTCATCACATACTCCATACTGGCCCGCCGTCATTAATAATCAGAGGAGCAAAGCACCCACACTGCAAGATCTCTGGCCGTATTTACGTACATCAGCAACTGTTTTTTGTCAGCAATGTTGCCGTCACAGGTGGAGAGAATGTGCATGTTAGGCAAGTGACTGTAGGCCAATACTGGCAAACCCTCTAACACAAGCCGTGAGCTCATATGACAGTAGGAGGTATGTGATATTTATTTTTTAATCAGCATTTATATGGCATGGACCAATAGAACAAGCAGTGAAGCATGAAAATCAATCATCAACTAGCTCAATTAAAGTTTTATCAGAGACTACCTGTTCCAGTGTGCTTTCACACTAAAAGAAGAGAATTGAAAAGTCACAAACATAATACTTTGGTATACTAGTATTTTAATTAACATTTTAATTCTATACAGTACATAATTAAACCCAAACATGCTTCCACTGACAATCTTTCACTTCACAGTAAAGCTGAGGTGTGTAATTCCTGTGCCAGCACCTAAATTACTTGCACAAAAAGAACTGTTTTCAAACAGGTTTTTCCAAACTCTCCTCTCAATTGCCATTGGTAAAACATATGTCAGCTATGTCAGGTTGGGAATTTTAAACAAACAAATAATCAAACAAACTATGTTTTGTTATCAGCACTTTAGAGGAGAATCAACCCATAAAAGCCTTAGCAAAATCGCCAGTGTTAAATGAACTCTCCTGGTGTACATATGGAACCACGGATTTGTCCACGGATCTATATGTACACCAGGAGAGTTAATTTAACACTGGCGATTTTACTAGCTGCATATTCTGCATATTAAAATGGGATTGGAGAAAGTATTTTAGAATTTAAAATAAATTACACACCTTTAAATTATTACCTGCATGAACTACTTGAAAGAGAAGCACTTAGACTGCAGCTCTATGGACATTCATATGAAATTGCCCATCAGTCAATGGTTCCTTTCTTAACAGGGACCTCCATCTTTCCCTCTCTCAGGTGAAAGTTACACACCAGGGTGTTGTCAGGGTAAAACTGATAATAACAAGCAGAGAGTGCTCTCCTCCCGCTCAGGACAACCCCATATTTTCACCCCTAAATGGCTTAATGACAGAGTGAAAGGGGTACTGTCAGCTCTGCTCTGACAATGTGCTGAGTGGACATAATCAGCTATTGGCCAACATAGACCTTTCTCTTTGGCACAGAAAGTCGGCTTTGGTTTATTGCAGGAACAACGCCTCTTGTCTCATGTTACTCTACTACTAAAAGATGCAAAAGCACAATAAAAGTGATCCATTATATATATATACACTGTAAAAAGTGAACAGTTCGATCAACTTAAAAAAATTACTTCAATTGGTAACACCTAAAAAAATTAAGTTTTCTCAATTTATCACGTTTAACGTGATAATTTAAGTTGAGAAAACTTAATTTTTTTAAGTTTTCTCAACTTAAATGTTGTGTTAACATTTTGAGAACATTATTAAAGACCAGATAACTCTGAATGAATGTTTTATTAATGTTAATGGACTTGTTCATAACGTTGCGAGAACCTTGCCAGAATATTTATTCCCACAGTTTTTAGAATGTTCACTGTTAGCTGGTAACAGCTCAAGGAGGGGAAGATTATTATGAGTTAATAAAACCAGAATATATTAAAGGGATATTTCACCCAAAAAAAACGAAAATTAGCTGATGATTTACTCACCCTCACTTCATCCTAGGTGTATATGACATTCTTCTTTCAGAAGAATACAATCGGAGTTATACTAAAAAATGTCCTGGCTCTTCCAAGCTTTATAATGGCAGTGAAAGGCTGTTTCTGTTTTGAAGTCCATAAAAGTGCATCTATCCATCATAAAAGTGCTCCACACGGCTCCAGATGAAAATAAAGGCCTTCTGAAGCAAAGCGATGCATTTGTGTAAGAAAAATATTCCTATTTAACACATTACAAAGTAAAATTCCAGCTTCCGGCCAAACAGCCATATGCAGTCCACTTATGGCTAAAGCGCAACTTACACAACTTATGACGTCAGAAGTAGCGTAGTGCGTCATGGCATAGCGTATATCAGCAGTATGTCGCATTACTCGCATAAGTTGCGCTTAGTCTTAAGTCAAATCCGTATGTGCGTTTGGCCAGAAGCTTGTTATTTTACTTCAAGAACTTTTACTTAGTTTTAAATATGGATATTTTTCTTACACAAATGCATCGCTTTGCTTCAGAAGGCCTTTATTAACGCCCCGGAGCCGTGTAGAGCACTTTTATGATGGATAGATGCACTTTTATGGACTTCAAAACAGAAACAGCCCACTGCCATTACAAAGCTTGGAAGAGCCAGAACATTTTTTAATATAACTCCGATTGAATTCGTCTGAAAGAAGAATGTCATATACACCTAGGATGACTTGAGGTGAGTAAATCATGGACTAATTTTGATTTTTGGGTGAACTTTCCCTTTAAAAAAATACTTTTTATGTAGTCTATGTAGTACATGAGTCATACGGACTGCTTTTTGATACTTTAACGGTTCTTTTGCAAACTTTTTGAAGCTTGAAAGATCCAATTCCATTCATTGTAACTGCATGGAAAAGCATCCAGTACCACAAAAGAAACATGACAGTGAGCAAATTATGAAAGAATTCTCCCTTTAAATGTTTCTATACAAGCCTGCGATTTTATAGCTTTGCACAGATGAGGTAAAGTATGATATAGCCACATTTTTGCATTAGAACATAATAAAACCTTACAATTTAGCCCCTGATCTTGCAGGCCTCACAACAATGGCTCCCTCCAGTTTGGAAATACAAGCAGGCTCATTGGAGACCTGCAGATTAAGTGCATATTACAGCAACCATCTTATCAGGCCCACAATGCATTCCTGGAGGCCAGCGATTTTCCCGGGATTAATGCCAGTCAGGCACTTTCCCTCTGAATGTGCTGTCATCTCGGGGGTCTGAATGACTACCACCCGTTCTCGTAATCACTTCACGAGCTCATTCCCCTCTGACTGTCACCACCATTCTGCTGATGGAGGCATCTTTCACAGAGACGAGAGATGCTAAATGAAGGGCAATAGGCTACGGACATTGGTCAGCGTTACCCGGCTAGGCCTCGGGTTCATGTTTACAGGTTATGCTAAGATACTGTAACACTGACATATATACAAAACAGTCAACCACTGTAAGAAATGACATTACAGGAAAAGGATGAAACTCTAGGAGGCTGAAGGGGGTGATGTGCGTAAAGGGGTATAGCCCTGGCCCCATTACAAAACACGATAACAGCCTGTTGAACAGAGTTATAGCACATATAGCACTAGCTAGCCGAGTGGCAAGAATGCACTTTGTCTTTAGACATGAAAACAGCAGCAGATGTGTTACAATTCCGTCAGGGGCCAGGGCGAAATTGCTGTTTTTACATTTCTGTATCATTTTTGCCCATAAGGAATATGGATAACAAATAAAATATTCAGGCCTATTGTCTGATTTATTTCTTTTATTATCCACAAATATCAGGCAGGCAGTTTAAAGGATAGCTCGCCTCATTCTGGGCCCTCTCGCTGGGGGCCTGACAACCTATCAACTCTGCTTGCATAAACAGGTCAGGATTGTCTGAACATTCCAATATGTTCTACTTTAAGCTTTCAGCATGCAGAATCTCTAAGTAGAGACGGGGGGGGGGATGGGAGGAACATCCTTGGGGGAAACAATGGAGGCTGCTATCTCTCAGATGACAAATGTACGCTGAACGTCCTGAAATTGAGAAACAAAATGGTATTAATTTTCAAATAACAGGGGACCAGGAACTTTCAGGTTTTCCGGCATCGTCTGGTTAAGAGGCTGTGATTCTAGCCTTTGCGCACAGAAAGGTTTTCTATTATTTGTTTAGGAGGCAGCGGGGATTGGTAAGAGGGTTGGCTGGTGTCGCTGTTGATGACACAGTGGGGCCCATGAGCTCTAAGTAATTGACCATTAATGAACTACAAAAGAGTGCCCACTAAGGAATATCCACAAGGGCTCATGGGATATCATAATAGAGGCAATAAAGAGGTGTGGCTTCTACCCATTAACATTACTCCCAGGACCACAATGGGATTTTAAATAGCCAATCAATAAAAGACATCATGATGTTATGCTAATTACATGACCTTTAGATTGAGAAAAAACCGTGGATTTCTAGAGGTACTGGGGGAAAAAAATAAGTTGATGATATTGTTAAGCCACATTTACAGCTGGGACACTCCTCTGATTTTCAGTCTGTAGATCACAGAAAATGCAAAATATGCAAAAAAATATTATTGTTAATAGATAGTTAATTACATAAATATATTTATATTATTATATAAAAAATATTATATATATATATATATATGTGTGTGTGTGTGTTGTGGTTGTGTGTGTTGTTGTGTGTTGTGTGGTGTGTGTGGGGTGTGTGGTTGTGGTGTGGTGTGTGTGTGTGTGTGTGTGTGTGGTGTGTGTGTGTGTACTTTTTTAATTAATTGCTATTAAAAAATAACTATTTAATATCCTGGAAGAGAGAGCAAAAACAAGCATTTTAGTTGCAATTTTGAAACAGACAAGGACGTCACAAATTTTGTCTGACATTTACTATTTATTACAATAGCTCCAGATGAATATGAATAGCAGTCAGTTTTACTTACATTTCTTTCCACCGGGTTATATGACGCTATGAAATGGATATCATTACATATAACACCGCTTCCATACAAATACCGTGTAAGTAACGTCCTTGAAGGCTAAATAAAAAATGGTTCATCATTGGCGAAAGAAATGGCAAGAGAAATTTATGGCCGCTGATGTCCCTCATCATTACTGCAAAGTAGTCAGTAAAATTTCATCGTAACTTTCAGGGAAATAAATAAATTTGGCCCCCTGACCTTGAAGAAAAACGCCAGAGCGGTGATGATGGCCCCTCTCTCTTTCCATCACCATCTCTCATTCGCACAGTGTTTCCAAACATACAGGCGGGCTAAAGATATTCCACCTTGAATCGCTCTACTCGCGGCCCCTGGAGAGAGAGCAAGTCCCTGTGCTGAGGCGCCCTGTGCCGCCCAATCTCAGGCTCTGGCAGAGGAAAGGAAATGACAGCACAGGAATATGCAGTGAGCCTCACTTTAAATCAAGATAAAAGACAGAAATGGAAAATAATGGGACGAACAAACCCCCGGACGGCTCAGTCGCCTAATGGAAACACATGGCTGAAGGCTGAGGTGTTGTCAGCAGCCCGCGCCATGACATTCCTTTTTGATAATCTGGCCTGCCATAAAATTAGAATAGCAAATACCTCCTGACAAAGATGCATGTTCCCCCTCTATTGTGCCATCATAAAAAACTCTGCTGGTGACTCCGAACGCCACAAACTTCAATTTAAATTTACAGCGCCGCGAAAGAAGAAGTGATATGCGCTCAAAAATTTTAATAACCTATTAAGTTACGACTTCAATTTCATTTTATGAATATTTTCCTTGGGGAGCACAGCTATCACCAGAGAAAGATAGAAATTTAAAAAAGATAAATAGTGCCATTAATCTACAACATTTCTCTTCCATTATCCTTGAGATGAGGAGTTATTTTTGCTCAGATCCTCACGTAATTAGCTCCTTACACTTGATTCACAAGCCAGAAAATGACCGTGTTCAGAAAATTAAAAATTTGTCATTAAGTGGAATTTAACATAATACCATTTATCTTTATATATTCCCCAGCTGACAAGCATCTGTAATGGAAGTTGATCAGGCTTCAGTATTCAATGAAACAAATGCATCTCAAAACAAAAGGAGAAGGACCCTTAAAGCTCTCTCTCTCTCTCTCTCTCTCTCTCCTCCTCTCTCTCTCTCTCTCCTTCTCCTCTCTCTCCCCCTCTCTCTCTCTTCTCTCTCTCTCTCTCTCTCTCTCTTTTCTCTCTCTCCTCTCTCTCTCTCTCTCTCTCTCTCTATAGGTGTCATATAGGTTATGAATAGCCTCCACAACATTTGGAAATATGAAATAAGAGGAATATATATGAAAATATGCAACTGTTCAAATGTAAAATCTAATATATAATTATATCTAAATATAAATAAATATAAAAATAAATTGAAATATCTATTGTTTAAAGTAAAATACCAAAATAAAAATGCCCCAAATTATGCAAAAGTAGAATAATTTAAAGAAATGTCAAATTAAAATCATTGGGGTGTCATATAGTTTTTTTTCCCCCTTCACTGTTTCCTTGTGGGTTTTCCCAGAAGCAACGACAATATCTCTAATATCTAAAAAATTAAGTGTCACTCACAACAAAACTTGTTAGACTTTCATATGAGAGATAATGTCAGGAAGTTTTTAAAATCTAGTTATTGTTTGTCTCTTGGGCATTAAACACAAATTTGGTAAGATCATGACTATGGAGCTCACAGCAGGCTGCCCCATAATATCTAATGGGTCATCAAAGGGAATTGTTGGTGGAGAGCGAACATTTACTCAAATAGTTATGGAAAACCCCATGAGGTGTCACATGACTCATTACCGCCAAGCTCTTTGCTTAGTTATCAGACTCATATGGCTATTAGAAAGGCAGGTTAAAATAGACAGGCATTTGGCACTCTTCTTATTCTATTAAAAAGCTCAAGCTAATGCTGATTGTAATGAACTGGTGTAATGCACATGATCATAACCATAAAATATACTGCCAGCGTAGCTATAAATACAAAGACCTTATTATCCGCAAGTAAATTGGTGCCTCTATAGTCTTTGCAATTATGATTTATGACTGCCAAGCTAAATCATGATGAAGATTGCGACATAAATATGGCAACAAAAAAAGTATTAAAAAAAAAAAAATAAAACAGAGGAATTGGGAATTGGCTTGGTGGTCTATGATTGACCTGCCTGTTTATCTGAGGGAATAACGAGCCTTGACTGGTGCTCAGTGAGATTCCCGAGTGTTCAGTCTAAATACAAATCACAGGCAGAAATCTCCTGTAGTTCAGGCCTATTTTATCACTATTGTAACAAGAGTTCTTCCAGATTAACCAGGTGAGAGTTCCAAAATGACATCATAAAGCCTTCATGACTCTCGTGATTCACGCTTGCCTCTGAAAATTGCACACAAGGCCTAAAACAGCGGTGCATATCCAACAGATTCAAAGCTAATAAACTCATTTCATAATAATATGTGTGACTATGCTGGCAATCAATCACGATGGGGAGTTTGCGCTCTCCCGATGTCGAACTGAGCCGTTGACCCCAATCAGTCCGTGTGGCAAATATTTGGAATTACAGTGGGGTGTTGATTAATTTTACACGAATTCGGTTGTGAAGGAGAGAAATATATTCTGGTCGCACAAAAGGTCTAACTTCGCCATAGTGAATTGCTCAGCCAGATTTTGTGTGGGTGGGCTTTCTGAAGATTGAAGAGGGGCTCTCAGTCATAATCCTGGAGCAATTTTCATCTGTTGTTTTTCAGTATGCGAAGCAAACCCTATTTTGTCCACAAATAGGAACAATTTCAAGGGAACAACGTCCCACTCCTGAAGCTATAGAATAGAGTTTATTTTGTGATGCCTGATTAGACGGACCTCTAACCAGAACGATTTATCATGCGCACACGTGGATTGATGTGGTGATTTAATAAAAATAGACATATAAAATAACTATATATCCAATGAAAATACTAGCAAAAATGCCATGCCTGTACATGGAGCATCATGGGGTTGCTCATAAGACTCCCCGCAGCTTTCACACCTGCCTTCACAAGCCTGCTGCCTGTGGCCTAAGAGTGCTCAGACAGGCCGGAGAGATGAATGGATCATCCACCATTTGGTCCTCATTACATTTGGCCACAGAAAATGGATTTTGATTTTTGTCACAGCTGCTAACCTCCTTGGGCCCATTTCTGGAAGACTTGAGGAAACCTGGAGCTGAGAAAAAAACACATCAGAATCATCGATGTCATCTAAGAAGATTTTATTTGCACATAAATTAGAAAAAATAATAATTTGTCATTTAATATTCAATCATACTCACTTTAAATGAATATTGCGGTGTGTTGGAATAGCTGAGTTCATCAACAGCATTTGTGGCACAATGTTGATTTTCACAGAATTGATTTTTTTTTTTAAAAAAGAAGCAGAAATCTGGGTTCAGTAGATACTAACAATGGAAGTGAATGGGGCCAATCCATAAACATAACATGTTTTACATATATATAGTAAATAGCATAAATATATGCGTATTACCTTGATTTTAATGTGAACAAAACTGGTCACACCTTTTCTATACACTTTTGAAAATTTGTTTGCCATGACAATGTAACACATACAATCCTAAAATGACCATGATAGTGAAAAGAACAATTTCACAGATCAAATAATACACAAGTTTTAACAGAGGAAATTATGCAAGTGTTTTATAAAAAAAAAAACTATAAGCTTCACATTACTCCAAAACCATAGTCCCCCTTTACTTCCACCTTTCAACATAAACTTGTTTGTTTTTAGGAAAAAGAAGGGGAAAGTGAAAATTAATTATCAAGGTAATCAAAATGATGTCACAAATGCTGATTGAGCTTATATTGAACTCAAAATATTTCAGTAGAACAATTGTTTTTAATACGTTTAATTAAAAAACAAATGTGTCACAGACTTATATCTTCTCTCATGCCACACACACACACACACACACACACACACAACACACACACACACACACACACACACACACACACACACACACACACACACACACACACACACACACACACAACAGTGCACTGCTTACATGCTACTCACATCGATTCAGCTCCCGGGGGCCCAAACCAATTTCTCTTGTTTTCTGCCCGTCTCCCTGCCTGAACCTGCAACAGCCATCAGACCCATTAATCCTTCCACCCAAGATGACTATGACTGATTTGGCCGCCAAACAATCAATTTGTATCTCTCTCACTCCTTCACTCATTCCTTCTCTTTTGTGGATGTAAAGAATATCATGAAAAAGTGTCAGCGGTAACAGTTTCACAACAGTGGAGTAATAGAGTAATAAGGCAATCAGCGTTTGACCTTGGAAGACAACTAATTCATCTGCCCATCTATCTTAATTATTTCACTTTTCAAAGCACAGTGAAAGAGAAACTGTATCAGTCACTCAGCCCTCGGAGGCAGACGCATCTCATCTTCACCCATGTTGATTTTTGTTTTGTTTTGTGTTTTGCCAACCTAACTCAAGAGAAATGTTTGATGGACGTCAGGTAGCAGGAGATCTAGAGAGAGATAAACACATCTTATCAAGCAATTCATAATTAATGCATCAGTCGGGCATTATGAAAACTTCATTTTGAGTATCTCTAGCAAATCTGTACGATCTTCTATATCTGACTTTGTTTCATAATTGACCAATTTTGCAACATCGACACTGTTATTGAACTAAATTGAATCAACACTGAATGACAATTGCCTTCTGCTTATAGCTGAATTCAACTAATTTCATAATTGATGAACTTTAACAATTATTGAACTGAACTGAATCAACACAAACTGACTTGAGCCGAATAATGACACTCTCTTTACACCAGAATTTGAATTTATCTCATATTTGATGAAGTTTGCATAATTGATCTTTATTTTCCTGTTTATTACTGTATTTCTATATAAATAAAGGTGACTCATGTTCTCTTTCAGTTCTTGATACCCAAGACAAAATGAACGCCACATCATCACAACACTACGCATTTCTGAATGGCTAGCATTGCAGATTACCATGCTCATCTTGTGAGAGGAACATGAGGCCAGAACCCCCCTCTGAATGGCGAGGAGCAGAAGGTAGGGTCGGCCATGTCTGGGAAAAGCTGCAGTGGAACATTTGTCAGGAGACAGTGACAAAAAGGGGGTGGAAGGGTGGGGAGGCAGAGCTCCACACTATTCAGAGACAATTTGTAAGCGCGGCTGTTGAAGTCAGGCCAAAGACTGGCGAACAGCTGGAGCCCCACCATGATTGATAAACGTGGGCCCCAAGAACTTCATTTCGATGTGAATGAAGACAAAAGCCCGACAATGTTCAGCGAGTGTGTAATGTTAGCGTCATTAAGTGTCAGCTCTGGACATGCCCTGGCTCTCAGATGGGCGACTGAGAGATGCCATGAGGGAGGTCAAGACCCGTGCTAATTACCATTTTAGGACAAAACACTCTTTTGTAGCTCTGCAATTATTGATTTACCTCTGAGGGGAAATCATTATAGAGTAGTTTTTGTTGTTCGTTACGAGGATTAAAACATGCACGCATGTAGACGTTGCATTGTGGGAAATTGAAAATGTATGCAACTGTGGTAATACATTTCACAGTGACCGCATAGTCATTTTCACATGAAAATGTACCTGGAATTTAAAATGTGGCGGTTACGGATTTGCAGGAGGAACTAATGAATGTTAAATGTTTAATTTTTTGTCGTTTTAGTGGTTCAGTCTGAAACGATAAATACATTTATTTTATAGCAAAATCACACAATTTCACTTCGGTGCTTCGTAGCTAAATTTATACCACAATCAAGACAATATTAAGGCACTCCTTGCCTTAAGTCTTCTGAAGTAAGCTCTATCCTGTACGTAATTCACATAAGATTGTTTTTACACTAACTTAAGATTTTCTCACCTTAAGCTGGCATTCCTCTTGAAGTGGTTCAACTGTATGTCATGACCACATCATCATCATCATCATCATCATCTGTGTTTGCCTCTTCATTTGGCTACTAAGGAGTTCTCTGAAAAATGCACTGACAGAGACATACAGCTGTGGAGATACTAACAGAGAAGCAAACCTGAATGTGTGTCAATGCATTTTGCTTGTGTTAAGATACATTTTTTTGCTGGATGTTTTATATAGTAAACTTAAAAACATAGTTTGATCCTTTGTGTTGTCATAAAATGGTCCATGTTACATTGTCTACATGCACAGTGCAAGTGCAAATACATTTGTGCTTCTTGCAAGGTTTAGTTGTTTTATATAAAATGCAGCTTAAAAAGTTCACATATATTGATTTATGACAAACTTTTTTTTAGCAGTAATTTCTTCTCCATTTCATTTGAAAAATAAAAGAATAGAAAAAAAACTATATTTGGCAAACAATCAGAAAGCAGAACAAAGTAGATACATCTATTTTGAGCTAGTCTTATTAAATGGCTGGGTACTCTAAGAATTTGCAGAGCAAATTGAAAAGTTTTCTGTCACAGCGTAAAATATATAGACGACTCTGAAGTTGATAAAAATTGTGTATTGTTCTGTTTTAATCCTAAAACTCAATTGCAGACAACCTCATAGCAGCAAAGTGGATCCCTGGGTCATCTATTCAGAAACACTATAGGCCAAATTTCAGCTGCCATGGCTCACGATGAATGAGTGAATGTTGATGAACATGGAAGATCTACAGGGGCAATCTTTTTTCCCCTCTTTGGCGGAACGAGGGAGGAGAGAGGCGCCTCGGCGGTCCCGTGGGAGGAGTGCACCTCTCTCAATATTCAGAATATTCTGGTGGAAGTTCAGAGAGAGATATCAATCTCACTTTGAAGCACCAGGCCTTCATTTGTTTGTGAGAGATGTGAGGTGTTCGCCAGATGACTGTGCCAATTCTTCAAAAGCCACTTACAGTAGAGACACTCACTGTAGCGTTTGCTTTTGTTGTCTGGGCTCAGATGACTCTCAAACCCAATAGTGAAGCCTTGATTGAAGCAGTGCACCCAATTCACCTGTGCGTTAAGGAGAATGCGCAACCTTTGCTATGACAGAGTGAAGCTGAATGCATAGGGTATTGCTAGTAAATAAAAAGTACAAAAAGCTGACATTTTTATAATCAGGCAAAGTAGATATAAATATATAGACATGTAATAATGTAAAAACAGTCCACCAAACAAGTTTGTTTTCAACTTTTTAAGTATGCAACTAATTGTTTGTTGATAAAATGATGACATTGATAAACTTATTACATTGTTTAAATTAATACATTTTTAGCTTTGTATATGTACATTTCTGAAATACATAACAGTTATGTTTAAGCTGTAATTGTAATTCTAAATTGTAATGTTAGCATTTTCTGTAAAGCTGCTATGAAATAATGAAAACGCTATACAGAAATGAAAAGCGCTATACAAATAAATGTGAATTGAATTGAATACACTGCAGTTTCCTTGTATTTTAGCATTATTTCTGTCAGTCTAATACATATTTATGCACATTTTAGCTATCAAATAATGAAGCAAAATACCATAATGAAGAGTATAAGGTGGATCTCTTTTTAAATGTAAAATAAAAATGATAAAATAAAATAAATACTCTCACTCCAGTGAGCTCACTGCTCCACAGCATACCACCCACTAGCATTTATAAACACATTCACATGGCTGTCAATTTGCTTCAATTTTGTGTCACTTTAGAGAGGATTTCATCACCTGGAGGCTCTCCACTTACCGCTGAGGTGCTGTTATTTTTCTTCTCTTTGTCATCAACACTTGTTTTCAGAGTGGTGGCATGTGTTGTGTGTGTGTGTCAGAATGTTGGTTGCAGTTTTAGCAAAGCAATGGGCCATGCCGGCCTCTCTGCAAGCGTGTTTATAAGGGGAGTCTTCATGGCCACTCAGTTGAGCCTGGTTTACCAACACTATTGATTGCAGGTGATGTTCTGGACAGAGTCCATCTGACCTCTTAGGGGACTTAAATACATCATTGTCCTGGAGGGGGACCTGAGAGACCTCCTGACCACAGATGAAAACACACACACACACATGCAACCACCGTGACATTGTTGGGGAAATAAAGTCATCTTCACAGGGAGAATTAACAGAAGTTGAAATAGTTAAGTTACATTTAAATACTGTAGAGAATGAAAAAGAAAATACGGTTTACATGGAAAATGGTGAAACTTTCCTCTTAGATATGCATTATCACGACATCATGCAGCTCTTCCCTTTTGATTCCCTGGAATACTAATTAGATTTCTTAATATGCAATCATGTTAACATTCAGGCTAATTTGCGCACCATGCATCTTTGTTTTCAAACACACCTTTGAGCAATTGATGGAAATCCAATGAGACGTAGGCTTACCTGCCATGAAACAACCACGTCTACTACCGACACGAGGCAGGGACAGGGGAAGTACGTTTTAAATTAATTACCATCAGGCCCCTTGTAACTGTTCACTTTTGTAAACAAACATTCTAATGTGCAGTAATTAATTAAATCTGCCACTCTCCCCTCTCCTCTCATTGATCTTTCTTGGTTTTAGCTTCCAAATCTAGTCAAGGTGTATGGTAGTCAAGTGCCAGGTGAGAGTCTCAATTGTATATAGGCTATAGTCTTCAAGAATATTTCCAAGGATATTCTAGAATCTGAAGGCATCAGCAGGATATGATGGGGGATGCACCAAGGATTTTTCACAGGAACATCCTTTGGGTATTGTAGAACCTGTCTTCATGGGTTGGAGAATAGAGCCTGTTGGTTTTGGCTGGAGCTGAGAACTTGGGGGCCTCCACTGCTTTTGGCCAAATCATCAGGAGCCCTGGGCAGGCATGACTGCTTCTCATCATGAAGAATAATGTTTGGCCTGGCAGACCATTAGGGATGCTAATTTTTGTTGGCTTTGTGATGTCACTTCTGATATCCTGGCAATCTGGCGGGGATTACCCGATGCGGACGTACAACCCAGTTTGCCAGGTTCTATTTCTCGCCTCGGCCCCAGTCGAAGCTCTAACGCCACCTGCCTGCTAATGAGTGCTGGCATTGGGGATGCCCATGCGGACCGCGTGGCAGGAATAACCATACATCCGCATCACCTGAAGCTCGATGTGAGCGATTGTGGTATGCGGCGTGACAGATGTTGTGCGGTGTAGGGACTATCAGAGGGGGATCAAAGGCACAGATACAAACAAACCCCTGTATGATTCACCTCTGGCTCCGAATCATCCATTCAGAACAGAAATGATTCGTCACCTCACTCCAAAGATGGCTAAAATGGTTTGCCCATATTACATTTCACCTACAGAACATCCTGCTTGAACCTTCCATCATTTCAGAGAGAATACAATTATAGTATTCTCCGATCTCATATTTCATTTGAGAGGCCTTAGGAGCTATTTAAATATTAAATAGATGAAAATTCACCCATCATTTACACACCCTCATGTCATTCCAAACCTTTCTTTCATCTGTGGAACATAAAAAAAGATTTTTTTCTTCATACAACAAAACTCAATGGGGTCCAATGTTGTTTGTATATCAAATAATATGAAGTAAGTACTGGCAGAAATTTAATTTTTTTCATTTGAACTGCATGGATAGGAGAAGGCTCTCAATCACGCCAAACATACATTATCTACAGCTTGTCTAAAGGCCCATTTGGACTAAGGATGACAGCTATAATAAAAACAATAGAGATATATTTTTTAAAAATTGTCCTAATTTTAAAAGAATAGCAGAGTTCACACCACACATATAACGATAAGGCACTAGGGAACGATATTGTTGGAATCAATTTTTTTTCCAGCATATGAAGGATAAAACATTGACGGCCAATCAATCGACCTGATTTTAAAGAGGGTGAGCATTTAAAACAGCAGTACTTATACGTACTTATAATAAACACAAAATTATCGTGCGATGGTGAGGACTCTTAATATAGTTATCATTATAGTTATCATTCTTGACGTGAACGAGCCTTAAGAGGTAAGACGGTATGAGTAGCTGTAGCCAGTGGAGAGTTCTTATTATTTAATACAACACAGAGCTACTGTAATTTTGGAACAGAACGATACTTGCCAGGTGAGCTACTTTTGAAGAGTCCATGCAAATCCGAAAAAAGTCAAAAAGTCAATTACACAAGCAGCTCAAGCGTGCACCATTGAAAGCTGGTGATGTTTTATTGAAGAGGTCCTTTAACTCACGTGAAATCCAGTGCTGAGCAGCTTTTCCAGAGCACTGGTGTCAGGTGACCTCCCAGAGTCCAGAAAACAACTCTCAGGTGGTCTGCCACGCTCCAATAGACTGCCCGTTACCCCCTTACACCCGAATGCATCAAAGGAACCTATGAGCATATCAAAGTAGGGTCAACTTCACAGTGAAAGCATTAGCTTATAGCCATTTCTAATACTTATTTGCTGTGTACCAGCCAGGTGCTGTTTCTCATTCTCTCTACTGGGCAGTGCTAACTAATTAAGGCACAGCAAGACTAACAAAACACTAATTAATTACAATTACAAAAAGATCAGGTGTAGCTGGTCTCTTCAATCACCAACAGAGAAAAACTAGCTCACATTTTATTCTAGACACTGGTCAACCAAACACAGTGTATTATAGGAAATTTGGATTACTGCACTTATCATTTACAAATGTGGCATCTCAAAGACAATAACTAAAAGATTCTCACTACACTTGTACCAAACTATATGCCAAGCTGTTACAGAGGGCAACATGCTGTCACCACAAATCGATCTGAAAACAGAAGCATCTGCATCTGGAGATGGGGCTAATGGAGGCATTGCCTTGGGTGTGTGATGGAGACAGCTTATTTTTTCCATGTGATTATCCTAACAGTGCTGCTTATATACAAATGTAAATGGGCTGCTTAGAAGCTCCCCCTCCCTCCATGTTTCTCTCTCTTTCTCTCTCTCTCTCTCTCTTCCATCTGCTAGACAATAGTTTTTAATCTTTAATCCATGAGCAACCACTGAACACCAGTGAATTGCAAATTACAGATGTTTTACTGTCTCAGCTATTTTTTTTTCTCTCCCCCGTTTTGCTTTCCAGCTTCCCACTGTCAGTCAGTGTCTCGCACATATCCTGTGCCATCATGGCACCATATGACACTGTCATCATTTGGTAATTAAACCCGTACTGGCTTTAAATATGAAAAGCTGGCAAGGGGAGATGAGTTGATGGGGCTCGCTGTTGTGGGGACCAGATTTCACAAAAGCATCAGATTTCCACAGGGAGAATTTTTTACTTTTTCCTGCATTATTTATTGTCTCTTACAAGTGTTTTTTGGTGCTCTTTACCAGCCAGGTTTGGCTGACTCTGTCACCATATCTGATTTTGAGGTATTTAATTTACATATAATGCAAAATGTTTATATTAATTTGTTTTGTTCAAACTAACTTTTACTTCAGAAGTAAGTTTGTTAGTTCACCCAAAATAGGAAAATTGTCTGACTCACCCTCATGTTGTTCCAAACCCATTTGACTTTCTTCTGTGGAATACAAAAGATAAATATTTTTTTACATTAATTATTATATATATATAATTATATTTGGCATTGTTTGCCTTTGTACAGTACAGAGAGGGTGAGAGAGGATGGGATGGAAAATACCACAAAATATTTTGAAGAATGTTTCATATGATTTTGCACATACATTGCAAGTAAATGAGATCCAAACAAACACTGGAAAACCCTGAATTACACTGCACTGACAAAACAAACAAATAATACAAAATATTAATTTGGAAAACAGGTTTGGAATGACATGGGGGTGAGTAAATGATGACAATTTTAATTATGGGTGACCATTATCGAATCAAATGTTATACAGCCTTTATATAAAAAAACGAGTTTAAAATGTACCTATAAGTTCCATCACAAGAGGAGTCTTTGACATAATATTGTTCATCTTTTCCAAAAAGAGAGGGATGATAAATGGTGAGTGCTGAACTCACAGGGTGCATGAACCCACTGCGCCCTTCTTCCAAGAAGAAGGGAGGGTGAAACTTATTTAAAGCTAAATGTGGCAGGAACTGGGACATATTCAAAAAGCCTTGCTGAAGGGAAGGAAAGGTACGTATGTCCGAGGGGGCTGGAGAGAACAGAAGCGCTGCCCCATTAATCCACCACAGCCTCTGCTTTGAGAAACAGTGTGTAGTGTTGACCAGTGTAATGGACTATGCAATAAAACCATAATCAGCCACTCCCTGAGTTTTCAATCTGGAATCACGTCGTCTTCAGTCGATGCCCTATCCAAATGGATGATAACCGGAGAGATCTCACATCCATTACAGACACTCCAACAACCTTTATTGCCAATCAAATGGCCCTGTTCTGAGCCCTCCTTCGGCTTCCCCTGTATCACTGTTATATCGGAGTGCGGTGTGTGGGAGACGCTCTCTCTTCTCTGTTATGGCTTGCCATAGATCAAGGTCACAGTTTCTGTGATCATTACACCACTGAAGGTGACAGGCTGCATTTACAGGGAGATGATCAGAGGCCAGTGTGGGAGCCGAGCGGCTCTGTATTTAATAGATTTGCACTCACACACACATTTACAGTGAAACAAAGCATCTACAGCACAGGGAAATAAAGTCTCTGTCTATCGCACTCCAGGTACACGTTCCCAAATGCTCCTGAGCTGCTGCTTAAACAGGTCAAGGTCCTATGAATGATCTCCAAAATATTAACAATATGATGCTGTTGATAATATAAATGACAAACCAGGTGAGATATTAAACCATTTAACTCTGCATTTAACAGTCATGCATGTAAGTGTGTGGGTGAAGAGTGGGGGGGTATTAGAATCATGCCATGGGGTGCATTGAGGAGGTCGCTGCTTTCCATATTGCAGTCGTGTTAGTGGAAGCTGTTTCCTGTCTGTTTTGAACAGTGGCAGCTGGCTTGAGAGCACCCTGGGCTGCCTCAGGGTCCAACACACAGCACACACACACAGACACGCACAAAATGCAATTGGAAACTCATTATATAGAAATATTAAAATACATTATGGTTTGTAAATGAATGAGCATTTTTTATTTATTTACCATAACCTATTTATATATTATATATATATAATTATATATATATATATATATATATATATATATATTATATATATTATATATTTATTAACTGTATCAAATAAGAAGAACATTAATATATACTCAAGTTCATAATTATCTAGTTTCTGGCACTCTTTCCATTTGCTCCATTCAATCATTTGTTTTGCAAAAGAAAAGAAAAGCTATAGACTATAATCATAGTTCATAATTCAGGATGAAAGAACCTGGGCTATAAAACAATTTTAAATAATTGTATCTTCTGAGAAACTACGTAATAAAATCAGTACTTTTCGTATATATATTTATTTCTGCACATCATCTTTGCATTGAGACATTCTTACAACGAATCACAAACGTATTCATCTGATTCGACATAAAAACCATAGATGTGGTTTATTGCAAAACGCCAACTATGCGAGGAGAACAGTCGCGCGGCCACTCAAGGCTTCAGTACATTAAAGTAGCAAAACGACACGGAATTATGTTGTGAGCAATATGGCTCAAATGTTCGATGCAGATGCATGTATAGCCCCATCCCAAATGCACATATAAGTAGAGCGGATGAGTGGGAACTTCCGTCAGAGCTTAACAGCGCGAGCGATCGCGAAGAGAAAAAGAAAGGGATGATAAAGTCTACTAACTGGAACATTAACAGACAAGTAACTTGCAAATATGCCGTATTACAAAATCTAAAAGTACGGCGGAGCGTGGTACAGACATAAAACTGTACATTAAATTATTATGGCCTCAACTTCGCCTAGTTAACAAACATTTTGTGTGAATCTGCTGTTGTCAGAGTTTAGGGATGTAAAACGTCAGAATTGTGGTTACTGAAGCCAGAGAGGGCCGGCGAAATCGATTTCATTAAAACATGGGTGGACGCCTTGTTACATGTGCAATGCTCTACATCAGACTAATTTAATTGTCCTGGATGTTAATTACTAGTGACAGAGACGTGTGTAACTATTATAATGTTTCTAAGGAATAAATCCAGCAACAGAAATGCAGGACTAGTGGTTTCATTCAACCTTATAGCACAGACTTGACATTCTCAAGTTTTTTTTTTAAATCTGATTTGTTGACAAATGTTATTTTAAACTTTTAAAGTTATCCATGCAGAGTTTTAAACGAATTTTACTTGAACTGGAATTAATATGCTAATCAAATATATTTTTAAACCAAAAAGGATTTATTAAGCTTACATTATCAAGGAATAATAGTAGCCTACAAAATTATTATAATTCGGTAAATAGCTATGAACTGCAACGTTATTTTAGTGCAAGAAATCAGAAGCAGAAAACGTAACATTTGTTCAAAATACAACCTACTATCACCCCCAACAAATGAGTAAAGTCTTGTTTCCATGACAGGGGGAGCACACCTTTGACTGCTCAACTGAAAAGTTTGGCCTTTCCTTTTTTTCTGCCGGCTGGTGGTGAGGAGGGTAGGATAAGGATTACTGTGCTGTAAGGTGGATAGTATCTTACTTCTTTTAAAAGTTTTACAAAACACTGGTGTAATGTAGGCTATATGAGTTCTGCATTAATAAAATAAAAAACAAAAAATCATAAAAGTATATCATTAGGTGTTAATTCAATTGACCTGGCAATTAAATATGCAATATAAAGAAGACTATTCAACAGCAGTAGCCTATTATCAATGTTATAGGCCTACAATTTATGGCATTAATTAATTAAATCTATCTATCTATCTATCTATCTATCTATCTATCTATCTATCTATCTATCTATCTATCTATCTATCTATCTATCTATCTATCTAATAGCTTTATTGGCATGACTAATGCGATATTGGAGCTATATAATTATGATTATTATTACAAAAACAACAAATTAGATAGATAGATAGATATTCACCACACACACACACACACACACACACACACACACACACACACACACACACACACACACACACACACACACACACACACACACACACACACACACACACACACACACACACACACAACACACACACACACACACACACATACACACGTCAAAATGTAACAACATGTAATTAATCTGACCTCATAATACATTAACATGAATTCAAATTTCGTATTAGCTCGTTTATAGATAGACCCTCCTACTGAGAACAGGTTCACCTTAAAGTTCAGCCAATGAGCAGCACGAATCAGTCACCACAACCATTCGCGCAGCCTTTACGCGAACTTCTGAGCAAACTTCATAGTATACAAGTTCACGATCAGAAAATGTTAAGCTTTTAAGTACACACGTAAGCATATAGTTATGTTTTCAAAAGATCATGAATTTTTATCGGTATAAGTCCTACCTTTGAGTCTCATGAACGTAAAAGCCTGCGTGCGGATCTTAGCATATCTCCATACTCTTAGTCCTTTACTTCCAGCAGACAAGTTTTATTCTTTCTTTTTATATAACACCTGCAACGCTTTATTTGCTTTGATTGCTATTTTCCCTCCTTTATCAATCTAGTTCAATGGAGCAGAGGTTGCTCTCCTTTTTTGTTGTCGTCTAAACCGTTTAGTTTTGGATGATCGGTCAAAGGTTGTGAAAAGCAGCGGGGAGAGGCAGGACGCCCAGCCGAGGAGGGATCGCAGGAGGCCGGACAGATCTAGTGGGCTGCATCGACGAAACGGACCATTAGACAGGGAAAAGCCATGGCTCACAGCTCTGGTCGATCAGGTAAGCGCAGGGCTCTCTTTTCGTCTCGCCAAACAGTGTGAGTGTTTATTTTCTAGCGGTAGGGGTGAGTCGCCGTCAGCTCAGGTAAGAACATACAGTAGGTGTTGTACTTTTCAAACGCAAACTACTTGACCAGCGACTATTGACCGCCCTATAGTGTTGCAAGCGCAGTCGTTTGCTCTTACGGTTGTAATTTAAGTGGTGGAAATTCTGACATATGCCTTTGCCAATCTGTAGACTACATTTAAAGTGGAACTGGAATTATGTTATTATGTGATATTAGCTGGGCCCGTACGTGTGTTGACATTTGTGCTCACTGTAATCCATAATAGCCTTGTATTACTGCGGCTATTAATGGGCTTTCCCATTGCATAATTCAAATATTAATTTCTCCAAAACATCAGCCTTTTTGCAATCGCATTGTTTTTATAGCAATATTAATATCGCATAAATAGACTGATATTTTAAATAGTATTATTAGGGTACTGGTATTGTTGTTGTTGTTGTTTATTAATATTGCTGTTGTCGTCGTTTATGCAGTTTGCTTAATTGAAAACAGATCATATGCTAATTCGCCTTTCTATTTTGGGTGTAAATGTTAAGATCAATATAACACTTGTAATAATCTAATTCATTATGGTAAAATTAAAAGCAAGTACAAAATCAATCTCTGATGCAGTGGTCAGAACTCAATTGATGGTCCATCTGTTCACTCTATAGACACCATGAATGGGTAATCTAAAGACACAGCTGATATCATGACTCTGGTGTTGTGGATGCCGTTTTGTTGTTTTGGTTACAGCGGTCAAATATTTGGAAACCTTATATTTTTTGTTGATTGAAGTAGGCTACTAGATCTTAAAATATCTCAATATGTAATAAATTGAAGAAAGAGTCATTTGGGAATAAAATAATGTTTTAATAGTAGGCTATACCATTTTGATATTTTGGGCAACACAACACAAACTATTATTATTATTAGGCTAATGTCAGTAGGCCTATTATTTCATTTCTATGATAATAATTTGAACTTGACCAGAAATTGTTTATACTTTCTTTCCACGTAAATTAAAAATTAAAAAAATATTGTTGCCAAAAATAACCAAACAAAATTTCCATTGTTTTTTCAGTCGGAGACAATTGAATACCTCTCGATAAACACGACTATGTACGCTATTCGAAAACAATCCAGCGACTGAAAATCGCAGTAAGCGTATCAGACTCCTTCAAATTCCGTTATAGGTTACTCCTGCTGTAAAAGCTATGGATACTTGCATTTAGCTAGGCTGTAGCACACTGACGTGGACAGCAGGTCTAGTGGAGTGGAAAGTATTGATTGGTGACGTTGACAATATTACAGTGAATGAGTTCAAACATATGGGCTTTTAAAAGTGGAAATGAAAATATTGGAAAGAAGTGATTTTCTGCGTTCTCATTGGACGTTCATCGCTGTTCACTTTGACTAACAAACTTATGTGGCGTATAGCAGAGGCTGTCAAAACAGATGCACTATATCACTGCACCTTCTTGTGCAGTTAAGTAGCCTTTCTCTCTCTTTTCTTTCTGGCTCTCTTGTGACATGTTCGATCACTCTCTCTCCTATAGTTATCCTAATAGTAAAACCTCCTGTTCAAAAAATCTGATCTAAAGAAAATAATGCAAAATTAAAAGTTTTCAAACACACCTAAAGCAGACATCAAAAATAATATTTTGCATGTTTAGCTACCCGTTTATTTAATAGGTCATACTTGCAATTTATTACACATTTTCCCTTTCCCCATATAGTAGCTTTTTTTTTTTTGATGAGCCACGTGAAATTTAAAAGTCTCAATAGCCCGCCTTTAGAATTCAATGGCCACTATGATCAGTTGCAATTAGTTTTCCTATCATTTAACAGAGGAAGTAACTAATATTGTAAAGGGGAGTGGAGGCAAAAAGCTGGGGTCTTGCGGGGAAATAAAAGCAGCTTTAGGGGAAATGTGTAGTCAAGTGTGAAATTACAGCCCATGGTGTTACATATTGTACCAGAAGCTCCCTCCAAAAATACTAACAAAAAGAAGAATCGTCCCCAAATTTAGCCGGGAGGCACAACATAACATACCCTCCTGTTCTTTTAGTCGAACCTACAACGGTCACAGTGCGAACACTTTATAAATGTGTAAGAGCCTTCTTTAGTCAAGCCAAAGCCTGCACTTTTCACCAATTACTGCAGGCATTTTTTGTTTTGTTTTAAACAGCATTTATGGTGCTTAAATTCAGCTCTATGTGTACGTGCCGTTTTACTAAAAACGAAAACAGTTATAGCAATAATAATGGCAACAATAATAGCATAATAATAACAGCATAATAATTATTAATTGCGATAAATGTAAAAATAATTGCATACGTTTCTATTTGTATTTTAACGGTTCAAAAATACATTTTCCAGAAAAAATAATGAAATTTAAAATAGGAAGCTAACTTTATCACTTGCTTCAGAAGTGGAAAAAAATATAAACATGATCACTATGTATGGATCCAGGATCTAAAAACATGTATGATTCTTCTGAAATACATTATTTTTCTGAGATTAAATAAACATTTTATAACGAATTTAGATGTAGATAGATATAGATAGATAGATAGATAGTAGATATAGATAGATAGATAGATAGATAGATAGATAGATAGATAGATAGATAGATAATAGATAGATATGGTCTAAATAAAAAAAAAAAGTGAAACGTCAAGTGAAGCATATAGCTCTCTAATCAGATAGCATAAACAATCTGAACAAAACCATCGATCTCAGTTCTAAAAAATAATCGTATATATCTGAGCTCCACATAAAAACAATAAGTGGGCTGTAAGAAAAATAAACAAAACTTACAAACATTAAGTTAATCAGTTGTCATCAACAATCAAGAATTTAGTTGGATAGCCATAAAACAAACTTCAAGAGCCTCCATCAGTGAAATAAAGCAAACTAAGCAGCGCCATCTACAGAAATGCCTACAATACAGCAGCCCAAACAGCATGGTCAAAAGAGACAATCCTTTCACTAACATTTGACAGGCCAAACTTAGTAGGTTTAAATAGTTTAAAATGCAACGATAATGCAGTAATTCTTCCTTATACGATAGCTTTCATATGCACTAGCAAATCTTTGTTAGAAATTGAGATTATAGGCTATATTTAAGTCTAGGGTATTTTATATCTGCAGACTGTGTATATTTATGCTACATTGTATTGTTTACATTTTCCGTATTTCCTAAAACAGCGTAGGGCTTTAGGCCTATGTGTTTTAGAAAAAAATCCACAAGCTAGATAAATATTGCTTTACAATCTAATAATATTTAACGCCAATCCATTATAGGCTAATCGATGTTCGGAAAAATGTAAAAACATCCGACAATACCTAGGCTAATCGAGAGAAAAAGACTGTAGAGATAGAAAACATGAAGATTAAGACCTTCCGTCATCCTTAACTAGTCTCATCTTGACAACATACTGCCCATCAACAACACGCACAAAAATACATTCAGTCTATACGTTTAGGTCATGATTTAAACATGATTCATGTAGTTTGACAACATACAGTTTAGAAATACCACGATGCCTGGCCGCTGGTGGTACCGCTTCCTTTCCACTTGTCTTTTAATTTCCTCGATTTTTTTAAACCCATCTCTCCTCATTTCCCTGTTTGCATCCCTCCCCTTCCGAAGTGTCAGATGAAGAGACCTCCTCATTTGGTGCTCCAGCTTTTTGCGTTGGCGAATCACAAAGTGTTGGAATCTATTGCCTTTGTCTGACATGTCATCCATCTCTATGCGAGGGGGGATCTGGGAAGGAGGGGGGCGGTGGACTGCAGCTTTTAGAAACAGACACACTGAGAAGAGGGGTTTCAGTCTCAGCCCAAAGCTTCTAACAGGCACATCCCATTCTTGAAGAGAGGGGGACCGAGAGACACTCGCCGTGTCCATGTTTTTTCCTGTCATCCCCGGACGAATCTGACTGTACCCCTCAGACTTGACCAGAAACGCTTCTCCATATCGAGGAATTTACACTGCAGTTTCACCAGAGGACACTGGAGGAGACGCAACCACTAATGCTTGCGTTCCCTTAAATATGTAGCTAACAAATATTAACTGAACGACTGATTACGCTAACGTTCCTGCGTAAAAGATTTTCTTTTGAAAGACTAGTGCAGGACATGATCTGCACCTGACCAGCCTCGTGTCTTCATTGAATGGACTGATCAGCACGAGATAAAGTTCGTCGCTCGCTGAAGAACTTCTCCTGTACACTGGCATCGGAAGCACTGTGCTTTGAACGGATAGCGATCTTTATTAATTCCAATTATAGCTACATAATCAAGGCGAGACGGCGACCTCAGTCGATTATCTTTCCTTCCTTTGCTATCCCATGGATATTCACTGCAAAGCAGACCCCTTCTCGGCGATGCACCGTGAGTAAAATATCAGTATTTTCCCCTTCAAAATCTCTACCTTATTTAGCATAAATCAATTCTAAATTGTTTAGCGTTTCGGGTGAGTTGGCTTTGTAAGACTATAGCCTATAACCTGTCCGCGTTAAGCTACTCACTCTTACCAAGTTTTTAAAGGTCTTACAAAAATGTACAAATAATTGTTTTAATATTTTATAGGCTAGACTACTTCTCGCTCAGTAACGCGAACGGAAAAGTAGTCACCGTGAAGAAATATCAGTGATCGCTTATGTTATTTTAAGCGGCCCTTTAGTCGTTTGTTCCGACAAAAAGTCGCTCAAAAAGTCGATTACAATATTTAGCGTGGTTTCATTTAAAATTACTCATTTTGCGTTGTTTGTAAACCGTAAATGATTAGTTCATATTTTGCGCAATATTTCTTATTATTAAGTCCAATGGTTGAGTGAATTACTGGCACATGTGAGAGATGTCTACTGCAAAAATATAAAGCAAAATCGCAAGAAATATCTAATATTTGCCAACGCGAAAACACAAGAAAAAAATAGCTAAAGATTAAATTATTTTACAAAACATCGCCTTCAAAATTTTTACATTTTAAAGCGCGGCATTTCCCATCTAAACAAATGTGATCTACATTTTAAAAAAGCAGGAGAAAAGGTTTGCTGTTAGGCACAATAATAATATATATTTTAAAGGAGTTATTTGTGCTGTTGCTGTATTTGTTGAAAACACGGTATTGAAACAAGGCCTGGGTATAATTTAAATAATTAATTCTTAATTATTTTGCCGTAGCCTACTCCCTGGTTGTAATATGAGTTATCAAAGCTCTTTTTAATTATTTACAATAATTGTGCAAGGAAAATTAAACAGGTTGAAACATAATCTATGCGACATGTGTTTGGCTGCAATGGAATAGAAGAGGAAAATACTACCTAACTATGGGTCTTGTGGGTAGAATAGCACATGACGTTTAGCTAATGTTTACAATCACGATTGCGTATAAAAATAGAGGGTTACGGGTGGAATAATTTATTATTATTATTATATTATCAGTAGCCTACAACTGTATAGCCATTTGTTGGCTATAGCTGTGCTGATAGCCTAAATATGTAAACATAAAGCAATTTATTAAACTATAAATTAAAAATACTGTCCAACGTACAAATTTAATTTGTTTTAACATTAGCCTATGAGGGAAAACATTATTAACTGTCCCGTGAACCTTTTGATGATAATTAATATTGTCATATAGGCTACAGAAATAGTAAGCTACAAACAAACAAAAAATAACAAGGATGTCAAAACATTTTACGTGTACGTTTTTATTATATTTCTCAGTTAATATATACATTATAGCTAACTGTCTTATTGTTTATGGTTGTCCACATGTGCACATACAGGTAGTGTGTGTGTGTGTGTGTGTGTGCGCGCGCTCTCCCATGCGGAGAGTGTTAAAGAGAAAGAGAGAGAGAGTGAGGGGAGACAGGGAAAATTAAATGCTTCTGTGTGATAGCCATGTTAACGACACAGCCTATCTTCTATATGTATGTAATGTTATGCTTTTTGTGTCTGTGTTGTTGTATCCCATATAGGGCACGGCGGTGTGAACCAGCTAGGAGGGTGTTTGTGAATGGCAGACCCCTACCTGACGTGGTCAGGCAAGAATCGTGGAGCTCGCGCACCAAGGAGTCAGACCTTGTGACATCTCAAGACAACTACGGGTCAGCCATGGCTGTGTCAGCAAAATTCTCGGAAGGTACGAAAAATTACAGATGTAGCAAATTTGTCCTATTATAGAGAACTAATACTAGTCAAATGTTATTGCTTCATGTAAATTAACATCTTAAACAATGTTGCCTACTGTAATGTATCGTATTAGTAAGATTTTTTTTTCCTTTTAGTGAAAAGGTATAATATTAATTTCACTGACCTTAAATTCATTGTGAAGGAGGAAGGATATGTTTTCTAGGAAACTGTTATAGATTTTTGAATTTTGTGAAATATTTTTCAGCTATCAAAAGGATCTTATAAGGTATTCTGCACTTTAAATGTTCCTTAGAAATTATGAGATGTGTTGGTGGCATGTATTAATCGTGGGGTGCATGGGACATATATCAGTCGCTGAGGAAACCGTTTGATAAATGAATGATTGCGATTTTAGATCGCAGCCTACGAATGCTAATGATTGAAGACGCAAAAATTGAATGTACGTGTTAAAATAGAAATTACACATTTTCCCGTCGCAAGGCTTGGGAAAAAAAAATAAAATCTGGTAATTTAAAAGGCAAAATATAATTAAATCAATAGATTTTATAGCCTAAGTATTTATGGCCCGTATTCATAATTCACTGTTTATAAATATGCCTCAATGCCACACGCAACAACAACAAAAAACGCCATCGTTTAGACGTGAGGACAATTTTAAATAACGAATTTTTGTTCATCTTTTCCAGATATTATGAAACCGGCAGTATTAAACCTGGAGTTATTGGGGGGTCCAAACCAAAAGTGGCGACGCCCAAAGTTGTGGATAAAATCGCAGAATACAAGCGGCAGAATCCCACAATGTTCGCCTGGGAGATCCGAGACCGACTCCTGGCCGAGGGCGTTTGTGACAACGACACAGTACCAAGTGTTTCATCCATAAACAGGTAAAGCGGTTTGAAATTCCATATTCACACTTTAAATTTCAAATTTATTTGAAAAGCGTGATGTCATTGACAGAACAGAACTATTTGTTAATTCCGTTCTCTACTGACCTTCTAAACGGCGATTCCAAACACTAACGGCCAAATTATCGTCAGCTAATTTAAAATCCTTTAGAGGCCTTGTACTGAAAACTATCGTTTCCAGTTTACAATTGCTTATTCCATGGGTGATGTTTTTGCTTTTTTTAAATTCTTGCTCTCGGGGTGGTCTCAAATGTGCAATTCAATCCCAAATCTGTCCACAGCCTGCAGAGGATCTATAGTTGAGGTCGCGAAAATCACATCTGTCTCGATGAAAACCAATCAATACACTGTAACCAGATCCAGTGGCACTGGGAAATGCGCGAACATACCTCAGTGCTTTATACGGAATCTCATCAGTAGTTCTAAAAAAAAGATAATATATATATATATATATATATATATATATATAATATATATATATATATATATATTATATATATATATATATATATATATATATATATATATATATTGTAAGCTATTTAAATGTGTTGAAAAAAGAGATGTGTAATTCAGTAATTGTAATTCATAATGCACTTTATCATCTATTCTATATCTGGGAAGGGTCATAGCACTTGCATATTGTTGTCCCATTGTTAGTTTCACTGCTTCTATTGTAAGTCGCTTTGGATAAAAGTATCTGCTAAATGAGTAAATGTAATTGATCTTAATTTAACTTATTTTAACTAATAATAATTACAATGAATAAATCTAAATTGTTATTATTAATAATATTTTTAAATAAGAATTGTGCAAACAAAAAATTATAATTGTGAATGGGTGGATGTGTAACTGGGCTTCTACCTCAGCAATTTCAGTAAGTTATTAACTTTCCAAGGACTAACAAACAGGCCCTGTAGTCCTTATGTTATCATAAATAATGCAAAGGAGATTATATGCAGATATGCCTACCTACATTAAATCAGTCAGTAGAAAATAAATAGTCTTAAGTTACCATTCTCATTCTTATTTCTTATTAAAATACAAAGGCTAGCAAGACTATCCCAAGTGAGATGGAGACATGGTGGTGGAAGGGGAGGTACAAGGTGAAAAAGGCCTACCTGCAAGCAGGAGTAATGAACTTTGGTTAGGAGGCACTGTTCCATAGAGCTGGCCAGCAGCATTACATTTTAATGAGCTGAAGAGAGATCATGGGCCGACCCGCACAAGACATTTCCTCGGAAAAAGAAAGAAAGAAAAAAAAAAACGGGGGAGAGAGAGGCTGAAAAAATTCATTTCATGCACTATGGCTGCTTAAAAAGGGCAATTTGAACAGGTCTCAACACATGTATGTGGTAAATTTTTAATCTGCATTAATGACATGAAAGAAGAGCCACTAAACCTTTGTTTCCAGTGATGTTAAAGTTATCACCTCAGAGGAGGGCATTGTAAGGACCTCTTTTATATATGAAATTAATACATATGTAACAAATTGATTTGGATTGTTATTCTAAATCATACAAAGATTGTTTTCTTTGCTCAGGGGACACACATCTGATAAACCATACCTGAGCTAATTATTACAAAACTTGCCTGTATTATTTAATAAATTAGGTGTGCTACAGTATACATCAGTGTGGGCTGTGTTTTTAAGTGAACTGGATTACTGCACCAGAACGCTGTCCTTAAAGCGACAAAGTACAAATAAAATGCAAATACAATACTTTCACATTTCCTATAATTATAGCAGGCTGTAGTCGTCCAGTCAAACTGTAAGCCTTTGTGCCATTTCAAACAGGTGTTCTTGGACCCTGTCTAAAAGCGTTCCCTCACCAGTGAGCAGACTTCAGAGGCAGGACCCTCATGCACTGAGCGCTTAAGAGGTTGACCTCTGCTCTGTTGACATTAGAAGATGTCCCAGCTTTAAGCACATTTTCTCTGCATGAATTATTAAAGATTACACACTGTCTGGGGTTTCTCTGTGTCCTCCTCACAGCATGAAGTCACTGGCACACAACCAGTTCTGAGCCCTTCTATCGCCTGAATCCTAAGCATCCTTTCAATAGCATCGATTCATATTTTAATATTTCTACAGGGAATTCTCAGCACCCTGGCAAGTCATTAATTCACACCTTCCAAATAGCTCATTCGATAGTGAGAACATGGATCCAAGCTATTGAATTTGTGTTGCTATAGACACAGGGTTAAATCATTGTTTTGGAGGGATGTTTAAAAAAACAAATAATCACAAAATACTGATATGGTGTTTGTTATATATATATATATATATATATATATATATATATATATATATATATATATATATATATATATATATATATATATATAGTGTGTGTGTGTGTGTGTGTGTGTGTGTGTGTGTGTGTGTGTGTGTGTGTGTGTGTGTGTGTGTGTGTGTGTGTGTGTGTGTGTGTGTATCAGTTCACTGAATCAAATCTTAGTCGTAAGAACTGATTTTCTAAGTGCATTAGAACATACAGAATTAGGATTCCCTTAGTAATGAAATTTACAGCCATATTATAGTTTATACAAATGTGAAAATGTGTAGCCAACGAGTATAAATGTGTTCCTAGAATAAGGTTACAGCTTCTTCTCTCAAAAGTGTGTCCCAGATTAAAGACATCAGATGCTGCAGTGGGCTTTGGTGAAGCAATAAGACACTATTGCTTTCCTGTCACATATAATTTATAGCCCTCTATTTGCATCTGTTCTTCTCTGCCTCTAATTCCCAACTTTTTTTTATCCCCAAGTCCCAATCAATATGGCCTCATCCATGCTGGCACCTCTGCATGTTTTTGCTAGAAAAAAATGTCGGATCTGGGAAGTCAGTATCCACACTCTACAAGCAATCTTCACTTGCTTCAGTGAGGAAGAGGATAGAGGGAGAGATTGAGATAGATAAAGGAGGAGAGGGAGAGGGAGAAAGATTATTAAAGCTGAGGCCAGTTCGGGGCAGTGAAGCTCATCATTGAGGTGAATTGATGTGATTTCATGCTTTGTTTGCAAGATCATTCAGACCAAAGTGCAATGAAGACTTTCCCCCATATCACACCTTCGAGGTAGTGGGACTTTATCATATTTCTAAAGATGGGATCCCATTTGATTGAATCCACTCTCCCCGCGGTAGCTCCTACTCTGCCTCTCACATCTACTCCATGATTGGCCCTAATACCCCAAGATTGGTTATTTGTGACAGAATCAGTGCATCTATATAGGAAGCCCCCAAAACAACACTAGAGTTTTACACACGCAATGGGTCGCATCAGGCTATGCGTAAAATGATCCAGCGAACCAGCTGCTCCCTCAACTCATCGTGTTCTTTTAACTGTCCTTTCGTAGGATAATTCGAACCAAAGTTCAGCAGCCTTTCCATCCATCCGACGGCACAGGAACGCCTCTCTCCACAACGGGACACACTATAGGTGAGACCGCATACATTTTGCATATAAACATTCAAATCATAATGACATCAATTATGCCTGTGTCCTAATGTTAATTCATTCTCTTTTAAGGTGATCTTGAGAGCCCTCCATATACGTTAACCTATTCCTGTGCTCTTTCAGTGCCCAGCACAGCCTCTCCACCTGTGTCAAGCGCTTCCAATGACCCCGTGGGGTCCTACTCTATTAATGGCATCCTAGGAATCCCTCGCTCCAACGGCGAAAAGAGAAAACGTGATGATGGTAAGAGACTGGATTTCTCTCCATCGCTTTTATTCCCCTCTCACTCCTTTTCTAGGCCTCTCTACAGCCCCCTGTAATTTCCAATTTGTGTGAGGAGATGAAGATGGCATTTTGATAGCACTGGACAAAGCATTTTGTAAAAGAAAAAAAAAGGGCTCTCAAGTGACTTGTTATGTAGTAAAGCAGATTGGACTGTTACATTCAGCCATTTGATACTATGGTGTTTGTACGGCTCTAGCACATTTTATTTGATGATACAGTAGCTCTGCGCAAACAAGAATATGCCTACATCCGAATCATGACAGCATAGCGCTTAGGTAGTGCATCAGGGATACGGCTTTATGCTTTTGTAAATAATACAGGTCAATGGAAATGAAGACAAAGAAATCAGCAACGTAAATGCATTAGGAAATGGCACAAAAAAAAGTGCTCAGAACAGACTGGAAAGGCTGAATATAATGCAAAAACTACCTGATGTGCGATTTAGAATTGACTTAAAAACAACTCTAGACATATTCTGACATTTTAATTTCACACAATTTTCTGGCTGTGTATTTTTGCTTTTGAAGAACTGAAATAGCAGCAAAAAGGGAGCTGCCAACCTGCTCATGCCAACATTCCCTCTCCTTTTATAAATGAGAGGGCACATACCGCCTAAGGCCTAATGGCTGATCAGCTCTTCATACAATCGCCTTTTGAATGCTAGTGAATAAACATCCATGTGGCACTGGGCCGAACGAGAACACAGAAAGTGCTGTAGTCAAAGGGAGGAAGGTTGAAGTGGTTGGAAATGATCTCTTAAAACATTTATCAAAGCAGGGCTACTTGCTTCTTTTATGTTTCCGTCTCTTTAGTTCTCTGGAGTGGCAACCACTTGGATGGGAGGAAAATAGGATATTGTAAGTTTTGTTAGCCCAACTTTTTCTTGCTTGCTAAATCACAAGTCACTCGAGTCTGATCAAGTGCTCTGTGTGTGAGTGTGTGCACGTGTACGTGTAGGGTTGTGTGTCGAGGGGAGGGGATGAAACGGAGCGCACTGACGCTTAATGATATCTTTATGGAAAGAGCTCTGGATCATATATGAACACTGTGAGAAAGCGACTGTGGCAAATCACATTTGCTACAGCGTAGCATGCGCTTACACAGTCCATCGTGGGGCTTTTCCTCTGCCACTGTCATAGACCGTTTGCTTCTAAAAACAGAGAAAGGACATAACGTGACGAGAGGGGATTACCCAGCCAAACGCCAGCGCCGGTAGTTATTCCTACTTTGATTAGAACTGACACAACATGAAGAGTGGATGAAGGGCTTGAGTGTAATTGCATCATAAAACACTAGGCGGGAAAACAGGAGTTTACTTGCGTGCGCAATTTCAAATTTAATACCGCTTCAGCGAGGATTACCTTTTATTATAACGACTAGAGTAAATATTCCTGTTGTTGCCTAATGTGTTTCCCCTCCTCTGGCCTCACACATCCTTATGCAGGTCTCTCAAGGTGCACAGAGACATTTGTAGGGCATGTGTCATGCCGTGTCCCTGATGAAGAGCTCATGGCTGGTAATTGATACAGTGCCAAATGTCTAAAAAGCATTGTGTTATTTAAACTTAGCCCTTATTTCACACCGAGACATCAGGGAGGCAGAGCGACAGCCAGTGTATGGTTTCAATTTCATAGCAGCCCAGCAGCCTTGGGCTACCTGAGCCTTATTTGGCTGGGTGAAGCCAATCTTCCCTTCATTAGATGATGACATAACAGAAATATGCTAATCCGATTTTAGGAAGAGCTGAGGAAATGCACTTTGAAACACGTGACGTGTAAAATGAGGTTGAGAACAGATAGTTCGGGGAAGAGAAAAACGTCATGTGTAATGAGTAAGCGTTCATTCAGTGCTTGATTTAAGAGACGTAGGGGTTCGCAGTCTTTCTATTTGATGATGCTAGTGCCCTTTAAAAAAAAAAAAGGTCCCCATTACAAGAGTGATATGGAGATAATGTAGTGTGACACGCGTTATGTACACCAGGTCTTTGCAAGAGGGGCTTCAGGGACACAGGTGTCATAAGAGTCATTAATCTGTCATTTTCATGTGTTACTGCAAATTAAAAGTAGCGTGTTGCTCGTCGGCTACGGGTGACGTTCGACGTGGTGCGGACCTTCGGAGAAGGGAGGGAGGGGTTGGGGGGAGCCTCCCAAGATTAGTTCTTTGGTGGCAATAGCTCCCTGCAAGTTGAACATAGTGACATTTAAGAGAATTTGCAATTCTGCAGAGAAAAGCTATTAATTCACAAATTAGCACCCCCTTCCGCTATCGTGGATGTGCAAGCTATTGAGGAGACAAAAGAAATAGCCTAAAGGGGAAGAGAGAGACACAGCCCTATCTGTGTAAAGATTGGTTTATATGTCTGCAAGCAGTGATACCAATTATGCCAGCACAGAGAATGCGCCTCAACCTTATTGCTGCCTTCACAGGCCCTTCAATCCATTGCCAGATTTATTTGTGTATCTCATTATGGAAAATAGAATGCCTCTCTTGCCAAATGCATTAATGGCAAAAGAGGGAAATTAAGCCTGTTTGGGATTTCTCATTTGTCAGAGTTAATACTTTGTTACAAAATGACACAAATGAATGAACTGAGTTAATTACTAGCGTACAGGCACGAGTCGCGTTTTTCCACGCAGTTTCTTTCTCACCTGTCCTTGCGTCGGCTGATTAGCATGTTGGTGTGACCCAGCTCTCTTCCATCTGTATGAGTCCAAACATAACCTACATAGGGAGTAGGCCGGTTGCAATAAATTACATGCAAAAACACAGATTGACGCTTGAATCAGCTGTGGGACGTGCGTTCACGTGAAAGAAATGAAAGTGGGTTGATTTATAAGGCCTAGCGGCGTATTTATTTGACGTTAGCGCGATAAAGGGATTACATCCGTGCCATCGTGGTACAGGTACGCAAAAGTTTTACTTTGTGCCTTGTTTGTTCATCTAAAAGTATTGCTTTGAGAGTGAGTGACAACACACTTCAAATCCCCATGCTAAAATAGTATGGCCCACAGCTAGAATGCTTTAACCTGTGCTTCCATTTCATGGCTTGTGAGATTCCATTGTGTCAATATGGATTCTACTTTAAAAAAGAATAGAAATGAAATACATCCAAACCAAGAAATGGATTGGCCTCAGTCTAAATCGAATAAGAACATCCCACCGATCTCATCATGATGATGGCCTCTGTATGAAAGAGAAAAGCCCAGATTTGAGCGAGGCTGCAGAGCGTAACCGGCAGAGAAGAAGGTGCCGGGTTCCTTATCAAAGGACACAAAAGGTCTATGCCCCCGCTTGGCTGATACATCTGCATTCAAGCAGACCCTCCGCCCCAGCCTGGCCGATAGCGCGAACGCGAAAATCTGCAGCACGAAAACATCTAAAGGCAGGGTGGTTCGCTCGAAGAGGAATCATGTCAGAGAAAAGTCAATTATGAACGTTGATGCTGAGAATTAATGGTGCGCCGCATTACGCAGATTTTAAAAGGAAAGAGAGTGAGAGCGAGGGAGATACGCATTCATTAATTGCGTTCCAGAACGCTGCGTCACATGAGGCCGATGTGCTAAATGACGGACCGGGTGTGAGTACAGTAAAGAAATGTGTTATGGGTGAGATGAAAAAACCCATGCTGACAGCGGTAGCCTGAGAAAAGAAAAAAGGAAAAGGAGAGAAAGCGCAGCTCCTACTGGCAGCCTGCACACTGTTCAGCGAAGCTAAATTGAATTAATAAAGCCTTTAAACACGCTGTAACATAACAGGAAATTAACAGTCCCGGTTGTGCTGCTGCTGCTACCTCCCCTTCTCCTCCATCTCTCTTGTTCTTTCTCTTATTGTCTCTTCTTCTTCTGATTTAGTTATTTGCTATGCAGTCTCGCCGCACTGTAGATTTCATAAATAGGACTGCCAAACCTGTGTGACTTTTTCGTCTGTGGAACACAAAATAAAAGAAAATATTTAAATCCGTATATATTGTCAATAGAGTTAAAACAACTTTGGACCCTATTGACTTTTACTGTATGAAAAAACAAAACATACTTAAACAATTCATACTTAAAAAAGTCATACAGGTTTGGAACAACATAAGGGTGAGTAAATGATAATAAAACTTGCATTTTTGGGTGAACTATCCCTATAACAATAAAAGTAATACATAAAAACAAAGGATGTGTGATATCAGGTCAAGGGTCATAGGGGTCACGAGACCCTCATTTGCTTTTCAAAAAGCTCTCTCATCCAAGCCAGCCTTATCAGATGAGATGAAAGCAGGAAACACAGCACTGTTCTTTTAAAAGAATGTCACACCTGCCCGGTCAACCCTAAACACAACTTCCTAAAACCTAATATATTCTCTCAGAGGTCATATCACAAATTTAGGACATTTTACTTTAAAATATTCAAAAGCACTAACACATATTGACTTCGTACAGTGCATATCTTAAAATGACAAGTTCACCATGATAAGCCCTTTACTGTCTCTTGTTCTTAGTTTTATTTGAACTGGGCTCTCCAGAGGAGGAAGCCCATGGGAGGCCTGTTTTATGGACTCTGGTTATCTGATCTGACAGAGCTCTAGTCCCATAGCACCAGAGTGCTAATGCAGTGGGATGTCAAAACAAACACACTCAAGTGTTCCAATGAAATCAATATAGCATGAGCACTGATGTAAACAGGAGCGGAGCTATATACATAGCCTACACAACATTACTGTGAATCCCTGTGAAATGTCAAAAATTCCACTGTGAAACGCTGATCTAACCTTGATCTAACCTAAATCTCCCCTAATTGTAACGTCACGGAGAACAGCCCAGCCCCCCACAGCTCAAACCGCTGCTCCGTCCCCTGTGTCAACTAGCGGCACTGCGCGCTTTGGGCTTTTGAGTATGGCAAACATGCTGCGCTGAAGCAAATGACAAACGCCTGCTTATTGATCGCAGTTTGCACTTAGACCAGCTGATAGAAAGTAATTAATGACTCTATTTCTCTGTACCAAAGAGAACAATTGAGGTTTATACGGCAACAACATGCAGCCTTATAGAAGGCCCCCAAGGGAGCTGTCTATAAAAAATGCCTGCTCTCAGATATGGAATGACTCAGATAATGCAAGGAGAAAAAACACAACAAAACAACCACAACTTAATAGGAAGAGAAAAAATGTCACCTCTGTGTAGCTTAAATACACACTCCCATGCCGCGCACACACACATAATATCTCCCAGTCCCTTATCAGACCTCTCTGTGGATCCATTTCTCCTGAAAGTCAGTTCATCCTGTGGCCTCAGCCATTGAAAAAAGGTCAAGCTGGCGGGTAGAATGGCAATAAAGCCCCTGAAATGGTACTATCAGTGGAACATGATTGATCAATTGAATTCCATAGCACAGAAAAATGTGGGATTAAGTAGAGTATTATACGCACAATGAGTTGAGGCATGATGTTCATTTCAAGTTCATTTCGCCTCTCTCCTGCCACCAGATCAGGCAATCAATAGGGGCCTTGCATATCATATATCACTACGCTCTCGCCGAGGAGAGAACATAATCTGCTGCAAATTTAGAATGACAGATTTGTAAGGGAGCAAAAAAAGCCCCTCCACCACCAGAGACAGATAGCCGGGAGGCTGCCAGTACGGCTGCCGGGGATGCACGGACGTTTGTCGAATGTTTGCGAAGTGGTTTCCGGAGGAGCAAAATGAGGCACTGGGGAAGGAAGGCTACCTGCTTCGGCAGGGTGATGGGGTCACGGTCTGAGGGGAAACTGTTCATTTGTTTATAGAGAGCGAGATGGAGGGAAATGCATAAGCTGGCAGTCAAGCTGCGTAATTGTATTCAAGCCGGGACTGGCCTCCCGTTTTTTCCAGGAAAAAGCAATCTGAAAGTGAAAGCAGCATTACATTCTAAAGGAAATGGTGCTTTTTAAATAATAGCTCTCAATTTTCCACCAGCCCACTGACTGAAAAGAGAACAAGGTGGCTCTCGCTAAAACACATGACGTTCCCAACAAGTAGATGTTTGCTCTGAAGGCAATCCATCAATTACTGCAGGCCTATCAGATGATGACGGTGCTGATGCTGATCTGGGATGGGGGATGTGTGGGTCTTCTCTCCCCCATTTTGCACCGTTCACATCTTTCCCTCCCTCTCTTTCTCTCCCAGCCTCATGTGCTCTATCTTTCTACAGCTATTAGGATCAGTTTGAGGCTAGTGCTGACTGAAATTTGAGCTGATATACTCCAATCTTTCATCTAGTGGTGCTGAGAGGTGCACTACAGCGCTAGCCGTAGCTGTTGTGTGGGGTGCGGGTTGGGGGGGGGGGATGGGGTTGCCTGCTCCGGGGAGAAACTGGACCATAACGACTGGTACTAGCATGTGGCCTTGTCCCCTCTCTCCTCTCATAGATGGTTCAGATGGCTCTGGCCCAAACAGTGATTCTCAGGGTAGTGTGGAGAGTTTACGGAAGCACCTGAGGGCCGATGCCTTCACTCAACAACAGCTGGAGGCGCTGGATCGGGTGTTTGAGCGGCCGTCATACCCCGACGTCTTCCCTACGTCAGAACACATCAAGCCAGAGCAGGTTAGTAATATCGAGGCAAATGGACGAATACTAACAAACTAATACACAAAAAACTGGAGATTGTTAGACAGTCTGCAGTACTAATTTTAAAGCGGAGTGTGAGCGGACAGCAGAGTTTATTTGAACCGACAGATATTTTTCTGAATAAAATCTCTTCAAGATAAACTAGTAAAATCAAGTCACCATACGATTTAATCCCAGACAAATGTTAAATGATGCATCTTGCCCAAGCATCACTAATATATGCATTAAATAGTGTTAGGTGCATTAAAGCCAGATTAATTTAGTTTCATCAACATGAATCCACTGATACGAATATGAAAAATAATTAACGAATCTTCAGTCTGAATGAAGAGTCTCACAAAAAATTATGCTGCAAAAAACAATAATAATAAAAAAAAACACCTTGTATATACAAGCTCTTATTTAAAGCGTTTAGCTTATTACAAGAGATAAGCTTTATTTACTTTCATTATACTATCAAACAACCAGTGACTATTAATTTTTCCCTTGAAACTTCAAGTAGAGGCCCATAAAGCAAAAGCAGTGGCCTAATTGAGTTCATTTTAATTTCTCTCCGATCGCTGAGAATTACACTGGTGATAAATCAGGGGGACAGCCCTCACCCCTAGTAGAGGGCCTAATTTGCAGCTAATTACAAAACTGATTTCTACTGGAAGATCAATACCAAAACGAATTGGAAATGACTTGCAATCACAAAGAGAAGCCAAGAAGGTATTAAAAAAGGCAAGGAAAAAGGCTAAACGCGAGGGAAAAAAACAACCCTGGAACAGTCCAGAAAAATCACTTTTAATTTAATGTAATATTAATCAGACTACATTCCCATTTATTGGTCCGTTTCCATGCCCCCTTTTTAACTCTTGAAAGAGCGGACCTATTAGCCATGTCTGGTGTTTGAGGCTGGGCATTAAAAAGCCATTTTGGAAATGCTAAACTCAATGGGCTAACCCCTCCCACACTTCTGCCAGCCATTTGGTCATCCTTTTCAGATGGCTCTTCAGTTGCCCCACGCCCAACTTGCCCCTATCTGCATGATAAAATAGCTGTTGTGCATCTGAGGCCAGACCAAATAGAGAGGAACATCCGCTACTGGCCAACCGAACATTTGTAGCAGACAATTAGAGTTTATCTGGAATAGAGACAGACAAGTCTGGGGTCACAGCATTTCCCATTGGGACACAGGTCTATTGTGATGCGCAAATGCACGAACGCACACACGCACACAGACGTATACGCATAAGAGCGGACATATGTATGCTCGCACTTTAATACCCGAGGAACAATGGGAGCCGGAAATCTATTCTCATTTGTTGAATTAGTTACAAAGAAATCTATTTGAAGAAAGTCGTAGTACCTCAAATGCACCGAACATATCCAGAAAAGCATAAGCGTCAATGTTTTAGCATTTCAAAATAATAACAGAGAGCTGTTTTGGGGCTCATGTTTGTGTCATCATTTTCTCATCCTAAAGAAAACAATTTCAAATGCTCTCGAAACGAGGCCATGTTGGTAATCTAACAAAGCGGACCCGTCTCCTCCCTTGGCTGGTCAGGGGAATGACTGCAGTCAAGCACAAAGAGACAGCTGACACCCCTTCCTTTCAGTCTGTTCCAAATCCTACTCTCTGTCCCGCTCACAACCTTAATGTATGCACACACAGTTCACATTAACTCCACCAAAACACACATGCACATCTATCTGACTGGGGGAAATAAAAATAATGTGCAAGTGTAGTAGGACTGGATTTCAGGTGCCCATTTACAAAGCCACAGTAACTGAGCCGCCATTATATTAAATCCCTGGTACTTTGTGTACAACACTTTGCTTTCCTTAAATCATAAGAAATTGATTTAAAATAACATATAGAACTGGCAGCTCACAGGCAGAAAGCTTTCTAATTGGACACCTAAAAGTGATGCTTGGATCCCAAAATATATCTACTTAAAGTATATATCCCTCCCCTCATTGGCAGGCTAATGAATACTCGCTACCACCACTGAACCCTGGACTGGACGAAGTCAAGCCCAGTCTGTCAACCAGCGTCAGCTCAGATTTGGGCTCCAGCGTGTCACAGAGCTACCCGGTAGTGACAGGTAAGAGCGCTGGATAGACCGTCCCAGCTGACTATTAGAATACTGGCAGTACATTCATATTCTGGTCTATGTGACTGTTTTATGTGGTAAAGTGAGCTTTATAAGTTGAGCGGACAGGTGAGAGTGGAATGTGACATGTTGATCTAAAGTACATGGATTAGTGCTGCCTGCTCTGAGGACCCGTGTAAGAAAGAGGCGATCGAAACAGACAGGCGCCGTTTCTTGCATGCAAGTCCCAATCATTCAAAGTGATTATGGAAAACTGTCAGCCAGTGTCACTGTGCAAAAAAAGCCAATGGATTGTTTTACTACTTTACCTTTGTGTACTGAAAAGTTTTCTCCAGCTTATAGTTCTCAGAAAGAAATATGGCGGTCTAGCATGGTTTGGCCTTTGTTGTTGCATCGTTTTTCTTTTTTTCTAGTGGTATGCGGTGGTTAATGTCAGCCTGGCTAATTGAAAGATTGTTTCATTGTTGCGGCTGTTATTACCTCAGAGAAGGTTAAGTTTACTGATAGCCAACTGTCGGGCTGAGATTAATATGCTGAGCTTTTAATAAAATTCACATAATTATGCAGGAGCCATCAAAGCCAATGAGTTCTGTGTGGGCGGAGGACAGGATGATTGAAAATTGCTGTGCCCCCTTCTCAAATGATAGCTGGATAATGTTATGTGAAAAGAAAGGGCTTTTTTCCCCCCTCGGTAATATGTGGGAGGTAGAGTTCCCTCCAGAAAGTTGGGCCTCTGGAGAAGAAAGGTGTGTTTTTGTCCTTTGTATGAAAGCAGTCTCGGTCTAGGGAGCACCCTCATGGCAGGTGGCCTTTCTTGCACCTGGGACGGGACACACCGGGGGTCTTAGTGCAGACCACCTCTTGCTTCTGGTAGAGCACAGGAACGGCTCTACTAGAGAGATTTCCAAATGGTTGTTTAAGTTATATTGTTGTTAATGATTTCAAAACAGCGTTGTTTATGCATGCATGATGAGAATACCTACCCCTGGCATCCTAAATTCAGCTTTTTCTGACAAAAATAAAATACAGTTGTAGTTATGTTCTAAAGCTCTTTCAGAATGTCTAGGCTCAAATGACATTTCTTGAGAGCCGTATATATTAACTGTTCCATGTCGTATTCTAAATGACTTTTGGCAGTAATAACTTCATTTATAAAAATAAAAAAAGCAAGAAAAGCAGTTCAAAGATCGCAATAACGTAATGTTATGGTGTACTCGCATGTGATAAACTGGAAATAAGAATAAGGACAGAGTTAAAGGAGGTGCTAAATTACCCTACGCATTTACACTGAGAGCCAATTCTGAATAAATTACTCCCTCTCATTGGATAGAGCTGGAGATTATGCTCATTCCCAGCAATGTTTTCCTGAGCCAATTAAAATTCACACTGCCATTGATCTTGTTGATTTTATGTCGTGCGATTTGCATAATCTATTAAAGATGAATGATTAATGAACTCTTCATTACAAAACAGAAATTGGAATTTTAAGGGCACTACGAGGCATAGGAGACGTGTTTTTTGTGTTAACTGTTTACCCAATTAGTTTTAGGGGTTACTGCTCTGTACTGAAAGTCCTAAAGGAAAAGCCATTTAAAAATAGCTTATGTATTGGATTGAAATTTATGATGTTGGATGAAATGTAATAAAAATAAATAAATAAAAGTACATTCCTTTAAATAATGGATACTTAAAATGTTAATAATCATTTATAAATAATAATATAAAATCCCAGAAAAAGTACAGATGATATAGAGTTATATGAGGTTACTAATCTGTACTTCTGTTGTCATCAGGGGCAGTACCTTCCCCAATGACTCATGAACATTCCACACTTTCATGTATTAACTGTAGTAGAGGGGGGAAAAAACAATGGCATGATTTATTCAAACTGCAGTAAAAAGTCTGGATGTGTCCAGATATGACTAGCCTTTTAAAAAGGCCGTTTGCACATACCTTCACAATGAATGACTAGTGCGGATTCTTAAGCACTGTTCCTGCCGAGCCATATAATGGAAGTCTTCCTGGTGCCAGTAGGATGGTACCGTGTAAATGGGCACCCCTCCGACCCGCTGAAAACCTGAGCAGGTGCTGAAGGGATCCCCCCTGTTCCAAATCTCTTCAGAGAGATGGAAGGAGAGGAGGGGGGCGGGAGGAGAAAAAAAATACAGAGAGCCCGGGCCTGAAAGCAACAGAGCTCCATGTCTGAAAAAAAAAAACAAGCAAGAAAAGTAAGAAAGGAAAGCAGCATACGCAGGCAGAGTGAAAGAAAAGACTGCTTTGTGTCGGCTTATGCGGCTGATGAACTCCGGCTGAAATATATCCGACAGAGAGCCATTTTTTAAGTGTGGCCCGCTATTCTCCAGTGAGCAGCAAACAACACGCTGCTGGCTAGAGTGAGGTACCTGATGTGTGGCCCGGTGACAAACTGCCTCTGTCTTGAGTCACCAGAAGCCCCGGCAGGCCCTCGAGCCCAAATTAATGTTTATTTCAGCCTCACAACAGCACACTAACCTTTAAGCACACATTTGATAATGAATAACTTTAGGAACTTATATTGGGGATTCAAGCAATTTAGTCTTCCAAACATTACATTGCTGCAATTGATCGGTGTAAAGCAGTCTGGTTTTCCTGTGATCTTGTGAGAAAATTTTGAAAATTTAGGTAAAAGATTTCAGTACTTTTACAAAACATACGGCAGGTGACTTTGCTTGAACTGTTGGGTAAAAAAAAAAAAGGAAGTCATTTCTCTCTCTTCTCTTACTGCACCCATGTGAAACCATGCATTCATGAGAGCGAGACAGACGTAGAGAACTCTATAGCTCTGGTTCATGTTGAGATGTGATGCGCCTCCACATAGACCAGTGTTTATCTTCCATCTCTGTAATCAGAAGGTTGACAGCCTTCCTTTTTGCAGGTCTTGCTTGTTTCCAGGACAATAAGCAACAGCACCTCTGATTAGTTTCAGAGTTCAGTGATCTTGAACACTGGGCTTCGGTCAGTGTAGCGAACGCCCTTGTCTGCTTTACAGCGGCAAAGCAGAGGCCGTGAAAACGCGAGGCCTAATTCCTCCGACAGCCTCTCTTCCTTTTCTCCTTTATTGGCCTCTAAGGTTTTTTTTTTTGTTGTTTTTTTAAGTTAGGCTTTATGGCCATCAACTTCCTCTTTGAGATATAGTCATCTAACAGCCTCGTTTCTGTATGCGATTTAAAAAAACGTCATGTTTATCCTGCTCCTGCTGTATGAAGATTCGGCTGAGTCCCAGACCTGCGCAGGAAAGAAAATTCTGCCATTGATTTGTGTGGGAAAGAGGCCAGTTAAGTTGCCTGATTTCCTGGCATTAGGTCAGAACGGGTTGTCAGGGTTGCATCTGACAAAAAGGAGGCCTTATCTTAATGAGCGACTCTCCGCACATAGCTTGGTTGTAAAACAACAATAGTTGGGAAACAGCTAATGAGGCTATCATGAAGCTGTGAGAGCCCTCCCCACAGACCATGTTAACAGCAGAGGATGTTAAAGAGGATGAGTGGAGAGAGAGATGAAGACAGAACTCACATTGATTGCTTGAGCTGCAGTGGCAAACCCCTAAGATGAAAAATGCCAAACCTCATCAGCCAAATGATATTAGGGCTGGCGATGCAAAGGAGCCGTGTCGCGATTTGCAGGCTTTTTTTGTTTGGAGATGCGACTCTTACCTCCGAACCTTAGGGAAATTTCTCTGTATTTGAGCTTGATTGATCTGCGAGCCATGCTGCTGTTTGCTGATGCTGTTCAAGAGATATTGTTTGAAAGTGATTTACCTGCTTGTATTTGCTCATTTTTAGCTCATTTGACGGATACATAATTCCAATCAGGTTTGTATAAAAATTTAGCTTTATTTAGATTCAGATATAAATCTAAAGTTGATAGAAGACTGTGAAAGTGTCTTCTGTTATGGTGCAAATTATAAGTTGCTTTCCATTCTGAAAAAAAAAGATAGAAAAAACAAACAAACAATGGAAGCAAAGATTTCTATGATCAGTTAACAAAAATTGTATTTTCACTTCTAATCTACTCTGTTTGTAAGTGTGAGTAAGCAGGGCCCAAAACTAAGATTCACAACGCAGGTAAAATTCAAGGAAAATTTGGTTTTATCATATAAATATAACTGGCCACCTGGCCTTTAACTTTTTTGTATTTTTGAAATAGCAAATTATGGAAAACTGTGATATCCTGAATCTGATTTTTTTTTTCTCTCAATGTGAGCAAATTGAATTAGAGATTCAACTGGTCTACTGAAGATAAAATCAGTGACTGTTCCATCTTTACATATATACAATGTTTACATCAACAAAAAATGTCCACGATTAAATATATCTAGTTTTTATGTATTTTAAATTTATGTTGCAAATTCTGAATTTGAAGAGATGCATTCCAGGCACCAAGCCACCTAAGGAATAAAAAATCAATCCTAATGTTTTTTGTGAGAGGCGATGTTTCACTGAGAGTTGCTGGGAGAACTAATGACAGCTGTAAATATACGGAAAAAACTGAAATAAATAATTATTTTGTTGACTAGTTTTACAGAAATAATGCAAAATACCGTCTAATGGTAAAAAAAAAATTGTAGCCCACAAAAAAGCCCGCAAAAGTTTTAAAGCATCTTTGATGTAATTATTTGTGGATGGGTCTTTGCACATAAAACCCACACATCGCACAAGCACACAGTAACATTTCCTGGCTTACCATGACCAAATCCCCTCGTGCGTGTAGAAATGTTGTTTTCTGAGCGTGTGCCTCTGGAGGCTCTGTTAAAACTCCTGAACACACCAGAGGAACTGAGTCAGAACACACGGCACTCGGAACCTCACATAAATCCTTCTTTTCCTCCTAAACGCAATGTAGCATCACAACACTGTCAGCCAAACTTCATTTTCCTCTTCTTTTACTGCTTCCATTCAGAACTTCCATCTGTCATGATTCATTTTTTTTTTTTTTTTGCTGAGTGCGAGTGATTGTGCATTGTCTGATTGTGTGTGTGTGGCTTTTTTTGTTGTTTTTCTCCACCTGGCAGAGTCACATTCATCCTCCGCGTGTGTTAAGCAGGAGCCGCATGAGGCTTCCCTGGCTCCTTTCACCCCTTCCTCACTGGCAGTCTCGGGTCTAGCGGAACTGTTGCCCCTCCAGCCCAGCGTGTCAGTAGATGCCTCCACCCCCTGCTACGGTGCCTATGCCCATCATGCCCCCAGCTACAGCCAGTATGCAAGCCAGCCTATTATAGCAGGTACAGCCCTATAAAAAAAAAGAAAAGAAAAGAAAGATTAGAAACTTGCGCTGGTAAATGGGGAAACAGCCAGAGGCGTCATGCATCTGTTTCTTTTTGAGAGGGCACCAATAGCAGTCCAAGGTCATTTGGTGCTCTACATATTATCAAAGGAAGAAAAAAACACTCTTTAACTAATTGTAAGTGTTACACTACCTTTGAAAATTTGAGGAGAGTAAGATATTTTTAATCAAGTAAGCATTATAATTAAACTAATTAAAAGTGACATTCTTTTACATAATTAAAAACAATCTATTTCAAATAAATGTTGTGGTTTTGAACTTTTTAATCATTAAAGAATCCTGTGATCAACAGTGATCTTGAGCACCAAATCAACATATTAGAATGATTTCTGAAGGATCATGTGACACTGAAGACTGGATTAATGATGCTGAAAATACAGCTTTGCCATCATATGAATAAATTATACATTATATATACATAAATTAATTACAATTGCAAATAGTTCATTTAAGTTGTAATAAAATTACACAATATTACTATTTTACTGTATTTTTGATCAAATAAAGTGTAGCCTTGGTGAGCGTAAGAGACCTAGAGATACCAAAGAGACCTCTTTCAAAAACCTTACCGACCCTGAACTTTTGAAAGGTAGTGTCTGTATAAATAAGGTATACACTTGTGTATAAAAAGGCAAATATATATATATATATATATATATATATATATATATATATATATATATATATATATATATATATATATATATATATATACTGTATATTATTATTATTTTAATCTACTGGGGCACATTCCAGGCGCTTCTGGAGACAGCTTCTGTCCTGTACTGTCCTGAGAAACACTTTTCTAGTCTCTAGTTCTGTGATTATACTTATTTACTAAATATATATATGATTAGAAATCTGTGCATTAGTATTTCCAACATGCTTGTTAACGTGTGAGTGGGATTGTGTCTCTTCTGATACTCTATAAGCGCAAATTTCATTCATGTGGTTTAGCTAATGACCATAAACAAGACAACAATATGGCTATAATTTGCCTTCAGTTCCTTTTAATTGAACAAAAAGCACAATATCACACTAAAACACAAGTTTTCACATTGCTTCCCATCCTGGTGTGACTGCCAGCTCTCGTTAGTAGCTTGACCGGGGGAATGCTACCCCCCTCCCCCTCCATCCACCCCGGACCCTTAATGGTACCCTTTCAAACAATGATGCCTCATGGAACCTCATGAGGTTTCAGTCGGGACTGACAAAGGCCTATGTGCTCTCAAATTTGAGCCAGCACATCCAGCAGGATTGCTAGTCATCACCTCCAATTGCAGAAGCTGAATATGGAGGCACTGTGCGCTCTGCACTCTCGTGATGTTTTGGGCTTTTTAGCAGCAGCAATGCCACCAGCAGGCCGAGGGCATTCTGTGCTTCTCTCTGTCGAGCAATTTAAAACACTTCAGTCAAAACAGGCCAGCAGCGCCACTCTGTGTAATAAAGGAAGTTAAAAGGCTGAGTGACCTAGAAGAGAAAAAAAGCAGGGAGGTGTTTTAGCTTCTGCAGGGTCAACAGTTTTTCAGGTTGTGAATTCAAGGAGAGGTGAACTTTACCCAGTGCATGCTTGGCATGTGGGTTTTCTAGTTATTTGTCAACAACAAAAAAAGCTTGAGCTGAATTCTTAGATTTTTAGTGGAAATGGTTACAGGGTTGTGCTTAAACAAATATGTATTATTGTTATTGATGTGCATGTAACACTTTAAGTAGTTTAAGCTTAGGGCACTTCTATGCATCATACATTTTAATGTGCCAAATATGTGGTATTAATCTTTTTTTACAGCATATCAAAAAGTAACTCTAATGCCCCTATATATCTAGTATTTGTATGAGCTAAAAATCTTGAATTCTGCCTAACTTCCTTCATTAGTTACAGTTCAGTAGTACACTTAAAAATTGTAATAGTAAAACTTTAAGTTCTTTTATTATTATTATTTTTATTCTAAAGATTTTTGGATAATCATAAGGTGGCAACACCATTTGGACATTTATAGTCCATTGAATTATTATTATTATTATTATTTTGTGTGTGTGTGTAATCGTGCGCTTACAGATTTGACTTTCTTTACAGGTCGAGACATGGCAAGCACAACCCTACCAGGGTACCCACCTCACGTTCCCCCCAACTGGGCAGGGCAGCTACCCCACCTCTACACTTGCTGGAATGGTCCCTGGTAAGTTTAATTACTATTTTACGAGGACGTTAATTTTAAGAGAGCTCGTAATATTTTCAGGGAACGGTCATGTGCAATTGATCATTTTCAGGAAACCTGAGGTCATGCAAAGCCAACCTGAATTTGCACTTTTGCATCTGAAATTATTTTTTTTTAAATTAAAATTGTAAATATTCAATTATCACTAGCCCAAAACTTGCTTTTATGTTTTAATATATAGTGTAGAATGCCAGGAAACATTTTAAGAATGAGAGTTGAAAGAGAAGTGACACAAAAGCTACATGCATATTGCCCATGAAATTTCTGGCGATGCTAATATTTATTAAACAGGATAATATTAATGAGGATAAGAAAAATGAGGAGGATGAGGAGCCAGAATTGCAGTCTAACTAAAGACAAGGACAGGCAGTGTGGATTTCGATCTGGAGTCGTCAATAACCCGAGTAGGAGCTTCAGCTTATCGGCTGCTGAGAGAAAATTAGCGGCTCTCAATAAGTGATCAGGGACATAAGTGCGGGATATAGGACAGTTCCTCTCAGTTCCACTCGGGTTCCAGTGCTCATTACGCCCCTCCCTCCCTCTCCCCAACCGTTCGACGCTCTCACAGGCCATCGATAAACACAGCTTTCTCCACCCCAGCCTCCAGTGCTGCAGAGCGTATCTCTTTTCCCCTCTACTTAACCTGCAGTTCAGGTTCACAGCAAACAGTTAAGGGTCACAAAACAGCGGGCGGAAAGGCCTGTAAATATTTAAATCACTATCTCTCAGAGGGACCTGACTTGAGTTTCACTGCCAGGACAGGATGCAATCTGGCAGCAAGAACGGTGCCCTCTCCCCAAACAGCACAAACACACACATGCGTATGCAAACGGACAGCCTGAGAGATGCCGCAGAGAAGTTGGGAAAGTGTAAATGCGATTTTACGCGGAGCCAGGGGATAACATCAGCGCTCAAAGTCGGACTTGTGAGCACAAACACGCAGTGTGCGAAAATTGGAAAACAAATATTTTACATCAGGCACAGAGAGGGATTCTTCTCTCGGTCACCGTTGAGTGCCTCAGATAGATTCAAGTCTGTCTTGGGCTTCCACGGCCCACAAACATGAATGGTTCGCAGGGGCAAATTTAATTCAGTGACAGGATTCATTTGCTGGGCAAACATATCTTTACAGGTACATCAAATATGTTTTCATCAAAGATTCATTTTCATTGGTCACACAGGCTGAGAAATCCTCTTAAATCCTAGAGCCATGGGTTTTGTGTGCACTTCCATTCATCTGGCCCTCGAACGACTAAGATTTAGTGACAGACCCCAAACACTGTTAAAGCAAAAGCCATTCCTCACCAGCTCATATAAAACCCGGCCTTTATTGTCTCATAAAAGAAAGAAACGTGGGGGACCAACAGCATTGCTCACTGACATGGACAGGGCCGCTTCCTGAAAGTCGAATTCGGCCGCATAAAAAGGGGCGAGTGTGCGCGAGAACGAATCCATTGGGGAGGTTTTTTGAAGCGGGGCTTTGGTGCGGCCAAAGAAAAGAGAATCTTAAGAGCGCAACAGCGGAATCAAAGAAAAGAAAATTCAAACCCCAGCTCAGGATTAATGTAACAAATTCAGCCAAAATGGCCGAGCACCAGGGCGTAGGAAAGAGGACAGGGCGAGCCATCTGCTATCTAGAGCGGCGAAACAATGCCAGTTCCTTTAGTTCTGATGTGCTGAACTAATGTGATGCAATATTTCAAGGACAGCGTTACTGTAATTCAGTTGAACTCAATCGACAGCATTAGTGGCATAATGGTGATATCACGACAAATCCCTCCTCCGCAATCTAGATTACACTCTAAAAAAATTAATTCTGTTATTGGAGAACATGAAAATTCTATTTCAGTCTTTCGAATTTTCTCATTTAATTTAATGTGTTACTTGCTGTTTCTTTGTAATTATTTGTGAGATTTACAAGCAATTTATGAGTAACATTTTTAAATAATAAAAGTAAATCCTACACCAATTGTTTTTCAGTGTTCAGTGAGGCATATACAATGGGGGAAATCTGTGTTAAAATATTCAGTTGCAATAGTAAAGCAAGGGTTAGGGTTAGATTACAATTATTGGATGTTTTTTTTTTGTTGCCAACTTCGTTATAATACCTAACCAACAACAAACGAATTGAACAGCTTTACAAAATTAACAAAACAATTAATTTAAGTGCTTTTATGAAATTATTAGTGCTCTCAAATTGATTAATTGCGATTAATCACATCCAACATAAAAGTTTTTGCTTATACACATACACACATATACTGTATATATGCATACATGGGTGTATGTATGTGTATATATATATATATATAAATACACACTTACACACACACATATATTATATAAACAAAAACTTTTGAGTTAGATACAATTAATTGCGATTAATCAATTTGACAGCACTAGAAATTATAAGATGCGTTTCAATTTTCCAAAAATTGCCACCATTTACTTTCAATATAAATTCCTCAGCGATAAAAGAGGGCATTATACCACAAATTGTTAAGACTGTTTAGCTTAACTTCTACTGAATATGCTTTAAGAACATTTTCTTTATTGCTAACCTGTCATTTGTGTTTGATTTTAGGAAGCGACTTTTCAGGAAATCCCTACTCTCACCCGCAGTACACAACTTACAATGAAGCTTGGCGGTTCAGCAACCCCGCGTTATTAAGTGAGTATTAACCCTTTTTGCTTATCCCTTATGGGATTAGTCGCTTTAAAGTGGGATTAATATAATCACATTTTACAATGACATTATTTGCATACAGCTTTCCTTAACTAGCTACAGTTTTATTTCTCTTTTTGATTAGCAAGGTCATAACACACTGCATCTCTAAATTAAGACGCACATAAGCCCTTCGCAAGTGTTTTTGTGCGTGCCAAGGTTTCAGAACGTAATAGAATAGTTTGATTGTATTTTACATAAGCAAAATCATTGGGAGTGGGCGTAAGTGTTGCTCTTGCTGTGGTTTCAAACGCTCCGCTCTTCTGTTAACTTCCAGGTTCCCCTTATTATTATAGTGCCGCATCCCGGGGCTCCGCCCCTCCCACTGCTGCCACTGCCTATGACCGCCACTAGTTACCATGGCAACCCAATCAAACTGCAGGACCATGGCCGCAGCCTCCATATCGTACCAGTCTGAATGGCGCTAAGGTCAGAGGGATTGAAGATGGCTACGCGGTCTTCAGTTTCATGGGGCCGAGATCGGATTAGGAGGGTCAAGCAACAGCGCCCCCCCCCCCCCCCCCCCTCAGACATCAACTTTCCCCCCACCCCCCCACCCTCACGCAACATCAACACTAAGGCTCTCATTCTCTAAATCGCTGAACAATGACTGAACTATTTCCTGAAAGACTTTGAAAGATTCTACAAAAATATATATATTATACAAGATATAAAACAAGACGAACCGTGTGAAGAAATACGAAGTAACAATTGATGTGTTGTTGTTTTTTTTTGTTTTGTTCTCTCTTTAAATCAATCAATACATTCCTTTACATACTGTATTTAGTATCACTAACAGATCACACACACAAGGTTGCCTGAGGCCTTTAAAGTAATTTGCCCATGTCCTACACCATTTCACTAGTGTCTTACCTCTCACGGACAGAACAGCGACGTGTCAGCTGAGCAGAAAACTGCGGAATTGGTCCATTTTCTGTCAAACAGACAAGTGTAACAGTCTTAGAAGCCATCTCTGACTCGTGGTATGAAATTACCAACTTGATTTAACATTTTCTGTGATACACAATCAAAACGGGGTAAAGAAAACATAAAAAAAAAGATAAAAACAGGTCAGACACTGAAGAAGTTAACTGTTGCTGTAAATGACCTGAAAAGAAAACCGTTTATTAAATTATTGTTTTGGTTTAGCTGATGGTTTGTGTGCGTGTGTGCATTTGTGTGTGTCATACCTTTTCAGGATATTCCTATTTTTTCATCATGATCGGTGCCGCTCTTTTCTCGTTTGCACTATTTTGCATTACTGGATTTATAAGTACAAATGAATTGCAATTATCTTCGTAAGTTTGCCAGATTATATAAGCAAAAAGGTCTACTCCAATTGACAAAAAAAAAAAAAAAAACAGTAACACTGGACAAAAAAAAGCCACTTGCTATATATTACAAAATTAGTATATGGCTTTTTTTGTCCTTCCGTGTGAATCATTAATGATTCCTTAAACTTAAAGAACCATTTTTGTAACGTGTAACTGAGACAGAACGACTCTGACTGGCTCAGTACCAAAGTAATCATTAGAAGTCAATTGTACAACAAGTTCAACAAATGCCTTACAGCTTTTTTAATTTCATTTTTTTATGGTTTGGCTATGGTCCTGAGAGGTAGACATGCATGTAAGCCCTCTGTGTGGTCGAACAAAGGTTTCACCAAATGTTAACCGAGGATAGAAATGGAAAGGGTCCATACATACGCTCCTGGAAATGTAAAGTGAATGTACTTTATACCACGTTTGCCAAAGACTTAGTTTAATATTTAATATTTTATTTGCTGTATCTGTCAATAAAACAGTATTATGTTTTAATAGTAGTCAAAACTGATTGTATGTGGTAATGTTGAACAAAAAGGACAAGATCCATCATAGGCCCACAGCAATGTACACAGAAAAGGTGAATTCTGTTACTTAAAGGTATGTCATTTGCAACAAACTGCTGCTTTGTAGAATGATTTGTGTATAATGTGAAAACAATTCTTCTATGTATATAAGATCATCTACATTTCACCATTGCAGTATCGTACTAATTTACTGATTCCATTTGTAGATATGACAATTGAAAGAAGAAAAAAAAAAGATTGACATTACATTTGTGTCTTCAATGTGTTGTGCTTTGCAGAGACGCACAACAAAAAGTTTGAAACCCGACCTGCGTCGTTCGGCGGGTTTCAGATGCTATCACCACATGTGCGGCTGTTTGTATGTTTTGTTTCGGTTCACATTTACTTAACTTGTTCATACTGTTTAAGTCTCTATGCAAATCAAGTAAAATGGTATTCTGTATTCTCCTTTATTACTGCGTTCAATTTTACCTTTCATTTAAAATGATCCCCAAATCCTGTATAGAGGATAAGCCTGTAGAAATGAACAAATACATTTCACATGCATAGTTTTGTGGATTGTTTTTGTACTTTGAACCTTCCTGTACAAGTCAAGATGGAGTTAAACACAAGACTTCAGAATTCAGAAGTTAAAGTTATTTTGCTACAATGCCAGATGATTCAAAATTCATAGCATGCGAAGGAAAAAAACAATAACAGATACAACTGTATTGTTAATAAATGTACACACAGAGCAACCACAAGTTCTAATTCACACAATACAAAAAATATTATTTGGGTCTTCCTTTTTTAAAAATATAATTTCAGCTATAAAGTTAAACTACAGTCCCGCACAGAACAAAGATATTGTAACTCTCACTGCAATCCACATTTGTTTGTGGCTTTTGGAAACATGTTCTTGACAGAATTCTTCTTTTTAAAACAAGCCCACAGCAGCAGGAAGGGGAGATGGTTCTCCTTTCATTAAAATAATGCAAAATATGTACTACAAACAAAATTTGTTGCAAGCATAAAAAGAGTTTCTGATGAAAATATGTAACAAAAAGCGACATGGCCTTAGCCATCACTTTATTCCAACCTCTGTCCAGTTCTCTCTTTTTTTTGTGCATATGAGAAATAAATTTTTTGTATGTCAGCCTGTGACAGTAGTGGTGATTATTAACCCTTTCATGAAAGAGTCATTCAGAGTTCAAGGATACTCCAAACTGTGAGACATTCAGTTTGAATAAATGCTATGAAAATATCACATCTGTTAGTGTCCAGTAAATAAATGTATACTGAGTGTTTTTAAACAAGTATATAAGTATATATATTATATATATATATATATACATACACACACACACACAGACACACACATATATATTCCTTCATATATCTAATAACAAACCCCAAAAATCAATATGGCCTTTTATGCTATTGCAAAGCGGACACAAGAGGACGTTTAAGGCTGAAAGAGACAGTGAGATGCGAACATAAAAGAAGTTCAAGCGAGGAAGAAAGAGAGTGAAGAGAGTCTTAGCGAGAGTGAAAGTGTAAGCAAGTAAAAGGAAGCGTGGAGGAACGGAAGCAGAGAGCAGTCTTCACAGTGAGGGTGTAAAACAGAGTGTGGACTATTTAATGATGCATTGGGTTCCCTCCGCAGCTGACTGGTGCCTGCAGCAGCTCTTCTCCAGCCCGAGCAGACAATCCTACCCTGCTGTAATTCAATTTTTCTGCCTATTGTTTATTTCATGGCTCCCCTGTGAAGCATCAAAAGCTGCTGTTCTGTCAGCCTCTTACTGTCGTATATGTTTGTCATTCAGCCCTTGTTAAAATAACGAAAAAGGCCTGCCTCTTTTCTTCCCCCAGCTGAGAATTCCCAGTGGTAAAATTATTCCATTTAGATGGAAACTTTTTTGTCACTCCCCTGTCTAAATTGGCATATCTGCTTCTTTTGCTGGAACCAATAAACTGTGAACCCGGATGCATCTGTCAATCAGGCTCATCTTTACTTTAGCATGCCAGATGACAACAGGGGAGATGCGGGTGGGGTGGGGGTGGGGGGTGGCAGCAGAATGGAATCAGCTGATTGGCTCTCATCAGCAAGGCATTACAAAAAGCACCTGTCATCCTCTCGGCTCCTCAAACACTGCGAGGGGCCCGAGCTCAGTATTACTGGAGACAACTATACAAACAAATCTCATTCTCAAATGAATTTCAAGGTGAACTATTTTTGTAAAGTGAAAGTGACCTTGCAGTTTATAGATAATGAATGTTTACAATACTTTAATTGATTGTAATGCATTATTTGCAATTTTTTGGGAACTTGTGAAATTATAAGATTCATTTTCTTTAACCTTTAACACATTCTTACAGTATTATGAACTTTAATGTATTTATTTTGCAACTCTCAGTCCTACCTCTACTCAGAAACGCACATGTAAGCACTATTCCAATTATCTGACAACCCCAGAACTGCAGTATGACTGTATTACACTGGTTTTACAAGAATAACCTGATCACTGACATAGAAACATACACGTTTCCAAGAAACAGGCCAGCGTGACATCGCCTGCATCTCATCAGGCATTAGTCACATTGGTAAACGCACGGAAAATGTGTCCATGTAGTTCTATGTAAATTTCCTACAAACAATAAAGACACATTATTCATAAGGAATGGGAAAATGTCGGATGTTTTCTGAGGCTTGAATGGGGAGAAAACGGCATCATCTGTCATGGGGTGTCACACTGGAGAGAGAAGGAGCACCAGAGGAGTTGCACTGGACAGCACTCGCTGTTAAGTCCTGTCAGCCGTCTATGTGCTCGTCATCATCACTGCTGTCATATTTGATGCTGGGGAGGGGAAAGGCCAACCTGGGGCTGTCAATCAAACACACCTCATTAGGGACACTGCTAATTATGAAATTTTCTACGATGACTGGGAATGGAGTATTTCTTAGGTACTGTATATCATCAAGACAAGTGTAGTTTGTGAGATGACAAGAACTGATTTTTCATGTTACTTAAGAACAGGGTGTGTAAATTAAAACATATTGAATGAACACAGATATTCATCTTATGGAAAAACGGGCTGCAAATCTTTTGCCATTAAAATAAATAATAATTAAAAAAGACATTACAAGATCTGATGTCTAGGACTTACATTTGCTCTGCCTGTATTTTACTTTTTACATGTCCCTGTTCCTATCAGAAACATCTGTGGGTGTCTTCTGGATGGTTGTGTGCATCTTGTCATGAGAGCCTTGTACCATATCTGTATAATAAAAGCTTACTGCTTAAATACGTTCAGAAGGTATTCCAGGTAGAATTGCACACACAGACCAGAGCCATAGAGAGAAATATATCTCTATATATGACTCTGACACAGACAAGGCACTAGTCATGTGACTACTGAAAACTGAAACCCACACGCCATTTGATCACTGGTTTTACAGAAATCATTTTACTCTTTTAAGAACATTGCATATTTAATCAGCTCCTAATGGACACTATTATTATCACTCAGTGAGTTATTTAACCATGTATTGCTGTCTTTGGAAGGCTTTTGTATTTCCAACTCTTAAAAATTTACAATTTCACATCATTTCATATTTACATGCAACCCCAACTTTTTCTCAGCTGAATTTCTTTGCCTTAACATATTTATTTGAAGTAAGCCATTATAGTTTAAGTTAATAAATATGTCAATTATAAAATTAAGTCAATAATAGTAGTAAAATGAAGTTCACGGTTCACTGATTAATGGTCACATGACATGAGGGTAAACATATATATATATATATATATATATATATATATATATATATATATATATATATATATATATATATATATATATATATATATATATATATATATATATATATATAGGTAAATGCTTTATTTTAATTGTTAGGGTTAGATATTAGGCTAAATATTTTTTATGATTTAATTAATAGCTTTTCATTAAACTCACAAACCCCTGCAGGTCCATCATGAACCCCAGTCTGGGAAACCCTGACTAATGTAATACTTAATGCACTTCATGCCGTAACAAAGAATGGAATATATTTTCAGTATAAGATTATGCTATTCAAATCAATGTAATAAGTGAGTTTGGTCAAAAATCTAAAAAGTAATCACAACGTAGCCAAAATACATTAGGCTACCGAAAATTAATTTACTTTACATTACTAACTACCATTTTTGTCATGTAATTTGGAATCAGTAACTGACTACAATTTGTAAGTAATCTACCCAGCACTGTATTAGTGTTTATAATATCTTAGTGTGTTAATATGCTTTATAGTCACATTTAGCAGATTAGAGCTGGGCGATAATATAGTTTACATTTACAATACAAGCAATCAACCAGTTGAGATATGCTATATATCACCCTATGTGAGTATATGTACAGTATGAGGATATAGTTGGACATACTTATATATCCAGTTTCATAGATGGGTGATAATATAGTTACATTTTGCAACAACAAAAAAATGAAGCAGTTGAGATTTGCTATATATCGACCTGACATGAGTGTACTGTACAGTACTACAGTATGTGGATAAAGTTGGATGTAACTTTATATAAAGAGCTGTGTGATAAAACAGTTTACATTTTGCGATAGTATAAACAATTATGCAGTCGTGATTTGCTATATATTGCTTTAGGTGAGTGTATGCTGTAGCAAAGACTTCAAATGTGCAAAGACGGAGCACTTATATTTCTTATATAAAGTGCAAAGTCCCGACTTCTAAATAAAAGAGCCAATCGGCGATTGGTAAAGTCATCGTGTCACTGCAGCTGCCGCTAGTTGTAATAAGAACAGTCAGCGTGCTTAGCACATTAGCATTGACGGATCTAGCCTGAAATATAAGCTTTTTAAAATGCTATTCAAACATAAGAAACATTTATGGGATTTTATTTTTTTTTAAATTTATGGGACAATTTAAAAGTTATTGTTTATGATTTTAAATTAATTCAAATAATGTGACTGTGAGATTTCAGGATTCTCCCATTCGAGTAGATAAGACTTGGTCTTGGATTCCAGAAATAGCTGCCTGTAGCATTGCAAATAAAGAACAGACTTTAATTGAAAGGGACTGGATGTACAGTAGCAGGTATATGTACTATATATCCAACTTTTAATTAACCTAACCTTTCAATATGTATTTAACATTGGATTTCTTTACTGTGGCAATAATGGGAACGAAATAAAAAAATCCCAGCATCATCTCTGTTGCAAGCACAGTGGCTTTGGTGCTCAGACGCTGTCTTGATGGCTGCGCTGTGATTATGAGGTCATTCTTTCCCAAGCTGTGTGAGCTCATCCAAGAGACGGTTACATAAGTTGGTGAGCGTCCTAATGAGCAAGCACTGATTGATTTAGCTTTGTAAAAAGCGACGTGTGGGTGGCGCTGAGAGCTACCAGGTTCGGCCTTTGCACCAAGCAATGGGGTGGTTTTATTAGTTGTATTATTAGCACAGGAATCTTACAGAAGCCCATCTGATCGGAGACCCTCTCCCTCCAAATCTGGCCACTTCCAGAGGCAGCCAAATCTCATTTTCTTTCAACAGCTAAACGATCGCTTCTAATGGCCATTGTGTGCCACATTATGTAATTAAGTAGTACCGCAATCTGCTTCTCCACGCGATTATGTCACCTAGCCTGTAAGGAGATGAGAAAACAGAGCGCCTAGAGCAGAGTTTTCCTTTGACCCGACCATCCAATCAAGTGGATATCTTCTGAAAGCCGACAAAGACCCTACCTAAGGGGTTTGTGTGTTTGCAACCCCAGGGCACCCTTAATGTTCGAGACAGAGGCTAAAACAACACACAATCCCCCCCTTTACAGTCCTCAAGACTCCACACCGAGGCTCATCTCGCCTGTTAAGAGTCTGAGTAGAGAAAGAGAGCAAGACAGAGACAGAGAAAGACAGAAAAAAGAGAGAAAGTGAAGAAGCACCAACCCCCATCGTCCCTCCTAACCCCAACCTCCCCCTGGCTCAGTGTTCCTCTCTATACCACCACCCCCTCCCCAACACCCAGTCACTGTCAGGCCAAACACATGATGAATTGCCCTGTCAACAGAATTCATTCAGGGACCAATTAATTCAGCAGAAATGAACTAGAGCCATCAGTCGCTGAAAAACTCAGTGCAAAGAGAGCAAAGTAGCTTACTTTGGAGAAGAGAGAGAGAGCCGGAGGAGGAAGCCACGGAGAGAAGGGAGAAAAAGAGCAAGTGAGAGAGGGAGAAAGAAAGAGAGAGTGCATGGTGGAAGTTAGTCTGACAGAAATTGGTCATTTAATGCTTTAGCGCACTGGAGACAGCCCCTGTCATAGAGAAAGGCATGGCAGGGCTCCCCTGGTGCTTTATTTATTAATTATCCAAAGCAGCGAGGGGCATTTAACTGTCTCACTCCAGGCCTGTCAACCCCATTTCTTGTCATTTCCTCTCCATAAACAGATCCTTTAACACTGCACTCAGGTTAATAGAATAGAATCCCACCCCATCGTTTCGAGTTCTATAAATAACTCTTTTATTGAAAAATAGCCTCTGATTCGTTATATATGTACAGCCACTTCCATATGGACTGAAAGTGTCTTTATGGTGGATACATGTTGATTGTTTCAATTTCGTGATTAATTACAGCTCTGGTAAACAGCAGGAAATATTTACATAGCGGTATGCACACTTCTCTATTATATATGTGAAAAGCAGCAAGTCAATTGAGAAGTATGCAGTATTTATGAAACAATGGACCAAAAAGTATTCCATGAGGTCATGGAAGCAGAGGGGCTGTCATAATCAAAAAGTTGAAAATTAAACAGAAAACTGAGCTGAGTGGCTATTTACAATATATGCATCTTGTGGTTATCTGTTTTACACATAGTGAACTGTAACCCTCTACAATGCGAGTAAATCACTCGCATATGCAACCACATTTCACGAGATGCGACAAAAATGTCTTTAATTAGCCAATGCCTGTTCGCTTTCTCTCACACATGCGCACTCACCGTGAGAGAAAGAGAGAGCACATGCATGGCTTGTTGACAGGACTGTCAGGCCAGTGCTGCGTCGTCAGAAAAAAGCTTATCATTTGCAAGTGTTTTTAAGCCTTGCCAATTGACCTAAGTCTAAGCCACGCCCCCAAACGTGATGAGCCAATCACTGTGCGCATAGCTATCCCATACATTCGGACATACTCTGCTTCCTTGTCTATTGAAATGCATCGGTTTTCATTCATTTTTATATGTTTATTCTTGTCATTTTAAGTTTAAAATGGTCAAACGGTGTGCATGGAGTACATGCAACTCTGACACTAGGTATCCCGAGAGCCTGGGCGACGGCGTGTATTTTTTACCCTTTCCCAAACCACATCTCAACCGAGATAAGTGTCTGGATTAAGTTATGGTAGGCCACAACACCAACTAAACGTGGATAAATTAAACAAGGATGTCTACATCTGTTCTAAGACAAGTCAACAACGTATTTGAATGTTATCTTTTACATCTCTAACGTAACGTTAGCCTAACATTAGAAAACATTAACGTTAGCTTCTAGCTGTGTTGTACATCATGTCACTTAGCTTCATTAACGTATCTGTAAATAACCAAGATAACAAATGTTAGCAATGTTGTGCTGAATGATTCATGTAACTGTAGCACCAAACTGACGGAGAGGTACTCTTGGTAAAGATGGTAAAAAGGCTTGTCCTGAAAACGGATGCAACTTAGACCTGTACATATTTAATTTGATCATGAACCATTAATTACATATTAAAGCACAATATTTTAGATAACTTTCTACTAAAATGTATATCTATATAATCTTTCTGTCTCCAAAAATCATCAATTGCCTCCTGTGAAATGTCTCCTGCTGTGACAGCTGCCATAGCGCCTGTCAACGAATGTTGACCGTTTGTCCGAGTGAGTGGAGGGGGCGTGGCTTAGCCACAGGTCAATTCAAACATTCAAGCACAAGAAGATGCGAAAGGTTAACTCACGCGCACTGTGCGCACACTATCCGGAACACACGCCCAGAAAGTCACGTCTGACAGCTTATGAAAACTAGATTGAGCTCTCTTTCACGTTGTCTTGCGCTTGAAATGACAATTCAACACCAAATTATGTCAAAATGCCTGTCTTGGCGAGCATCCTATAGTAAACATAATCAGTTATGTGTTAAGTGAACATAAACAGTCGAGAAATAAAACGCATGTGTAACAGTATTATATTGGATCTGTGCATTATATCTTAAAGTCACAGCAGCCTAATATTACTGCTGCTGTCTGTGCAATGCTTTTGACTGAATAACTTTAGTAACTTTAATAAGGATTCAGCAATATTTAGTTTATACTGTGAAGACTATGCAGTGTTATTTTACAATTGATTAATTTATTCAATTTCTGTACCTAATCTGTTAAATTGCGTTTATTTGTGCTTGTAGTTTGATTTGTTTTTATTTTATTACAGCCGGTTTACTTGACTTTAATAGATTTTAAAATGTATAGTTTATACTTATATAATATTTGTGTCAATTTTTTTCATTTGCATTGTTCTTGCATTCCATTTAAAAAGTCTAGCGAGTAAAATAAAAAAACTAGCCAATGGCAACTCAAGCTTCAGTGTGTCCATGGAGGGGATATTTGTGCGTATTTTAGATGTATTTATTATAAATTAGTTCAAATCTGATGCTCTAAAGTGATCCCAATTGTGCCATAAATATGATTGTTTTTTGTAAGAATATTTTTTGCCTTTGTGAAAAACAAAAACATGACATGTCACCCAAACAAACTGTCCCTTAATGTCGTGTCAACCTCAAAGCTTGACCGATAACCGATAATATTATTTTTTGTTAAATATTTGAAAGTTTATAGAATATAATTTATTAATACACTACAACAAAACTCTGTGAATGCATCTTTAAGTACACATTGTTATATGAACATCACAATAATAGTTCAAAGCTAATTTCGAATCTGACATAGTTAGCGAGTGAATGATTCACTTACTGAGTGATTCTGACTCAAACCGTTAACTTAAGCACAACTGAAGCTGTTGCAAATCTGACTGACTCATTAAAAAAAGAACACGATCATAAGAGTAAATTGTTTGCGAATCAAAACATCACACCTGCGTTCACTCAAACTACATGATATCTGATATAAACGCTTAAAAAATGTACTGACTGACACCAATTGTGACTAGATAAAAAAAATTTGACGCTTTGGCGATCATTATAACCACAGTCTGAGGCCCTGGAATGGGTATATACTATACTGTATACCTAAAGTAAGTCTATCAAGAACAGTAAAGGAAGTACAGCTTATAATTGGTAGAAAAAATTGCAAATATCGCATTTAGTTATTCATATATGTGACAGAAAAAAACAGCTAAATGGCAAATTGACTGTCAAATCTCAGATAAAATGCTAAATCCATAAACAAAATTCAAAGTAGATCACAGCTTGACAATCCAGCTAAAATATCTCCTCTCACATTTTCTTTTTGCTGTGCCCATTTCCAAAATTGGATTAGAATTAATTAGTACCTATGGTATCTTGCCTATCAGAAAACATCATTACAGCACTATATTAGTCCAGGATGGGCTCTGAAGCAGCCCAAACTAATTAAGGTTGTTGTGTGATTTTTGGCCTGGTGATCAAGAAACTGTTGCCTCGTCCCATTGGTAATTATGATGTCCATATGGTCAATGCAAAGCTATCTAAGCATGGGAAATACTATCAGTGTGACGTGGTTGCCGTCAAGCCAAAAGTTTGTTCTTCCCCATTGTGGAAAGTCTGATCAGAGGCTGAATTATTGATGGGGCCCTTTCTCTAGCCGAAGGCGCAGGGACTCAGGCATCTGTGGAACACCCCATCTCAACCAGCAGGAAGTGAAATTTGAGGCTCTTTCCACCACCAGAATGAAAGCCCAGGTACCTTGGATGGTCTTCCATAGCCGTTTCTTAGATGAAAAGATTGAGGACTGATCCGCCAAACAGTGGAGTCTATTTATTGCAGGTGTCCAATATGGAAGCACCACATGAGACTGTCTCATGGTTTATCATCGCCATATGCAGAAGACGTTATTATAGTCGGCTACATGGAGATTATCAGGAAAACAACAGCACGGGATCAAGTCATTTATGAGTTTAACACAGTAATTTGAGAAATTGCTTTTCCAGTAGAGTTCTCATCACAGAGACTCTGGTGTTGAGATCGGTCTGAACTCTAACTTCACTGGAACTTAACCAAAATTCCTTATCGCTGATCAAATGATGAGTGATCACCCACGGCCTCTCCAATCTGAGTCTCAAGTCAGCACATTAGGCCCAGTTGAATTCTGGCTCCTCTACAGTCCACTCTGCTGGGGAAAAAAATGCTATTTATCACACCTTCAGTAAACCTGATAGACAACAGAGGCATGCAAGCTGAGTGAATCTGACAAATGAAATAGAGAAACTAACCGAGAAGAAAGAAGGTGCTTAGGTAAACTGTCTTTGCTGAAGTGCGCTCCTGACTGCAGCTCACTTGCCGTGTTTAAAGTTGACTTGTTTTCTTAGGTAAGGTAAAGAGCCGGTGGATGAGTGTGTCAGTAACTAAATGCGAAGCACTGAGGCCTTGAGCGTGGGGATTGCTGACGGAGGGCGCATATCAGATTGACTTTAAGTGACTGGTAAATGGACGAACAAATAAACTGGCATGGGAAATTTGGAAGACACCAAATAAAAAGGCCTAGAAGTATAAAACAACATGGTATGTACTTTATAGATGTGGGTTAAATTACATAATTCAATCTGCATGTCATTCATTGCTATAATATTTATTGTTTTTTACTGAAAGACATTAAGAGAGAGACATTAATTATGAACCCCTTTCATGCATGCTTGTTTAATATTGCAGTGGACAGAAAACTCTCAAAATATATAATTTTGATAAATCATTTGTTTCTCAAAAGTATAGATTTTGTCCAGCGCAAAATAAAATGTATTTATATTATTATGACCCATAATTCTATTTAAAATAAACAATATTTGAAAAATACATTGTGCAATGTAATATTGTATTGTACATATTGTTTCAAAGAAAGAAACATTAAGATACTTTATTCACATGTTTTAATATTTCATGCATCAGAGGGTTACAGTCGAAAAGTAACCATAGCCGCTAGAATTCATACTATTTTAAGTGGTGTTAAAAGGGCAACATTTCTTTAAATTCGTTAGACAAAGCTGAGCAGCTCATTTCTCAGCCTAATGTAAATGGGGAAAAAACTGAACCGAGAGGAAGATAAGGAGATGTGCAGCAGAATATAATTAATTAAATGAGACTAATTAGGAACATGAGAGCAGGTGCCAGGCTATGGGCTGACAGCACAGACAGCAAGACAACATGAGAGACAGAGAGAGAGAGAGACGAGAGAGAGAGAGGAGAGAGAGAGAGAGAGGGGGGGGGGGGGGGAAATACTCCGGTTAAGGGGTGTAACATGACAGGAAGAGGGACAAAACAACTTTCTGCATTTTGTCATGTGAAACCCCACAGGAATAGGTATGACAGAAACCATAGACCCCAGCACCATAGGGGTCTTTCCTTTGTTTGAGACAGATTATTTTTTTGGCAATTGGAAGTTTGCATAAGCGCAAGATTTTTCCCCCCTAATTATTCCAGCATATGCTCAGCACTGGTGGCGGCATAAATTTATCTTGCTCTCTCTGTCTCTCTCTCTCTCTTCTGCTGAAGTAGAGAATGGGTGAAGCATGTTCCCCTCTGGAGAACTTAAGTGAGATTTCATATTTAAAAATCAAGATGACAAGACTTTCTGCCTTCGTTACATGCCCACCTGTACTCACCGAGACACAGCGTGCTTCCAGCGCACCTGAATATGGATATCGTTCTTGAATAATATTAAAGTATGATTATTCTATTCGATTCTATTCTATTATTTGTTGGATAATATTTAACATATATTATTTTATTACAATTACCAAATCAACAATATTCCCACTAAATATATCCAAACATTATTAAATCAAGATACATTTTCTTGAGAAGCAGCATAAGTTATCATAATAGCATGAAGTTAAGACTTGCTTTCAGTGACTATCATCTTTATTTTACATAATATATTATTTTATTTATTTATTATTCATTTTTTAAATGTTTTTAAAATATATCTTATGCTCACCAAGGCTGTATTTTTTTTAATTAAAAATAAAACAACAGTAATATTGTGAAATATTGTTACAAATTTAAAATAACTGTTTTTTGTTTTAATATAAAATGTAATTTATTCCTATGATGGCATATATTCAAAATATATGCTCAGAATATATATAATATTTAATTACAAAACAGTCATTTTAAATTTTAACAATATTACTGTTTTTTTATCAAATAAATGCAGCCTTGGTGAGCATAAGAGATGTATTTTAAAAACATTTCAAAAAGTCTTAATTTTGAACGGCAGTGTATGTGTATAGGGATATTGCCATCTTTGGGGACATGTTTACCAGGACGATGTGTGTATGTGCACGGACGAGTGTGGTGTGTGTGTGTGTGTGTGTGTGTGTGTGTGTGTGTGTGTGTGTGTGTGTTGTGTGTTGTGTGTGTGTTTATTTATTTATTTTGCCTGTGTGTGTGTGTTTATTTATTTTGCCAGTGAGATGCATTTTCGATTTGGACTTTAAATTTTTTCTTCTGTTTAGATTTTTACTGCAAAACATGGTAATAACATGGCAATGACATGTTATGTGTAGTAAAATGTGTTATTTGAAGCTGAACGATATACATGATACAATTTGGTTAAAAAAAGTGCATTTATATTCTATAGTCTATTTGTAATTATGGCCCGTATTCTTCTTGACACAAAGACTAACAGCACTGCACAATGTGACATAGGTTAAATCAACAAGAGAAGACGTGATAGCAGTTGCATCCCTTGCTGAGAATAACTCTAGAGAATGCAGGTTAAAAAGTCATTTCTGCTGGAAACCAAATGAGTTCATTAAACAGACTTATCCATTCATGTTATCCGTTTACTACAGATGAGGTTCAGCACCTCCGACCACCCTCTCCAAATAAATGTCATATTCCTCATTTTGCTGCAAAGAAGATCAGCGAACTGCAGTTTTCCTCCAATGTATTCTGGTGTCAGGCTTTGAAATGTGTTAGATATAGCATCACGGCAGAAACGGCAGAGAATATAACGGGGCCAAAGCCACCCAATTAACCCTGTGCTGCACTTCTCAGTGCGGAGAACATCTTCTCTGTGAGAGTGGGGATAAGCACGGGGCATCAGCTGATTTTAGCACAATTTACTCCCCTAACAGGTTACAAATGTGGCATGTGATGAATATAATGAGGCTTGATGTCACTTAGCCTGTGGTCATGTGTGAAATAGCAAAACACTTGCTGTGACAGAAAGAGAGATGGAGAGAGAGAGAGAAGATCGAGAGAGGTTTCACAAAAGTCTTCAGGAAAAGAGACTTTTTCTCCTCCTTCTCCTCCTCTCTCTGGTTTGTCCAATAAAGGCCGGGACACACCAAGCTGACGGTCGGCGATCGCGTAATGTCAGGCAGTTTTTAAGTGCGGTCGGCTTAGTTTCTTTGGTGTGTTCCACACCGTTGGCTCTAGTCAGACACCATCTGGGTTTTTTGGGCCGATTCAGCATGTTGAATCTGCATAGGGCCGTTGGTGAGAGAGAGAACTCTGATTGGCTGTTCATCTTAGCGAATGAGTCAGTGCACGAGAATAAAAGCGAAAGTGATGAAAGCGAGCAGAGAAGTCAAGACAGTGCAGACAGAAGGCTGTTATAAATTTACGTCATCCTGAGCAATATATTCAAATACGACTGGAATGAAGTGATCAGCGTGATTGATATTTAAAATTAAGCTAAGCTAAGCTGAGCTAAATAAATGCTGCTTTGTTTATGGTTTGTATATCTGCAGTCCTAGCCTCGGTTTCTCTTTTTCAATTACAAAGGCTACTAATACCTGGCCGAGATGCAGTCGACGGGGTAACACAGTCAGCTTTCATCTTCGCTAGTTCTTTGACATCAGCTCTCCCAAATCGCATCACTTTATCACATTACTATGTTGTACATGTTTTTGTACATTTTACTGTGTATTGGATTATTGTTTACTGTAAAAAAAAATGTCGTTAATGTTGTTAATGAAAAGTTAAAAGTATAAAATGTAATGTTGTGTTTGGGGGGGAAAGGCTCTCAAGAAAGTATACAAAAGAAGAAGAAAAGTTTGAAAACTTTGTCACAGTTTAGAGTGAGAAGCACACAGCCGAACACAAGAGTGCATTTAAAAACTTCTGTCAGTCATGAGCAGAAGACCAGAGACCAATACGTTTTTTTAGCTCTAGAAATAGCACAAGAGGCCATTTGAAGAACTCGATGCTGGCATTCAGGATGCTGCCAAGAGGACAGCTCAATATTTCGTTTGTGCTCAGCTGTCAATGGGCCAAAAGTAAAGGCTGAGAGAGAAAAGCAGAGCTTTTTCTTCTTTTTTTTTTTAATTATCTCCGACCCAAGCCCACTGTGCATCATCATTAGAGAAACTAAAAGGCACTGGTCACTTACTCAGGTAGTGGTAAACGGCACAATTAATGGGCTGAGAGGGGAAAACTGTATTCAATTTGAAAGCCTTCTCTCCTAATCCATCTCCACTGATCATGGCCTGTGCTGAGCTACACGCTTTTACATTCAATTACAATAATCAGGTTAATTCTGAGTAAAAAGTCAACATTTTAATCAAGGGCTGACAATCTATGGTTATCTAGTGCTGAGACAAAGAAGGTGATGGTAAATGAAGAGATTGGGTAATGAGTTCTGTTTAAATGTGAATTAAAACCACAACAACCACAAGCTATAAATATAGAGAGTGAGTATATAAGAGACAAAATCTTATTTTGATTTTTTTTAAAATTAATCTTTATAATTTAGCTCTGCACAGAAGAAACTACTTAAGTATTTACATACATCCCACAAGACAAAAATAATAATAACTACAAAATGTTTGGAACCTAAATATGTAACCATTCGAAAAAGATAGTAAATTGAATTACTAATATCTGTTATGTCAGTTTAATTAGGGCTTAAACTAAACACAGAGAGAGATAACCATTCAAAATAATACTTTAATAATACTAGATGCATTAAATTGGTTATTAATGAATGTAAATACATGTATAATGTTACAAAAATATTTCAAATAAATTCTGTTAATTTCAAATGGAAGAATACCGAAAAAAATATATATCATGGATTCTTCAAAAATATAAAGCAGCACAGTGGTTTTCAACATTGATAATAATAAGAAATGCTTCTCGAGTACCAAACTATAGAATGATTTCTGAAGGATCATGTGACACTGAAGACTGGAGTAATGATGCTGAAAATCCTTGATTTTCCATCAAAGGAAAGAAATAATTCAAAAAATATATATTTAAATTAAAAAACATTTATTTTAAATTGTAACAATATTTTACCATATTAAAGTTTTTTTTACTGTATTTTAATCAAAACTTTTATGTTTTTGTATTGCTGTAGTTTTATAAGTTAGCCAAGTGCAACTGGAGCTCACAAAGGAATTCAAATAAATAAATGAAAATCCATATCCATATCACAAAAGTTCTCACTGAGCACAACATCACGAGAGAGTGTTATTGCAATGCATTCTAATTAAAACAAAACAGTAACCCCAAAAGTCCAACTATAATAGAAATGCCAACCCGAACACTTGAACCAAAACTTTGAAAGGACTAATATTTGTTTTAACATGCGTACTGTCTTTTACTGGCTTGTGCATTTTTGTTTTCGACAGTAAGTGACCCTGAAAACTGGTCCTGAATAACAAGAAAATTCACAGCGGTCTGTATAATTAGACCGGACAGAGGTTAGAACAGCTCAATATAAGAGATAACCACTCTTTGATTCAAACAGCCATGCAGAACCTAAAGGTAGCAGTGTCAGAAAATGTACTGTCAGGAATTTCGTATTTAAATTTAACCTTATTAGCTCCACAGGGATAAACGGAGAAGTAAGGGACTGCAGGATAAAACCGACCGGACTCTATCTACATCATATCGCTACTAAACAGCTACTCAGTGTATTCCTAGAAGTTGGCTTTCAGCATATTAAAAATGAATAGTGTTTCATGTATAGCGTTTCAACTTATCTTGTCCAAATGTTTACCCTAATACCTTCAACTGACTAGCATTACTAGCAAATACACTCACAGAAAAACAGTTCACTGGGGTTCTAATTAAAACCCTATAGGTCTCAATTTTACAGAACTCTTTCAGCCAGAAAGGAGACATTTCTTGAATAATTGCATAACACTTTCATGTTTAACAGGTAATTTAAAAAAAAAAAAAATCTAGTGATAAAGTGTTTTATGAACACTTTACATTTTACGACATTTTGAGTAATAGAAATAAAAAAGTAGGAACCCCTTTTGTCCTGTAGACCCAAATGAAAAACATATGATATGATAATTATTTTATTCTAAAGAAGCAACATGTCTCTATAATTAACATTTGCCTTTTAATCATACTGACATTCAAGACACTGTCATGTTTCCTCCTCCTCATACAGTCGGTGTTAATTGCTCGGATATCATTAGCTGTCCAAATCCCCCCGGTTCCTTCCGTTTATCCTCAGGCGACCAGTGTGAAGTTTTCCCTGCCTTCTCACCACTACCCGAAACAGGCCCTCACCAGTCATCTTCTTCTCAAGCACAGCGTCCTCCACTAACACGCACCTCAGGGGCAGTCGTCAGACACCGCTGTTGATTTTCATTAATTCACAGACACTAAATTTGCCAGTTTGGGTCTCACCCTACTCCACCCACCGTGCACCTGTGCTCCAGGGCAGGTAGAGAGCAGAGCGCGCACCATTGTCCCCTGGCAGCCGAATTAAATGAAAGCAACCTGATTGCTGGAAATCACAGGCCGGGTGATAAAGCAATTAAGGTTCTCTAATTCTTTTGCCAGCAAAGGGTTGGCCCGGGCCTGGGAGGTAATTAACTATATGTAATGAAATCCTTTTATTACTTCTTTTTTGATTCGATTTTTGTTTCTGACGCCGCTCACTGCATGGGAGCGGTGGTCTGTGTGGCAGGGGTCTCTCCTGTCCTAAGTTGTCCGGCAGATGAAAACAGATCTTTAGTTAATAGGCTCTCCGTGGACAGATGAGGTCTATTAGGAGGTTAATTTGAAAATGAATGGGGGGAACGAAAGAGAGAGACCACGGTCAGAGTCAGCACAGGAGGCTCATAAACAGTGTCCACTACAATCATTCTCATGCTCTCAAATGACAAAATACTAGTCGGTATTTTTAAAAATTAATTCGGAACATATGTTAGTTATTCATTTCAGATTGAAACTAATTTAAATGTATTATTATGAATGAAAAAAAAGGATTAGATTGAGAATCAAATCTTATTTAAAAAATAAAAATATGAATATTTAAATTCTAAGATTTAAGTCTGCAAACATGAGACACAACATTCTATTTTTACTTTGCATAATCACAACCATTTTTACACTCTTTTCTGTGCTTTAAGATTTGGGGGCATAAAAACACTTCAAAAATACCAAAAATGCAAATGGAAATGTCGGTACGGTAACATGGGATCTGAACTTCTCCATGGAGTCATTTTAAAAAACAGCAAAGCATTGTTCAAATGCATGGCACCACCCTCCCACCCATTTCCATTTTTTCCCACTGCCCAGGAAAATATGATCCGAGTTCATTGGTGTGTGTATAATGAGGAGGTTACGGTGAGCTGAGAGAGGTCGTGTAATTCCCCGTACCGAGGGACAGGCTTTTTGGGGAAGTTGGCTGAGCACTCCTGCTCTCTGATGCATGCACTCATGTGCGCCCGCGACGACCCCTCCAAATCCAAGGTTCTTCTTAGGCGTTGCCTGCATAAAACTCGTACAGTTGGACTGTATCAATATCCGCTGCTATCCACACAATTTTTCAAACGAAACTAAAATGAATGATGTATGAATTGAGAAAATCAATGTACTATCTAGAACAGCAGTCAATGATCCTCTCAAAACCTGTCTTTGTTTCAGATTGCAGGCTCATTTTCGTATAATTTCTATATACAGCATATTTGATATACACAGCTCACCATCAAATATATCGTATTCTAGATTTAAACTTGGATCTGGGAGGATTTTATCAACAACAAAAAAATCCCAAACTACGTTAAGCTACGTTAATAAGTCAACTTTATTTAAAACGGTATAGTCAATGATAAACAAAATAAAATCCTACTGATAGCTTTCATTTTCCATATTAGACAAATTGACCACAAAAAAAAAAGATATCCTTAAAAATTCATTAAGTTGGCTCAGTTCATGAGAGTAACCTCTCAGATGTGGGAATAGCCCCTCGGAACCAGGGGTCACAACCATTAGCATATCATTTGACAATATGGCCGGCTATTGTGGGAGAGCTTCCCTGAGGAGGCCTGCTCGTGCCTCCCAATGGACAAGAGGAACCACATCATTCCAGGGTTAAGTATCCCCACTTAATTATGATAAAGACATACGGCACCACGCTATTCAGACTCTGCGGCCTGTGTCAATACCCCGTATGGTCAATGCTCTTTTTCCTTTGACCTCTTAAGAAAGCTTCATCCATCATCAAACTCTTCTCCCACGATCATTGCAAATCATTACGCCCAGACACGGCTGGCCTCTGGTGGTTGCGGCCGGGATTGGGGTGGGGTGTTTGGGGGGTCTGCCGGGGGTGATCAATCATGCCTGTGGCACCCTTACATCAGGACCTTGATGAAAGCTTATTGGGCTCTAAAAGCAGGGGAGAAGTGAGCCATTCAACTCAACACATGCCAACACCGTTATACCTCAACTTAAGTCATTGATCTCCCATTAAAACCTAGTTATTCACTGCAATCTGCCAGGATGGAGTCTCCGTTGTGTATTCGAATAATTTCAGATGATTACAAACAAAAAAGACACTCCACTGTACACTCAACATTACACTCATTACACTGTACACTCAAAACATTTTTTTTAAATCTTGCCTGTAAATTAGCTTGTTACTGGAAGTACCCTCAAAGGAAAACAATGGGAAAGTCAAAACATCACTGGGGTCCAAAACATCACTGGACCCCACTGGCTTTCATTGTATGGACAAAAAACGCTGAGACATCTTTTTTGTTCCACATATGAAAGTTAAGATTTGGAATGATATGACATAAACGATGACTGAATTTTCATTTTGGGTGAACAGTGAACTATCCCTTTAAAAAGACACTTCGTATCTGCTCATTTATCAAAAATGCATATTGGAGCCAAATACGAATGCAAGAAGGACGCCATCCTTCATCCACTCTTCTGTCTATGGTGGAACCCCTCCTCCTCGTCCTCCCCCTCGCGCCGAAGATGTGCTCCTGACCTCGCTTGCTTTGCAAAACTAGCTCAGTGCTCTAACCCGAGGGTATGTGTTGTCATGCAAGCAAGATAAGTTTATTCGGCGTGCGGCCGGCATTTGTTCCATCAGGCGGTGTGGGCTCTGGACCCTGAGTGCTAGCAGTGGGGAGCCCAGCTCAGCACCAGCAGTGCTAGCGAGGTGGCTATGGAGATGCTTTGGCCACAACCCAAATATCTGCCTCTACCTTCTGCGCCGAGCTCAGCCTAGGGAAAGCAGGAGGCAGCAATATTGTGGAACAAATGTCCTCTAATGTGAGCCTGCTGGTCGGAGGCTCCAGTGGGGCCCGCCGTCGCACGGCCTGAATTTACCCTTCACGCAGGCCGGCCGGCAGCATGACGGAGGAGGTGCTAAAGGCAGGTTAACGCTGTGGGGACTTCCAGATGCTCCATGGCCCAGGCACTTTGGCCCAGTAACAAACAGGTGCTGACAGGAAGAGCCAGGCTCGGAGTTTAGGCATGCCAACGACAACCGGGGGTAACTGAAGACCTATAAATTGCCAGAATGATGTCCACTTGCTCTATTTACGTCTGCAGTGGGACAGGTTTGGAATGTACTTTTGAGACTTTTGAGATCAAAGTAACCCTCATCTAACCCATCAGTTTAAAATGCATCTAACCAAGAACCGACTGTAATTGAGAAAGGGGAGCGCTTTGGGATCGGAATGGTTCTCCTTTAGTTTAAAGCACTAAACCAAGTCTTTGAAGTTCATCTTTACGACTCTCTGAAGAAAAAACACAATTACAAGCACAGCTGCATACGGAGCTGTTAATGTTCGCCCTGCAAGAGACGAGCCTCTCACTGGAGGAAATGTTTTTGTTTGTCTGCTTGTGTTGCTCTGTGATTTGAGAAGATTCTGAGATAAGGAGCGCAGTCTCTCTAAGGGTTTCTAACAAAAGGAGGGTGGATGTACTAATTTGGAGCTAAAAGTGACAGCGTTGACAAAAACTAATCCATATGTGCATGTCCCCCTATTAGCAAAAAAAGAAAGAAAAGGTTTCTCTAGAAATAAACTGCCAGAACGAGTTAAAATCTACACATTTATTCATAGATCATCACAGTACAGAGCTCAGCACAGACTGGGATTTTCATTATGCAAAATTACTAAATACAAAAACACATTGAGCTTGTGAAGTGAATAAAATAAAAGGAAAAAATGTAATTTAAAATAAAATAAAAGTTAGAATTTGTTACAGGAGAGGCAGAAAGATAAGCCAAATTAAGTGTGTCACTGTTCTTTTAAAACAAACTAATATATTATTATAAACCAGTATTATTCATATAAATTCCAAATAGAATTTTATATATTATTATATTTATGTTAAAAAATGCACACAAAATAAAGTTTAATAATACAATTTTACTATTATTAAATGGGATTTTAAGCAGCTAAATATTTCTACATTTACAATTATCTCAATAAATTCCCGTCGCAGAACATCCATAAACACGCCATTCCTGCGGCATTACAAAGGCCAATGCTGTGGGGAGGGTAGTGGTGAAAACTATTTGAAATAATTTTCCTGATCAGTGGCCTCACTATCAATTGGAAAGCTTCCATCTGTAATACTGTGCTCTGTAAGAGAGAGCAATATAAACTGGAGGAAGGATGTCTCGAGTGAATGGAATTTACTTTTAGTGTTCCAAAAATGACTTTCCATTTTTATGCCGATTGCTTTAATTTGTGTGCAATTAAAAGTTGCAAATGCGTGAAAACAAAGCAAGTACAGTTACAGCCAAATGCCACAAGCAAAGCAGAGAGAGAGAGAGGAGAGAGAGAGAGAGAGAGAGAGAGAGAGAGGAGAGAGAGAGAGAGAGAGAGAGAGAGAGAGAGAGGGGGGGGGGAATGCAGGAAATGGCAAGAAATGCACCTGCCTGGAAGTTTACAGATCTGCAGATCGCTGTTTCGTGTCTGGGTGGTGGACTGCTTCTGTCTCAAATGAGCAGTCTGGGGCACAGCAATGCAACAGAAGGAGTGATAACCATAGCAACGGCCTAGTCCCCAGCTGTCACGCAGGAGTGGAGATGGGTGCTGCGAGCACGGAGACCACTTAACCTCGGCCGCACTTCAACTTAGGGGAGTCAAGATGCTGTTCAAATCTTCACAGAACCCCACTTAATATGGAGACAATAAGCCCCGTGGTGTAGACAAAGGATGCTTTTGAAACAGCCAATGAATAAATGAGCTATGCAAGGGCTTCATGTACATTAAGTGTCTTATCAGAACATTGGATGTCACCTTTCAGAGCGACAGAGAGAAAGGAACCAGAGGCTGTGCTTGGTTAAGCTCTCAAAAATGTGCACATCACATGTTCATTATGATTCATGAAAATCACCAACATCCTTTTATTTGTCCCAGCCAAGAATAACCTTCATTTAGACGTGCTGTAACCTATTCATTGGATGGCAATGACAGTACACTGCTCATTCAGCAGCTGAGCTCGCTAAGAAATAGCAGCACGTCTGCTGTGGGTATTCAATTACTGACCTGCATCCAATATGGGTAACTAGGTAACTAAGGTCAAGCAATCCCATAATCGACAGCATGCATAATAATGTTCATTTAAAAAAAGCAGATCGAGAACAGATCACAACATAAAAAAAAATGCTTTGTCATTTTCTCTGCACTTCTACTGTAGAGCCTTTGAGTACTGTACTGATTTAGACAGTTATGATGGATTTTTACTATTTTATATGTACAGGCTGCCACCATGAATGCAGACAAAAAAAGCCTTATAGGAAGATTAAAGAGACAAATTTTCAACGCACTTTGCACTATTTTATACTTACAGCTGGCTGATGGGTCTTTCACACAGCTTGTCTTACACATGTTTGTGTCAGCAAAGCAAGAAGCAGTTCCTAGCAAAACAAAATCTTTAAAAGGAAATCGAATCAAAAATAAAGTGTCTACACAGCGTATGAGCCATTCCACGGCTACGTCTTCTTTATTCTCGCCGTGTATTGAGCAAGCGATTCCAGCGCCAGACCTTTTTGAATCATTTCCAAAAAACACACAAGCCATTTGTTTTCCAAATGCATGTTTGCATGATTAATGCAGCGTAAACAATGCCACCAACCAAAATTCATAACATATGACTTTTTAGGGATCGCAAGGTTACGGGCACCAATTTGAATATGACACTATGATGCATAAGCATTTTGCGGCATATCATAAATAGCAATTGGTATTCATCATAATTTGCGGCTAAGCAAAGCCAGCCCCCTCCTGAGAAGGTCATCTCCATATTAATACGAGAGAACAATACTCAGATGAGTAACGATCCATTCCAAATGACAATGTTTGTTTCTAATGACCACTTCACCCAGGCCTGACTTGTGGAAACTTGCCATATTGCTGCACATCAGCAGGGTTAGTGAGGCAATCGGCTCAGCCATCAGTTGAATCTGATAAATGTACAAATGCCCTTTTTTATTTTGGTTGTTTCATTTTATCTACATGTTCTCGGTTTAAATGAATAATACAATAAATCCCCCGTCCTCACCTTAAAGGGTGGATTTTTGTGGCTAAAGCCCACACAGAGTGTGCATTAGTATTCTGTTAGGTAGAGATGAAGCCTCATGGTTCTATCAGATATTTTGCTGGGGGCTGAATACAGAGCGTCACTCCAAGACTCTCAGCCCCCAAAAGCCTCTTCAGCAGCGCTAGGGCTGTGTTTCCTATCTCTGCCCAGCTCAGTGATATACTGCACACAACATGGATATTGAATTCCAAGCACATCTGTACAGAAGAGCTTTTAAGATGAACCCAGGCTGAGGCTTTTCCCTGCACTGCCACAAAACATGTGCCTCTGGTTACTACATGTATAGAAATTCAGCTTAAAAGTATATCGGGAGCTATTAAAATCTGTCTAGGAGTGAAAAAAGGTTTTTATAACTGTGGCGACAGGGAAAAAATTTTGTTTAAAAATAATTTGGTAACATTTTATTTTAAGGTGACAGTTACACAGTACATGTAGCCTACTTACTATAGTAATAACAGTAAATTCCGCATACAAGTAGCTAACCTTAAACCATACACTAACTCTCTAGTAAAAAGTACCTACATGTAGTTCATTAATATTACTCAGGACTTATTTGAGGAAATACACTGTAACTACGTCACCCTAAAATAAAGTGTAACACTTCATTTTGCTGCTCGTGTTTTTAATGATGTGAAGGAACAATAGAAATGCCACAATTTTTTAAACATGATAGAACATCATCATTTAAAATAAATGAACGTTCTAGCAGCTTCCTATTTAAACTATAAAGGTGAGAACAAGAGACCCCAATCCGAGTAATTTTCCACCACAGTAAATTCAGTAATTCTGTCTGAAATGTGGTTTGTTACTAAAACAACTAAATGTTATTGAATGAAATACATACCATATATTCCTCAACATCGTCCCTTAAATGGCTGCAGATTAAATTAGAAAAATGTTAAACTCTTTGAACTGCTTACTCTCATTTATAACAAAACAGACTAATATTTATATCTAACACTCAGGAACGTGCACGAGATTTTGCTAACAAAACAATAAATCCAATATAACGATCTAAATCTGGAGGATTATTTATACCACCGTTATATATCACCATATCAAACTTGATTTGACAAAACAATTTATTAAATGGCAGAATTAGCCTGAGTAAGGTGAAATATTATAACAAATTAAAGATGAAAAGTATAAAATGTGAGTATATATTAGGTTTGGTAGTAAATAAAACTTACCAATTAAGTTAATCACTAATTGGCCAGTTACCAGCAACATAATTTAAGATTAAAGTCAATTTTTACCTTTAAATTTATTTAATTACATGTTGTGACGCGTAGGTAGATATTATTCCGCCAATTAAGCAACCCAAAATGTGTACATATGTTTCCATATGTACACCAGGAGAGTTCATTTAACACTGGGGATTTTGCTGGGTAGATGAAACCTTATGAGGTACCTACCTACATAGTTTCAATATGCAAGGGGAAAAAAATCATAATATTTTTTCAAAAGGACAAAGAGGACATTATGTGTGAACCTGCAGACTGAGAGCTTCAAAAAACAATCAAACACTGTGTATAGTATCATGCAGAGAATGCTAAGTAAAATGTGCAGAGTACATTTAGAAAACACATTTGCATAATACAAAAACTATTGAGTGAGGTCTTCCTCTGCTTTGTTGTTTCTGACTGTGTGTGTGCATGTGTCATCTTCACAGTGACACATTGGCAGTGACAGAGGTCAGACGGGCTGGCCTGTTGTTTAGAAAGGGAAAATGCGGCATTGTCCTGCTGTAGTCTCCACTGGCTGGGAGGCATGCTCTAATCAGGACGCTCCCCTTTTCACTTCGGCTGCAGAGGAGTGAGAGGCGGCCTGCTGTCTCTGAAGAGACCTGCCTTCACCCATCCTCTGGGACCCCTCAATGGGCTTTAGAGGCCAAATGAGGTGTAAGTCTATTAAAAGGGGGTTTGTCTGCAGATTTCAAGCCAATTGAGGGTGTTTGCCATGTCAGTCAGGTGCAGTTAATTCAAAATGCATCGACTTTACCTTCACAGCGGAAAAGTGAAAAACAATGCATTGACAGACTGAATCAACGGGGAAAAAATAATAATTTTAGTCGCTTGTTGAAACTTGTAGCCTTGTATTTAAACGAGTAGTAGTATAATTACAAACACACAAAAAAACAACTGAATGAATGAGCACTTCAACGATTGTAGTCTGGACCATATGCCCTACACAGAGAAGAAGGAAAGATAGATTAAACATGCTCTGTTTATTCATATGGAGTATCGAGATGAAGAATGGTCTCCAGCAAGCAGTGCATTTTGGAGGACGCTGTCGTCACACTATTCATTATATAGGAGTGCCTGTGGGTCATCATGCTTTATCTAAATCAGGTTCTAGCCCATTTTCCCCCAATACCGCCAGGCAAGAGCCATGTGTTCTCTGATTAACCTACTTCAGGTAGAGTCTTCAAGACCTGCCCTTCCAATGCGATCTCCTTGAGAATATAGTGCTAGCGTGATCATTCTGGGTCATGTGATATAATGATGAGAACAATCTGACACTTCAGTTCATTAAATCTCAAAGACATACAGAGAAGCTCATGGTTTGATGTGCGGATACTTCTCACAGACGCGTTCCACCAAATGTAAGTCGATTCTAAAGATCTCTATGGCAAATAAGCTGGCTCAGTGGGAGTAAATTTTAATTTTGCTTTAATTAAGAGTCTACAGATGCTGATAGTTGTTGTCAGTATTCTCTTGGTTAGTGCCTTACATTGGGACAGATGTTCTAGCCTTGAAGCTATGATAAACAACACAGCCACGCCACTGTTTTTGTCGAGAGGCACTGAAATGCACCATAAAGCGTGACGTGCCCCCATCCAAAGTAGACTTAAAAAACGGGTTACGTGACAAGAGGCAGCAATCTAATTCAGCCCGGGATGGACTGTCAGGGCTAATTACACGTGATTGTGAGAGTGTGCCTCAGAGCCGAAAAATTTAATTTGCTATTGATTTGCTACTTAAATGCCTCACGTCCATTCTTATCATTATTACATGGAAGCCACATTGCCAATATGCAGAGACCCAACACATCAAAGCACAAGTCCAGGCTCAAGGTGCTTTCCTTAGCAAAGGAAAAAAAACATGAAACATTGGATTAATTCCTTTATATCAACTTGCCCCCAGAATATGGGGCCTCAGTCTGTCGGTCATACATGTGTGGGACAAGAAAACAAGCTGATTAATATTCATGTAAATTAATTTGACTACATACACTCTGATCCTGTTTCTCAGGGACCCCTCACAACCCCGCCATACCCAATTGAGCACAGCATATATACAAAGATAAACGAGTTAGATAAACTGTTGCAAGAGCCCCTATGTAAGAATATTGCGTGCGGAATTTGTCCAATCAGTGACACTGACACCGGAAATATGCAAATAAGGAAGTTAACCCTGGGTTTAGGAATGAACAGTGTGAAACGGCAGCGACAAATACCCAGGATCAATTGTTAACCTCGGGTGAATTATGAGTAATGCGAAACATCATTCAAGATAACCCAGGATTCAGTTTAAGTGGGGTTTAGAATGACCGAGGGTTAACTAGTTCAAGTGTGAAAATCCCTTATAGAGTCACCGTGAATTTGCCAAGTAAGACATGTTCCTGGATCAACATATTCTGTTGATCCTGGACATTCCTGTCAGAAAATGTAGTAAAACCAAACCCTAACTTATCCCTAAAACCAGAGAGAATGATAGGTGAAAAAGAGTGATGCAGAAGCCCTTTGTTGTAAGCCTAAACTTGACATAAACTGCAAACTTGTCCCTTAAATCTGATTTTGTTCCAGGAACATGTTGTACTTGGTGAAATGACGTTATACACACACAAAGTAAACACTGTACCTCTGTGGTGTTATCCAAACTATATATGTTTCAGTGCCCCAAGCAGCTCAACATACTATCGCCAAAACTTGTTGGACTAGCATCATTATTAGCTTGACAAGATGAGTAGTGTTAATTGTACAGCACTGGAGAGGACACAAGAAAGTATGTGAGACATGGGATATGTTTTAGAGAAAAGATGAGGTAGTGGGTGGCTGTGAATTAGAGGCATACATTGACTGGTATACGAGCACTGGAATGATGTTCTACCTGTTATGAACCTTAAAGATTTCCCTTCAGCAAGAATCTACCACAGCTCCTTCCAAGTCAACTCTTTCCAGGTGAAAACGTTCATTAAAGGGCCAGTTCACCCAAAAAGTGTAATTTACTCATCCTAATGTCATTATAAACCTTAGAATGTCTTTATGTCTTCTGCAAACACAAAAGAAGATATTTTAAAAAATCCTGATAAACAAAATATTTTGGTGCCAATTGACTTCCATTGTATGGACAGAAAAAAAACATTTCTCAAATACCATATGTATGTTCCACAGAAAAAAGCCATACAGTCTACTAATATATATTACAATTTGTATATATGTATGTATTGTAAATATTAATCTTATTTAATTGAACAATAGAATATTTAAAAACATTAACTTAGACTAATAAATGCTATAGAAAAATAATCGTTCATTGTTAGCTCATGATGCCTAAAAGTGAACATTAACTCATGGTTAATGTAGTCATACTTAAAATTATTTTATATTACTTAAATGATCTGTGTAAAAAAAGTCTGTAAAATAAAATAAGCGTTTTTGCTCATCTGCAGACAACTACAAGAAACATCCATTCAGGACACATTCTACTCCAGACAGAAGCACAAAATAATATAACTACTTTTAACTTGACATGGTGTCTACAACTGTGGCACTCATGACAAAAATAGCCAGCTGAAAATAGCCAGAAGTGACAGCCAAAGACATCCTGCAGCATGTAGTCCAACAACTTAACCAAAAATAAAGAAAATGCCCCAAGATGGCTTTAAACGATGATTTTCTCAGATGTTTAATGAATCAGCACATGTTTTTTAAAGAAATTACAGCCTTAAAATGGTCAAATTGATCTAAAAAAGAACCTACAGAGAACAATAATGATCAATGTCAACAGAGTGTAATTAATTGTAATATCCACTATAGTGTGCATGATTTTTCCACCAAAAGTAAGGCTCAAAACATTGAGCTATTTTTGTTTGTGCGTGGCTGTGTTTACCCCTGGAGACTGTGGCTGCAAGTGTAAAACCACTCCAGTCTTTGTAGCTGGGGCTGAGGTCACCAGACCAACATTGACCTTTGCAGTCCTATTTCAGTAATGGGCATTTGTCACTCTGTGGAGGCCGATGTGTGGTAATAGATTATTGACCATCGCACAAGTCTCATCTCGGCATGCGGCCAGAGCCCCACTGTTTTCTTTATCACCAGAACGGAAGCCTGCAGCCATGAAGAGAAGCACCTAATCCACATTTTACACTTCAAATGCCGAATTACACACATAATGCAGAGTAGCTGTAACATAGAGAGTGCTCTGCAGAAACACGGACATCATGTTTAGTTATCAGGTAACGCTTCTTCCAGCATCACTGGAGACATCTACTTGCTGCATTTGACTAATTTAACCTCATACTCTCATCCTGGCAATGGATTTTTTATGCAAACGCAGCCAGCCGGTATTGTATGTTACTCAAACACAGTAAGCAATTGTAAATCTCATTACATTCTATAGATAAAGTAGGATTATGCTTTTTGACAAGCATTATTTATAAAATTATATCTAAAGAAAAGAAAACAAAAAAATGAAAAAGATGAACTCTATCATTCAGAATTTACAGAGAAAAGCATTCTCATGATCATGAATTGAGCATTAATGTATTACAAACAACGTTAGAAACGAGATTAATATTTCTGCAACATTTTTGTTTTTACATAATCCAACGAAACTTTTCAAAATGTCCACTCTCTTTTAGGAATGCATAAGTACGGAAATTTGATCCAATAATAATAATTCATATTTTAAAGCAATAATGCATTCATTGGCCTATATTCGATTTTCAGTCTATTTTTTGTAAGACTGAAAAAAGTTACATTAAAAGTCCAGATCGCTCTACGCTTAAAACAACAGCAAACGTCTCCTACTGTATGAACCAATAAAGAAATTATAAATGTCTATCTATAACAAATTATAATAAAACAAAGAAAAAAGCAAAGTGCCAGTGTTCAGTTATGAATATAAACATACATGCACTGAAAAAACAATGCGTGTTTAAAAAACAGACAAACTAGAAATAATGTGGGATTGCATAGTTAATTGTCTCAATATATATCCTTTTAAATATATCAGCCAATTTTACCAATATATATAAAAAAAACAGTTATCAGTCAATACCAACTCATTTCTAGTTTTTTCAACTTCTGTAAAGGTCAAACTGTACACATGCACACTGATAACATGAAAGTGAGCTTCCGCAATCATAAAATAAGCTTTTGATGGGTTGTGATATCTGTTTTTTTATTCACTCAATTGTAACTTAGCAACAATGTTGCAAGATTAACAGAAATTCTGAAAACAGCAATTCTGTGTAAATCACTTAGATTTTGTATGTAAATAAATACAAACAAACAAAAAAATTAACTTACAATCTAAAAGTGACGAACAGAGCAATGAAACAGCGATGTGATTCGCTCTATGTTGTGTATTTTGTTTTTTGGCGCAGTCTGGAATTTTGATTATATGATAATTCATCTCTGAGCTCCAATTTACCCCCTGCTGCACGCTTTCTATGTTGGACCATTTTGTGAACGGTCCCCCAGAATGCTAAATGAGCAACTCGTTAAAAAAAGCCTGTCTTCCAGCTAAACCACATATTTATGGACATATTTGTTAGCTTTTTGTCAACAATAAACCTTTGGGCAAATGAGTGTCCATATGCGTTATTTTATGCTCAAAGAAAAGTTCTGTTCTGCTGAACTTTGTCTTGGAGTTCTCTCACAATTTAGGTTTGCATTGTATCGAATGACTTTGAGTCATACAGTATAAACAATTATACACTGAAGGTTTTGACTTTGGCCTGGGCTTTCTATAAGTGACCCCCTGCATTGTAATGGGTTTGACGTGGGACCTGAGGTCTGCAATATGTCCCTCTCTAGAACACTGTATAATAACTACCCGCTGTTCTGAGTCTCCGGCCCTGTCTGTCAAGCAATCTGGGGACATTTAGTGTTATTTCACCACTGCTTATTTAGCCACAGGAAGCCTATTAATGTCAGCAGGCTCCATCCTCTCTGAAAGATATCAAAAAGAGAGCTTGTGTCCCATTGTTTTAATATAGTGTATGTGCATTTGTGGCCACTACAACCGGTCAATAACTTTCTGTGAAAGTCATATTACATACATTAAAGATTTCAAACATGGATCCCCAATGCAAATACTAATAATGTGTATGACATCTAAATTGGCTCTTTTAGTTCTTCAAGAGTATTTCTGGCACTATCCCAAACATTTCTTACCCTTTAAGTGAACCGTATCCTCGACTATAGTACGCAGGTAATGGAAGACTATATTCTATTGGATGATACAATCTGCTGGCACAAAACAAAACACTTTGACTGGTTGTGGCAGCAGTGCCAACACAAAACATCATAGAATATTAACCCTTTTTGTTGTCTGGCATTAGTAGCAGATGGTGCCGCACATTGGAGCGAGATAACAGCTGTCAATTTCAAGGCACTGCCTCTAGTGGAGCAATTTTTTTTCTTTTTGTTGCCTCATAGGGAGCTGGAGATAATTTTTAAAAACATAATAACCAAAACCGATACACTTCTTCACCCTGACGAATTCCCTTCCCTGAAAAATCTCAGATGTATCAGTGTATACGCGCACAAGTACACAAAAGCTGGACCGGAGGTGGTGCACTATGGGGAGAAGCCAGTAGTGGCTGCCCTAGTTGTCTTGAACATCACATAAGCCTCGACTGTTCCCTTGAGTCGCCGACTCCTTTTAAATTAAAACTGAATACTCCTAATAAATTCCTCATTGTGGGTTCTCAAAGCACAGGAAAGTTGCATTTCACCCAAGTGGCGGCTTGGGAATTGTCCTCCTAACCCACTCCCGTTCTTCTGATTTACATGAGAAAGGCACAGGGGCTCGGAGAACTGGCCCCAGAGCGGAACTGCTCCTCATTTATTCATTTCTTTACCAACATCACTCGCTTTCCATCAGGGGCTACTGAGGAAATCATAGTAGCAATTTAGATTTAGTTTAACATACTCCCGGGGAAAGAGGACAGGGAATTGCCTCTGTGTAGCGTGTCTGCTTCCCCACATTCAGCACAGGCGATAGCAGTCGAAAAGGCAAGAGGCAAGAGTGGTGTTCAGCCTCAGGTAAACAGAGAAAAACTACATTTCTTTCTGCTTTACAGCTAGATTTAACTCCTCAAAGTACCTCAATACCCACATAATGACTTTAAAACCGAGTGACAACGTAGTTAGGCACATTGGCTGATAGCCGATCATACACGCTACGTGGCTCAATTGCACACCTGGTTTGAGAGCGCTTCGACACACCATAGTCAATTCTAATACAAGCTCCTGAAGCAGATATTCAATCACAATGGCAAAGTTTCCTGATCAAATGGAATGCATCAATTCAGCACTTGAAGGAAATCAATTTGGAATTGACCTCAGCTCTCTCATCATCCAGGGTGACATTCCCTCTTTATATGCCTGTCTGCTTTTGCACTCATCAGCAGCACAGCTCAGTACTGGAGTCAGGTTGGCCTTAAGATCATGCAGAATCAGTGTTTGTTACGCAATGGCTCTCTTTCAAAACCTAGTGAGCTGCCTTGCTATCTCCCGCCAACATAGGGAGCTGCCTTTTGAGAGTGCATCCTAACTTAAATGGAACCTCAAGCGATTTGGAAACTCTAAATAAGCACATACACCCCATAAAATACATTACATGACCACATAGTAGATTCAACTTACCATTGAATGTATTACATGCATGTTCTTATCCTTCTAAGAAACTGAACAAGAGGAGAATATGAGTCCATGCAAGATTTTAGCTTTGCAATACCGTAGTATGGGGGTTTTAATGCTTTATTAAACATGACAACTAACATAATAAATCGAATACTCAGAGTCAGATACACAAATTATTACATTTTGACAGTAATGGAGAAAATTACCTCAGTAACCTGTTTCCTGAGTTTCCTTTGTACCTAGTTTCCCGCCCGTCATTAGTTGTCATGGACACTCATTCAATCATCACACCTGTTCATTATTTTGTCATCATCACAGTGCATTTAAGTTCATCTTTGTGCTCCATTTAGTTGTCCGGTATTGTTGTGTTCTACACGCTGTCAAGTTGCCTTTCTTCATTTGGATTGCTTGAGTTTGTTTACATACAGGCTCTAGCACAGACTATAGGGAATGCGGAGGTACGTCACGCCGTGTTGCATTATGGGACGTGGCCACCATCTTTACAGGCACGATCTCTGCTTACCTTCGGTATAATAGTGGGTGTTTGGCTAAAACGAGGTAAAATTGAAGAAGAATGGAAGAAATGGAGATGTTTAAAGAAAAAGAGAAGGGGACCTACTGGGATAAACTAAAAGCCACTGTCAAAAAACTATTTGGACAAACTATCCGCAATAAAAAAACGTTGCAACATCTGATTTAGTTTTGGTGTTCGAAGCCTATGCTAAGTTGATTACATAAAGTTCAAGCTATTTTACCTGAAAAGCAGCTCTCGTAGTTAATGTTAGCTTGCTATTTTCAGCATATGTTAAGTTTTCATAGGTTGTGCAAAATTGTACATTACTTTATAATGCCACAAGATGTGGTAACTTGTTAAATACAACTGTGCCTTATTGTCAACATTTAATGCTGACACGTCTAAAAATGAGAGTATTTGGTCGTTTATTTTAAAAATTTGATGTATATTTGCCCATTGTTATGTGTACTTAAAGGGTCTTTGTGGTTGCAATCAGTACAGAAACAGAGAAGTCACTTAATGTATTTATTAAGCAGATATATAAAATCATGATTTTAAAAAAGGCATGTAAAAAGATGTACAAAATTTTAAAGCAAATTGTTAATTGAAAATAAATAGAATTTGATTCATGCAATGTGTCCTGGCTTTATCATCTGCTGCTAACATTAACCGCAAATTCAACATCATTCATCAACTATCCTCCTAAATGTTAGTCATCGAGAAATATACAATACACAACCTCTTGCTTTGTACAACTTAAAACAAACGTAGTATGCAGTGGAGGACAGTAAGTAAAGTTTTTCCTCATGAGTGCGGCGATCCGGCGTCTTCTCGTCAGCTCCTCGACCTGCTTCCCTTGTTGTTTTTCCAAGAAAGAAAGGTGAAAAACATACTCCGTTGTTCAGTTTCCTCCCTGAACGAACGTGTGACCTGCTATGGCAGTTGAACTGAACAACCATATCGACGTTTATTAAAATCTCGACAGAAAATCCAAACACAGCCTCCAACACATGCATTTAAATACAGCGGTATTGGGCGCGATCCTGTAAATATGGCGGCGGACCCATAATGCAACACGGCGTGACGTCATCTCCACATTCCCTATATATCATCATATATATTGCCGACTGTACTATCAAGTTCATCCTGAAATGGTCTCCAATTGTAGTATTTTCTGCCACAATTTGACATTTTTCCACTCAAACGCTGAAACAACTGTTTATACATAGCAGTGTCCATGACTGTCCAAAGCATGTGAATATGAGGCACGCAACTGATTATCTTTTGCCAATGTGGGGTTAACATTGTAAAAGATGAGCTAACCCTGCTCCGGAGCAGGGTTTCATTACGCTGGGTAAAAAGCGTTGCTAACCCCGCTTCTAAATTACAAGTGTGAAACATTCATTTACCCAAGGTTAAAAAGTGAATGACGTTAACCCAGGGTTATACACAGTGTGTAAATCCCTAATGAGAACAGCCTTCATCTCATGCAAGTGTACACCATTCAGATGAGTCTTAACAAAAACACAATTTGTCTTAAATGTGTAGAACTTTTACAATTAGCCCCAAACTAATGCACCATTAAAATGCAGTATATATGGGCAGCTCACAAGGTTTTGTAACTGCTAATATTGTAAATATTCCCAGTGATGGATTTTTTTTTTTAAATGTTGAATACTGGTTACTATTAATTTGCTGAATGTTCAGGAACTTGATAAGCAATGTGACCAGACAGTACAAGAGTACAATATCATATACATACATTATCATAAGCTGACCTGGGTATAAATACTCCCTATGCGGAGGAAGGCTTTGGGCTACAAATATTTATTTGCTGCATAACAATGCAAAAATCTCTCTCTTTCTCTCGTACTTAGATGCACAGTACAGCTTAAAAGAAAAAGCATTTAATTTACATAAAAAAGGTTTTCATTTTCATAATTAGCATACTTTACTGTTCAGTTCCTCAATACATCCTCCTTAGCTCCCCCTGTTATTTATCTTAAATGGTATCCTCCCCCAGAAAGATTAATTGAAGCTGGAATAAAACAAAATGGCTCCCAGGGGTGGACGACTGTTTGTTATTCATGTTGGTCTGAAAACGGCAACAGTAAATCCTCTAAGTTGTTGTTAAGCTGGGGTATTACCATATGTGTGCCATTTCCACAGAGTGACAGCCCCCTTGGATCAACTGGGGACTATTGATCCTACAGCACTCCATTTCAAGTTAATTGTGCTTGAAATGAGGTGCGCACTCTCGAGCATACCTTTGTTTGAAAGGTGGTTATTTATTTTTATTTGGCCGGATGTTGATATCTGCAAAACAGGAAATATTCTTTTCTCTCTCTCTCTCTCTTTTTTTCCTAGAGCTGTGATTATCCTACTTCAATCTGTCAATACCTGAAATGCATCTGAAGCTCTTTGTTGCTCATCTACATCTGTAATAACGTAATTTGGCAAAACACTTGTCATAGCTAAACATTCACCCTCCACCAATGGCAAATTTAAAGACATTGTCTAAACAATATATACACATGAGTGAGGTAAAGTTAATTAAGCATAAATAAAGAACTGATTCATCTCATTTAACTTCCAAACTTTTACTGCTTTATTCAATTTTGTGAAAGTAAATGGATCAATTAAAGCTTAAACAGCATTTTAGGAAAAGCATCCCCTTACTTTGCGATGCAGTAAAAACATGAGAAATCATTTTCCAGCCATGAGGAACAAATAAATTGCACTTAAACCAGGCATTTCACTAAGAGGAAGATAATGTGCAGCCATTTATTGTATACCGTTTCTGGGGATTTTCCTTCTCCAGCCGAGTTAAACTTTAATTTCTGATCAGAGTATAATGTGTCTCATGCAGGTGGGTATGAGACACCACCCAGAGACTGAAAGTCAAAGCTCTATACGCTGTTTAATCTCCGTCATCATTAAGACCAAAGCCGATTAACGTATGCGCCGCATGTGAGGCTGCGTACCTTTGACTCCTAACAAGGCGTACAGTAACAGGATGCAAAGAAATAAGGCAAAGTACACTCTCATTAGTTACAAAAAAGGAGGAGAGGAAAGGGGGGGTGGGGGTGTAGGATAAGCTCAGTTACAGAGCAAACAGTGGCACTTGCTTGGATTAGAGTCCTAAGTGGCTGGCGTTTCCTAATCCCCACTGAGAGATGGTGGTGAATAGAAGGGAAATGAGAGTGGATCTAAGAAAGAGAAATGACAAAATATGACTCGCTCCTACATGATGATCAGGGCTCGTCCTCAGGCGTCCTGAGCCCCAAAACACACTTTATTTTCCTGAGCAATTACTGCTGCTCCTCGGGTTGGCTGAAGGTATGGGGCCGTATTTGAAACAATATTACATCTAAACAAATAAAGGGGATGTAACAGACTACATTAAATAGACAAGCATATTGAGGTAGGATTTAATTTGCATGCTAGATTATAGTGATACTGGTGGCAGAGTGGCCTCAGGGGCGGCGGCGTTATTAATAGGATCTAGTCTCTTAAAATCCATTAAGGCAATTGAGCGGACCCATATATAATCTGATTTCAAATCCACCATGAAAATGCTTAACCAGTAGCCTCTGCCCCAGGCTGGCCTTCTCGCCAGCTGAATTCCATGCCAAGCAAAGACGGGTGAGGCAAACCACCCACAGGCACAAGCCCACACAGAAAAGATTCTCATTCGCATAAATGAGACAGACAGACAGATAGATTTGACAAATAGATTTGACAAATAGAATTGACAAATCCCAGAAAACTATTCAGAGAGTTAAGGACAATGACCAAAATACTTATACGCTATCTGGTGTGAAAGGACTGACAAATTTTCACTAAATTAAGGTTAAGATGGCACAAAGAAACCAATTATTAGTGAATAATGATGTAAATTTAGGGCCCTATTTTAACGATCTGAAACACAAGTATCAAACACAAAACGGGATAAATTGCGCCCCACGCAAATCTAAAATGGGTTGGTCTGAAGAAGCTACATTACTCAAAGGTGTGGTTTGGGCATAACGTGAAATAAACCAATCAGAGCGTCATTTCACATTCCCTTTAAAAGGAGACACGCTTGTTCCATGGTGGATTGTTATTATGATGGCGGGTTTGCCATGCGGACGCCAGGTGCGGTTCACAGCTGAGGAGACAGACGTTCTCGCCAGGGCCGTAAAAGACAGAGAAGTGACATTGACTACGTTTACATGCAGCCAATAACCCGTTCAAAACCGAAATATTAGCAATAACCCGGTCGCGCACGGCCATATAAACACCGGCAAAAACCCGAATATGCTCATATCCCGGATTTTAAAAACCCGGATATGATCCCTGGGGTACCCTTTTTCTAACCCGAATTTTTGGTCATGTAAACGCGTATCGGCATATCCCCATAGTGATTTGTGTTCTGCGCATGTTCTATTCGCACAGAATCTTGGTCTTGAGTAGAGGAACTTCTCTGCGCATACAAGAACCCGCGTGCAGTATACCGGAAGTAAACATGGCGAGACGCAGCACAGCATACTTTTGGAGCAAGGTCAGTACCAGCACCAAAGCGCAAACAAAGGCGATCGCTATCTGCCCTGAGCTATTCATTATCCGCGTGCTGCTGCTGTTGTTGTTGTCTTTGGATACAGGAAGAAGAATCGGAAATGACGCATATTGCGTCTCACGGTACTGATCCACTTTTGCGACACGACTGAAGCGTGGTGTCGCGACGCCTCCCTACTTTTGTAAGTTGATGGATGTTCCTCAAGTTTACCGCTATGGGTGTGGTTTTGACCTAGCGGCCAGTCTAGAACAAAGGCCCCTCGAGAGACTACTTCTATAGGCTATATGCACGCATAAGTTCCGCATTTGACGCAAGGATGCTCTTCCGTTTCCGGTTGGGGAGATTAAAGCGGAGGAGAACTGAGGAAAACGGGATTATGGCAGAGTCTTCAAAATGTACTGTCCTCCCGTCTTTGAAACAAAACTTTCATATGTTTAGATGTAATTTTATATATAGTTATGTTTATTTCATATAATTTTAAAAAGAAGCATAAACACAACGAGGGGTGTCTGTTTTGTCTGTTTTTGTGACTAACGTTTCTTTAGTATAACCATGGAGTATAAAATTCAATATAAATTCTTGGTATTGCATTGGACTCTACAATCGGCGGAAGTTATCGAGCATCCTTAACCCTTCACCGGAAATACCGCCGTGCATAGAGCCCATTGGATAGACGCGTCGCGTTTGATGGATTTGCATAAAGATGGGCCTCAGCCAGCTTTTTGACATGCAGCATTTTTCCAATGAACCGCTGCCTTCCCGGGATGTTTTGCGGGCATGTTAAAGTCACGTGACGTCACCCATAGGAATAAAGTGGAGTGTGGCACGGCAGAAGTGTCGCACGGACAAGTGGATCTGTACCGTCAAGGTTGTCCGTACGTCCAGACGCTAACCGTGCGTCACCGTTTACATCGGGATATTGCAATTCCATGTAGGAGTAACTCTCTCTGCTCACGCATGTAAACGGGTTATTCCTAATGTTTGAGAAACACGAATAGTGACCTTAACCCGACCATAACCCGAATATTGACTGCATGTAAACGTAGTCACTGTATGGGGATGGGAGAAACCCACCCAAATCAGCTTCGGTTAAACAGTCGTATAATAATTTGGGTAAATGTGTAAGCTAGATTTATGACTTGCTATTTTTTCACATCTTCATGGACACCACAATGATTTCCCTCATGAGGTAATATTTTTCCTTGTAATTATATGTATGGTTTGCAAAAATGGGAACTGCTGCATTTGTGTAAATGAGAGAAGCAAAGTGTATGCGCATTGTGCACACGCTACATTAGGGACAAGCATGCGCCCTTAAAATAGCATCTGAATAACGCGCCACTGACTTTAGGCTAGGTTTTTCCTGGTCTGTGGTGGAATTGTTTTCTGAATCTGCAAAATAGCACCAGGGAACGTTTGCACCAGAACAAGCCTCCTCTTTTTGCTGAACCGCCCCCGGGAGCGCAAGTTCATTCCCTAATTTACCGTTGTGTGTCTATGGAGGGAAAAGTCTGGTGTGCCCGGGTTCAAAATAGGAATGATACATGCCTCTGTGTACAAAGTCAATTGCGCTGGGTGCAATATAGGGCCCAATATGTGTTCCACACATTAAGCTTTTGTACAGCTTCAGAACATTCAAAATATAGTGAAATGAGTCATATATGGACCACTTTTATGGTGTTTCCCCCCTTTTTGTAGTAGATAGTTTGCTGTATATTGTACAGAAAAGACCTGTGTTTAAATTTCATTAAAAACATTAGGTTAAGTATCAATTAAAAAAATTGTTAGAGATACTGGATTTACAACAGGCTCTGTTGTTGCTGTCGGTCATATCCCAAAGGCAAGAGATGCAAAGCTGTGTGAGAGATGGGCAGATCTCTCAGGGCTGTGTATGAAAGAAGGTGGAGAGGTTTCTGCTGGCAACTAAATCCCTGTTTGTGAGCTTGGTAAAACACACCGCTGGAGGCACTCAGTTCTATGCCCCCAGTACACACGGCCTGACATGGTCAGGGTCATGCCTGAGTGCCTCGGCCTGCCGTCCTTTTGCAGCCACTCTCCTCTCTCACAGCTGGGGTGGCAGGGGGATAGACAGCTAGAGAGCAGAGCTTCACACCGGCCAGCTGCACAGGGCAGGAGGATGCACCCGCTTTGGGGAAAATTCATGTTGTTTATAATTGGGGGCACAACCAGAGGGGGATGAGGGAAAGGGGAAATGAACGTCAACCAGCAAGACAGTGAACATTAATGCATTGTATATATTCAGTCTAGCCCTAGACCAAACTGATTTTATTGAATATTAAGTGAAGTAAAACATTTAAATGTATTAAATATAAACAAATATCTAATACACATATATATGTGTGTGTGTGTGTGTGTGTGTGTGTGTGTGTGTGGTGTGTGTGTGTGTGTGTGTGTGTGTGTGTGTGTGTGTGTGTGTGTGTGTGTGTGTGTGTGTGTGTGTGTGTGTGTGTGCTTGTTTTTGTGATATATGAGGACACAAATGTGTATAATGACATGGGTATTACACTGGTATTACAACTTACACGTGAAATATGAGGACATTGCATGCGTCCTCATATTTCAAACAGATTAAAAATCATAAAAAACTATGTTTTTTTAAAAAAATCCAGCATGTCTCCTGTAAGGGGTAGGTTTAGGGACAGGGGCAGTGTAGGGGGATAGAATATATAGTTTGTCCAGTATAAAAACCATTACGCCTATGGAATGTCCTCATAAGTCACAAAAACAAACGTGTGTGTGTGTGTGTATGTGTGTGTGTATGTGTGTGTGTGTGTGTGTGTGTGTGTGTGTGTGTTGTGTGTGTGTGTGTGTGTGTGTGTGTGTGGTGTGTGTGTGTGTGTGTGTGTGTGTGTGTGTGTGTGTGTGTGTGTGTGCTTGTTTTTGTGATATATGAGGACACAAATGTGTATAATGACATGGGTATTACACTGGTATTACAACTTACACGTGAAATATGAGGACATTGCATGCGTCCTCATATTTCAAACAGATTAAAAATCATAAAAAACTATGTTTTTTTAAAAAAATCCAGCATGTCTCCTGTAAGGGGTAGGTTTAGGGACAGGGGCAGTGTAGGGGGATAGAATATATAGTTTGTCCAGTATAAAAACCATTACGCCTATGGAATGTCCTCATAAGTCACAAAAACAAACGTGTGTGTGTGTGTGTGTGTGTGTGTGTGTGTGTGTGTGTGTGTGTGTGTGTGTGTGTGTGTGTGTGTGTGTGTGTGTGTGTGTGTGTGTGTGTGTGTGTGTGTGTGTGTGTGTGTGTGTGTGTGTGTGTGTGTGTGTGTGTGTGTGTGTTGCAAAATATACAATTTTTCACAATAGTGTATCCCATTGTATTTTTTTTGCTGTTTATTCATTGTGTGTTAAGTTCCCTTTATTATTCTTAATAAAGTTTTTAATGTTGTTTATATGTCTATGTGGTGTTTTTAATGTACTTTAAGACAAACCATGTGCAAATGTATAAGACAACACCATTGCAGAATATTTTCTCCTTAAAACTGCAGCGGGAAAAAACTGCAGTGGTGTTTCTGACGTCACAAACTACATTGTAACCAATCACGCCAATCACTTTTGCATATCATTAACACTGAACTGGCAGGGGAGTCTCGAGAGATGCCAGGTTATCCCGTATATATTTTTGTTGATATGAAAAATCAAATAGATTTAGCAATATAGCTGGTGCATTATGTATAATGATGTTATGATAACTATATGCCTCCACCGACGTTCTGAGATTTGGATGATTGTTAGTAAGCAGCTGTCTAAATCTGAGGTGGCGAACGGTAACATGGTTTGTGTAGCATTAGCAACACATTATTAGCTATTTGATAACAGTCAAGCAAAAGGCTAATCATATTAATTACCGTTATGTGTCCGACGTTGTAAAGAGCAAAACCATTGTGCAGCATTTACCTCAGTAAGTTGACATAGGCTAAGTGAATCTCTGAGCTGGTCTGAGCGAGTGTTGGCGGGTCTAATTAGCATATTCAAGGATCCTAGTATACTAAATGAAGCAAGGGTGTAAAGTTGCATTCAAGCTATTTTAAGGCATGAAAGAATTTTGTTTCACAGATCAAAACGTGTCATTTTTTGACTATGTCATTTTGGTGATCAAAGATTAGTTTTCAGGGATAAAATTATTGACTGGATGGATGGATGGATGGATGGATGGATGGATGGATGGATGGATGGATGGATGGATGGATGGATGGATGGATGGATGGATGGATGGATGGATGGATGGATGGATGGATGGATGGATGGATGGATGGATGGATGGATGGATGGATGGATGGATGGATGGATGGATGGATGGATGGACCTAAAGTCTTGACATTTTCAGATTCATGCAAAAAGTTTTTTAAAATGTCTACCAAGTGCTTCCCTCTCCAGTGACACATTTTGAACATAACAAAGGCGGTCCTAAATTACAGCCATGTTCTTTTCCTATCTGAATCTCATTATCCGATATTGCAAGAGCAAGGTTTGCTAACAGTTCATGCCTTAACACACAAGGGAGAGACAGCGCGTAACCGCATTTCAGACACAAACGCTCCCGAGTGCCATGTTGTAGCAACAGTATCTTGAAAAATAAGAGCGGTTTTGTCTTCTTCCAGAAAGAAGCCCCCACCAGACCCTGCCTCCTGACAGCTGACCGTGCTGCAGTTTGCCCATCACTGATTAATAAAATCTCCATTCTCCCGGCCGGCACCCAACCGGCACATACCTCGTCTGTGGATGTTGACAACAACATCACTGAGTGAACCGTTCAGCGTGGATACAATAGCATTAAGTACCGAACAAGGCTCAACGGCGAACACAAGCGCAGATTTCATTTGTAAAACACAGACCACAAAAAAAAAACTTAATCGGACGAGGCAATTAGCAGCGTTCTTCCTGAGGATTTTGCTTTACCCCTAACCTTTACACAACAGTTTATGTCAAAGGATTTGTCACCTCCACTGTGAGGCCGTCTTGGCTTTTCAAAAATACATAATAGGAGGAAAGAAAGGGGGGGGGGGACTCTTCCAAGCCTCCGCTGAGGATTTGGAAACTTATATAACTCCCAATTATCAAAACTTCTCCAGGCAGCCTCACAGTCCTCTGCACTGTTTATATGACTCACAAAATATCTAATACTCAACTGTGTATAATGCCACTGTGGCCACATGACTGCAGAAAAGGCTCTTGCGCTTTCTGCCCCACTGAGTCAGGCATAATAGGTGTCTTGAAGGCTCCAGGCTCAGGCCAGCAATGCTAACAAAGCCTGGGTGGCTTGCAGGGAAGAGCATGTCTTCAAGCAACTTGCCAAAAACTCATTTTCAGGAGCACTCAGGGATTTCCTCAGGATGCTTTGGTGGTGTTACTACATGGCAGGCTTTAGATATCATGGCGCATGAGGGATCTAGGGATGCATCGCACGAAAATGACCAAAATAAAAGCTGAAAAGCTTAACAAAAGAATTTTTCAAAAAGGCAAAATATTTAGAATAGAATGAAAATAGACTTTTCTAAGTTTCTTAAATTTGTTTTGTTTGAACACAATCTCATGGCAATACTATTTTATATTGTAGTGAATTGGCGGCTAATTTTCAGATCTCTTTAAACGTTTTCGTACAATCTTCGTATGCCCCAGTGATAGGTATGTTTAGGGGTGGACCTTAATGCATACTTTTTTTTTCTAATAATTGTACATTTTTGTACAATTAACATCATACAAATGTATTCGAGATCGTCACCTTGAAACATTTTCGCATGATACCATGTTGGTGAATTCTACAAATCAGACAACATTTGCACCTGCCTCTGTAGGTCAAATAAATATTCTGTAGAAATGAACAGGGGGAAAAATTGGGTATTAACTTTTGACATGAGGGATCTAGGGTGCATCACATAGAAATGGCCAAAATAAACACTGCAAAGCTGAAATTTAACTAAAGAAAGATCCAAAACTGCATAAATGTTTAGAATTTAATTTAAAAAAAATTGACTTTTCTAAAATTTGTTTTGTGCGAATTCTACAAATAATTTGCACCTGCCTCTATAGGTCAAATAATAACACAGTCCCTCTGGATTAAAAACATTCTGTGGAAATCAACAGGGGAAAAAATGGGTATTATCCTCAATGGAGACCGCCCACCTATCACTGACCGAATCTTTCACTTTTCCTCTCTCGATCGCTCTCTTTCCCCTTGACTCTTGCTCTCTCTCTCTTTAGGCCCACGTTAATGTACCTGTTTACCTGATGGGTGGTCTTGAGCCGGGCTCAAATAAAGCCCCTTTCCCTGCAGATCTAAGTGTAGAGTAGCTGCTAATCCGATTTCAGGAAACAACCAAGCCGCCCTCTAGCTTCCCAGCTTATTTCTACACCGCCAGAGGGAGGAGGTGAGGCGGGGGTGCGAGGGGGGTGCATCATTCAGCAAATATTCCGAGCCAGACTTTGGGACCACCTAACCTGTGGCTTTTATTGCCGACCCCGTAATGAGGAGGGGAATATTACCTTTTCACTGCCTGTGCTTTCTTAACTATGCTCTGCCCTCGTGGGGACATTACAGTGGCCAAATATAAAGCCGGTTTTCATGGAGCCCGGGCTTATCTGGCCTCAGAAAGTATGTGAGACATGCCAGTGAACAAAGGCCCGTCTCTCTGCCAGCAAGCAGGGTGAGGGGATCTCTTTCACTGGCCACAGATTGCCCTGTGTTCCCTTAATTGACAGACCCTGGCTGGAATGGGACAAAAATGACATGCAGCTGCCCCTGGCCCAGCTTGCACAGGTAGACCACCTTTCAGCAGGGAAATTGTCTCCAATCCTCTATTCTGCATGGAGGTCCTCTAACCTAAGCCTGAAAACCATGGCTGAGAATTTATGATAAAAGCATTCAAAAAGCATTCATTTCTAATAATAAAAAACAATATATATTATATATATATATATATATATATATATATTAAACGATGCACTGACCAAAAAACAAAACAGCTAATTTCTATTAAACATCAAATATAAAATATTTAAAAATAAAAATAAAAATGATGCATGGCTGACCAAATGCAAAACACGTTCATTTATAATATCAAAGATAAAAAATATATAATCATAATAATATTTTTTTTTATTTTAAATTTAATTTGGTATTTTCATGTGCACAAATGTGGTTGTCCAGGTCTAACTGCAATAACACAGTGACTCTATGACAATGAGGATGAAGAGGGCTGAATGTGGCTTTCTCTATTTAAGAAGAACAGATCCATTCCAGACGATCCATCCTCCGGTCTAACAGCGTCTGCCCAGTTTGGGGAAAGCATGGCCTCAACTGGTCAAACACAGGCAATGCAGTTCCTTAAACAATCCCCTCTAAAGCATTTACATTTATATCAAGCTATATTTATGCCTGATCATTATTTTAAATTCCACTTCAAGATTTTTATTGTACACCTTGGTTTGTTTACTGAAAATTAAAGAAAAAGTATTTTCACTCTTAAAACAAGAACTCCATTTCCAAACTGCCATGAATTAATTAAATCATACATGCCATCATGCCTTAACATAACATACCATTTGAGTTTCTATTCTGGTTGAAATCAAGCCTCTGCTACTGACACATTACAGGTTTCAATCCACACCTCACAGCTCCAGAATAACACATCTTCAATGTTCACTAAACAGTGAAGAGCTCAACACATCAGCAGACAGGCGACACCAGCTCACGTGTGTTTCAGCATGGGCCGGTACATGTGACATACTGTATACGATGGCATCAGAACACGAGAGTGTCACTGCTGATCCCTGATGTACTGTCAGATGTCAACAGACCCCAGGGGTGTCTCTTTCTGCTGGGAATACCAGCGACCATACGGCATCTGTCGCTGCCGCTCAAATCGCCGAGTCTCACCCACACCACGCCAGACCTGAGCTACAACACACACACTGACGGACAGATTTAATAAGCTCTTCAGGCTCTTGCAACCTTTACTTATTTTTGTTGGGTTTTTAAGATTGAAAGATTTTCCCATTTCTTTTATTAACCATTATAACTTTCTAAAAAAAAATTAAAATCTGCATTTAGCATATTATTTGAAATTAGAGAAACAGGACCTAGGTGTCACATGGGAAAGATCAAAAGATATTGTGTTTATTGTCCAGTTGCACTAATCCTTGTTTTCTTTAGCAGTGATTTTGTATGTTGGTATTTAATTTTTTTAATTGAACACACTGGTCATAAAGTTAATATTCCAAATTGAAATCATTCTATTTTTGCTTTAGCTGTTGTTGGGTAAACAACTGAACACAAATCACACACAGTACAAAAGTTTGGGGTCAATTTTATGTCAATTTTTTTATGTTTTTGAAATGGCAGATTTATTTGACCAAAAATACAGTAGAACTGGAATATTGTGGAATTTTTTTACGTTTTTAAAAAAAAAAATCTATTTTAAAATGTAACATTTCTATGATGTAAAAAAACTGATTTTTTTTTCTCAGTGTCATGTGATCCTTAAGAAATCATTTTAATATGCTGATATGGTACTCAACGATTTTATTTTGATTTTTTATTATATTAATGACATTTCTTTTTTCAGGATTCTTTGATGAACAGAAAGTTCAAAAGAGCATAAGTAGAAATCTATTTGTATCAGTGTCTTTACTGTCACTTTTGATCAATTTAATGTTTCCTTGCTGAATAAAAATATTAAAATAGATTTTTTTTAAGAAAGGTTAATATGCATTCTAAGGACTAGGGTATCTTTCATTAACAGATGAGGTAAGTTTAGCATTTTTAGGTATTTTTTTGTTTATAATATACTAAATTCTATTTTTCCAGAATAGTTTTTGTTATTGTCTTGTAAATAATTGCAGTATTTATGAATTGTTTGTTTCATTAAAATGTTTTACTGCTTACATTTTGTTAAGCAGATCCAAAGTGCCTTGCAAATGAGGAGAAAAATCAACACGAGTGCAACAATATGTAAGTGTTGTGACTTGTCTAGCAACCTACACATAGCACGTTTAAAAAAAAAAAACAATTTGAAACCAAATAAAATAGTAAGGGTTAGTATTAGACAGTCTTTAGCCGTTTCTTGAAAATGGAGCTGCTCTACTGGAGTATGTTGTCACAAAAGGTCAATGTGAGTTCAATGAGCTAAAAAAAAATCAGGGGCAATACTGGAAATAGCTTTTGTAGTCTTTATGATGTGCGTCTATAACTGACTGTCACAAATAAGTCTGCCATAAGAAATACTCACCGTGTAAAAGTGTGACAACCTGCCCCAGTTTCCCCAATGCTAAAACCAAAAGTTATTCCTTTAGGTCAACACTCGACCAAATTCAACACAAAAGTTCTTTGAGACAAACCATTCAAACACATGTGCATATCTTGTATATTGGAACCAGTGAGGGTAAAAAGGCCCACACAGCAGCAGAGGTAACTCCAGATGGAGAGAGATAAAAGACTCCCATCTCGGCCCAGCCTCACTGTTACCTGAGGAACACCACTGAAGTCAATAAAAGCCCTCTTGTGTCTGTCAGAGCTCTTTCACTGCTCTCTTTGATGGCCCATCACTCTACTGTTGCTCAGAGATGACCTTGATCCCACACTTACTCCACTGCTGGGGGAAGAGTCTGTAAACACTCGCTATGCAGTCCCACTCTCAGACGCTTAACAGCCCCACACATTACAAACAATGGTAAATAACACATGGCTTTGAATGTGAACGGCCCATTTTCTATGGTACCAGGGTGTCTGCACAGTCCCTTTGGGTGGGAGTCGTCTTTACCTGTGTCTGGATATTACAGCACCCTGATAAACACTCTGTAAATCAATGATTAACCATTTTACAAACAAAACAACATATTGAATCTTGGGGTAAATGTTGTTGTTTTTTTGTGCACTTTCTAGATACATTGGCTTGCAATGACCAAAGTGCTTCTATTTTTCTTGGGAAAGTTTCAATAAAGTCAAGTCAACTGTAAAAAAAAAAAATATATATATATATATATATATATATATATATATATATATATATATATATATATATATATTATATTTATTTATTTATTTATTTATTTATTTATTTTTTTTTACCATATTACTGCATTGTAACTATATTTATACTATTGCCAGTTGGATATAAGTATATATGTCCAACTTTACCGCATTCATACAGTATACTCACGTAGGGAAATATATTAGGGGTGCAACAATATGTATCGTGGATAGTGACAATATGTATTGGGTATAGTTCGTCCAAAATTAAAATTACTGTGTGTGAAAAAATTTAAGTTAACAGAGTTTTAGTGTCAGTACTACATTCAACTACTATATATATATATATAATGTTGAATATAGTGTAAAATAATGCAATGGGGGAATATGTGTGGGTCCTGATAATGCCAAATGTCATATGTTACCAGTAAAAAGTGGCCTACATTTATTTTAAATACATCTAGTCAGTGAAAGAGTGCAAAATCATTCTGTTTTCAGCTATTCTGGTGTCACTATTGTCCTGTGCATTGGGTTATCAGCACCAAGTCCAAGCCTATACATTTCCATACCCAATGTAATATCTAATTTAGAATTTTAATCAAAAGTAAAAAAAAATGTTAACCTTTTACCATATGTCTTGGAGTATCACAATAATATTGTATCGTGAGTTTAGTATCGTGATATGTATCGAATCGTGACATGAGGGTATCATTACACCCATATAAACATATATGTATATAAACTATATTTACGCCCAGCTCTAATCTGCTAAATGCGACTATAAGGAATGAAGATATTAAGATAGTATAAACATCAACATCATGATTTTCTGTAAAGCTGCTTTGAACGTGTATTGTGAAAAGCTTTATATAAATAAATTTGACTTGACATTTTTTTGTTATAACAAACAAAACAAACAAAAACCAAGAATAAAATAACAAATCTAATTTGCGTCATTCAAATGACTGAGCCTTAGGCTTAAGATATTGTCTGAGGACCATGTCTATTTTAAAATAACATGTTTTCTTTGCCTTTGTTGGTGAAAATGCTCAGGTAGGCTGAGATGGAGAGGCACAGATCTCCAGACTGACCACTGGGTATAAATGACCTCTCCACTGGCTCCTGTGGAACACTCAAAGAAGCGAGTCTCGTCTCAAGCACATAAAATGTTATTGCGTGCTCAGTGGAGCTCTAACCAGGGCACCAACAATAGCCATCACCACTAAAGAGCTTTCTGGCTCCAGTGGGGAGCTAATGAAACTAAAAGAAAACAGCTCTAATACTGCCGCTGCTGGAACCCAAAATGGCCTTGACAATTAGGAGTCGTCTTGACTCAGAAATGTTTCAGAGCAAATTCTGCTTTAGGTATAACAAATTTTGCTTTGTAGGATGACATATTTTCAATCCAAATGACATACTCTGCTGAAATACAACTATATAACATATTTCCAACACAAGCCTGTACAGAAACTGTATTTTCACACACTGTAAAATTTTTAGTACACTAAAAAATGCTGGGCTGTTTCATGCCATGTTTGTGTCAAATTCACCACACTGGTTAAAATTTTTTGTACACTAAAAAATGCTGGGCTTTCATCCCTGTTGTGTAAATTGCAAACCCAAAAATTGGTTTAAATTGTTTATTTACATTTTAAACCCAACGGTGGGCTTGTCATACTGTATGAAACAACCCAGTATTTTAGTGTGAGTTTGAGTATTTGAAGTATGATATATTGGCAAGTGTTATAATAGCAGTGAAATATATTTACTCTATATATATCCATATAAATAATAGCAATTAATATTCTAATTTCCTTTATATTCTATAACCATACTTTAAACAAACACACACACACACACACACACACACACACACACACACACACACACACACACACACACACACACACACAACACACACACACACACACACACACACACACACACACACACACACACACACACACACAATGGATTAGACATACTGACGAAGTATATTTGATATTATCAATTAATAATATTTTTAAATAAATTTCCTCAAAAATAGCTGTCATTTGTTTTTTTTTTCATCATGAAAATGTAAGATAGATAAAGATAGTACAATGATTATTATAAGATATAGCCTATATATATATATATAGCATCTTTATATCATTCTTAAATTTAAACAAAAATCACCCTAAAGGACACAAAACATTGAGTGTTAACAGTGAACAAAAAGCTGAATATATTATGCATTAAAAAACTAATATAGAGTCCATGTGCTTGGCTGGCATTGCAATTTTCACACAAGAGCTTAAAACACAGCAAGTGTTTCACACTTCTCATTTACACTCCCAATTCACTCCAAGTTTTGTGTGATAAGCAGCAACATACTGACAGTCGATACACTGAGCTATGTCCAAACTCAGATGCAAAAATCCAAAATCATTTTGAAAAACTTGTTCCTCAAAGAATGGTGCATTTATACCATTATTGAGCAGCCAGTTTTATCACGCCTTGAAACAAAAACCATGAAGCGCAAGAACTCATTCACAGTATATCTATAAGTACGGGACTTACTATACAACAAACATCCATTCCACACTCATGCGTTTCAGAGCATTATTGCTGCGCTCATCGCTGTAATTTCCAAACTGCTGGCCACTGATTGCCTTTCAGCCCAGAGGTGAATATTACATGCTCACTTAACACCTGAGATCAGACAGTCTTCCCCTCCACTGGGTACTTGGCAAAGCAAAACTCTGTGAACATAGTACAAACTACACCTCATCCACATCTGTGATCAGAACAGATACATGTTGGTGTGTGGAGTTGGAGATGTTGCATACCTTTACATTTTGATTGTATGTAGTAAAATTATACATAACTTTAATTTCTATAGAGCTTTCAGACTTTATTTTAAATAAAATTATTTACACTTCCGTTCAAAGATTTAAGGTAAGTAATATTTTTAAAAGAAATAAATTAATCGTTTTATTATGCATTAAATTGATCAAAAGTTAAATTGAACAAATACTTTTAATGTTACAAATTCTAATGTTCTATTTCAAATAAATGCTTTCTAATCGTCAAATAATCCTGAAAAAAAGTTTCTTATAGCACCAGATCAGCATATTATGATTTCTAAAGGATCATTTGACACTGAAGACTGAAGTAATGAATAAATTATGTTTTAAAATATATTGCAATAGAAACAGTTGCTATAAATTGCAATAATATTTCACAATATTACCATTTTACTGTATATTTTATTTTTTATAAATACAGCCTTGGTGAGTATAAGAGACTTCTTTTAATCAAATTAATCACATATCAATATTTATTGAGAGAAGCCCCCAAATTAAAATAATTCAGTAGGTTAATGTTCCAGATTAAATAATTGAAAAAAAATTACATGTTGTTAGTTTTATTTCTATACAATTCAATTCTAGTTGAAAAAAAAAAGTTTGGTTAACCAACTGTTGATTCACAGATACAGATTAACAAATTTGGCCGTTGCATCTCATCATTTTGCTTTATGAGGCCATATTTTTAAGATAAAAGTAGAAAAAAACTTCTCAAGAGCCCTGTGTTCTGTTTTTCTGGCTGCACTGACTGAGGACTTGCAAAAACATTGGTGGCACTTGAGGATTGAACCAAGTATTAACATAGGCTAAATAATTATAATTACCTCTAAATTGACAACCCTACATGCAATTGCTCTCTTTGACCATCAACATTTGTAAAATATTTTGAAATGAACACAAAAGGAGACCAATATTAAGACTTACATTTATGTCATTTAACTCCAGGACAAATAAGAGCAACAATCACTTCGCCTTCAATGCGAGTTGAATGCATTATAATGCAGTCAATGTGGCTGAGAGGTGTTTTGTGTATTCACAAGCAGCGCAGGACTTAACCCTGCTATAGAGGGGTGAGAATACAATAGCAAAGGCACCAGGGGTCTGAAACTATACACTTTAATAAAGTCACCAACGGCTAAATGAGGAGCTGCTATCGCACTCACATTACCAACAACAAGGGCCGCACTATGCCTCAAGGGGTTTTGTTTTCCACAAATATGCTAAGCTAATGCAGACCCAAAAACACAGAAACCTGATCACAACTCAAGGCTAAGGTTGTTCGGGTTTTAGCTGGTGTAAAGGGGTTTTGTACAAACAACACCAAGAGCTTAGTTGTGGGCCGAAGTTGTGGAACTTGAGCTTTTAAAAAAAAAATATCTCAGCATGCTAAAACATGAAACGAAGCTAGCCGCTCGGCTCTGCTGTTAGCTCTGCATCGATGGCCTTCTTGCTCCGTGTTGGCGCTGGGTGGCACGCTACCTGATGGCTATCCCCAGGCCTGTGTTTGAGCGCTAAATAAATTGTTATCTAGTGTGGTTTTTGTCATTTCTGGTTTGGTGCCAGGAACATCCCTCCCAGCCACCTGTCTTTAGATAGAGAGAAACAGAGAGGGAGAGAGAGAGAGCAGGGTGAGGGAGAGAGGCAAACTTTGGAGAGAATCTCTTTTGGGCCTCCCATTTGGACACGGGAGAGGTCGTAACCTCCCTCTTTATTTTTCCCAAGGCTGTTGGGCTAATGAAGTAACAACAAACTGGGCCGGCGGCTAATTTGGAGTGGCATTTCCTGGCCCCTCTTGGCCCACGGAGATGTGTTTCATTTTCTCTTATCAGTGCTTCAGTCATGTGGCTTTCCGCATGGACGCCCCTGTCTCCCCCCATCGCTGGCCTAATGGAAACTTCGTTAATGTCATTAATCTGCCGACTAGGACATGCACTAAACACACATCAGCCTGTTTGTACCAGAAAGCACCAGAGGGCTGTTTAGACTGAGCTTCACACCCGAGAAATGACAATAAGAGAATTTCATCATCTTTATTTGTTTGTGCAGCAAGCCGTTTTGGGAAGATGAGTGGGTTCACGAGTCACATTTGGTGCCCTGTGTAAGATTTCCAAAAGAACGCAGTTCAACCTGAGAAAAATCCTCAGAGAAGTTAAAATACTCACTAAATGTAATGTATAAACATTTCATTCACAAATTTCCTCAGCTTTAGAGTTCCTTAAAGGGATAGTTCACCCAAAAATGTACGTTCTGTCATCCTTTAATCACCCTCCAAAACTGTATGGGAACACAAAAGAAGATATTGTATAGATAAATAGTTATTGCTCATACACTCAGAAAAATGGTACCATTACCATTAAGGTAATAATGTGCACCCTTTAGGGGTCAATAAGGTACACAGGTGTACATTTTGTTCCTTTTTGTCTGAGAGTGTCCATTGTATGGACAAAAAACGGAGCCATTTTTCAAAATATCTTCCTATGTCTTTCACAGAAGAAAAAAAGGCGATGTGAGAAAATGACAGAATTAGGTGAACTATCCCTTTAACGTCGGTCCGAGCGCTTCGCTGCCATGCCCGACTCATGCACAAAGAGACGCTCCCTCCCCTGGTCGTATTAAAACAGAGGGCTCCCGTAATACCACCTTAATGACGAGTCAGGTGACTCGCCGAGGCCGCTCTAATTAAGAGGCTTCATTCACACATTCCCTCAACTCCATGAATGGACACTCTAAGACTGACATGTCATATAGTTCCATTCATCGTGAGCAAAAACACAAGGGGGAGCAGAGCTCAGCTGGGAGGGATGGGTAACCGAGGGGACATTTTCTTTTGTGTGGCTCTAAGCTTCTGGGGCCAAATGCCAGCGGGCTAACCCCTGCGCTGGCTGCCCATGTGTTTCTCCTTCCTCCCAAACGGAGTAATTAGGAAGATCTTAATGGGTTTCCAGGTTTATTAGTGGCCAAGAAAAGCTTCAAATGTCACTTTAATTAAAGGGGATTCCACAGACAGCTTGTGTGGCAATGTCAACCGCTCGAAAAAATCCTTGTTTGGGCAGGAGTAGAAGAACGGGCCAAGTCTTGAATGCACACAAAGAAACGTGAAGTTCTAAATGGCAGCTGTCTAGACGTGTGGTCAGAGACAAAATAGATCATTTGACCTCGACCAAACATTAAACTGACAGCGATTATCTGCTTATAAATGCGTGTACGAGTCCCTTCCTTTCATATCAGCGGCGGCAATCCGACTCCCCAAAAAACGTCCCATTGAAAACGCGCCCTCCCAAATTATTTTGGGGGATGAATTTATTCCTGGCATATCCTATGCTCGTTCATGCAGGATATAAAATCCTAGATTATTTCTTGCTTGGTTAACCTGCATCCGGTCGCCTCGTTCACAAAACCACTCTAATGTTGCCATTAGTTATGCTTCTATGGTGGCCAAAAGATGAATCCTGAGGTCTCCACATTCAATAAATGTGTACATGAATGGTGGAGGAAGATAAAATATATCTCTGAGATAGAGAAGGGGCCAGTTCATTGCTGGAACGTCAGAGGGGGAGATAATTAATCAATATGAAAATGACATGGGCTCCACTGAAAATCAGAAGCATGTAAAAGCCTCTCTGATCTGCCTTTTTCACCTTGAGGAAGCTTCAATATTAATTATCTTGAGAAAAAAAAAAACACATAAATGGCAACATGGCGAGTTTTTTGCACCACAATACAACACTTCAATATAAGAAAAAGTATCATTTGTAAAATTACATAATTTAAATATCTATAATAAATACAAATATTTATATTATTATTACTTAATTATTTAAATACAATAATAATAATAACACTCTAAAATAGTCTATAAAAACATAGCTCTAAACAAAAACTGCAAATAACAATAAAAACTATAAAGGTTAGTGTCAATAAAAGTGAGGCTAAAACAACTATGTCTCTTAAAACAGCTTGTAGGACAAACACACTTTAACCTTTACGCTACAGCTGCTTTTGTGGACGGGGAAGCTGAGTTCAATAACCGGTGTTGTCTCGCTGTGTTTTATAGCACAGGTGTGGAATCGTACATACCAGGAGCCTGGAAAGGTGATCTGGTAATTGGCCAAGGGAAAAGACTGTGTGTCAAGGTATTGTCTGTGGTAGATAAGAAACAGGAACTTTCAATCAGGGCTTTTTATTATTATTATTATTATTATTATTATTATTATTATGTACAATCTGCAACAACAATGGACAGACATATACAAGTAAACTTCAGAACCCCCCAAAGATGCAATATCATCTTCATTATTTCTATATTTGGATGACAAAATCCATTAAAATCCAAAGTTTGGATGAAATTATTAAAGAATAATTTTCTTTAACATTTTGAAATGATCTGACACTTTCATAGTAAAATACAAACAATAATAAATTCATGAAATCTGATTATGTGTACCTACAGTCTGATCTTCACAATGAGAATGAGACAAATACAAAAAAAAAGAAAAATGACTACATCTTTGTATCATTTGAAAATGAAAACGGTGGATTTTGAGTTGAAAGCGCCCGACAATTTTTTTTGCACAAAGCGCAGAGACTACCGCCCGTATTTCATGCTGCGAATTGCATCTGGTGGCAGCAAAGCGAAACAGCAAGCTTTATTTTCTTCAGACAGTAATGCTAGCGTACCTTTGGCACAGAAAGCCAGCGTCTCTCATAGCTCACTCGGGGCAACTCAGTCAATGGAACAAAGTTAGAAGAATGGAATACAGTCTCTGAACAAAACACACACATTGGCGCGAGAGCGGGGCAGACCGGGGCTGGAATTCCACTCGCTGTGCAAGATGAGCAATATGGTGACAGGCAAGAGTGGCACAGGGCCTTTACACTGAAGCCAAGCATGTTTTCGTCCTGAAATAAGCAAGACAATCTTTACAGAGGGCAGGTGAACCCAGTAACCACCTGTGCATCCAACTGCAAAGGTCTGGCTGAGCTTGCCCGGAGTTCATCTGAAAGTGAAAGGTGTATTTTGCCAGGACACTTCTTGTGCTGAAAAAAAAAAATATTTGAACCAATGCAGCATTTACAATGACAATAAACAAAGGAGCAAAAAATCTAATCCAATTATAGCAACTCAAACTGTGGAGCGATAGCCATGAGCTATTAATAAAGTAACTGTTAAAGTGTCAATAATAGTTGTACCAATGAAATCTTTGTCAATATCTTATTGAAGAGAAGAAATGTTCCCAACAGAAATCAGATGCCTGTTTGAGCTATAATGTAGAAATACAAACGGCTCGTTAGATATATCATATGAGAGATAATGAGATCAAGTATAAAATAAAAAATAAAGTTATGTTGTGACTGTGAGAGTCACAATTATTATGTATAGTTGCAATTGTGATATATAAACTTGTATTTAAAAGAAATAATTTAGTTTATTCTTAATATGACTATATCTCACAATTGCACATTTATTTATTGTAATTATGACTTTATAGTACACTTGTGACTTTATCTTGTAATTGTTACTTTTTTTCTAGTAATTGCAACTTGGTAGATTTATAGTCACATTAAATAAAAAATAAAATGACACTTTTGAAATATAAAGTTTCAACTAAGATAAAGTTACAACTACATTTACAAAAACTGAAGTTACAATTGTAAATTTATAGGTTAACTGAAAATGTAACTGAAAATAGTCAAAACAGCGAGATATAAAGTTGTAATTACAATAAAGTCACAACTTTCAACGTCACATTTACAAAAAATAAATTACAATAATGAGATATAAAGTTGCAATTACTAGAAAAAAGTAACAATTGAAAGATGAAAAGTTGCAATCACGATAAAGTCACACCTGTCCTATAAAGTCATAATTACAATAGAAAAAAATTGCAATTGTGAGATATAAAGTCATATTTACAAGAAACTAAATCTGCAACTGTGAGATATAAAGACTTAAATACAAAAAAAGTTACTTCCATATACTGTAAAAAGTGATCAGTTGACAAAATGCGTAATTAAAGTTATGTGGCATTGTCAAGTTTTTTTTCAATTAAGCATGAAGTTTATTTACTTCAAATGTTTAAATCAATGGGTTGCCTGAATTATTTGTTTAAGTTAAGTCAACTGATCACTTTTTACAGTGTAACAAACAGTGGGCAACCTAACACAAAACTTTTTCGGTACCTAGTTACAAAAATAGGGATACAGAGGGATGATTTCCATTCCAAGCTAAATATTCATGAATTTTTTGAAACTATCCAACAACATTTTTAAACTTAAATCATTCCACCATACACAGCGATGGCAGCACCTTAGTATATTAATAAATGCAGATGAAGGTTGAACCTGTTTTGCTCAGGTTGCATTTTCCCCTTTATTTATGGATTCCCTCCAGTGGCATGGACATCACGTTTTGACGCGACTCTAATGTCAAGATAAGATGAAGAATCACTTCAAGGGTCTCTCTCTGACACAAGATAAATGGACGTTGACCTGAAGACACCGGGAGGTGAGGAGCTTTGTGGCACTGTTTTGGTGCTGCTCTAAAAACATTTCCTGTCTGCCTTGAGAGACACCACACCTTTAGGCCATTTTAGACATGAGTATATCTCATCTATGAAAACTTTCAGATAAGGCTGAATGAATGAGTGCAATGTATATGCCTGTCCGTGCAACTAGCTTAAGTCTATCTATTATTTTTCAAATTAATGCCAGAACATAAAAAACATGGCATAAAATGCAAACAAAAATGAACGATTAAGTTTAAACTTGTTGGCTTCTCCAAGTCATTACATACACAAACAAATAATGTCAGAACTGGTAACAAATGTCAACATTTAAGATTCAAAGATTTCAAAAAGGAGGGGAAAAAATCCTTTCTTTTTGTCTCGCTCTTCAAATTTTGGTTTCAGTGACAAAAACAACATCTCCTCTCGAAACGGAATCTGAAGGAGAAAAAACTATACGCAGGGAGTTACTCAACTGCATGAACGCATGCCCAATTCTGCTACATTATTCTCTGAGCCGCGTAAATGATCAAACCTGATGACAGTCTCAGTCTGAGGAAGAGACAGAGCCTACAAAAGGGAAAGTGACAGGCCCTTCTACAACAGATGTTTCTACCGAGGGGAGTCTACTCTCCACTGAGCAGTCTCACACATGAGAGACACCCGAAAGCTCTGGAAACAGTCCTGAAAATGTATGTTCACTGGTAAAAACGCTTTCCCCCCATACGGACTACCCACCACTGAATATTCAAAGCTTGTTCAAAAACACAGAGGGGTATTAACACATAAAAACCAAAGTACCATTGCCAAAGTTTGCACGAAAGGCAAAAAAGAAACTGTTAAACAGCCATCTTAAAGGGATAGTTTACCCAAAAATGTCCTTTACGCACCTTCATGTCATTCCAAATCTGTTTTTTCTTCCATAGAAAACAAAAGATGTTTTTTTTTCCACCCCAGGAACAATCACGGTCATCATTCACTTTCATTATATGGAAAAAAGAAGCTTGAAAATTCTGCTAAATCACTCTTTTTTTTGTGGTTCACATACAAAGAAAGTCATGCAGGTCTAGCATGACCTGAAGTGAGTAAATAATGAAATAATTTTCACTTTTGGCTGAACTATCCCTTTAAATCCTACCACACAGAGCGTTTGCCTCTATTGATCCACAATCCATAGAAGAGCCACACTATCGACGGAAAACAAAACACATTAGAAAGGCCATTTGTCAGAAATGTTGCTCTCCAGATCTATCACAGAAAGAAAAATTTTCCCACTGTAAACGATAACACACGTCTGTTCTTCATTTCCAACAGATCAATGTTAATATGCAGGGGGTCCTGAAGATGGATTGCGGACACACTTTAACCAGTTAAGTGCCAGGGTCATAGAAGAAGTATGAGCCAGAAACAAGGTCTTCATTTGATATGAAGCACTTCATACATCATAAGATCTGTCATATATAGACGGTATATATGCTCTATTCGTGTGGAGATTTTCAGAAGAAAGAAAGACGAGTTTATAGCACGACAAGCTGACCTTTCAAATGATTTATATCATATAACTAAACCTCTTATAGTGGTTTGACCATTAATATGATCATTTGATATGAAACTACAGCATCAAACATTAAAAGCAACATGCTACATGGATGCTAAATATAATTTTAGAATCAACAAATTCTGACGTGCTTGTTTGTGGTATTTACCGTAAGTTCAGTGGTCTATTCAAGCATTAAAACTCATCTACATTAGAGTAGGACGGCGTCCACTGCACAAAACCGCATTATGCCTCTTGTTCGCAGTGGGTCTTAGAGAGCAGTGGCCAGTCTGGTGCCTATTTCCTTGAGACAGGATCTAAGCAGGAGCCAGACGGGAAGGCAAGCATTGCCTTGCAGGAGTCCGGATAAGCCAGCTCTGATGGCTTGATACAGCTCCAGACCCCCAAGCCTGATACCCTGGCCACAGAAGCGGGTCTAAATAATGTTTGCCATGCCTGCAGAGTACATGCTACTGTTTGACATTGAGTTTCCTGCTACTAGTCTTTCAGAACAGATTAGAGTCCGAGATCACCACCTGGCATCAAACAAGTGAAAAAAATGCATAATGAATAATTATTATTGTTAAATGTAGACATAAAATTGTAGTGTTGAAAGACTGGGTATTTAAATAATGAAAGACTGTTTAAAATTGTTTAAATGAAAAATACATTAAACTGCATGTAAATCTAAAATATATAGGCTATTTAAAAAAACTGAATCTAAATTCTTCCCCACTCATATAAGTGATGATGAACTTTAAAGCACAATTTCATGCAGTGTGCCTGTGTGATTCAATTCTATTCATTTATTTCACCATTTGAGGCTTAGGAGGCAAATTGCAAAAGCTTGAAAAATCTCATTAATAAAACCTGGTGGCTTCAATTACACAATAGATTTGTTAAATTTTTTAACAATATCTGTGAGACGAAAAACAAAAATCTGTTGATTTGATTTTGGCACTTGGGTAATTCAATTCAAGATCATTTAATATATAATAATACACATTCACTTCAAAGCATAATAAAGTTAATAAAAAATGTGAAATCGCTGTACCTGAACTGTGAATCAAACATTAATAAAATAATTAGAGATGTGTTCCGACAGACAGCTTCTGGTATTATTGTCTAAAGTTGGGGAAAAGGTAATTAATTTGGCAGTAAATTTATTCACACCGTGTTTGGCTCCTCTAACGAAGGAGAGGAAATTGCAAAACGGAGATCAAGTCTTCCTCTATTGTGTCTGATCAAATGGAAATCTTTCTTTTTTTAACACAATATGCATATTGTGGATCCTGGCCTTCCATTGCTGGATGACATGCTTGAGCATACCAGTAACTATGAGTGAAAACCCATTTAATTACTTTTAATGTTATTAATGCAACATTTTTTAGATGTAGTTATTCATTTATAACGGATAAATAAAATAATACCATTAAAAAATATGAAATAAATAAGTACATTTAAAAGTTAGAAGTTAAAATAAGCTAAAATGTGATAAAAAGACGCAAAACTACACCATAATATATAGGTGTCATCAAATTGTAATTTAAAGGATTAGCTGGAATGCATGGAAAAAGTTCAGTTATTTTTTTCTTTTTATCTACAACAATGACATATATCTATCAGTAATGACATCTATTTATCTAAATAAAAAAAATATTAACAATAACAATTATATTTCGTAGGAAACTTCTCTATACTAACTACCAAATTATTCTTGCAAAACTCTTAGTTTAATTTAAGATTCCTTCTAAAAAATAATGTATACAGATTTTCACGATACATCCGTAAGCTCTTGATTTCTCATTTGGTTTCTGAGCGCACAGAGCAACAACCGGTGTGTAAAACAAACATCAGGGCTGTTAATAACATTTGAACATATGTAAGTGCATTGTTTCTCATACAGTATGTTACAGCTCTGTAACGGGATGTGCTTCATGACACAGTGGTCCCTGCAGGTTCAGTACAGGGCCTCAGTGGCCCACCTTGAGCTCAAGGGTTCTGGCACACTGGCAGATGGGACACACCGTGCCTTCAACTGGAAAATAGTTCTCTTGTGTCAGTAATGGCAAATAAGAGAATGCAGAGCGAGACTGGGCGAACTTTAACAGTGTGTTTTGTCACATACTGTTTTGTCTTGCCATTTTAGAAAATTAAATAACTTTGTGTATATACATAGCTCAAACTCCATTTTGGTATTCAAGAAAATAATTAAGTAATGCTATAATAAAAAATTTTTTAACTTCCTAAATGTTTGCTATAATCCTCAAACAGCGAACTGTAAATAAAACTAGAATTAACGATTTCCTGTAAACCCCATACATACATATATTATTTTTTCTCTCTCTTTTTTTTTACAACTGCTGCAATGTTTTTGTTCAAGTGTAACATGACTCAATGCAGCCACCTAGTGTTCACACCGTGAATCTCACCAAACATTATCTCCAAATATATATCACAATTTATCCTCCAAACATAAATTCAAGCACCATCTACAGCTGTTGGGTAACAACAGACCACAATAAAACTAAGTCGAATTTAACTGAAAAGTTAACTGATTGTCATACAGGTCAGACCAGGAATTTAAAATTCAAGTCATCACATTTGTTTTTATTTCAACTATTCATTACTACAATGACTGTTAGCAAAACAATAGTTTTATATTTTCAGTTGGTCCATTCACGGTTTCATGAAATGCCCTGAATACAACTTATTCCACTTGGCTTCCCATACACATACGCTTTAGAGAGATAGGTTTTCCTATGAATAAGTCAAATGCAATTAAAATTATGAATGCATATTATCTAGTTAATATTAAAAGCTATAGCACCTACTATCTATCCAAGTAGGCTGTGTTTTTGTAGTCATTAACAAGTGAAGTATTAAGCTTAAATGAACACACTACTATATTCTTAAAACAAAGTACTATACCTAAAGTATAGATGTATAAGGAATAGGGATCGGTTTCATTTATGCATTCAGTTTGTAAGACAATTCTACATGCATCTGACCCAAGAGGGTTAAATGGAGTCCAGCCAAGATGAGACGTCCTCTCCTAGACTCATTATCAGCCTCATGTACTGTATTTCCCGTACTAATAATGAAACAGTGCAGCTGGATAAAACACACACGCGTGATGAAGCATTAATTATGCAGCGCTAAACATCTATGAAACCAATTTGTAATCAAGAGGCGTGACAGCATACACTAGTGTAATAACACTGAACCACCAGAAACCGCTGGAGCTCTCTTTATCCCTTATAGATGTGTGCTAACAGATGCTGACCTGACGTATGTAAGGGCATTAGAAAAGATCAGAAAAACACCAGACACTGCTTGCTATTAGAGACAGACAATAACTTTTCAAATTAATCAATATTGGTTCTCCCTAAGTAACATTCTTTGCTAGATCAAAGAGGTTTTGAGGTTAAAAACAGCACCCAACCATTTATTGCCATTTTACCACTTGGCATGAAAAAGAAAACAACTGCATTTCACAGGAAAATTAACTATTTCAATGTATTATTTGCATAAATTGTTCAATTCATATAACAGCCATACATTTGCAATGTTATTTAATAGTAGTTATAGTTATTTGTATTTCTTTCAACAATAAAAACAGAAGTAAAAAGAAATGAAATATGAATAACACTAATAAAAATGTATCAATTATTGTACATTTATTTACAGTGATATAGTCGAGTTATGTATTATTGAAACAGCTGATAATAAAAATTATAATAATAAGTGGTTAAAACTGTATCGTTAAACCTAAAACTAGCTTTTGGGGGGGGGGGGGGGGGGCTTTGTTTGTGAATAGAGAATGACATTCTAAATGTTCTATCAAATTATATCCCAATTAAGACCTATAGCAAGCAACCATACTCAAGCACATTCAACAATAGAAAAACAAAACAATGTTAAAACTCTATTATGGGACAACTCTATGCACGTATGCTAAATAATAGCAGAATAGTGTACAAAGAGAATAAAATGCGTTAGCGCAAGTCTTTAAATGCAACCAAAACAGTGACACGAGGGTGTGTTTACATTAAAGCGGACGTGACGTCTTAGGTTTTGAACCTGGGCGACCGCGCGCAGGGCTAACGAATTAGCTAAACATTTTACGATTTATTGCCTTCTTGGCAACAGAAGTAAACAATTCTTACGAAAATATTTTTTCTTTTGTTCTTTCAGCTGTGCGATTTGATCCAAAGGTGAGACTGACATCTAAAGGCCTTTGCGCATGTTATGGGATAATGCTAGTTAGCCATCGGCTACCCTGAGCACAGATAAACAACTCATAATATCGGTATCAAATGTGTCTATTTGACAGCTAATGGATGCATTATTTGTGTGCCTTATTTCCTAAAATGTAAACCATAAGATTGATTCTTCAATTGTGTAATTAACGCCGGCTGCCAAAATAGTTTACCGAAATCGCTTGCAAACATGTTTTCCAACACATGTAACGTTAACTTAATTTAGAAAAGTGCATGAAAACTGCACTGAATTTGTATTTACGTCGAATTCCGTAAACAATCTGTTGTTTCGACTATTTATGCATTGCATAAAAAAATAGTTTGTTGCGACTTTTTACTGACGTTTTATTCACTTTGATATCAGTTTTTGTTGTTGTCAATTCACAAATGCACAATCTCCAACACGCTGCCACAGTAATGTCGTGCTTGTTTTCTGCGACATACTTGCCTTATATACCTTCTCATGATGTGCTTCTCTGACAAGTTGCTATTGCTCATGTTGTCTTCTTTGTTTTATCCAATTGCAGATAGGATGGATCTCCAAAAAATAATCCACGACGCGCTGTACGACTTCATTTTGTCATATATTCCTCACGCGGATCTGAGGTGAGGACGTGTCAGTTCATAAATTAGATCACCTTTTTCCCCCTTCAATCGTGCAAATCTGTAAATAACGTAATTTTATTTTGATCAGTACGCTAGATGACGTGCTTTTGTCCTATATCACTGGGGTGCTAGAAGATTTGGGATCTCAAGAAAGTGAGGAGGAAAACTTTGATGTGGAAGTGTTTGTTGAAATGTTGGAGGCCTACATTCCTGGTTTCTCAGATATTGACAGGTAATTTGGGGCAGATGTCGTGCAAGTTATATCCTAACTGAGGAAATATAATATTTTTATATTAAAAGTGTTATCATATTTGAATAAATGCCTTTTCGACTTTTTTATCCAGTGTCAAAGTTTGTGAGATGATGTTTAATCTGGCATCAAAGTTGGCCTCAGCCCGGGACACAGGTAATTTTCTTTTCATAACAGAAGTAAACTTTTTTATATTATTATATTATGTCATAGCAGATAAAAAAAGTCCTCACACCTAAACGAGTAATAGCAGGTGTGCAGGACAATTCAGTTGCATCCCCGCAGCGCCACATGTTTCAGGACACACAAGTGTGGCCGGAAGTGAAGGCGAACCATAATATGGTTCCTAACCCCAAAAAAAACCTAACCCTAACCCAAACAAAAGGAAAAAAGTTAGAGCGAAACGTCACCCCAACTTTTTTCCTTTTGTTTGATATATAGCTATTTTCGCATGGATTAAAACAAATTTTCGCATGAATTTGATTGGATTTATGTTTATGTACATTTGTACATCATAGCAATACTTGAATTACTAAAAATACATGGTCTGATTATTTATTGATATTCATTTTGATCAATATAGTTAACTAATGTAACATTTATAGTGTTTTCCATTTGACTGTAGGCTATTATAAGATAATATTCACTTCATATTCATTTTGTAACAAAAACTTAAAAACAGAGTATGGATATTTAATGTCAAATATTCATCGCAAAACCCATTTACTAAACCCAATCCAAAAAGTAATCAAACTGCCCGGATGAAAACAATTTTAAGCTTTCACACCTCGCGAGTAATAAAATGTGAAATACATGCACATAATCTGTATTTAGAAGATAAACACTTAACTTAATGTATAAATAAGTTGTTAACCACATAATGACAGAAACATTACAGACAACTCACCTTGCTCTCTGCCATGTTATGTTTTAATATCTCCGCCCCTTCACTTCCAGCCTGAGACGTGTGGCCTGCCTTGTGTGTCCTGAAACGTGTGGCGTTGCAGCTGAATATAGGCAAGAAAATATCCCTCACACTAATCTGTGTTTCGTGTGTGTCTTTAAGAATCTGGAGAGATAAAATTAGAGGAAGGTAAATTTCCTCTCTCAGAAAGTTCTGTTTTAACCCACGGAGTGTCAAAAGAGAAGACACATAACCTCATGTTACAAGCAGAGGGAGCCACAGCTCAGGTATTGGGCCTTTCAGGCACATTCATAATGTACCAGATTCTGGCAAGCTGGTTTACAAATGAATAGGTGTCTGGTTTTCAGGTTAGTGAATCTTCGTGGGATAACCAGGAGCAGCATCTTCTCGAGATGTTTCCTAAATGCAGTGTGACTGAGGCCAGAAGTGCATTGTCTATTGCTAAAGGAGACATGGAGGAAGCCGTTCGTCTCATTATTGAGGGAGATGTCCAGCTTGCATGCCCAACGTCTCTCCACGTGAGTTCATTTGAAAAGTTCCATTCACACTGATCATATAGAAAATGATAGACTATTTGCCAGTTATCACTTTTGATTAAAGATGGATGTTTTTTATATGATTTTTTTTGTTGTTTGTGTAAATCCTTTCTGTGTTGTTATTCTTTTTTTGTGATTGTTTTTTTATTTGAAATAATAACATTACAGTTATCAGATGACAGCATGAATACCAATAAAAAAATTTTTTTTTAAAAAATTAAAAAAAAATTAAAAAAAAAAAAAAAACACACAAAGGACACAAGGAGGAGTAACATACAAATGAACCCCGGCAGCCAATTACAGCACAGAATAATGCATCATCAATTTAAAACAATTCTTTTAGAGCTTGGGCTGTACTACTCCAATAAGTGACCGTTTGTATTCTAGCCCCATTAATCCTTGCAGTGCTGCGTTCTAAACAAGCAATATAGTGAAAAGACAACAGCCAGAATCTTCTAAGATCCATGTCAGGAGTGAACCATTGCTGTATAATTGTTTTTTTAGCAGCAGTGAAACCAGACATTAACAATCTTCTCTGAGCTAACGTAAAGTTGTATGAAGAATCATCATTCAACAACATAAGACAAGGGTCGAGGTCAAACTGCAACTTTGTGATATGTTTCAGTACTTGAACTACATGCATCCAAAAATTGGATATAACTGAACAGTCCCAAAACATATGCAAAAAAGTACCTTTAGAGTTATTGTTGCACAGACTGCAATTAGGATTTAAGAGGAGTTTCATCACGTATCGCTTGTATGGGGTACAATACATTTTGTGTACAGTTTTGAAATGAATAAGAATGTGCAAGGGGTTTTTGGAGGTAAGACAGAGATTTGACCAGACTGCATTCCAGTCAGGGTTATAGCCCAGCCATGAGAGTTCTCTCTCCCACACAGCTAATACCTTCAGGGTTTTATATGAACATTCAAGTAGTCGTTTATAAATCAAGGAGACTGTGCCCTGAATTTTCCCAGTATTTTTGAACCACTTTAACAATGGGTGATCATCTAGGCTGGAATTCCAAGGTACCCCGTATGCTTTCATTGCAGATCTCAACTTCAAGTACATAAAAAAGGAGGTACCTGGCAAAGAATAATCTGCTTGAATATCTTGGAATGTGCGCAATCCACTGCCATTGAATAAATCACCAAATGTGAACACACCTTTTGAGGACCAGGAAGGGTAAATGAAAGGTTGATTACCAGATAATAGGCGGGCATTGTTCCAGAGAGGAGACTGACGTGAGATTTTTTTAACGTTACCTGTGATCTTTTCTGCATTAAACCACGCTTTTAAAGTGACTGAGATAATATTTCCAAACTTCTGATGTAAACTTCTTGATCCTACACCAGTGAACGGCAGATCTTGAAGTCTATGGGGAAGAACACGGTCAGACTCAATGCTTCTCCAAGGTACTTTGGAGTGAGTGTCCACCCAGACACGCATGGCCCTAATTTGGAAAGCAGAGTAGTAAAGCATTAAATTAGGAAGTGCAAGACCGCCATGCAATTTTGCACGCTGTAATACTGAAAGGCTGACTCTAGGACGCTTACCACCCCAGACGAATTTAGAGATTAATGAATTCATTTCTTTGAAAAATTTTGGGGGAGGAAAACATGGAAGCATGAAAAATAAAAAGTTAACTCTGGGTAAAATGTTCATTTTAACCGTGCTAATTCTGGCTTGCATTGACATTTTAACGTTGTCCCACCTTTGTATGTCCTGCTTAATTTTCTGACTGATTTCAGAGAAATTTGTCTGAGCAATCCTTGACAGAGAATCAGCTATTTTAATACCAAGATAGGTGCATGAATTAGCAAAGACAAGGCCACTAGGTAGAGATACTGCTTTAGTAATGCTATTAAGTGCCATTAAGGATGACTTATCCCAATTTATTTTATAACCAGACATAGTGCTAAAGGAGTTGAACAAACGCAGAGCTTCTGGTAGAGAGGTATTTAAGTCTGAAAGATAAAGCATAATGTCATCAGCATATAATGAGATGTGGTGATGTCAGTTGTTAATAGTTATAGGTGTTATTGTTTGGCTTTGTCTAAGAGCTTGTGCGAGAGGTTCTAGCGAGAGTGCAAATAAAATTGGTGACAAGGGACAACCTTGCCCCGTGTTGTTATTCTTAACTAAAACTTAGGCTATTAAAAATCATTTTCATTAATTGAAATAAGGCTGAAATAAAATGTACTATTAAAAGAAAAATATAAACGAAAATAAAGTACCAAAATTACTAAAACTGAAATAAGAAAATCACAACTAAAAAAAATAATCGCATAACAAAAATATTAATAACAGGGTTCCTACGCCATTTGGAAAAGTATGGAAAAATATTTTGTTTCCAGACTATTGCCCCTATTCCGTTTTCTAAAATATAAAATTAAGAATTTCTTTAAAAAAAAATAATAAAAATGTATTATACAAGCAGAGTGTTTTCATGAAGTTTAGTGATTGTCAAACACAACAGAATGAATTCAAGGCGCACATTTTCGTTTTGCAAGACCTCTACCTGTATTTTCTTTAGCAAAAGCAAGTCTCTTTTGAACTTCACTAAACAAATGTGTGTGTGCCACTCAAACCAGCAACAAACGATAATCTAAATCAGACTGTACTTTGATTTTTGTTGACCATGCAACATCAAACCATATTTACAGTATCAAACCGATGTGTCAGAGGTTAATATATGCAGGTTATAACGCGTTTTAGGTTCTTCCCATCGTGTTATCAAGAAAACCAATGAAAAAAGAGAAAACAAAATATTTACAGATGACTGTCCTATTTACCAAATATAATACTGAAAATAATGCTGTATGAACAATTTATGTTAAATATGGTCTAAAAAAATCTACAGACATGTTTGGAAATTTGAGTCTGAACAATAATGGAATTTAGAAATGAAAAAATGTCTATGAACCCAGTATACAATACTAAAATAACACTGATGCCTTTAAAATGTTATATTTTCAGGCTAACCAAGGGAAGACCATTTCGGCTGAAGTTGATCAGAAACTGAAAGCAAGCATTTTAGAAAAGTGAGTAATCTTGATCTCCAATTCTTTAAAACTTTTGCACAAACCTGTTATATCGGATGTCACTGCATGTAGAACAAAAACTTCTCATTTAAATGTTTGGATCCCCCTCCCAGGTACATGCTGGTTGATAATGAAGAAGACAAGAAAGTACACAGACCAGTCACTCCAAAAGATGTGAGTTTTTGCTTTCATTTTAGTGACTGCATTGCATAACATTGATGAATTGCATAGATGTTCATTTTTTCTACATTCCACTTGGTCATCTACAGGCTCCTAAGAAACTGGTGCGCTATCATGGCAGTCAGGTGGTCACTACAAAGGGAGAGCGCTACCATCTAGTCAAGAAAGATGAACCAGAAGACATGAAGAAGACTTATGTTAGTCTCAAACCAGCACGCAAATATCGCTTTCATTGATGAAAGGCATCTTGTTCAGAGTCAACCCCTCTTGTTTTTGATATTTGTGTCTGGTTATCTGTGACTGGAAACAAATGATTTAGTTTTTATTGGTCCAAATGTGTGTCCACTTAGATATATGGTGCTGGAGATTTGGTTTCTTGGGAGTTTTATGGGTTTTCATGTTTGAATTGGTTTGCTGTTCTGTAAAATCTCCCAGCAGGTCTCTTTTTTTTCGAGCCCTTATAAGTTACTGTATTTATTTTTTAAACTACTTTTTACTAAAACATTAAGCTATACCTAAAAACATTAAGGTGTTTACATTTGACTGTTTTTTTTTAAAGCCAAACCCTATTTTACACATCATTTCAATGAAAGTCTTTGAAATATTCAGCTAAGTGGTTGTTTTGTTATAAAATCAGCCAATTTAGCTCATTTTCGGTGGCAGGAACATAAGTCTTTGTATTTTGCACTGTTTAATTAAAACGCAGAAATAAAAAGACTCCATAGATATTCCTGAGACTAAATAATAGCAGGGTCTGTGTGACATTTGATTTTTGGGTAACACTTTACAATAATTTGTTAATATATTAACTAACAATGAACAATATTGTTACAGTATTTATTAATCTTTGTTAATTTTAGTTAATAAAAAAAATGCTGTTGTTCATTGTTTGTTCACAGTGCATTAACTAATGTTAACAAATACAACTTTTGATTTTAGGAATGTATTTGTAAATGATGACATTTACGAAGATTATTAAATGCTGTATTGTTCATTCATGTTAACTAATGAAACCTTATTGTAAAGTGTTAGTGATTTTTGTTGCAGTTTACAAACGAGGTCCGCCTGTTAATTTGGGATTCAACTGAAGGTGAATCTTCCCATACACTGGACAAGCTTTGGATAGACTGAACTTTCACCTGCATATTTACTAGTTAGTTTCTCTGTGTTGTCTGGCTTTGCATAGTTTTAGTAATGGATGTGCTTTTTGTTTACTATAAACAATTGTATTGTCATATCCATATTATCACACCAGTATTTTTCCAGATTGTTTGTTTGTACTTGATGTTCTCTGTTTACGTGTTGTCTTTGGCATAGAACAACAGTGTCAACACTACCATTCAACTCCACCATGGCCCTGAAACTTAAGTGCAGTGACTAGATTCAAATATATTAACAGTATTTTTCAAGGACTGGTGATGTTTTTGAGAGTAACTAGTAAAGAATTAATGTTTTATGAATTCTGTGTCTTTCCTCAGTTCTGTATTTAAATAGTAAATACTTCTTAAAACTGGTTTCAAACATTTTTTGTTCAAGCTTTAGGTACTTAGAAGAGCGTAATGAAATTGTGTTGAAATAATGCATGAATTTTAGAGTGGGTGAATAACACATCTGGACATAAAGGTGGGAAAAGAAAGCATTTTATGTTTAACTGAAAATAATTTAAATAATATCTTAAATTATGTCAGTGACATTATTCTGTCTCAAGATGCACACCAGTAATATTGTATTCTAAGGCACATTTATAAAAGCTACTTAAATGTCCTAATTGAACTAAGACCTAATCCTGGCTTAATCTAAGCCCTGTATGTGAAACCAGGCCTATGCCACTCAGAAATCAGTGCTGAGAACTACAGTGATCAAAGGATCATGCAAATACTTTGAAGTTTTTAAGAATTTCTCCAGTATATTTTATCCCTTCAAGATATTTGTAAGAATTTAAATGCAAGACAAATGTTCCCAGAGTTGATTTATTTGATATTGTTTCTGTAATAGGGATTTATATGATAGATGAGTGCTATCATTGTCAGTACACTGTTTAACATCTTAAAGTTTTGGCAGTATATAAAGTCAGCTATATTACATATTGCATACATTTAAAGGATTAAAGTGGCCAGATGGGTTCTTGCTTATTTTCTTCTCTGAACCTACACTAACATTCAGAATTTTGGGGTCAGTTTAAGAAATTAAATTGATCAAAAGTGACAGTAAAGTCAAAGGATAATTTGTCTTTGTATGCATTTGTCCCTCAATGTCCTGTTGTTTTGTCATAGGTTATTTTATATCTTTTATTATCTCATCTTTTTTTCTTTTCCTCGTTGTCGTTTGTTCTGTAAAAAAGCAAAAACACTAAAATAAATGTGTAAACAAAAAGGGACAGTAAAGATATTTATGTTACCAAATATTTCAAATAAATGCGTTTCTTTTAAACTTTCCACTAATCAAAGAAAAGATTTATCATGGTTTCCACAAAAACAATAAACATAACAACTGTTTGTAGCTCTGATAATAAGAAGAAATGTTTGAGCACCAAATCAGCGTTTTAGAATGATTTCTGAAGGATCGTGTGACACTGAAGACTGGAGTAATGATGCATTTTTGATCATATAAACGCAGCCTTAGTGAGCATAAACAACATTTACAAAATCTTAGTGACCCCAAAAACCTGAATGGCAGTGTAGATAAAATTTGAGATCAATTTCAGCTTTTAGCACAAAAACTGTAATAATGAAATACAGATCAAACCATTCAAAAACTTTTATTTTTCTTACAATTCATGGAGACAGTTAACACTTGGCAAGTGTAGTTTGTTCTGAATTACAATCCTTACTGAAATGGTACCATATAATGTTACATTAAAAAAATATAACACCAAGAAACTAAAACATTTGCCTTAATGTACACATGGCTAAAAAAGAACGAAAGAAAATGCATTTACAAATGCAAAATTTAATTCAGTGAGTCGGCTACGAAAGGATGAGAAATCCCTTGTTTTAAAAACATTGTGGCTGAAACATTGAAACACCGTTGTCGTGAGATCAAATTCAAAAGCAAACACACAAAACACCATCAATGATAACATCAACAGTTTAAACCCGTCAATGAACCGATGGTAGATTTCAAGTTGTAAATCGTCCTCCTCCGTGGACATGCTCGAGGCACTCTGCCACTTTTACTATGTGGACACAGAACCACAGGAGTCAAGTCATGACATATGGCACCTTCTTTGTCCCAACATGGGACAAAACCTGACAACAGGCGCTCTGGGTGGTGTAAAAGTGCTTTACAGGCTCTGCTAATGCATTAGTCTATTTTTTTTAGCATGTAATGCTGCACACATATGGATGCAAGGACTCTTTTAAGGAGAAATCAAATCAATCAATTTCTCACCAGTGGTTTTCTTCTTATACCAACACAGCACTAGCAATATTGGGTCCAGTAAATGGAAGCAGACAAAAGGCGGATGTCTTTATACTGCCAAAATACTGCCATGCACTGGCATTTCAACAGTCCGAATGTACACACAAGCATATACTCAAATCCACACATACATATTAACAGACCGTCTTAGCAGCAAGAGGCTTCAGCTCAGGCCATTAACTCAGTTCATGATCATATCTGCCCTTGATCATCATGTTCAGTAATGGGCCAACCTGTTGAAAACAGAGAATAACCAATATAAAATATATGCTAAACAATGAATTAAATACTGGAAAGAGGAAAAAGGTTATTCATTTTCTGCTCTAGTCACAGTCAAATGTAGGCATGCACAATTTGATTCAGGTTTAAAGCAGGTTAGCCACAAATATACTTGAAATTGGGTTATTGTCAAGGTCAAAATACACAGGGAATTCCTTAATGCATTATTCATATCTGAGGACCTAAAAACGGAAAAGGCTATGATTGACTGTTCTACTTTTCTGTACCTCGTGTGGGTCCCCCAAGGCCTCTCCCAACATCTTCTCTATGTTCCTCATTATGGCCACCTTCTGATGAGCTTTCAAAGGGTACTCTATCCTCTTTGGAGTGGGTGTCCCCTTGAAATATTTTGTTTAATACTGGTTGATTTGTGCAAAGATATATCATGCATGTAAACAAGACAGTGCACGACTGAGATGGTGCTGCAAAAGCATACCTTGTACCAGAAGTTCACTGTCATGGTCACTCCTCCATTTAACAGGGATTCGATGTGATGCCACCTTTACAAAAGAAAAAATGCAGACAATTATTTAACATCATTAAATAAATGTATACATTAACATGTAAAAGTTTAGAACCACTAATTTTTTTTAAAAGAAATTAACACTTATTTAGCAGGGCCACATTTTATTTTAAATAAATGCTGTTCTTTTTAACTTTTGAATCAAAGATTCCTGAAAAAATGGTTTCCATTAAAATATTAGGCAGCACAACTGTTTTCAACATTGATAATAACATGAAATGTTTCAACAAGAATATTAATAAAGTAAGGGATAATCCATGGCTAGAGAGAGAGAGAGAGAGAGAGATTTGTACCTGCATCTTTTCAGCATCTCTCTCTCTATTAACAATGAAGCTGTGAGTTTAATTACTTCAAAATAGCGATGTAACCCCTTCGTTGCTGCTGAGAAATATAATGCAGCGATTCAGTAGCGAAGCTATTTTATAAAGTTGCAGGGATAGAGTTGAATTTTTGAGTGTGACACGTGTATGTGCGCTTCAGCAAAAAAAAAAACATTAATATAGAACTGACTTGGAACAACCTGTGCATTCAACGGTTCTCTTACGAGAGTATCTCTCGTACTGCGTAATATCTTACGCTATGGGGAAAACTCTTTTCCACGAGATATTGAAGCCAAAAATTATCCTTAATTTTTTATTAATGTAAAACGCTATGCAGCAGCAAGCAGACCTAGGCGAGACAGCTCGCGCGCCTATTGGCTGCTCTGCGGCAATAGCAGCAGCCTATCGAGAGAGGCTCTGCGTGACGTCACGACGAATGGGGGCCTTTCGCGCCCATATCGTCACGTCCCGCCAGAAAGGGCGTGGTCTCGCCCTATATCTAGGCTCGATAGCTGCTCTTACGTCGATTTTCATCTCTTCAGCGAAGCCTCCCGCATCGCTGGATCCAGAGTGAGAAGCCGCGCCGTCGACCTGTAGCCTTCAGCGGGACGTGCCATTGAGCCTGGAGTCGCTGGCCTCGCCGCCTTCAGCCGCCGTACCTGCTGCGCTTTCCGGCGTACATATCCTTTCCTCTGCCTAGAGTGTGTGTGTGTGATTGCATTTCTGCCTTTTTTTCCCACCCCTCTAAAAGAGCGGCGTCTTTTTAAAGATGTCTTCCTGTGGTTCTTGCCGAGCCCCACTCAGCGATGAGGACCGCCATGTCATCTGCGTGTCCTGCCTGGGTGAGGATCACGCGGCCATCGCGCTCGCTGACGGCGGATGCCATCATTGTGAACGTTTGCCTGTAGTGACTCTGCGGACTCGCCTAGCTTCGTTCTCCGAGCCCGCATCCCAGCCTGCCGTGACGCCGCGCCGCAAGAAGCGCCGCGCCCAGCGCGCGCCCGAGCTATCTCCAGCCCGCCAAAGCTCGCCGGTTCGCCCGCCGGCTTCGCTCGAGTCGCTCACGGACGGACAGCGGCCGCCGTCTGCCGCCGCGTCCGCCATCGAGTTGGACGACAACACCGAGGCATGTTCTCTCTTGGCTTCGGATAGCGAGGATTGGGCGAGCTCCGTGGACCTCCCCTCCGCTAACGTTTCCCGCCAACCCTCTGGGAAGAGAGCCGGCATTGAGACTGAGCTGATGCGTCTGCTCACCAAGGCCGTGGAAAGCATCGGCCTCGATTGGGAGGCACCCACGCTGCCGCCGCGCAACAGATTAGACGGGCGCTTTCTCGGGAAAGACGAGGCTCCGTCAAAATCTAGGCCCGCGCCCTTCCTCCCTGAACTTCACGAGGAGGTTGCAAAGTCGTGGAAGGCCCCCTTTTCCGCCAGGATGCGTACCTCTACCTCCGCGGCATTCTCCGCTGTCGACGGTGCGGGAAGTAGAGGATACCTTGCCATTCCTCTGGTGGAGACGGCTGTCGCGTCGCATCTCTGCCCGCCCTCCGCTGGACGGCGTGTTCAGACGACGCTCCCGTCCAAAGCCTGTCGAGTGACATCATCGCTGCACGGACGCGCTTACACCGCAGCCGGGCAGGCAGTCTCAGCGCTGCACACGATGTCTATTCTGCAGATCTACCAGGCAGACCTCCTCCTCAAGCTGGACGAGGAGGGACCCGGCGCTATCTGCGTGGCGGACCTGAGGAGCGCTACGGACCTCGCTCTACGCGCTTCTAAAGCCGCTGCACAAGCCATGGGGCGGAACATGGCCTCTCTCGCCGTTGCCGAGAGACACTTATGGTTGACGCTGTCAGAGATGACGGAAGCCGAGCGCTCTGTGTTCCTCGACGCGCCCATTTCCCCGGAGGGCCTTTTCGGAACGGCCGTCAAAGACTTTGCGGACAGGTTTGTTGAAGTGCAGAAGACTTCTCAGGCTATGAAGCACTTCCTGCCGAAGCGCTCGAGCTCCGCTACAGGCCGCACCAAGCCGCCTGCTCGCAGCTCTCAGCCCCAGCCTGCACCGCCCGCCGCCGCCGCCGCCTCACAGCGCCGCCAGGCCCGGGATCAGAGGCCGCGGTCTCGCTCCGCCGGACGCCGCCCCCCTCACCGCGGGCCCCGGCCGAGGATTGAGATCAAGCCTGAGGCCTCAAAGTCTTCCTAGCCGCCCTAGGAAAACGACGGTGTTCAGATCCCGCTGCGGCCGGATTTCCACCAAAACTTCTCGCTCGTTCAGTCCCATGCGTTGTGACTGTCCCAGTGTATTTTGCAGTGAAGCAGCCGGTGTCTCAGCCCGCTTGCCTGCACACAAAAGCTGTTTTTACGGCTACCCAGATAAATCCAATAAAGAGTGTATTTTCTGGTGTTCCGGCCTCGGCCGATGGTGTTATGAGTGTTGTAAGAATGCCCACGTCCCAGTGCCCATTCCCACACCCAGACACAGCCCGCCACGGTGCAGGGCTCGCACAAATAAAATCGACTTCGGTCGATTGTGCAAACAATGTAGTGAACGCGCCCATATCCCTATGCCCGCTTACACTACACGCTGCGTGTCCCTCGGTTTCTGTAAAAACGAAACCAACACACATTCAGTCGGCCCTAAACGACAGTGTTTTCAGTGCAGCAAATGTGCCCGCGGCCCCGCGCCCACATTTCCTCACAGACACGCCGAATCCCACGGGTTTCGCCCCGCTCGCTCTCTCGGCGCCACCCGCCTTAGAGGAGCTGAGCGCGGCCAGGCTGCCCGCTGTGATCAGCGCGCCCCCCGCCTCGAACGCTGTAAACACGGTGCTGTGTTCCCAGCTCACACGGACTCTCGTGCCGCCGCTTTCCCGCGGCCAGAGCCCAGATTTCATTCTACCCCTAGCTATTCGCGCGGATGCGTGGTCAAGGCTTCCCGGGGTATCAGAGTGGGTGCTGAACACTATAAAGAGAGGCTATTCGCTACAATTCGCTCGACGCCCTCGCCGTTACACGGCGCGCGTCGAAACTACGGTGAAAAGCGAAGTATCTCATCTACTTCGAGCCGAGATAGCGAAACTACTGTGGAAAGGGGCTATAGAACCTTTATCTCAGGCTCAGAGCGAAGGGGGCTTATACAGCAGATATTTTCTGGTACCGAAGAAAGATGGTGGGCTCAGACCCATTCTAGATCTGAGGCTGCTGAACAGAGCGCTCGTGAAGCGCCAGTTCAGAATGCTTACGACCAGGAAAATCCTCGCGCAAGTGCGCCAAGGAGACTGGTTCATGTCAATAGATCTGAAAGACGCATATTTTCAAATACAAATAGCGTCCCATCACAGGCGATTCTTGAGATTCGCCTTCGAGGGCCAGGCATATCAATACACAGTCCTGCCGTTCGGCCTGTCCCTAGCACCCCGTACGTTCACGAAGTGCATGGACGCGGCCCTCGCCCCCCTGAGACTTCGGGGCATGCGAGTTTTGAACTACTTGGACGATTGGCTGATTCTAGCTCGTTCACGAACGGAGCTCTTAGAACACAGGGCCGCATTACTCGAGCACCTCGAGGAGCTGGGCCTTACAGTCAATTGGGCGAAAAGCTCACTGCTCCCCAGTCGGAGGATTTCCTTTCTGGGAACAGTGTTAGACTCGCTATCCATGACGGCACGCCTGTCACCAGAGCGCGGATTGAATATTCAGCACGTCGCGAAATCCTTCCGCCACGGCTCTATAGTCCCGCTCAGAAGGTTTCAGAAAATGCTGGGTCTCATGGCCTCAGCAGCCTCCGTACTCCAGTTGGGCCTGCTCCGCATGCGCCCACTGCAGCTATGGCTAAAAGCACGAGTTCCCCCCAGGGCGTGGACCGCAGGTCTGTTTCGCCTCAGGGTCGACCTTCAGTGCATTTCGGCTCTGAAACCATGGAAAGCAACCGACTGGTATCAGTCAGGTGTGAGTCTGGGGATCCCCTCGAGTGTGAAGGTGGTGTCTACGGACGCCTCCACTTCGGGGTGGGGAGCGCTGCTCGAGGGCAGACCGCTAGCTGGCCTATGGTCAGTGCGGGAGAAGCTCCTTCACATAAACTGCTTGGAATTAATAGCAGTCGACAAAGCGCTAAGGCGCTTCTGTCCCCAGATAATAGGCCACCAAGTATTGGTCGGGTCGGACAACATGTCAGTGGTGGCGTACATAAATCGCCAGGGCGGCGTCAGGTCCCGAAACCTTTACAGGCTGACGGAACGCCTCCTGGTCTGGGCTCAGCACAACCTGCTCTCGCTGAGAGCGGCGCATGTGCCTGGTCACCTAAATGTGGGGCCAGACAGGCTGTCCAAAAACAACGTCCCAGCAGGAGAATGGTCTCTGCACCCGCAGACGATCCAGCTGCTGTGGGAAACGTTTGGCAAAGCGCAGGTGGACCTGTTCGCGTCCCAAGAAAACGCTCACTGCCCGAGATTCTTCTCGAAAAGCCGGGACGCGCTGGCCCATGTTTGGCCCCGCCGCCCCCTATATGCTTTTCCCCCTGTCTCACTCCTGCCTCAGGTGTTGGAGCGAATCAGGAGGGAGGGATGCCCAGTGCTACTCATAGCTCCGCTCTGGACAAACCAGTCGTGGTTCCCTGTCCTGATGCAGCTGACCAGCGCTGCCCCATGGCCTTTACCGTTGAGGAGAGACCTCTTCTCTCAGGCGGAAGGCTCGATTTGGCATCCTCGCCCGGATTTGTGGTCCCTGCACGCATGGGCCATCAACGGGTACCCGCTGACCTCCCAGAGGGAGTGTTAAACACGATCGCGCAGGCTAGAGCCCCGTCTACCAGACGGCTCTACTCCTCGAAGTGGTCTGTGTTCTCTGCTTGGTGTCAAGCGCAGGGCTTTTCACCTGTAGACTGCGGGGTTACGGAAGTGCTTTCCTTCCTTCAGGAGCTACTGGATAAGGGCAGGTCCCCTTCCACGCTCAAAGTATACGTGGCGGCCATAGCAACGTTTGCAAAACCGGTGTCTGGCCAGTCACTAGGAAAGAGCGACTTAGTCGTGCGTTTCCTTAGAGGAGCTCGGAGGCTAAACCCTCCCAGGCCCCCTTCAGTCCCGACATGGGACCTTTCCACGGTCTTGGAGGCCATGAAAGGTGCCCCATTCGAGCCAATCCAGTCGTCAGACATGAAACACTTGTCTTTCAAGACAGCGTTTCTTATGGCTCTCGCTTCAGTGAAGTGCGTAGGGGACTTGCAAGCGCTCTCAGTAAGCGCGTCATGCATGGAGTTTGGACCTAATGACTCAAAGGTCATACTCAAACCGAAGCACGGCTACGTGCCGAAATCCCTCAACACACCGTTCAGGGCCCAGGTGATTTCCCTGTCTGCCCTTCCGGTTCTCAATGAGGAGAAGGACGCGAGTCTCCTTTGCCCTGTCAGGGCACTAAGGGCTTATGTGTCCCGCTCGTCTGGTTTCAGACAGACTGAGCAGCTTTTCGTTTCGTTTGGCGGCCGTGCTAAGGGACTTGCCGCTTCGAAACAGAGCCTATTCAGATGGATAGTCGGTGCCATAGCGCTGGCTTACACTTCTAAGGGCCTACAGTGCCCTTTGGGTGTTAGAGCGCACTCCACAAGAGGCATGGCCTCCTCGTGGGCATGATCTAGCGGGGTTACCCTGCAAGATATTTGTATGGCCGCGGGCTGGGCCTCGCCGTCTACATTTATAAAATACTATAACCTGGAGGTTCCCGCCTTGCAAGCTAAGCTTTTGGCGATATGAAGTTCAGTGCTATCTGCCCGCTGTGCGGCTCAGATGCTGAGTTTGACCTGCGTATCGCTCACTGACCGGTACAGCAGCTCGTTAAAATATCGACACACTTGTGGCCACCCAGTTCAGGCTGAATGTTCACCCTGACGGTATGGTCTATTTGTCGCATGATCAGCTCCTTCGGATGCTATTTAAAGGGAATGATGCTTCTAGCCTCTCTTCCCTCACTCTCTGTGAGTTTATGGTGATTATGGACTATATGCGCCCCGGGCTTCGGCCCCTGGGACTTTGGTGTTGGATCCCTACCAGCACGGCGTGTTGCATTGTGTTCCCCATAGCGTAAGATATTACGCAGTATGAGAGATACTCTCGTAAGAGAATGTACTCGGTTAGTAACGTAACCTCGGTTCTCTCTAGAGAGGGAACGAGTACTGCGTATCTTGCCGTGCTTGGAATACGCTCTGGTTCGCTTCGGCGATGAAAACCGACGTAAGAGCAGCTATCGAGCCTAGATATAGGGCGAGACCACGCCCTTTCTGGCGGGACGTGACGATATGGGCGCGAAAGGCCCCCATTCGTCGTGACGTCACGCAGAGCCTCTCTCGATAGGCTGCTGCTATTGCCGCAGAGCAGCCAATAGGCGCGCGAGCTGTCTCGCCTAGGTCTGCTTGCTGCTGCAAAGCGTTTTACATTAATAAAAAATTAAGGATAATTTTTGGCTTCAATATCTCGTGGAAAAGAGTTTTCCCCATAGCGTAAGATATTACGTAGTACTCGTTCCCTCTCTAGAGAGAACCGAGGTTACGTTAGTAACCGAGTTCGTTTTATTGCACACCTTCTAGCCAATCAGAATCCATTATTCAGACAGACCACAGTATAATAACATTTATTTAATGCATTAATGGGAAAACGAGCCAATTATTGTCTTGATTTCGTCAAAGGCATCAGCCATCTGCGATATCTCGGACTATCATTGATACGCCTATCAGCACAACCCTAATCTCTACTTCAAAGCTATTCTAAAATGAATGAACACATAAAAAAATTCTTTCACATAGCGTTGATAAAATAACATTCTATAGCTATTTATGACAGGCAATTTAGATAAGAGCACCCTCGTATCTAACGTTAAACTAAAAACAGTTCAGCTCTCAATGTAAACATTCTCAGGCACACCTGCAACTTTACCCGTAGATGAAGTCAGTTATGCAAATCACACAGTACAAGACTAAAGCTTGTTGCCCTGTACACAGTTAAAGACTCCTATCTTCTGTAGTGCCAATAAGCATTTTACACAAATAAACCGAAATGAAAATCTGCCTTTTAGAGTCTTAAACCTTTACAGAGCAACAAGCTCAACTTTTGTAGCATGTGCTTGATTTTAAACATCATATGCAGCACGACGCCCAGTGCACCACTCTTTGCCCATGTGCCAGGTCAGAGTACAGATATACAGATAAGGAAATGTGGAGAACATTTGGAAAATTGTACAACATTCTATGTTTTCCCCCTAATTCAAAAAGAGGACCTTCTGTGACACTAGGTTAAAAGAAGAGGAGAGATGTTCACACTCCTGGCCAGCCATGGGCAAAAAGTATGGACTGTAGAATTACACAGCTGGTTGGCATCATTTTGCCCTCCAGTGACTAGGGGGAGCAAGGAGTTGGAAGAGGAAGCCGTCATGGCTGATACACTCTCACAGACTTGAAACTAAGTCAGCAGCCCATGGAAGCAGAAGCTTGCTGAACGCAAAACTTAAGCGTGTCATTTCTGCACCACTAGCCCCACTGAACAGAAATGCAAAAAAAAAAGAAATTCCTAACAGCGTTTCCAAACACTCTCCCCTTCTGCCTTTGGTTGGCCAAACAGATAGTCATGGTGTAACTACACACTTCAGAATAAAGTAATAATGGTAATCATCCTTTTCTATGTATTTGAAAACAATCTTACCAATACATTGGGATGTATAAGACATCGCCTGGTCCCACAACAGCCTCATATCCAACAGCATTTTTGAAATTAGGAAACTTGTCATAATCAGGATTTTCAAAATCAACCTGTGAATGCAAAGAAAAAAATTAACATTTGTTTACATTATTGTTAGTCTAAAAGAGTTTAATAAAGTTTTTCAGCAAGTCGTTCTCAAACTTTTCAGGCCAAGTACAACATTTAATCTACAATCATATATGACAGCATTATAAACGGACAAATATTGTGGATCAGATATATACAAATGTCAGCAAATGTTGCATTGCGTGACATCGGTGTAAAAAAAAAAAAAAAAAAAAAAAAGTTGGATTGACCACGAGCAACATTTTTCTTGATATCTCTGTTTATGTCTAATGATTTTGTTTTCACCACTATCACTTTGCCCCACTGATGTTCATAAATATGGTGGATAAGTGGAAAATGTCATGTGACTAAAACAGATGAATACAAAATTTGTTGTATTAACAAGATATAATGGCAGTACAAAGTACAATTGGGTCTATACAAAAGGCAGTATACATTAATATTGCAAGAAAACATGATGTGTGTTTTTTTTTTACAATTTATATGCAAACTTGGGGAGTCAAAGTTTTCATATGTGTGACCAAAATTTGAGAACCATTGTCTAGACGTCATCAAACATATAATACCTGACTCTGTCTGTCACATGGATGATGAACTGGGTAAGGATAGAGGCAGTCAAACTGATCCGGAGGAAATAGGATGCATCTCTTATGTCCTTTGATTTGTGCAAAGAAATTCTGTTGCTCATCATAGTGTGCTGGTGTCACATTGCCTGGCGTGATATTTTAGGAGAAGAAACAAAACTGATATGACAGTCACCCCACCACCAATTTTAGAATGACAAATCAACGTTTTATTTTATTTTACTTTTTTTTTGAATGACAATCAAGTTTTATTAATTTAAATAATAATCCTAAAAATTTGGATACAGAAAAGGGTGCACTGAAACTGTACCTTCCATGCCTATAAGCAGCAAATTCGAGGTCAGCGGTCCCCAGTTTCGTTTAGATTGCTGTTTGTTAATCCAGTTCCAATTGAATCCAAGGAAATCCACCACAATTTTTCGGCCCACTGTATCATTCAGCGTTTGTTGCAAGTAAACTCTACAAATTAAACAACAAGTCATTTCACATCTTAAAATGTCATCAATGTGATACTTTAGAATGCAATTCTATCCTCTTTAGAAGATTTTTAACTAAATATCTACCTGAACTTGCTTAATATTTACTTGCTTAATCTAGTAAGGTCAACAGTTTAAAGGTCTAGAACCAGAAACAAGATGATCACAAATGATATAGCAATAAAGCCACCAAAGTGAAGTATCAAATGGTCAGCGTTATGGACTGGACACCAGTTGGCAGAATAAACTGCTTAGTCATACAGCCGAGCAAATTTCATTTCCTTGATTGGGTTTCATGCATCTCAACACTTTTCCACAGTATCACACCTCAACTGTTTATGTTATTATAAATAAATAGCTCAAAACTTTGTAGTCATGGTAAATTTTAAATATAAACTATATACAAATGTACACCAATATACACCTATTCAATGCTAAAGGGATGTGTGAAAGGATAAAGAAAGAAAGCAATCTTTTTATAATGACAAAACCAGTTAGAAATAATTGTCTATATTTTTGTAGATTTTTTTTACCTCAGCCAGCAGTTCCGAACATGCATATCAGGAACATTAACGTAAATCACATTAACATACCTCTCTGTTCCACCTTGTTCTTCTGTTTGATGCATCTTGTCCACAAACTCAGAAAATTTCATCTCTAGTCGATGAGATTTGGGCACAAAGTCCTGAAAGTTTGCCATTTTCTTCTCATCATAATACAAGAATTTGTGATTTTCTGCTGTGTAAACAGAGAAGTCCCCATTTCCAATGTTCTCTTGCAAGTAGGGTATGTCCCATTTTAGAGCTGGATATACTAAACTGGTGTCTGTTAATACAACGGGTTCCTACAAAAGAAAAACGAAATCATAAAAAAAAGTTTTTACTAAATACATCATATTTAAAACAAATCCCTGTAAACAACAAATCAATGAAGCGCTATTCTCAGTTGGGTGGGTGACGTGGGTCATTAGCAGTTTTATTATTATGCAGGCACAATAACCAAACACACTTCCACACTCATGTTAACATTTTAAGTGCAAATATTTAGTCTAGATCTTAAATAATGATTTAAACAGAACTGCGAAAAAATACAGCCGGGGTCGTGCAGCGACCCCCGCCAACGCTCGGCGTTTATTTGACACAGAATTAAACTGATGCCGCAGCATAAAAAAGTGACAAGTGCTACGTGACTAGAAGAACGTACACTGTTCCAGCACGCGCGCGGGTAGGCTGCTCTCGCGCTCGGCTGCAACTACACCAGACGACCGCTAAACTAACGAAAACACCATGCATCGACATCGACTTTTAGGTATAAACTGCCATCTACTTTGTACATTATATGAAATATTATTAAACAACTTAGTATTGGACTAATGATTAAGTCAGAGAAGAACCTGATCTGATTAAAAAATTGTGTGCGTTATATATAAAATATATAAATATATATGAAATATATGAAATGTATATAAATATATATATAAAAGATCATAGAAAGTTAATTAAATCATTCTAAACGTGTTAACACATACGGACTCGTGCACAGCTACAGTCCAATGTCACTGTTTACACGAGACGGCAGTCAACACAACACAACAACGTGCTTTGACTGGTCTCATTTTAACAGACTGCCACAGTAGTTCTTAATGTACAGAGTAAGACTTTGATTATACAATCATTTATATAAGGGATTTTTTTCCTCATACTTTTCCTTTCTGTTTGGTGCAAGAACCCCTCCCTAGGCCATGAAAAAAAAAACATGCTCTTCCAATAAAATTTTATTATATTTTTGCTCTATCACTAAGTCATTGGAACAATTGTGTTATATGGTCACAACTTGTAATATTCTATAATATAGTTAAATGTTATGAAGTTATTTACTGCAACACATTACAATAAATGTATCTTATCACTTTAGCGGAAATTATACATAACGAACCGCTTAATAATTTTCTACAAATAAACCTAATATAATATGGCAGTTTCAGAATAATCTATGCAATCTCTGAAGGATAAATTTAAATTATAACTGATCAGATTTGTCCGCTTATTGGGATGCGGAGTACTGAACGGATCATCTTACCAAACTCATCAAAGAGTTTCAGCACAACGTAAGCCTTTATGTTAGACAAGGACGTTTAATAGTCTACTGCTCGATTTTGGGTACATTGGGTCTTCCTTTCGTATTGTGCACCTTGCACACACAAAATGAGTTGCAGCTCTCCGTTCCTAACATTACATCTGCCGCTTTCTAACTCAATGCAGGGTAAATCTGCAAACATACCTCGTTATTGATGAGGACCTCTGCACGCGGATCCGTATGGGATAGTCGCGGTATCGGTCGGGTTGGGAAAGTATACTGTCGAAGCTGCGATTCATTCCAGCCCGGGTCACGTAGATCCGTGAAGGAGGCGGCGGGGGCGGCAGCTCCATCGGTCTCCGCTGGGTCCGCTCCAGCCACGGTCGCGGCTGCCATGTCCTCCGGATTGCGGTTACTTCACAATGAAGCTGCGCGAGGCCAGCCGGCACAGCCGTTGAGATGTAGGAGCAGCGAGCGCGAGAACCGCTCCTGGGCTTTCACACACCCCGCCGAAGCACGAACAAACGAGAGCGACCCGAGCAGTCATACAAGCAGCGTGAAAACAGAAATATTGGTGATGTTTCAAATACACCCACCGGAAGTGTGTGTGTGTGTGTGTGTGTGTGTGTGTGTGTTTTCAAAGTAAAAGTCGCTGAACCGTTGGACGCCGGGTATTCATAAATGAGCGAATGAGCGATGTTTAGATTTGTTGTTGGGGTATTTATGCAAATTAGCACATATGTAATTAGATTATGCACCGTTTGTCCATGTTAACAAACAATTTCAAAAAACTTGTAATACATTTTTTGTTTGTCTTGATGTAAGTAATCAACTCAGTAATGTTCATGGTGATATTTAAAAACTTATTCACGTGAGAAAAATATGAATGGCGTGAATAGACTGTATTTGGGTCTTTTTCGAAACTTTCCCCTAATGAGATTCGTCGGGGCTTTTTTTTCCGTACTCAGGACATATTGAGGATACAAAATCAGTTGAGTTTGCTTCAGTTGCAATTTGTTCAACCTTTTTTCATAAAATGACTGGACTATTGGGTGATTCCGGGGAGCAGAATTTGAGGTAGCATTGTTTTGACACTGATTACAAGTTTCCAGTAGCTTGTTGACCGGGTTGTCCACCCAGGTTGTGATCCTCAGACATCATAGATTTCATTTTTATATGACAACCTTTTACAGCAGCCCATAGGTGTTTTGCCCCCTGGGTACAAGGTGTTTCCAACAGTTGTTGTCCACTGATCTGATTTTTAGGACCAGAATCAAGCCTAGTCTTGGAAGCTGTATGCTAATAGAAATACAAGCTCTGTGAAATGTCTTTCCATTCATTTTAACCTTTAAACAAAACATTAAATAAATAAAATTTCTCGCTGTCTCATATAAGACTGGCCATCTAAATCAAAGATTACATTAATCTCTCGTGCACACACAACTAGTGGGAAAAAGAAAAGTGCAGAGCTACAAATCGAACAGTAGATGGGGATATTTGACAGCTGCTATTCATGGTGGTCGGTCATAGGAGAGAAGAATATCCTAGATTCATTCTGGTTAGCTGAATGTGTATCTTTATATCTCAACAGATGCAGGTTGGTGGTTGTGGTGTAATGGTGTGGGGGATGTTTTCTTGGCACACTTTAGGCCCCTTAGTGCCAATTGGGCATCGTTTAAATGCAACGGCCTACCTGAGCATTGTTTCTGACCATGTCCATCCCTTTATGGCCACCATGTACCCATCCTCTGATGGCTACTTCCAGCAGGATAATGCACCATGTCACAAACCTCGAATCATTTCAAATTGGTTTCTTGAACATGACAATGAGTTCACTGTACTAAAATGGCCCCCACAGTCACCAGATCTCAACCCAATAGAGCATCTTTGGGATGTGGTGGAACGGGAGCTTCGGGAGCGCCCTGGATGTGCATCCCACAAATCTCCATCGAATGCAAGATGCTATCCTATAAATATGGGCGAACATTTCTAAAGAATGCTTTCAGCACCTTGTTGAATCAATGCCACATATAATTAAGGCAGTTCTGAAGGCGAAAGAGGGTCAAACACAGTATTAGTATGGTATTCCTAATAATCCTTTAGGTGAGTGTAGATTGCATGGACACATGTGTTTAAGGATCATATTTTAGACACAGGGAGGGGAGCTGGGAGAGTTCTATATTTTGCATAGAGGTAGGCTATGTGTGCAATGCAAAGTTTACTGAGAAGAGATGTTCCACTAATGATGATACATCAAATGTGTACAGTTGGCAAGGAACTGTACTACTGTACACACAAGAAAATGTGTTCTTTACAAGAAAATGAATGTTTTTCAACGGATGCAAATACACCGAGGGATAGTTTCTTAATGTGGAAAGTGGATTGTACCACGTGTAAGCATGAGCTATACGTTTCTTTTTTTTAGTCATAAGCAGCATGTTTTTCTACCTTACAAGGAAGTTGAAAGTCACTCAGTGGTGTATATAAGCTCAATCTTACTGTAAAACAGCAGAGAAACACTGGGAACACATAGACCTGAATACAACATCTTCTCAAGTTTCTCTCCTGTACTGACACGCTTTCTTGTAAGATATACAGTTAACCTCCGGAGGGCCCCAACACATTTTTATTGTATTGTCTCTTTTTTATTGTCTCTGGCCTTATATCGTTCAGGCTTTTTTTAATACAGGTTATGTATAGTACATTTCTGTATTCTGTAAAATAGGTTGCATTGCTGTTCTTATCCTGAACATATGCTTCCTTGGAAGAGGTGGCGCTGTCGAGCCGCTGGACCAGAAAGCGCAAATATGAGTGCTGCCACTTTTGCTGAACAAGTTCAGGATGGAGCAGGAGATGTTGCTTACACTGGCTTATACTTAAAGTGTATGTGGCCGCTATTGCATCATTTCATGCTCAGGTGGACCAATGCTTGGTTGGGAGGCATAGGTTAGTGACAGGATTTTTTAACGGATTGAGACCTGTTTGGGACTTGCCGTTAGTTCTGAGGTAGTCTCACATAGCCAGACCTTCAGACTGACGGCAGAAGGTCTGGACTCAATCGTAGATTTTCTTGGCCAAAGACTGCCCAAGAGGACACTCTCATTTTGTTCCGCGTCATGTTTAGGGGCGTGACAATATGTCGATGTCTCTACAACAACGGACCAGCGTGCATGTAATCAAATATTAATTCAAGGACGTTGTGCAAGTTTACTGCAACAATGGAGCCGCGAACTTCACATACTTTTGAAAATCCAGCGTTTAGTTGATCCTGGTAAAAGCTCATTGCCACAGTTGTAATTACACAACAGCTTTCTTCTTCCACAAGGGGTTTTGGCGTCATGGCATTTGTTTCCATGCGGACTTCGAAACTCCTCATGTGTCCAGAAAAGTGTGCCATATGCATCAGCCGTTCAGCCAATGGTCTCAGAATAGTTCTGAGGGCACTGTCTGAACCGCTGTTTGAGTTGCTTCACTCTGCCCAGATGCGAGTGCACTCATTAAAGACAGCGCTCTTGCTAGCTGTGGAAAGCACTTAGACCTGCAAGCTTTGCAACCCACTTGTTTAAAGTTCAGAGGGGATGACTGTGTGGTTAGGCTGAGGCCTAGATGGCTATGTGCCTAAGGTGCTTACAACAACTTGGTCCAAGTAATAACATTGCAGGCATTTGCCCGGGAGGAGTTAGTAACAGAGGACACTAAATATTGCTGCTGTGTCCTGTAGACACGTTGGGCATATACAGTACAGTAAACGCTCCAGCCAGTTTCGTTTGTCCGAGCAGCTTTTTATTTTTCTGGATGGCGCACTAATGATCTGCTAGTTTTAAAACCAAGACTATCTCACTAGATTGTGGAGGCGATTGCTTTGACTTACAAAGGTTAGACTTGCAAGGTTATACTTTCCCATTTGGGTTCCGGCCCCACTCCACTATAGAGGCTTGCCGTCTTTGTGGGCTTGGGCATGAGGTACTGTATATCTATTTAGGACATTTGTTTGGCCACAAGTTGGGCTTCTTATTTGCTAGGTTTTATATTCAGTTATAGCCTGTCTTTGATATGCTGCTGTTTGGTTTCTATTGTGACTTTTCTGTGCTTTGTCGCTGGGAAGTCACTGTAACATGACAGGATGTTACACAATCCCCATAGCGTCAGCTAAAGACGCAATGTCGAGAGAAGCGATCTTGAGAGGAAATGTCTCTGGTTACCTAACTTTTTTTTTGTCGAAATATTCTAAGGCAATGATGGCCCAGCGCCATGTTATATGGCATATGGTTCCACTCATTACGAGCGTTGTATCGGCAGTAATTATTGGTCAGTAATTATTACTCGCTCAATGTAATAGGGTTTCAGTATTCCAGGAGAAAGAAGTTTCCCCATATTGTCAGCTACTGACGCAATGTCTTGTTCCTTTCCTCGCTTACTATCTTTGCGTCTCAGCCCCAACCCATTAGGAAGGATGCAAGGAAAGAAAACGAGGACTGAGGAATCAAAGGAAATCTTATTTTTACTAAGTCTCACTCAAGCTTTACTTCAAAGCGTCATCAGCTGCACTCAAGGGAAATGCCCTTTTGTGTTGTTGAAATTTGGTCATTAAAAAATTCATTATGATTTTTTTTTTATTTGGACATTTAAAGGAAGATGTCCCGTTAAAATATGTGAGAAGAAAGGTTTATTTAAACGGCAAAGAATTATTGTAAAAGATGAAGGGGGAGGAGAATTTATATGTGCGTTTTTCGACAAGAAAGAATTCCGCACAGAATACATCCATCCAGCATTCAGCTCTGCTGAAAGCTGCCTCAATCCTTGTTTCTTGCCTCTTCGCGGTGCAATTAGAGAATTGAGATGTCCTTTTTTTGATTTGCTTTAAATATTTTAGCTGCGATTTTGGGGTATAGCCTTTAATCTGGAAGTCATGTGAACCAACTGGTATACTAGGGGAATGTCAAAGGGAGAAGACAAATAGTGCTTTCCCACCCACCACCTCACTCACACCCATGCTGACCTTAGCCACCTCTTGGTGTTCTTCCCCCAGATGTCTTAAGTCTTAAATCCTATTAGTCAAGGTTTCTCAGAGCCATTAAATGTAATTTTCCCAATTTCTATGGATTGCCTCATCATTTAAGTGAGCTGAGAGAGTATATGCCCAAAAGTCGCTCTGCTATATATCATTCTCAACCTATTAAAATTAAGCAGGATAATTTTTCATAAAATCTTATATTACAATATAAAAAATTACATATTTTTGTAATAGATCTGTAGTAGTGCACACATTTCTACATAAAACTTTTTCTGAGCACATCTCAGAATTCAACCGACAACCAAGCTGACATGGTACATGCCACATGACAAAGACTAATCTTGTTCTCTTCCAGTGTGTCACCTCACTCTCAGCCACCTCAAACTCAAGCACCACTGCAAATCATCCATGGCAAGGCCAACCTTCCAGTCATGACCCTGCTTTCATGTGAACAAATAAAAAACGGAAGTTTAGCAGTAGGGTTTAAGGTTGAATCAACTGGGGCTTGATTTTTCAACCATGCCTTTGGGCCGTTTTATCATTTAGCTTGGCTAATTTTGAGATTTACTTCCTCTTGCTTTTTGTTTTGTATTTGATATCATAGCTTGCTTGGCAAGATGAACAATTGAGTTAATGATATGCATGCAATTTTTCTAAGGGGACAGATCTGAACAAAGAGATTATATAAAATACTGTAGGCATTTATAGGATGTTTTCCAGACTTTGGTTATTTTATGCTAACTTTGCTTTAATTAATTTAAAGATTAAGTGAAATTTGAATGAGAATATCAAAATACATGTTTCAATTTAATATCTCTATAACATGCTCTTATTGCCTAACCTAACAAATGACATGGAGAAAATTGTGGGAATTCACTTCAACTCAAAATTAGCAAGGTGTCAAGGGGAAGTTTTTTTTTTTATCTTGATTTTCGTAAATAAGATGTCAATGAGGTGCTTCATAGAAACTACAGCAAAGAGGAGCATATCAGTAAAAGTTATCACCAATAAAAAGACTGAATTCTTTTTTTCTTTTTTTTTGACAACTTTTAAAGGCCACAGTTTTGTCTGTGTTGTACTGTAGGGTTGGCACTTCTACAGATGGGACGGTAGCTGGCAAGTATTTGTTTATAAACCCTACTTGTTTGGGTACAATACTTGAACTAACTTCTATTCAGCAAACAGTGTGAATCCATGCAAAGCCTTTTCCCAAAGTCCTTTTGAAGGCGACAGCCCATTGAAGGAGGAGGAGAGAGGGATTAGCGTCTTCAGCAGCAGTGCATTTCCGAGGGAGCTGATTAGCTCGCCATTCATTGTTAAATCGAGCAAAGGAAGGCCCTAGAGGACTGAAAAGAGCCAAATAGGTGGGCCTGGAATAAAACATCCACAGGAAGCCCAACACAGGCTACATGAAATTTTCCCAACATTTTTTTTTTCACCCGAGATGGTGGCATGAAAAAGGAGATTAGCATACAAAATTAGATGCTAGATGATTTGTGGGGCGACTTGGTTCATGTTTTCCCTCTGTCTCAACAAAGTTAATTAAACTAGTCTTAAACAGTAAAGAAACATCCAAGCGCAAAAGCATTGGGAGTGCTTTGAGGATTACCGAGACAGAAAAGGAGGCATTTGTGAAGAAGAAATTGAGAGAGGCGTGAAGGAAGGAAGACTATAATTAAATGCTCTCTCTCATTGTCTCTCTGCCCCAGGGTTATGTGACATCAAGCTGAAGAATAGAGAAAGAAAAGGGTTATATATGCCCAAGACAAAGAAATCATTAGGTCTGACCAACAGTCTACAGTAAATAATTTAATTTTACAATGTGTGGAACTGGGATTTACGATATGGTCTTTCATTTTTTTTTGCACTTAAAATGTCATTATTATTATTATTATGAAGCACATTTATTTCTGAGCAAAATAAATTAGCAGAGGATGTTTTTCTACATAAACAACACATGACTCAGTTAATTCAGATGCATTCACCTGACCTAAATGAATGAAAACATTAAAAGATGATACCTATTACATAATTTTAATTATGAAAGCAAAGTAAAAAAACACATAGAAACAAACTATCATAGAAAAAACAGCACTATAGTATCTGTGCAATAAATTAACAATATACAAAGTGCTTCCTCTTATTTACAGTTCATATACAGTCTCAGGGTAAAACTATTATCAGAATGCTAAAAACAGGCAAGAAAACATTAGGCAAGCAATGATTCTGATGGCAGCTGGAGAAGTGGCCCGAATCGTGAATTCAAAACTCCTTTAAAAATGATCATTCCAATAAATGATCCATCAAAGTACATCACTGTTGGTGAATGAAAAGGTTATTCACAGTCTATTGTGCTATATATTGGTTAGATGCGGTGTTCAGTGCTATCCTACAATGTATACAGGAGTCATTTTGAATTGCTGTGGTGTAACAATACAGATCAAAATATGTATTTTTTATGTATCAGCTCTGGAAGGTGTCCATTAAAGCATTCAGATGGATATTTGAGCTAATTTCATTCTCAAGCTCAGGGTGTATTGTAGACAAAAACATCTGCTTAACTTCTAGACCACCGTAGCAAACAGTTCAAGACATCTCTAGTGCTTCTTCTTCAACCGATAGCTTTTCCTGCGGCTGGCACTATCATTCGTGACCCGTTTGGCCCTCTTCACACAGTAGTACTTTGTGACCGTTTTGCGGCACTGCTCGCATTTTACAGCGCAACACCAGTGGAACTTGCAGTTGCAGCTGGACACGGTCTCGGCCCTGCGTTCCTCCACAGCCAGGCCGCACTCTCCGCACAGTCGCTTGCAGCTACGCTTCTCCCACTTGCTCAGATTCTTGCCCTTCCTCAAGCACTCGCGGCCCTCGGTGCCCGGCAAGCCCAGAGTGCGGTTCTCCAAGCAGTAGTCGGGGGAATCCTCCAAATGCACCAGCTCTTTACGCGAGATGGAGCTGAAGGTTTCAGCGATCGCTCCGCGGCTGGCTGCGCTGTTCCCCGCGCCACGCAGCAGGTCCACCTTCACGGCCCTGTGGTACTTCTCCTTTAGGTAGTTGCCCACCTCGCGAAACTCTGGCAACTGCAACCAGCAGGTCTGAGTGGTGCAGCTGCCAGACACTCCATGGCACTTGCACGTCCTCTGCATGGTTCCTTTCACTGCCTGGTTGAAGAGAGGATCTCACGTTAAAGAACGCACTCATTCATGCATTCTAGAGGCAAATGTTCATGTTTCAAAACATTCTAATTAGGATTGAACTCATCAGTCGAAATATACAATGCGCTCTTTATAGGCACCCTATACATCCACTTAAACAAGCAGAAGAAAACTCTGAGTTAAGAGCAAGTGGTTCAAAGTTCAAGTCTGGGGATTTCTCTTTTCTTGGTGGTCGTACAAGAATTCCTGACTTCGGCTGAAACAAACAGCTGTCCTTAAAAAAGGAACGCCTCTTTTCCCATTCACTCGGCGCAAGACGCAGAATCAGGGTTTCACATCGAGCTAGATTGTTAGGCGCAGGAAAGGGGTGTATTTATTTTGCATAGCCATTGTCAACATGTTTTCTGTCATAGGCAGACCCAGTGGCAAGTCCATTGAGGAGGAAGTGAAAAAGAATTCTTTCACATTTTTTCAGTTACAATGATGCTCCAGGTGCCAATGAATTGACAAAACCTGCAGACGGGGCACAGACAGGATAAACAAAGAGCACTTGAACCACATGGCTGTGATCCCCGTGGCTCTCTCAAGTACAACAAAGACCAACATAAATGTAAGATCCTTATTGCAAGAATAAAACTAAACACTTATTTGGGAAGCAACAGAATACAGAACCTTTGCAATGTGCGGACCCCTAGGTCGTCTAATTAAGCTTGCACCACTGATCCCAAGAATCTCAAGTTAAGGCCTCGTCATAAAGGACATTCACAGGCTGTAAATAGGCCCTTCTGGTACAGCGCACACTCTATTGGGAGAACGAGTGGCACCTTGCTTATGGGGCCGTGAATGAAACTCTTGGGTGGTAAGCTATCATTAGAAGCACTGAAAAATGATTCAAAAGCCACTCTGCGAGCTGTTGGTGGCCAACAGATATGCCTGAAATGTAGGCCCCAGCCAGCCCAGATGACTTCATATACCTTGCGTCCTACTTCGTTGTTGTGCAGGTTCATGGCGGCTCGGGCGTCCTGTCCGGTTTCCAGTGCATCCACAAACTGCTTGGAGATCGCCTCTCCGAATCCTACGTTATCGCTGCAGCCTCCCCATAGCCATCCCTGACCACCTGAGATGACAACAGAATATTTTTGCTAGACTAAATTGAACATTTCAACTTATGTGATATCTCATTTTTTTTTCCTGCATTCCTGCACAATATTGATTACCAGAAAAAAATATTTCCACTTGTCCAGCTTTTTCCTTAAAAACTATGAGTGGGGCCAATTATTGGAGAATTTAAGAGCAAAAATTTGAAGCTTATATATAATTATATTTATACACTTAAAAAAGTGGGGTTAGTAAGCTTTTTCTTCAATGATCAATACTTGTATTCAGCAAGGATGCATTAAATGCTGTTCTTGTAAATTTTATTTTCATCATCAAAGAATCCTGAAAAAGATATTAAGCAGACTTTTTTATAATGTATTCTTGCTCAAAATAATTTAAAAAATGCTTCTTGTGCACCAATTCAGCATATTAAAATGATTTCTGAAAGATCATGTTACACATTTTAAAATGACAATAGAAAATAGTTACACAATATTTTACATTTATTTTATTTTTTATCAAAATATGTGGAGAGCATTCACTCATTATTATCTAATTTTTGACAGAGGCTTTTGCATCGGAGGTCCACTTACATTAATGGGATAGTTCACCCAAAAATGAAAATTCTTGCATTAATTTCTCACCCTCATGTCGTTCCAAACCCATAAGACTTTCATTCATCTTTGAAACACAAATTAAGATATTTCAATGAAATCTGAAAGTACTTCCTGTCCCTCCATAGACAGCTACGCAACTGACACTTTGACGCTTCAAAAAGTTCACAAAGAGGTCGTAAAACTAACCCATATGAATTGAGAAGCTTAGTCCAAATTTCCTGAAGATCACTTTATACGATTGAATTTGGGCTTTTATTCACATTTTATTTTTACTTTTATTCACTGATCAGCGAACATAAACAGAAGCTCAACCGAACCTGTCTGATACACGAGAACAAACCACATTGGTTCTCGCGAAAACTCAAACTTTCGTCATAACATGAGAATGAACCTCACTGGTTCTCATGTGTCAAACGAACATGCTTGATCTTCCGTTTACCACAACCGATGTGCAGGTTGATGAATGTTTAGGAATCGGAACAAACATGCAAACTGGAGTGTTATGTCATACATACATCATTCATAAAGTACTAGAAGAATAGCAGTGAATAAAAGCCTAAATTTAATCTGTTCATCTTATAAAGTGATAATGTCCCTTCAGAAACATTGGACTAACCACTCTATTCGTATGGATATTTACGATCTCTTCATGAAGTTCTGAAGCTTCAAAGTGATGCGTACTGTACAGTAGCTGTCAATGGAGGGACAGAAAGCTCTCAGATTCCATCAAAAATATCTTCATTTGTGTTCCGAAGATGAACATGAGTCTTACGGGTTTGGAACAGCATCAGGGAAAGCATTTTATTTTTAGGTGAACTGTCCCTTTAATTCTTCTGTTAAAACTTGTGTTTTATTTGAACTGTGATGTTGTTCTCATCATTTCTAGAGTTTTAGTCATTTGATTTTCGTGGGAACAAAATTGTAAAACTGAATATAACTTTAAAGAAAAAAAAGGTTAGTAAGTGATTAAAATTATGTTAGCATGCTTAACCCAGAACATTGACTTTCCATCTATGCTGAGACGTAGTTTATCACCTCGCTGGCCATTCCTGGTGTCATCACATCCGCAGTTATCAAAGTCACCGAGGCTGCAGTTCCTGGTGAGGGTATACATGACTCCAGCAGAGCTGATGGCATGGAAAAACGCTGTTTCTCTGTTAGCTGTGATTAGAAACAAGACTGAAATTAATATTCTGTGCAAATACAGTATGCTGGTCAAACACTAGTGCATGTCATTTTTACTTAACATCCTGAACACCAAATCAGGATTTACTCAGATGCTTAGCATCTATCTCAGTAGGGATGGCTTTTGACTCTTATTTCCCCTGCATCAAACAGAGAGTAGCGCTGTTGGTCTACTCTCATTTACATGTATTGTCGGTCTGGGGTCGGCACTGGACTGCGACTGGTCCTCTGTTTGGCACTTCAGGAATGCTTAATGAAAGGAGCCTGAAGCAAACCTTTGACCCACACCCTTTGACTTGAGAGGGCGTCCATTTCACTCACTCATTCTGATGCACAATATCCCCTTGGTGGCTTTTCTACTTGCCTATTAACAGAGCGGGTTTAATTGACTCAAGAATGCAGTGTTTTCAGGCACATCAACATTGGGAGATGCTTCTCTGTGTTTTAAACAGGATCAATGTGTTTGTTTTAAGAGCTGTTTCTGTGATTGATACAGATGGGCTTTGAGTCACTAAACACACAGTATACATAACACACACTTGCACTTTTATTCTATTAACATTTTTAAAGATCTGAAAGCACAATATATATAAAACGATCATCAACAGAGGTCATAGTTCTCACCCGTTCTGAGTCCGCTGTGGGTGGAGAGCTGAAGAGCCCTCTCCGGGCAGTTTCCAGCGGTCCCACGCAAACTGATACTTGCACTCTTCAATCCACTTTGAGCTCCTGCGTCACACTGCTGGAGTAGATCAAGTAGGCCTGAAACAATGCAAACCACACAAAAATTTTGGATGAAATACACCTCACTATGAAGTGTTAAAAAAAACTCCTTTAAAAATATTTTTTTCATTTCAGCATGCACAAATCTATATAAATGCACCTGTATGTTAATTTATTAAATTATATTTAAAAGTTGCTGTGAACAATAGTGAAATATTTACATTTAATATTTAAATGTTTTATATAATTTGTAAAATTATTATTAAAGATATAATGGGGCCATTTTTATAATGGCTTTTTGATTTTTTAGAGAACACTTTACAATAAGATTTCATTTATCTTAATTTTTTAACATGAGCTTACGCTAAACAGTTCTTCTACAGCATTTATTAATCTTAGTGTTAACATTGTAATGTTAACATTTACTAATGTATCATTAAAATCAAAAGTTGTATCTGGTAACATTAGATAGTAAGTTAATTAATGCATTCATTAATGTTAACAAATTAGTATTTATAGTTAAGTGTTACCTAAAAATGTAAAAAGCACGACAATGGCCTCATTGTCTATAATAATTATTATATTAAAGTTTTAAATATGTTAATATGTAAATATTTCACTATGGGTCACAGTGGGCTAAAACATAAGTTTGCTGGATATTCTCTTTTTTTTTATTATATGTTTAAAAAAAGAGCACCAAAATGACACATTAGAGTAGGGTAATTGTTTTTGTTTTGTGTGTGTGTGTGTTTCTTTTTTTTTATGTATAATTGTTTTTTCTCCTTCTTGTAGTTCCACAATGGTACAAACTTAGAGATTGATCAGAAATGCACACAAAAAGTAAACAAAAAGGGTCTATGTGACTGTGAAACTGTGGTTCATACAATCTAATATGTCTCAAGTGGTTTAGAAGAGACAGCACCACAAGTGCTCTCACGGGCGGCTGGGTTGCTAATGATGACCACCCACCAAAGGCCCCTTCCCTTGCCACTCAGTAAAAAGTCCTCACAACTTCACATTGTGAATGAGCTGAAGTGTGTGAAAGCTATATGTCCAGTCCACCCCAAGCAGCAAGTAATACCTAATCCACAAAGATACATGTTCAAGAAATACAGCACCCGTGGTGGTGTGCGAATCTTTTTAATTTGCCACTTGCTTGCATTGTGATCACAGGCTCACCATCAAACATTAACTACCCAAATCCATAAATGATTTCGACATTTTGAAGTTTCTCTCTCCTGGTAAAGATCAGCAAAGATCAAAAGATGTTGGCTTACCTTTGGGCCAGTCATCAGGAAATTATTCACTGACCTGGAAGATAGAGCAGCCTATAAGTCAGATGACCCAAAACTTGCATATATTCCCTTTGGAATTACAAGTAACACTTTACATTGAAAAAACATCATTTTTAAAGATTTTAAAATAAGTTTATCTAATTACAAATAGGCATACTGATCTTAAAAGTACATTTTCAAATGTAAATGTGTCATGTATATATATATATATATACACACACACACACAATGTAGGTTAAAAAGAGGAACATAGCTTCATAGCTTCTCCTTATGCATGCTAACCAATGAAACGAGGCTCAAAGCTTCTTTATCACGGAACATAACAGAAAACCGATCAGTGGAACGCCGATTTTTTAATCCATAAATTAACACATCGTGTAAACGTTCGATATAAAATCAATTAATTAATCAATCGCCTGACTAAAATAAAATAAAACGCGGAACTCACCAACTGCAGCAAGACTTCATGTGAGCCATCAGGATGAAAGCGTAATAATAAAACTCCAAATGCATGAACATCCTGAGAGAGAGGACTGGCAGACTTATCTTCACCTTGGAAAGCAGAGGGGTCTGCAAGAGCTCTATATAACCTACATCCAGAATTCAGAGGCTGATGGGGGTCTCATGTGTGAGCCAAGGGGGTTCTGAAATGGAGCTCCTCTCATCCCAACAAGAGATTATCTACTTAATTAAAGATTTTCCCTTTTCTTACTCGTTCAGCCAATCAGAACTATTGTACCAGAGAGAGATTGAAATGATCAAAAGGGCACCCTGGGCTCCTCCAGGACAAATAGCTGGGAAGAGCTCCCTGTGTGCTAACAGTTGGAGTGAATTATTATGAAATCAGGATGGCATCTCTAAGGTTGTGCCTTAAAACTCAATTTCAAGAGCAGCATGAAAGGGACTGATACAGTATGTGGTTGATAACGCTCATGGATTAGCCTACACATTATCTACTGGATCAAAGGACAAATGTTATTTGTAGCGTTCACAGGAATGTATAGGCAAATTAAATACAAACTTATGAATAGAGTTTTTAGATCCGCTGAAATTCGTTTAAATGCACAGAAAGTCTGATAAATTCAATTTCAGTAAAATAGTTATAAAAATAAATGCGCAGGACAGGGGCTAACTTTTTTGTTAAGCCTGACTGTGTTAAAAGTGTTGTGTTATATATTATATATATATATATATATATTATATATATATATATATATATATATATATATATATATATATATATATATATATATATATATATAGGCTGTTATGTTTTAAAACGGCACAATGCTAAATGTATCCATGAGCGCGAGCGAGGAATTAAATTAAAAGATAAACAGCAGGAATTAACATAGATAAGGAGGATAATCGACACAATTGTGTTTGCGTTTTTCAGGAGGACTTCATAACACTTTTTAAATTGTTCTTTTACCTTTTCTCTCAGTAGTCCTTAGCTGACGCTTCATGACCTTTAGGTTCAGCTTCTTTGACGTCCGCGTATCTTCTCTTGTGCAAATTAGGATTAGGAAAGTTATTTGGGAGATTCCAGAGGGATGTTTTTGGATTAGGCTTTGAAAGGCTTTCATATGAAGTAAAGTGAATTTTCCATTATATTCTAAATCCACTGTTTGGTCTGTTTGAATGCTGGTAGATTAATGTTATCAATGAAAATGTTAAACAAAATGACTGCATGATTGTAAAATTATGTTGCAATGGACGTTTTACTTAAAACCGTATATATGAATAGGCTACATTTATTTTGTGATTTTAGCATGTCGCACGTTTTTACTTTCTTCCCCATGAAATATAAATAAAACTACAGTAGCCTACCAACCAACAGGTTTAGTATCAGTTTTCAGATTTAAATGTTAATAGGCTAACTATTTTCTTTTAATTTAGGGGTCCATAAACCCATTATTTTGTGTTAAAAATGTTTCAGGAAGCTTATGCAGCGTTATATTTCGCGCACGTATGAACGTTTCATTCATTAAATCGCAATGAATAAAGCTGTATTAGATTTTTTTATCTTAAAAATTACATCCATTTATCATAAATTATTTATGAATATACAATATGGTCGGTGTGCCAAAAGAAGGTCCTTTGAGACATTTTCAGACATACACACACATTTTATTCAATTAAGAAAAGATTAATATTGATTCATAACAAAACTCATGGTACAACTCGTAAAACTCTCCCATTTATAGAAATTTTGGTTTATGGTACATGAAACAACATTCCTTGAAAATGTGCCCATTAAGGCTCCCAGACATCAAAGGTCACTGTATAAATAATTGAGCTGTAAAATATATTCAATTTATCTTCTTCCACGGGTGAATGTTTTAAATATAGCATTTGGTGAGAAATTTTATTTTATTTGGAGAAATCAAACAACCTATCATACATTTATGAGAAGGAATATTGTAGGTTGTCATTCATTCATCACAGAAGAGAAAAGAGCCCACCCCGAATGATACATCTGATTTAAAACTTCATTAGTTTATAACAATTCTTCTGATGCGATACATCATTTTTGCATTTTCAATATTGAGTCTAACCCAAAATCTCCCTATATTCTATAAGGCAAAGGGAAAGATACTATCTGATGAAGACAATTAAATATTCCAATCCTTGGATTATTATATAATAAGGACAAATAAATGTCCTGTGATAAATCTGCTAGAATAAATGCACCTTAATACATTTACCTCAACAGATACATTTCTTTCAAAATATTTTCTAGTTAAATATTTTCCACAATACTAGAAATAGTCATTTGGTGCTTCAATGTATTTAATTAGAAAAGAGGTCACCATATTCCTGGTCACCATATTTGCCAAAGGACCAAAAGAGGCCATGGAAACCAGATAGAGAGCTACGCAATATGGAAAATGAAATACAAATTTCTGATGAATTGCTCATTTCACTTGAGGAAATTCCTCATTATAACCACCAGTGATATGAAGACAATTGCATTGGCATGTAGAATAATTTATTTAAATAATAATAATGTGAATAAATAAGATGAATAATGCCAGTAAGATGTATTTACATGAATAGTACTAACAAAACTATTCGAAACAGAACTAATCACTGATGATGCGTTGTGCATGGTGTATCACTTAAGAAAATGTAGTGCCAATATATTAATAGCTTAACTTAATTTTACAGCTTGCATAGCTCTCTGGAATGATTTTTTTTTTTTTTTAAATCAGAACCGTAACTGCTAAGCCAGAGAAACCTATTCATGAGAGGGGCTGTAATGAGGCACATGGCTGTTTAACTAGTGAAGTACCATCTCTTGCCTCTTGAGGCAGACTGAGACATAATTATCCTCCCAATCTATGGCCTTTACCTTCTCCAAAAATAATCCCCCACAGTCATGAAAAGGAAAGAATTCTTAAGAACACATATTAGTCCAACACACTCTAGAGCTTCTATTTCATATGAGAGTGTATACAGATCAATCTTCACATACAAAATGCTTTTGTATATGTTGGCTTATAACTTTTTTTTTTGTTTGTTTTGTTTGTTTTTGATATGTAATGATCAAATCAACCACTTTTGTGACTGCCATCACCGGTGCGTTGAACGCGGGCTATGATGGTCTCATGAGTTACCCTCTTGCAATCCTTGGCCAGCCCAAAGAAGCACATAAGATCGATAAACACTTTGGTCAGGTTCAGCCGACTGCCAAACTCACTTGTGGCATAATCATGGGGGAATGTGTGATGATAGTTGTGAAATCCTTCACCTGAAATTAAATTACATATTTAAAGTGTATTGCAAATAAATGCTGTTCTTTCTATTCATCAATAATCCTGAAAAAAATGTATTGCGGTTTCCACAAAAAAATAAACAGCACAACTGTTTTTAACATAGATAATAATGAGAAATGTTTTTGAGCACCAAATCAGCATATTAGAATGATTTCTGAACACATTACAAGTAACTTGAGTTACATAATCAGATTAATTTTTAAGTTAACGAGTAAAGTAACGCATTACTTTTAAATTTACAACAAAATATCTGAGATTGTTTTTTCAGATAAGTAACGAGTTCCTTTGTTTTGCCGTTTATTGATCTCTACTGTACAGACGTGAATTTGCATTTCATTCAGACTGAGGCATGTTCATTTCACTTTTGGTGTGAAAGGACCTTTACATTTTTGTTTTGTTATTTAAAAACAATACAAGACCAACCTAGGTGAGAAAAAGTAACACAAAAAGTATCTTACCATAAAAAGTCACGCAATTAGTTACCTTTCCAGTGAGTAACGCAATACTTTTAAAAATAACTTTCCCCAACACTGATCATGTGACACTGAAGACTACAGTAATGGCCTGCTGAAAAATCAGCTTTGCCGTCAAAGGAATACATTACATTTTAAAATACATTCAAATAGAAAACAGTTATTTTAAATAGCAATAAAATTTCACAATATTACAGTTTTACTGTAATTTTGATTAAATAAAAGCAGCCTTGGTGAGCAGAAGAGATCTTACTTTACTGACCACCAACTTTTGAATGGTGCATACAGTTGCTGTTTGGTTTACTTGTGCATTCAAATACAATATCCTGTACTTTTTTGGGTGATTGAATGCGTCTGTATAGCTTTAATAATATTACTATTATTTAATATATACTATTCATATATTTTATAAAAAAAAAACATAAAGCAACTTAACAGCTTCAATATTTTTACATATAAGTAAATGTGCAAACAAGAAGACTTTGAAAAAAAAAATATGAAAAAAATTATGAATGAATGATTGAATGAATATTAAGTTGGAAAAGAGAAGACATTGTTCTTACCAATGGCACTGAAGGCAACAAACTTGTTCTCTCTGGGATTGATGTTGTTGTCATAGGGCCTCATTCCCCACATGTGAGCTGCACTGTTGACCAGCCAGGTCGCATTAAGGACCACAGTGTATCTCAACAGACAAGGGACAAAGTAACTGATCAAAAGACTCTCTTCCCAAAAGTACCAAGGTACAAGTGTGGGGAAGAGAAAGCACATCACCACCACAGATAACTTGTAATGCCTAGGGACAGAGAAATGTAAGATATTCAAAACAAACACTTCGATTGCTATTCTTCTACAGATTTTCTGAATTAACAACAGCTGTTAAACCTCATCTAGACACCAAGTTTGAAATGCTGACTAACCAGATATTCTTCCATTATCTGATCTGGCGAGATACATAAGACACATTCTTAAACCTTTATCAAAAAGCTCAACACTTTTTCTGTTGGACGTCATTCAAAGTGATGGAAAGGGATATTGATTATTCCACACTAGCTAGTGCCAAATATGTGGCCAGGTTCAGATGGGCACTCCTAATGATGGGGTCACAGAGGTGTAGTGAATATTTTAAATAAAAATTTTTTTTTAGCTCATAAGAACTGACAAATCCTGGATCAAAGTTTGTCCTGTCTTGTAAATTCACAGGTTTACACCCAGTAAATACTGATTAAATTATAGCGCTATTGTATCAGATTTAGGGCCAGATTCACTAACAGCTTGCTCCAGCACAAATTTTTAAAAGCTAAAATAAAGCATCATTAAATTGTATTATTATAAAGAGGAAACGTTTTATGAAGAAACTATTTGTATTTTTTTCAGTGATAATTATGTCAATACAAAAGTAGTGTATCTACTCAAAAGTTTGAGGTCGGTCAGAAGACAAAGTTTCTCTGCATTTATTGGATTAAAAAAGTAATTGAGAAATGTTATTAATTTTTTTTGTGTTATATAATATTATAAAATGTAATTTATTCCTGTGATAGTAAAGCTGAATTACTCCAGTCTTCAGTGTCACATGATGCTTCAGAAATTATTCTAATATGCTGATTTCTTGTCATTATACTTTTTTTTTATACTTTGATGAAGAGAAAGTTCAATAGAACAGCATTTATTTAAAACATAAACCTTGGTCTAATTCTAAAGGTCTTTCCTGTCAACTTTGTCTGACTAAAAATACAAATTTCTTTAAAAACAAATTACTGACCCCAAACTTTTGAACTTTAGTTTAGGTGATAAGATTTATAAAACTGAATCGGAAGTGTCACATTTTCTTACTGACCTTCTCTGAAACATTACAACCCCATCTGCTTTAAGGTCAGTGAGCTCCAGCTTACGTCCTTTCTCAATAACTTCTGGGTGTTTGCGAACCAGCAACCAGCCGATGTGAGCAAAGAAGAATCCTCTGCGGGCATTGTGTGGGTCTGCATCAGTCTCCGAAAACTTGTGGTGGGCACGATGATCTCTGGCCCACTCATAGACATCATTCTAAAAGGATATAAATATACATTAGTGGAGTACAAGTGAATGAAAGCTGCAAAAAGAAAAATAAACCTATCCAGCAGCAAGTAGAAGTACTTTTATCCAAAGTGACTTACAGTCCACATTTTTCAGGGACAATCTCAGGTGAACGTCCTGGGGTTAATTGCTTTGCTCAAAGGGCACAATAATGATCGTTCGGCTCTTGTGGGGTTTGAACCTACAAGCCCAGATCTTTAACCACTACGACTACGCCCTACCACCTCCATCTGAGTTACAGTTACATTGCATAAATTAATGTGGAATAGGTTTCATTCACTTAAAAATGTTTTACCTGAAAAGCCATAGAGTTTGCAACCGCCAGGAAGATTCGTAATGGCAATGAGGCTTTGTAGGACCTGTGGCTCCAAAGGCGATGGGCACCGGCGGTTATTCCAAGAGCACTTACCATGAAACACACTCCCGCTGTCACATTAAGAGAGAAAACAGAAAAGAATGTTTAAAAACACCTTAGCCTGCCCTGAACTACACACAGATTATATAGTGTGTAACGGTGTGTGCCCTTGATTCGTTCTATGAGAGGACAGAATGTCTCGCTGTGTGTTGTCAGACCAGTCTGCAAGGGATGTGGGATAACAGGCCACAGACTGAAGAAGGCCACACTGTTATGACCCTGCTCAATTTACAATGGAGAGCTTATTTCAACAGCAATTGTTCTTTGTTTGTCTGGGTGCAATATTATGCGTTGCTGTGATGCCAAAAATCTACACAACAAGTGCAGCCCAGTTCAGATTTTGGTTGGATTTCAAGTTTTACTCACGGGACTGTCTCACTATCACTCACACACACACTTACAATGTATTTAACATTGTTCTACATAACCAATTTAGCTGAGACATAGTGGCCTGACTTTCACTTTTGGATAAAATATGACACATTAATGATATATCTAAGAATAGTAATCACAACTTTAAATCTGTAACAAAATAAATTCACCTGCCTGGTGAAAGAAGTGGGAACCAGGGAGTGTTTTTTTTCCGTTTAGCCCGTTATGCATAAGCTATAGGTGTTAAAAACTAGCACACATGACCACCAGCCTCCTGTGAGGTGACAGCAGACATTGTGAGGATGTATAAAAATATAAAAGATTTACAGGACTATTCTGAGCTAAGAAAGTAAGATTACATGCCTGATTTATCATTTGATTTGTAATCATGTTAATGGATGTTAAATGGCAGAACAGGGATCATCCAAATCAACAGATTTTCATTTTTAATTTGACATAAAATCCACACTAATATATACATTTCCAAAGCACTTCTACTTTAAACATTTAGTGCAAAACAGAATTTTACTGAACATAATTGTTAAAGTAATGTTACTTTTTTTTATCAGCCTATTTGTCTTAATATGGTTTATTTCCAGATTTTTTTAACAGTTTTGAATTAAATCTGTATGTTTAAATGAGGGTTATGTGGGGATGGTAATGGGGATGGCATTGTAAATTTATGCAAGTAGCCTACTTATATTAGTATTTATCACAATAAGTTAAGGCACACAATTTAAAATATCCATATTTGTTTGTTAGGCCTACAGATAACCCTGGCCTGGTAGACTGTAGGTTGTAACAATAGCACTAACATTGCATTTTTTTAAAGATAAATGTTAGATTTTTTAGCAAAAAAATATAGGAATATTAGAAGCCTGAGATGCACGAAAACACAGAGTTACAGATTACATTTACACATCATGTTACATTTTACATCATATATGCATTACCATTAGGCCATAAAAAAAGAAACGTAATAAACACAGGAACAGGTTGCTATTACAAACCTTAAAAAAAAACAATCAGTTCAATTAAGAGTCAGAATAAGGGCAACATACTCACTCCATATGACTGTTAAGAAAGAGACAGATGGAAGAAGCGTCAATCCATAAAGAGCTCCTATGTGCAATAGAGTCATTAATAAAACGTTTCTCCATACGATTTGTGCTGGAGATTTCGGGCCCTGTTTCTCCTCATAAGCATCATCATAAACATCCTCTGTCGTCGTCGTCGTCGTTTCGGCCATTGCTTTCATGCTCGTTTCAGTCTCCTGTAAAGAGAACGAGTCGATTATATTTTCACGACCGTCGGCAAAGAAGAGCCATCTACCATTTTAATTAACTTACTATTATTTTAAAAGACAAATCCATTAAACCATTCATACAATGAATAGATATTAAATTCTGCGCAAAATGGGTGTGCCTGCTGTCACAAAAAAAGGCACGCGATGAAATAAACGCGCATTCACGCAGCTGCGCGCGCTTACCTTGTTTCCGATACAACTGTAAAAAAAATTATCGCAATTTGATTGATGCGAGCAGGTTCTCCCGTCGAGTGAATGAATTTTTTGCTTGTGTAAGCCTCTGATTTCGTTTAAAATGATGCAATTGGGCGAGGCTGAAAGGATGCCATCCAGCCCTACCAGTTTCATTGGTTGCTCGGTTATCTGATGTTCATGATGGACGCCATGAACGCTGGGTTTTTGATAGCCAACACCTCCGCTGTTTAATCTCACTGTGTGATACAGATCAGGTCCCAACAAAGCTTGTGTCTTTTAATGCCCATGAGTAAATTAGGAAATGCAGGTCTTTGCATTTCTAGCACAACGATAGGCTATTTCCTAAATCAATATGGCTTTTTTTGCCAAAACAATGTTTTTATTTCCAGAGACATAAAACATATATGTTATGGGCATCTGTTGAGTTAGAATTATGTAGCCTATGCACATACTGTAAATTTGGCACTGTAATTCTGCATATGAGCGGTAGCCTAAATGTGGTGACACTGTATTGCCATTGATGGTTCCATGAAGAACTTTAACATTTTTTGATGACACTGAAACTTTTTCAATGCACAAAATGTTTTTTTATGTTGGAAAAAGTTTCAGTTCTTTTAAGATCTGTTCACTTAAAGGTTGTCTGGGGAACCCAAAATGGTTGAAAATCGGAACTGCTTTTTTGGAGTAGGCTATGTAAGCCTTATACAACGCTAAAATGCAAATAGGTTTGTATGTTAATGTGATTTAAATGCAAACATTAAAATATTCTCCAAGAATAAGAGATTATTTGTTGCTAGTTCAGGCATACTGTAAACATAAGCCATGTTCCAGTTTCCAACATGTAGTTCCTCTAAAGAAGAGCTACTCGTGCTACAACAATTAAGGTTTCCTCCAGAGAGGAAAGTATTGATCTTTATGTGCTAAAATGAAAACAACTCTATTCTCCAGGCAGTGAGAAAGGGGCTACAATAATTTCCCATAACCAGATCTCATCTCTAATTTCAAAATGTACTGCTAAACACATTACAGTAATTGAATGGGATTGTATTTTGCACTCATATTAACCGTGACATAGGCTACTGCACAAAACGGCTTAGCCTTGTGAATCTGGTCAAAAATCAACTTTACATAATGTTTTCTCGATCAGTGCACTTATAATTTTCCCTAGTTCAGATAGTGATTTCGTTGTAAGCATGCTTCATCCAAATCATCAGCCCTTCTCAGTCACACATCATTGTTCCATACTCCATGTCCAAACTAAAGAGCATGGCACGTGAAAATGGCTATACAGCACATATTTGTGCTAGTCAGCTGTTTATTCTGTGGTGCATAGATATTTTAAAATGTGAAATTTCTGTTAATGCTTAAGGAATGTGTCCAATTGTCACAACTAATCATACCTACGATCAGACTTGAGTTTACATAAATACACAGGCTTGTCTTCACATTTATATATTTTATGTATGTAGCACTACACAAGATGGACGGACGACACAATAGTACCCCCTAGTGATAATGCAAAGGATCTGCTTTTTTTCCATTTAAATTTTTGTTAAAGTTTTAGTAAATTTGTTGTTTTCGTCGTTTTTTTAGTATGTCTACCATTTTTATTCCAGATTTAGTTATTTTAGTATTTATCAGGTTAAACAAAACAAAAATGAGAAATGCTGAGCTGAAGTCATATTTTAATTTAGTTTATTTTAAGTAACTTTTTTAGTTAACTAAAACTATTATGGTTTTAGTTCATTATAACACACATATATATTAAATATACACATACATAACACACACACACACACACACACACACACACACACACACACACACACACACACACACACACACACACACACACACACACACATATAGCCTCAGCTATAGCCTGTGACAGCATCAGGATCTTCAGCTTGTGCAATTTCCCAGTAAACACCGCTTCAACAGTCTCTTCAGGTGTGCGTTTAATATTCAAACCGAAGGTTTTCAACTCAAAGCACTTCAGCTCACAACAAAATAACTTAATCTTCTTTGTTTCACACAGACTTGTCTTTTCCCAGCCACACACATTCTCTCACACCTTCTATTAGACCCTGCTGGCGGTCTTATTAGCTGCAGCTGCAACTGCTATCTCTGGCAGCCTAGGTTTTGTCCTTAATAGGTGGCCATCTTTCTTCCCAGCTTCCGCAGGTGTGGTGACCTGGGAGTTGTAGTTCTTAACAAGGAGCCCTCTTCCTCCAGCCATCTTAGAGCAATTTATCTGCGCTCTAGAACATGCCCTCTCATGATGCCAAATATATATTGTAATTAAGAGTAACTGCATTGAATTTTTTCCATAGACATTTAATGGCGTAGATAAACAGACAATCATTGAAAAAAGCAGCCACTTTTTTTTTTTTTTAAACAATCACAATCGCTCAAAAACAAGCACTAGTTCACAGTGAGTAGTGTGTGGAAACAGATCCACAGGGACAGCCACAGTTGGTTTGAATGCTTCTCCAGTGATTTTTCTCTTAAAACCAGAACCACAGCAGAGCTCTCTAAAGTTCCTCATCGCCTCCCCATCAGGTTTGCATGATATATAGACAAGCCTTCTTATGGCTGGGTGGTTCCTCAAAGCTCTGACAACTCGATAATGTAGGCCAGCCCGGGACGGATTCACAACAGCTGTCAGTCCGCCATCGGAATTCAAAGAGGGCATCACATTTGGCAGAACATCTTCTGCTTTGCCTGAGAGAAATTTACAGTTATGAACTCTGTTTAGTGCTGCATTGCACTTGGCGTCCTCGACCGCCTGCTCAATGAGCTCTATGCCAATGACTCTCTCCATCTGTGGGGATAACAAAATGCCAATGGCTCCAGTACCACAGCATATATCCAGGAGTGTGCCCCCAACACAAGCCCGATTCAGCTCCGCAACAGTTTTGTACAAAGCTTCCGCTGCTCCCCGATTCACCTGGAAGAAAGAATCAGCAGAAATGCGGAACTTGAAGCCAAGCACCTCCTCAAAGATATGGGGTTGTCCGTACAGAAGCTGATAGGGGGATTGTTCATTACTGCAACGGGTCATTGTGCTCTCCTGGAAATAAAGAGAATCCAGCTGACAAACTGCTCCTGGACCTTGTGTGAAGTACTCCACCAGAGCAGCTTTATGGATGCCAATATCCTCAGGCCTTAGGTTTTGAGGATGGAAGTAGACAATGGCCATGGTGTGACCGGCAGAATTGGTTCTTATCGTGATTTCTCTCCAGTGGCCACCATCATGAAATAAAATGCATGGTAGGAGTGGTGAACGGCGTATAAAATCTTCATAGTACCTTGCAACCACGCTGTGTTTTGAAGGCATGTTCAGAAGATGGTCACCATGGACACATACTATGTTATCATTTCTTCCATTGCCTATATAAAATCCAACAGTTTTTGGATTCCCATCAACCCCTTTGTTGACAGAGAAGGTTGATTTATTGCGGTATCCATCTCTCACTGGAGAGGGTACTATGGAAAGGAGAGGGAATCTTAAGTCGTTTGAAAAAGGTAGCATTGAATCCTGAGCTAGTTGCTTTGTCATCTCAAGCAAGATTCTGTGCTGCTGCTCTTGTTTCCACTGGAGCTGCTTCTCATAATTCATTCTCCACAAAGGAGTCACAGTGTCCGCTAGTCGTTCTTCCCAGGAAAGAGTGTGCCAGTCAGCAGGTAGTTTGGGGTTCCTTTCATTTCTTCTCTTTACAGGCTTACAGCGAGTATTGACAGCACAGCGGCTGGTTATTAAATAACCGAAACATATTTTTGGTACAGTGACGATTTTTTTCAACAATGGCCAGGTTAAATGTAAGCGCATTGTTTCATATGCACGCGACATTGATGCAGACTTCTAGCCTAGTCCGTGTCAGTGAGCCCGTCGGGTCACACGCTCAAACATTGCTGTAATCTAGATATATTCCGCCTCACTATTTAAACCTGTATAAACAGTCCAGTAAAACAAATATTGTTCCTTCTACCTTTTTCCATGTGCTAACTTGACAACATTTTCGTACGGCGCTCTAATGACGCTACCTTCTTTACTAGTGCGCCCACTCTGCTTTCAGACTGCAACAGTCGGTTACCGGAAGTACTACTTTTAACTTTTATTAAAAAAATATATTATTTTTTAAATTATTATTATGCTTCAACAACACAAACAAACAAGGTACATTATCAAATATCTGAATATAACCGCAATTGTTCAGCCTTAGGTTGAGAAGTACTACTTTTAACTATTTATTTTATTTTATTTTTCTATTTTATTTTATTTTATTTGTATTATCTTAAAAGTCTACTATAATCTGTAGCTATAATTACAGGTCCCCATCGTGACAACCTACCCAGTAAAAGGTGAATAAATAAATAAATAAAAACAATAAAAGAAAAAAATGAAAGGTCCCATACTGTCATAACTGAAATTTCCTGGCTTTTTTCATGATAACAGAGTTTCAAAACAGTCGATCCACGGACAAATGCATGCACACAGCCTGCATAAAGTAGCTGGGCCTTTTCTCGAGCTGTTGTGACTTCCATATAAATGTGATGTCAGAACTACCCAGTCACCGCCTTCAGTCACTACCCCGACCAATGGTGGGTCACTCAGAAAACAACAGGCCAATCAGAAGAGATGCTCATGAATATAAAGTAGACAGACCAAAATCGACCTGTTCTTGGCAGAGCTCCTGAGAAAGAAGCTGTAAAAATATATTGAGATGTTTTTTTTTTACTTATACCGCAATTCTTAAGGACGTCAAAACCTAAAATAAAACTTCAGAAAGTTGTACAATATAGGAACTTTAAAGAATAAAAGGATCAAGAACAACTTTATTTTGCATTGTGAAATGTATTGTTGTTTGCTTTGTAAATACAAATACAAATATAGGCCTACAGTTTTGTCAATCTGTAGAAAAGCAAAGTATCTACCACACAGTTTCATTTATACATGCAAGAGTGGATATTTATTATTATTATCATATTAATCATATTCATTATTATTATTATTAAGGATAAAAAATATATTGTACAAAATTTCTTAGGAGAACAAACACATTCAGATCAGCAGAATAAACAAAAGAATAAATTAAGTAAAAGAGTTATAAATGAATGTGATTATAAAATATAATAAATAAAAGATAAAAGATTTAAGAAGTGAGTATTTTATAGCAGTTTATATTGTAACATTTTTACTTGATCACAAGTAATTTATTATTATTATTATTATTATTATTATCATCATCATCATCATTATTATTTATTTTACAAAATGGGAAACCTTAGCTTACAGGGTGGACGTTCTATCCACTAGTGAAAAACTCTTGACGTTGTTGCAAACGTCATCAAACTGCGTCTTTTGGGCCAGGAAAGAGATCAGTCATCAGTTCCGCCGTCGCAATGGAATCAAACAAGGACGAAGCGGAACGCTGCATCGAAATAGCGATCGCAGCGCTGCGAGATAATGAGCTCGACAAATCCAGACGGTTCCTCGAGAAGGCACAGAGACTGTTTCCCACGGACAAGGCGAGATGTGCGTGTAATGTAAATAAGTGTATAGTGGAGATCGTAGGAGATCTGTTAAAGGGCCACCGGAAAACCTGAAGCCTGTTAGTTAGACGGTAATTAAGGCCCTGAGATCTCGATCTCATATAACTGCGAAATAAACGCATTGTTTACTTTTAAATTATCAAACTGTATGTTAAAAAAACACGAACCATATATTTTGAGCTCTTGGTTATATATCACTTCTGTTGGATGTTAATTTAGGCTACTATTTACATATGTAGGTAATGTAATCTAACATAATATAAGGTCAATTGACATTTAATCTTGATTATTTTCATAGATAGATGGATAGATAGATAAACAAGACAGACACCAGTGCTTCTTGTTCAAATGCAAGTGCTCTTGTTCCAGCTTTACTAGAGTCTATTGCTGAGAATGGAGGACCTTCTACAAGTGAAGAAAACTTCGATGGTTTACGAAACAGAAGCCACAACGCTGAAGATCACTCCTCTGGACATGGTGCCACAGAATCTGCCAAACCATACACATCAGAGCAGATAGATGCTGTCAAGAGGTACGTTATTTGTTTCAGACTACTTGCTTAAAAGTAGAGGCTGTGGTCATTATTTCTGAGATGAAGAGTTTGATTTATATGTGTGCATGCATAATGGTTTCATTACCTAACTACGTTCTTCCTATTATACTGTCATCTGTCTTTCCCTTGGTGCAGAATTAAGAGGTGTAAGGACTATTATGAGATTCTTGGAGTCACTAAAGAAGCCTCTGAGGAGGATCTGAAAAAAGCCTACCGAAAGTTGGCTCTAAAGTTTCATCCAGATAAAAACCATGCACCCGGTGCCACTGAAGCATTTAAAGGTATAATGCATTAAACTCATGCATTCAGCGTTTCTTTTCAGTATGGAGAAAGTTTGCATGTGGTCTTCTCATTTGTTCTGTTTCCTGGTCTTCAACAGCTATAGGTAACGCTTACGCAGTTCTCAGTAACCCTGAAAAAAGAAGGCAGTATGATGTCTACGGTGAAGAAAAAGCCCACCCAACTCACAGGCATAGGACAAATCATAGAAATTTCGAGGCAGATATTTCTCCCGAGGACCTTTTCAATATGTTCTTTGGAGGTGGATTTCCAACCAGTGAGTCATATGACTTTTGAAATGTGGTATTAGAAATGCAGCTTGTTAGTGGTTGTGGTGGAATACGTTTAAAATCCACAAATGTGTAATTGTGCCATTTCTGTTTCTAGGTAATGTGCATGTGTACAGCAATGGCAGGATGAGGTTTGGCCATCAGCAGCGACCCGAACGACGAGAACAACAGAGAGAAGTAAGAGTATTCCAAGTTTATAAGAGTTTTTTGTGCAGATTTTTTACTAGTAGGGCAGTGTGCATTTACTTAGCTATTGTAACATAATTATTTAGATAAGTTTTCCATTTACAGAATGTTAATGCATCAGCCAATGTGTTAATAATGGAAATAAATATAAACATTTGCTAATTTAGTAATTATTGGGGAAACTTTTGCCAAATGTATACATGCCTTTTGATATCATTCCTCATAAAACAATCATATCTTTTTTTTAATGTGTCATTAATATGAAATACTAAATCAACTGTTCTATTTAAATACTACTTTGTACAATTCATTTTAAATGTACATTTATTCCATGACTTAGTTGTATACAGGCCTATTATACTTCTTTATTTGACCATATTTTAAATTAAGATATGGTATATTAGCATCACGTGAGGTGACCGAGATGGTACGCAAACAAAATTGCTGAGTTTTTCCATAATAACAGGCAGAACGCCACCTGTGGTGTAAAAACAGGAAAATACTAGTGGCGTAAAAGGTCAAATAAATGACATCCAATCAAATTACCTCATCTTTTGCGTTCAAAACTTACTGCATCCACACAAAGCGGTGTGCATAGAGCAGAGTATGCTGCCTTAGCAAATCACGCTACGTCACTGCTGTTCTTGACAATGTACATTTGTAAAAGTGGGGTTTTAGCAGTTACTCGAACTCTCTACAATACTCAAATATACCCTGTGTGAGTTCTTGTTTTAAATGTTGATAACGGGTTATAGCGATTATATGAGCAACAATGGCAACATATCAACAAACAAAAAGGTAATATTAAGTGATGTTCATTTTAAACACAGCATTGTTAGCTCTATTTTGCAACGAAATAATAGTTCCAACGAAAGCCACATCAAAACTGCTGTGCGTCCTCAACACAGCGGTTCATTAGTGAACGAATCTGCGGCTTTGAACGAATTGGAAGAGTCATTATTCATAAATACAGCCAGTTGCTTTAAAGCAACACCATGGAACTTTTCCTCTTCGGTCGCCCTACTGGTTGGAAACAGAATTGTCCATTACCGCTGGCGTAAATAATCTAGCCTAGCGTCGCACGCACGCTCTCTGTTTATCCAGCACCGGCTTTAGAATGAACGATATTTGCGCTTATGTAAATTTTGTAGTCGAAATCGAATTTTGTAGTTCTTTTTGTGGTCGGGTTCCTACCCGAACCCCGAAGTCCCGTAGTGCCAGTAAAAGTGATACAGACCCCGTCAGGCTATGGCAGAAGTGCCTTTCACCCTGTTACGACTTGATGAACCACTGATAAGATTTTGGAAACATTATTTTAAGGTAAAAAATGTTACATAGTGTTGCTTTAATGAATGATGAGATGAATCACTCATTAAAACAGTGACTTGCCGCCACCTACTGGCAGTTTTAGTATAATATTTAAAAGTATCACTTTTTTACTACTTCATATTTCTCTATTGAACTTTTTTAATTTCAAACATTAGGCCTATCTCAATTTTTTCTTGCCTTTCATGCGACATCTGAGCAGGATTAAATGGTGTGTAAATGCATCTAGATGCAGCTTGTACCACTGGAGTGCAAAGATGGCTTTTGTTGATGATGATTTAATTTAATTCAAATGATTGATTTAGTTTAATTTAATGCTTTTAATTTAATTTAATTTAATTTAATTCTTTCCTCATACGCTGGCCCTGACTCCACCCATTCGAAGAACATGGACGCGCAATCATGCACGAGCGAAAACTCAGATGCGCGAGGAGATTGTACAGAGATTGTAATGACGATTTACTACTAATCATGGAACCCGCTTTACTGACGAGATGCGCATGCGTCACAGGCTTTGAGTATGCGCACGAAGGGGATCTCGCGGGCTGGGGGGAGGGGGGTATGGTAAGACCGTTTGATTGACGAACTTACTGTCCAATGATTCTAGGTGGTCTTGGAAATGATGCAGAAGAATGTTTATTGACCCATGGGGTATGCCACTCTAAACAGTTTGGGAACCACATGTCTAACTAATATGAATTATAATAAGTATTAAATCATTAAAAAAACAATACTAGCAAAAACATGCCACTCTGTCTCTTTTGTCCCAATTCTAGAATTTTACCTTTTACCACAAAAACTCCTAAAAATATTAATGTCTACAATCCTACATTCATTAATGGACACACAAATCTTTGATATGTAACTTTTATTTTAATAAATTATTTTTATTTTCCAGGGTGGCCTTGCCTTGTTTGTACAGCTGATGCCCATACTCATTCTGATCATAGTCTCAGCTCTCAGCCAGATGATGGTTTCCAGTCCTCCATACAGCCTCAGCAACAGACCGTAAGACCAAACATTGACCCAAATGTGCATTATCTTAAAAATATTATCTGGTGTGCTTGGTATGTTATTATTATTATACACTATTATTTTAAACTGGTGTGTGACAATACTTGCTTAAATTGCTTTTTAAAAATAATTTAATGTAGTGTGTAATATTGCTGTTTGTGAATTTAAAAGGTCTGCAGAGTTTTAAAGGTCAAAGTGCGCAACAAATAAAGTTATTGTCTCCTAAAAGAAAGAATCGATTATGAACTGCTGAAACGATTCCTCAGCAATTCCTGTTACAAATGTAACCTACTCGACCCGCTTCAAGTGAGATTCGAACTGGCATCTCTAGCATGGGAGGTATGCGTGTTATCAAGGATGCTAAAGACCGCAGTCTCTAGCGTCTGTTGCTAGCGTGCCTCTTGAGGCCAGGGGAGTGAGGTTTACTCGTACAGCTCTTACTAGCTTTTCTCGGTTACACTCACCCCCCTAAATCTCACTCCCTTCCGGGTCACGGCACCAAATGTAACCGGTCCTACTCAACCCACTCCAAGCTGGATTCGAACTGCCATCTCCACCATGGGAGGTATGCGCCCTATCAAGGATGCTAAAGACCACAGTCTCTAGTGTCAGTGGCTAGCGCACTTCTTGAGGCCAAGGGAGTGAGAGTTACTCGCACAGCTCTTACTAGCTTCCCGCTCATCCCCTTAAAAATCTCTCCGATCCGGGTCACGGCACCAAATGTAACCGGTCCTACTCGACCCGTCCTGGGACTCGAACCGCCATCTCCATCATAGGAGGCGGGCACTAACAAGGATGCTAAAGACCGCAGTCTCTAGCGTCTGTTGCTAGCGTGCCTCTTGAGGCCAGGGGAGTGAGGTTTACTCGTACAGCTCTTACTAGCTTTTCTCGGTTACACTCACCCCCCTAAATCTCACTCCCTTCCGGGTCACGGCACCAAATGTAACCGGTCCTACTCAACCCACTCCAAGCTGGATTCGAACTGCCATCTCCACCATGGGAGGTATGCGCCCTATCAAGGATGCTAAAGACCACAGTCTCTAGTGTCAGTGGCTAGCGCACTTCTTGAGGCCAAGGGAGTGAGAGTTACTCGCACAGCCCTTACTAGCTTCCCACTCATCCCCTTAAAAATCTCTCCCATCCGGGGGACGGCACCAAATGTAACCGGTCCTACTCGACCCGTCCTGGGACTCGAAGCGCCATCTCCATCATAGGAGGCGGGCACTAACAAGGATGCTAAAGACCGCAAGTCTCTAGCGTCAGTCACTAGCATGCCTCTTGAGGCCAGGGGAGTGAGGTTTACTCCATAGACTGTAAAAAAGAATGGACGTAGTGTGCGTGACGTCACCCGTAGGTTTCTGAAAATGGGCAAAGAGGTGGGCCGTGGGAGGAGCTGAGGTGCTACTGGCCTCGCGCTGAAGTGAGAGCTGATTAAAGAAGTAAAGCCAACAGTTCAAGTTCATGTTTTTGTCCTTCGAAATAATAATAATAATAATAAAAAGACGTAACTAAAAGTGAGACTATGTGTATCGTGATGCATTATTATTCTGCTAGTTAAAGTATTATCATGCAGTAACTTACAATATTGCTCTGTGTGCGTGTGACAGTGTCAGTGTCATACATGTCAGTCAGCGCGGCATTGCACGTCAAGTTCGTAAAGAGCTTTATTCAGTCCATTTTTATATCTGATTTTGGCCGCCTCTCAATTTCTCAAAGATATTACCTCAGAAGTTCAAGTAGCTAAATGAATTAGAAATCCGCGCTCGTTCAAGGGTGTGCATCTATTGCATGGACGGAGAGAAAGCACTGACACCTGCAGGATATCATCTGACAGTACTTTTTATTTAACAGTAAAAGTGAAATAAGCATATCTGTTCCATGAGAGCATCGGTATCGCATAACGAGACTAGTCTCTCTATATAGACGTTTTTAAATCTAACCAAAAAGCAACGAAATTGTCAGACATCCATTAGTGCATGCGAGGAAAACAACTGTAAATACAGCGCTGGTTGTTCTCTCCATACTCGACAACGACGGAATCCAACAACGGCGTGGGCGAAGGTATAATGCGTGTATTAAATTGTATGATATAATTCCGAAAAAAGCACAAACACGGCAGAGATGGCAAGAACAGCAGCAGCTGCGCTAACAGACAGCAGACAAACGGCAGTTACAGCAGCCTCAATCCACCTGTCACTCAAGTAGCCACGCCCTTAATTATGCAGAACTTTAAGGCTTTATATAATTTAAACGGATGAGTTGTAAAATAATTCACCCCCCTCACAGTTGTCATGAAGGGCAAAATTAGCTATATAGACAAAAACCACTTTTTGCTCCAGGCTGTAAACATATTTTTTTCTGCTGTAAAGTTGGGCATTTTAACATGGGGGAGATACAGATTTGACTCACTTTTGCATCCTGCCTCAAGCGGCCAGTCGATAAATTGCAGTTTAATTCACTTCCGTGTTGGTTTCAAGAGAGAGACGGGGAGGTTGCCGCTTGGTTTACTCGCACAGCTCTTACTAGCTTGCCTCCATTACACTCACCCCCCCCCCCCAAACCCCGTTCCCCTCCGGGTCACGGCACCAAATGTAACCGGTCCTACTAGACCCACAGAGCGGGATTCGAACCGGATTCTTGCCCTTAAACACTGTAGCTGAGTTAGAAACTGAATCTTCGAACAAACCGTTTTCAAACTTTGAGAAATGAGGTGATGTGCAATGTATATTAGGAGACAATTGAAGTGTTTTTTGACCTTTGATGCATGTAAACCTATTGTAGGAGACCTCCAAAAACAAAATTAGGAACTTTTAAAATAGCTTAATAGAGGTACTTTAAAAGTTATGTGAAGCTCGTTCTCTATCCCATTGTGCATTTTGAGCTAGCTGTCAAACTACAACATATATTGTTTATCATTTTTAAACCTCAATTTTACTGAGTGTGAAAGTGAAAGTTTTCCAGTTTTTACTGAGTTTTACAAGTGAAAGCAAAAACATGTTTATTTTGAAGAATGATGGTTGTCTTGTGGGTGATAAATATCTCTGACGTTATTGTACATTCCACCTGCTTTAGATCAATGGGCCACACAAACAGGCGACAAACTCCTACTCTGAAGGTGCCTTACTATGTTGGCGACCACTTCTCAGAAGAATATACGGGAATGAATCTCAAGAATGTTGAACAAAGTGTGGAGGATGACTATATATCTAACCTGAGAAACAACTGCTGGAAGGAGAAACAACAAAGTATGTGATGCATATGAAGCTGCTTAATGCGTTATGTAAAAAGAAAAAAAAAGGTAATGCTTGTGTAATTTTTACTTAATATTCTGAAAACCTAGACATATGTGCTCTTATTTGCAGAGGAAGGCTTGTTGTATCGGGCACGTTACTTTGGGGACACGGACTTGTACCAAAGAGCGCAGAAAATGGCAACACCCAGTTGCTCGAAACTTTCAGATATACAGGTTCTGTTACATGGACACTGAGTAGCAAAAAGTGAGTCGACAGTTTACTTTCCTTTTCTGAATTTTAGCTTGTTTATGTAGTGTGTTCTTACATGTGGAATTTTTTTTTCAGGTAGTGTCCTGTTGTGACGTCATTTGAAGATGTTCATGTACAAAAAATGTTCTGTTCTCTTTGCTAAAATGGGACATTGCATTGCACCAGTTTAAGAGAAGCAAAGATAGCCCATCCTGGTGCCACAGGAGTTCGCTCTCATCTCTCCCTCAAAATTTTCGGAAAATTACAAGTCGTGGAAGATCTTAACATCTGTGAAGTAGTTTTAAATATGGATTTAAAAATGTAATGAATTAAGAATGAAAATGTAGATGATTTGTTGGTAGAGAGGAAAGTAAACTGCTGTTAAATGGTAATCAATGCTGCTAGCTTACTGCTTTTCCTTTTTTATTTACACCTTGTTTTTTTTCTTAAAGCATTTTTTCAACACCCATATTTGGGCTTTCTGAGCCAACTCTGAAATTTCTAGTAGTGTTTAAAACTGTTGATCTGACCACAGAAAGTCAAATGATTATGTCGGTGTCATTCAGCATTTAATTAATTGTTTTGCCTGTTGGATTTTTAAAAAGAATGTTTGAGATTTATGCAAATGGAAAATTAATTATTTATTAAATGGTGTCATACTGTTTCTTCCATTTTAATTTATTACTTTTAGAAAATGTATTAACATTCATTTAACAGTGTGTTTCGCAAAGTGTAGATTGAAGGTTCTAAAGCATAATCAAGTGCCTTGCCAGCTCCGGTCTTGCTGTATATAAACTGTCCCTGCATATATGTAATATAGGAAGGAAAAACATCACTGCTTGAAGTTAATGCTGAGACTAATTAGACACTGAAATTCTTATTTTACTGGAGATTTTCTTTTTTATATACGTATATATTGTTCTTTCGGTTCAGTGCAACATTTTATGATTTTGTGTGTATGTATGTAATGTAACATAGTTACCCAAAAGGAAATAAACAATAAGAATAAATTTTCTTTTTAACAAATTATTTAGAATCATTTAGAATTAAAATATAATCATGCTTAATTTCCATACTCCAATAATAAGTCGTCTTTACAGCCAAGTCGGTTTGTACATTTCTTTTAATGTTTCAGAAATTCTCTTGCGCTCCCCAAAGGCACATTTAACCAATCAAAAATATATTAAAATTAGTAATGTTGTGACATATTACTATTTCAAATATCTGTTAAAACGTAGAAAGCTGAATTTTCAACATCATTACTCCTGTCTTCAGCATTACATGATTCTTCAGAAATCCTAATATGCTCATTAGTTGCTCATTTCTTATTATTATCAATGTTATTTTCATGGAAACTGACGTTTTTATTGAGAATATTTGATAAACAGAAAGTTCAAAATAACAGCATTTATTTGAAATCGATTTTTGTAACAATTTAAGTCTTTACTGTCACTTTTAATGAGTTCTTGCTGTATGAAACTACAAGGAAAGTATTCATTTAAAAAAAATCGTACTGACTATAGATTGAGATCAGCAGTCGAAATGTCAGTTTTGGAATTGCACACCAGGAGGCAGTCATGAGCTTTGCCGCTAGAAATCAATAAAGAAATACGCGCTATTTCCTCATCAACATCTCTGTTATGGGCATAACAATACATACAAAACAAAAATGGACATTAAAATCATGAACTATCCTATCAAGGCCTAAAAAAAGCATAAATGCCTTTTTAGGTTTTGATTAGGTAGTTCTATAGGTCAATCTTCTTTAAAGGTGCCCTAGAATGGTTTTTTAAATTATTTTATAATGTTTCCTGGGTTGCCCTTATAATGTTAGTATGTTTTTTAGATAAAAAATAGTAATAATTTAGAAATAAAAGGCATTTTTCCTAGCCTGATTTTAGTCTCTGATTTGAACACTCTGTTTGAAGGGGCGTGTCTGCTGTGAGAACCGGCCTCTGCTGTGATTGGCTGACATGCTTGCATATGAAATGAGACACGTGAAACTCTCTCGAATACTTATACTACAGCTGTTATATACGTTTTAACTATTACAGCTATCGAGCTTAACGAATCGTGAGATGTTTTTCAAGTATTTAAATCTATTTCCATCACATAAAATGTTGCTGTGAAGAGCATTGAACAAGCAGATGACAGTCTGTCTGTTGATCGCGAGACAACGCAGTTTCTCTCTCTCATGCTTTCATCAATGCAAACGATGTAAATACAGTAAGAGCTTCGTTGTGCAGTGTAACAGCGTCATTGATTTCATAACGAGTTTGGCAAGAGAGAGGAACTCGCGCTGTGTGGATTGTTCTTTGACTGCTTTCTGTATAGTTTATTCACTGAGAATTAGCCTATTTAACGTAGTTATGTATGCTCGTTACTTGAAGTTTGCTAGTACTGTACTAGGATCTTGCGCTGGATCTAACACAGTGTAAATTATCTTTAATAAAATTACTTACCGGTTGCAGGAATATGGTTGGAATTACCCCCTTCTTCAGTTTGAGACGCTGAGAGAAGCTTGATATTGACCCAGGTTAGAAAATAAGTCTGTGGTGAAATGGGCAGAGCAAACTATTAATAATAACTAATAAACTCGAATTAAACTGTTGCGATATCCGATTATATATAAACATCATCCACGCTTGTTGACATTTCTTTTCTGTGGGAAGGGTATGAAAAGTCCTCACATCCCCTGCACAGCCTGGAACATAGCATTTATTTCCATGATCTGCCTTTTTTCTCTCTGATCCTCGCTTGCTCCGATGGTTCGGCTGTGCAGTGCTTGTCATTGAGGGGTGGGATATGCAAATCTTTGGAGGCGTGACCCCCGACTGTTGCGTCACAGTCGGTATTATGTGGAGATTCGCCTGTTTTTCAGGGGTGTTTTTTAAAAACGACATTTAAATAAGAAGGAGAAAACAATGGTGTTTGAAACTCACTGTATGTCATGTCCATGTACTGAACTCTTGTTATTTAACTATGCCAACATAAATTCAATTTCACATTCTAGGGCACCTTTAAGCATTGATGTGGACCTATTCTGTCTGTTGTTGAGCATACAGTAATAGCCACTCAGATTTGAAATGGCAATTCCAACACTGCAGATCCCAATCTAAGTATTGGGAAATCCCAATATATATTTATACTTGCCTTGTAATTTCATTCATATGCTACTTTCCTTCATTAAGCAAGGACATCCAGGCTGACTAAAAGGCCCTGTCTGCGAGTGTCCGGACTGATGCAGGTGGGCTCAGTGTTGGTGGTCAGACTCAGAGTTTCATGAAATCGTGAATTGAGCTGATATTATGGGCAGCACAGTGAAGGAAGGAAGGAGCAACAGAAAAATCCCTGGACTGCTTTGAGTAGTCAGTAACCATAGAAACACCATGTTTTTAGTAAAGAAGACAGACTCCTGTTTTGTCTGGTCTCTGATGTTTAAAGTCTTGGAAACCATTATTATCTCAAGAAGAACTATGAACTGATTGTGAATGGCATGATAATGGCTCCTGACTGCGAAATACTGGAGCATCAAGGCTTTCTTTCTTCATTTTTTAGGGAGAGGAATGTGTTTGATTATTAATTTCAAGTCTAACCCAGTATGCACACTGCATCTAAATAATGTGTGTCTCTGTGTGTGTCTTCATCCAAAACACTGTTCCATTTAAGATTTGATTTATTGCAGGAGAGGACGAAAAGGATCCCAGCTCCCAGAGGGGCCAGGAGAAACTCTGATGTTGGATAATTCTTGCTGAGGTGTGGTGTTCTTTCATGCAGTTCCAATACGTTGCACAGCAAGTTTAGGTGTAAAGTTACACTTAAGGTTAACATAGAGATCCGAGCCACTTATCTAGTGGACCATGAGGAGGTCGCTTTCCTTCAGTGGCATTATTGCACAGATGAGTAATTTATTAAAATGTCATGCCATTTACAATTTGGCCCCCTTTTTGGTGAACCTAACCCTAAAACAACTCTAAAATCCTTCTGTCAGCAAAACTGTGCAAAGATCATATCTGCCAGTATTGCTGCATGCGGAGGATGGCAATAATGGGCTAAGGCATTGTTTAATGCCTTCAGCGAAGATTAATTGAGCCACTTTAAAGATTATGCTGTGTGCTTCTGAGAAAGAGAATGCTGCTGACATTTTGAGTGCAGATTTATACTGGCGAGGAAGCGTGGAAAAAAATAACACCTTTGCAATGCAGAAGTGAGGATTAAAGCTTTAAAGGCAGAAAAAAAAAAAAAAAACATCCAAAGAATGGATTATCGGATCTTATTATGACAGCTTTTTGGAAAACTCAATTCTGATTTTTTCTGTCATCTGTCATTCTGTCATTCTGTCATTCTGTCATCCATGAAAACGCTGTATGCTATAGCTTAGCTAACAGGGAAAGTTTACAGAACTTGATAACATTGTGGCAAGGTTATATCAAAGTTATATGAACAAAATATCTCCAGTAACATTAATAGAACATTTGTTCAAAGTTAACTGGTTTTTAATAATGTTCTCCAAACGTTTGCACAAAAATAATCACCACAAACGTGTTTATTTTCTCTGAAATGTTTCAGAATGCTTAGGGAACATTCAAAAGTAACAATCAATGTTTTTCCTTTTTACCAGGAAAAAATGTTTTAAAAACATTTTTAAAAAACTGGAACTCGTTCAGTCTTGAATGTTCAGAGAACATCTTTGATGAGAAGCTTTAAAGGGATACTCCACTTTTTTTGGAAATAGGCTAATTTTACAACTCCCCCAGAGTTAAACAGTTGGGTTTTACCGTTTTCGAATCCATTCAGCCGATTTTCTGATATTTAGAAGAATATCAGTAACCAGACAGTTTCTGGTCCCATTGACTTCCATAGTTAATATGGAAGTCAATGAGACCAGAAACTGTCTGGTTACTGATATTCTTCTAAATATCAGAAAATCGGCTGAATGGATTCGAAAATGGTAAACTCAACTCTGAGGGAGTTGTAAAATTAGCCTATTTCCAAAAAAAGGGGAGTATCCCTTTAAGTTTCTGGCCAACTAAACCATTACTACTTTACTTTTTCTCTTGTGAAAATGACCTCAGAGAACATTATTGTAACATTGTTGCAGTGTCTTTTTTTCTTTAGGCTTTGCTATCAATAACTTCATTAAAAATTCAATATTCATATCAATATTTCATGACAATTGTCAATTGTCCTGTCAGTCAGTGCTTTCTATGTCTTATGTCGTTTTGGTGTCAAGATCAGGGTGCACGTTTCTAGGCACTTTAAGTTTATTTCATTAGAAGACAGGATAGTGTATATATATATATATATATATATATATATCCAGTATCAGCAAAGCCAAAATGAGACCAAAAGTGAAAAAACATCAGTTTCATTAAAAATCACTAAAGGCAATCATAGAAGAGTATGAGAAAAATGGGGCTTTTCAGACTCATTGCAGATGAAAGATTGAAAAGAAGCAGGGTAAGTGTAGGATTTGCCTTCACTGCAGCATATCAGTTGCAGAAGTGACACTGTGCTGCAGAGCTGCATGCATGCTGAGAGCAGGGGAAAAACTGCACCCTGTCCTGATCCATGCCGTATCACCTCTAAAAATTGATGTTTCCTTCTTAGAGCATGTGAGAGGAGGAGTAATCCAGAGTCAATGTGTCTCTTATGTCTTTTCTATCTAGTTAGAGTACAGTAATGCATGGTGCTGGCAACACCAAGCACCATGCTTTGGGGAATTTACATATTGTATTACAATTTTTATACAAAAAAAAGTATATACCCCTGTCTGCATGTCAAGTATGTTGAGGTTTGCTTGCCTGCAGCATATGTTCTTTCATATAAATCAGGTGTCACATGTATGAATTGAAACTACAGCTGACAACCATAGCCATGGTCAAAAATGACCACTTGAAACCCCCTGTGGGGCTTTCAGGGTTGAGTTACACTATATGCTGACATATTCACACAGATAAACAATGTCATGTGTGCTCTGTCAATTGTCCTGTCAGTCAGTGCTTTTTATGTCACATCGTTTTGGTGTCAATATCAGGGTGCATGCTTCTTGGCACGTTAAGTTTCATTCCGATAAAACATTTTATTTTGTCTCTAATGATGCACTATATGAAACCTAAGCTGTATTACATATCACAATAAATTGTTTCAATCCATGGTCCTTATTGATGTGAACAGGTTGCTTGCATTTGGGAAACAGATTCCATTACTTAATATTCTGAGACTAGCTAAGAAATAATATGATTGTCCCTAATAAATCTGAATCACTGAATTAAAGTGTAGCGAATTTTAATTTTTCAGGTGAAGCCAAAACAAGCTATAATTTCTTTTTCAGTCTATTTAAAACAAAATGCTATAAACAAAAAGTAGGAAGTATCTAAATAATCGTATCTATAAATATGTAAATCAAAATATAATTGAAAAGTTTTCATAAATGTTTAATTTACAGCATTTTATGGTACGCCAGGTCTACTTAAAAAAAACATTATAGCATTGGCTAGATATCACTTGTTATGGGGAAGAGGTTTTTATAAAGAAATATTTATTCATTTCAACAAATTATTTTTTTAACACATTGGTTGCATGAATGATTAAATTATTCACTCAGCCAGTCACTTGTTTTGTTCATGAATGAATCAGCTTTTGAAACAAATTGGTTGAGTGAATGCTTCAATAACTCAATCAAAGACTTGGGCTGCGTCCGAAATAGCATAGACTGTAGGCTATACTTTCTTAAGTATAGGTATTTATTTTGAATAAGTATTACTTTGTGACCACTAAAAAAGTACAGAAATGTGTAGTATGAATGAAATTCAAACATTCTACATTTGCCATGTTGCCATAATTATGTGACCTACAAGCATCAGTTGTCTTCACTTTCATTTCTAAATCCTCTCTCGTGGCCTCGGGATAGGAAAGAGTCCATTGTATTTGTGCATTCAATTCTTTCCAGGGAAGTTCATATTAGTTGGGAAGTCCTAGTTTATTGTTAAATTTAAATTGTAAATAAATTGTTTGAGATTTGCATCATTTAATTAGATCCCATGGAATAGACTATATAGGCTAAAGATGATATTATCTATAGCATATTTTTATAATTTCTTCAATGTTTTTTTATTTATTAATGTGATAAATATTCAAAGTCTTGAATTGTGGTCTGAGGATATTTGGTTTTAGGGGTCATGTAAATTACAAGGGTACCATTATTCCTTAGTCCACCATAGTTATTGCATTATTAACACAAATGTAGTTTAATGTCTTTAAAAATTAAAAAAAAAAAAAAAAAAAAAAAAAAAACCAAGATGAAATGAAATACTACATTTGTTTTAAAACCGTATAGTAATCTTACGTTAAATAAAAAAAGTATTTTTATTTTAAAAACGATTGGCAGTGGAAAGTGTGACATATTTTGTCTTAACCTATATGATTATTTTCAGTTCTCAGAGGTTATGGGCTAACTGATATCCCAATGAGTATTTAATGTGAAGATAACTGAATTTAATGAAATTCCTAACGTGCATTTACTGACAAGCTTGATAGCAGCAGCACTTCGCGTCTCTCTCTCTCTCTCTCTCTCTCTCTCTCTCTCTCCTCTCTCTCTCTCTCTCTCTCTCTCTCTCTCTCTCTCTCTTATAGAGGGAAGACGCATCCTGTAATCAGGTCACACTTCACTGTAGTCTCAGCATCCGTCCTTTAAAACAGAGGAATCGAGACATCAGACAAAATGGTGTGGATGAATGATCTGGGATGTCTTCTCGTCCCGTTGCTGATGCTCGTACGGTTTTCCGTGCAGGTGGACGTTAAGAGCGGGAAAGAAGCGGAGAAAACGGGGAATTTCATGGAAGATGAACAGTGGCTGTCCACCATTTCCCAGTACAGTCGCAAGATCAAGCACTGGAACCGCTTCAGAGATGTGAGTTGTCTTTAAGACGATGAATGGTGACATTACATGACTCAATCTGCTTTAGCTCGTATCAATACCGATGGTTTAGATTTGTTAGGAAGTGTTTGGAATGCTGGACAGTGTTTTTCGTTAGACAACATTAGTCCTTCCACATTCCCTAAGAAATCGATCTTTTTTTTAGAAAAGCAGTTGCATTTAAGATGATTAAAAGATATTGGGACACAATAGGTTGAACTGTTGGGTTAATCAAGCTTTAAATGTAGTCAAATGCTTTAAATGAAGACTTTGGACAAATCTTTGGATGTATTTTGAATAGCCAAGTAAAATGCTCTGAAGATGCTCAAATCTTCAGTTAAACCATTATAGCCTAATTGGTAACAATGTACCATCTGTTGTTGTTTGTTTAATTGACAATAGGTTTGATTACAGTATAAAGCAGATTGCATAGAGTGTCATTCATTGCCCAGCCGGTGGATGTGATGTAATGATAGGCAACTTTAATAATTGATTAGGACTTCACATGTATTCAGAGGGAGATTTATGGATTGATCAATCTTGCAAAGGTTATGTTGTAGCATGTGTCACTATACAGGTATGTTATTTGATCCTGCATTTAATGGTATTTCTTTATGAATATGCATAAAAATGGTCAAACATCAATTATAATGAATGTGCAACACTATCAGAATTAGGTAAAATGATGATTGATATTAGGACTTCATGTTTATTCATAGTTGGCGGGTGACCTATAATATTCTTCAGTTATTTTCTGTTGAGTTCTGCTCCAAATGAAACATTAAACCGGCCAACAGAAACTGTGATTTATCTCCATCAGTGTTTGGCTGGCAGCTATTTTTACCCTTCTAGAACTGGATTAAGTGTATAACTCCTTAAATGATTACGTGGAAACACATCTAAGAGAACCAGGAATTTATCAAAATATGGGAATGAAAAGATTAAGTGTGAATTAGACCGGGATTATAAATAGATGGACACAGCATTTCTACATCAGTGGCTTACATTCAAACTAGGCCCTGCAGCAGACTCTGTATTCTCCAATCAATGTATATTGATCACACCATCTCACACATATGAATAGCAGAGGAGCGATGCTTGTCTGACAAATGCAGCGGTTGTTTTGATGGGAGAAAAAGAAAACCAAAAGGGGAAACAACTCACCCTTTTACTGTCAAATTAAAATTCTATTTGTTCTGTTTCTTGAACTGTACTTGAGGTGACACTTCAGTTGCACTGAATAGAACTGGCCCATGACATGCAGTTGACTGTTTTGTTTGGGTTGTCATGTCAATGTTTGATACGAACAAGGATTTTTTTTCCTTTTAACTTTTAATTTGTGCAAGATATGAAAGAAGCAAGACATGTTGAACAGGAAAAAAACATCAGAAGATGCACATAGCACTGGTGCTATCAGAGGTTGAAGGTTTTGTAGCATAGACCACACAATTGTAGCACTAAAACATTACAATCTCTAAAAACAACCACCATTAGTGCAGTTCATCACTGGCATGTGACAGACAAAGAACATTAGTGTTCCATAAAAGGGAAACAAAATACAAACCTTAACAAGAAATGCTTTTAAGACAAACATTTTCTTTATGTGCAAATATGGCGACTCCAGGGACATAACACCTCTGGATTAACATTGTCAATTTTGTTAATATATACCAATATCACTAATCCAAATCACAATCCAAACAACATCCATCCGTTTTGGTTGAGCACTTGAAAATACTGCTTAATTTTCGCGTGAAGACTAAAATAAGCAAATTTTACTTTTCTTTTTTTATATATCGATATGACTCATAATAATTTTTATTACTAAAATGTAAACAAAACAAGAAATGTTACTTCTGTAATAACACACACAACAAACTATCACTTTAAACAAACAAGCAGCTCTGCACACACGCAAAACTGTATCGCACACGTGCTACTGTGGTACCGATTTTTTTGTACCACGTTCGACATATATGTCAAACTGTACAGCCCTGATTAGAATCAATATAAAAATGCATTTATAAATGGTTTAATATGATGGTAAACATGCTTGAAAACATATATAAAAATAAATTGAGATAGCAAGGATTGGCACCAGAGACAGCGACATGCGCTCTGACACAGTTCAGTACCTTTTTAACAGTCACCTGTTATCTTTGATCAGAGACAGAGATGATGTAGATCCTGAAAGTTAATCTCTCTCTGAACTCAGCTTATTTCATTTTTAAAGTGTTGCTTGTGACAAAGGCAAATAATCCAAATTGATGTTGGCTTTCAAAGTCCTTTGAGGTTCTCACAGCAGAATAATGATATAACTCACGCGAACACTGATGAAAGCAGCAGAACATGAAAAGCCCATGATATTAATATTTCATATACGTTTTGCATTCCATTTTTGGTTGATTCTATCATTTGTATTTTTTTAGATACATGAGATCATTGTAATGAGATTTTATTGATCATTTCCTCCCCTTTTCACAAAATGTCATATGCCATTGCAAGCACACAGGCCTATGGTGAGAGGATTGACATACATCGATCCTATTGTCACACATCCGATTTCAAACTGTTTACATTCAAGTTATAACTGACTGCGTTTACGTGAATATTCGCCAAGACGGGCTTTTTGACATAATTGTGTGTGTATTTGACCGTTGAAGTTGCAAAAGAGATCTGAGATCACATGCTGTCTAAGAGGCAGCTTTCTGTGTGTGCGCTTCGGGGTCGGGTGTGTGTTCGCTCGTGAGTACGGCATTGAGACCTGAAAACATCCTGTCTATGGAAAATAGTTAGTTCAAGGCTACATACGGCACATTATAATTTGCTCCCATCTGGGAATCTTAGTGAAGTATGTCAGATTCTCATTTTAGCAAATTGAGTGAGGTCCATTTAAAAAGTCATTTGGTCAGTCATTATAATGCTTGATACTTTTGAGAATTCCAAAGTATAATACTTCAAGTTATTCACATTGAGTTATTCAAAACATTTTTTAAATAACAGTAGCTGCATTAGATACGATTACAATACAATCTGATAAATTCTGATAGACTAGAATCAGTACCACTTTTGTCTGCTCTCTTATCTATTTCCATACAAGTGGAAAATTAAATCTTATTTCATGCTCAGTATTTAAGGCCAAATATACTCCAAGAATGTAATAGACTGGGCAATTTAATGACAAATCCCCGTTGGACACAATTATATTCACCATTGCCTTTGCCACATTAATTTTGAAGTGAGCTATATATCAGATTTCCCCAACATTATGGTCTACATATAAACGAGATATGATAAAGAATAATTCAAGAGAGTAAAAAAATGATATAATGGATCATGCACATTGGCTCGCTAGACTTTTTTTTTTGCTAATAAACATCTTGTGGAGTGATATGTTCACATTCATTATCTGTAAACACTATTAGAGTCGCTGAGAGTAAATGGCTCTGATTGCACCACACACACCAACTGTTAGAGAGAAACCAGGAGAAAGTCTGTTATCTATTCTACTGAAAGTAAACAACCAAATACAGTGGCTGGCAAACCCGCTCTTTCTCTCTCCCCCTTCACAATGTAGAAGAAGCTCATTAAAAATCAGTACTTTCCCTCATTTCAGAACGCTGTGTCGGCTTGCAGCTGTTATTCAGCCACTACATTTTTAATGAGGAAAAATGTTTCGAGCCTACACTGAAAATGGTTTTCCATTTAACCATTCATTGCCATTTCATTTAGAGTGCACTTTTTTTCATTCAGGGTGGGTGGAGGAAGCCTGTTCTTTGCGATTGCTTTAGATGTGTCTTTTTCTTAATTTATGAAATTTTTCTGAAATCTTTGGATAAATGCAATTAGTCTCTTTTTTGGACAGAACTCTGTTGAAGGCTTCGTTTGGCACCGCTAAGCAAGTTTGTGTTTGATGAACGTAGTTTAAAATTATCTGTCAGTATGCAAATGCATCGATATTTGGCTGTCAAATTGTCAGTGAGTGATCTCATCTGACTAGCCGAATGGATGTGCATCTGCAGAGATCCTCAGCGCTGGCCCTTCACAGCTCCAGTCCATCAAGATTCCTCTTGGTGGTGGGAATGTCCTCACAACTGCCAGAGATAGCATATGGTCCATAATTACGGATAATGCAGTTTAAGATGATACACCCAAATACCCCATTAAGCTCTCAGCCATGATAAATCAGCATTCAGTGCTCTCAAATGCAAAACATTACGCTTTTTTTTGGAACTCAGTCGACGCATGTGTTTATGCACATCTGTTTGTCACTCTCAGCCCGAATTGAGACTCAACAGGGTGGATTGTCCGAGGAGGAGGTTGCGGGCCTGCGGGACAGGGGAAATTGAGTGCGGTAGAATGGCTGTTGAGAGAAGCGAATGAGGGCATTGCAGCAGAGTGTCTTGGCTATAGACCAGGAGTGTAGGTGGGCTTTAATTGAGTGGTGAGAAACTGGCCTTTCATCATTCTGCTCCTGGGGTCTGGGCCTTTCTTGCTGAATTAGACTTTTTATCTGGAAAGTGCAGGTGCCGTGAGTGGCATACCCAGGCTAATTTGGTCCAGTTTGAGGCATGAAATGGGTCTTACAGCTCTTTTAACATGTCTTTTTCCTTCCAATATGTGCAAAGGACAAGTGCTATCTTACATTTCTGTCACTCTCTTGGTTGTTTCCTGCAGCCCCTGGAGTTTGGGTACCAAACACTGTGTTCTCTGAAGATCAAATTGACTTACTAAAACCACCTAATTATAAAAGGCTTTTGTTCTGGGCATCCAGTTACAAATACAACAATGACTTTTGACCCTACGACTGACATTATTGATGAAGGTGGCATTTATTTGAAATGTACTTAAAATAAGAAAAGCTGTTTTTTTTAAATGTCCAATTTAAGTGACTTGTTTTAAACCCCATTTAAGTTAATTTTGCCTCCACCGGAAATGAGGAAGGATTAAGCCTAAAGAGCTCCATAAATGTATGGAGGTAATATGAACCCCCAATAAGTATCCCCAATAACCCCCAGCATTTGAGTCCTTCATTTCTTCCATTCTCAAGCAGAGGAAGCTTTATTGACTGCTTCTAGTGTCAGGTTTGCTCATTTAAAGGCAGCACTTGCCTGTGCTGTTTTGTTCTCCCTCACTTTCAGAGCTGTCAGTTGGTTCCTTAGAATCAGTTGGAGTGTTATTGACGCTGAAGAGGCCAGAAGATTGAACATTACTGACTGAAGCAGTTTTTCTGGGCACATTGGAGATAATTTGACACTCTAATTTGCATTGAAAAAAATAAACATTTTCGTCTAATGTGTGTTATATAATTTCTGCACTGCCTATCTGCTATTGGTCTGACTACCATAGTTCTACCCCAAACTAAAAAATGTAATTTAATATATACAACAGCTAGTTCCAGTCCGCGATTTTGATTTTGCAAAAATTTGCAAAAGTACTAATACAGACCAACATCTTATGTGAATCTATTCACAAAATAAGGTGAATTTTGATTTTCATCTTATGAGTGAATCTATTCACCTTATTTTGTGAATAGATTCACTGAAAAGATGTTGGTCTGTATTAGTACTTTTGTAACGGCACTCGGAAAAAACCAAAATCGAGGACTGGAACTAGCTGTTGTATATATTAAATTACATTCACCTCAATAGAACACCAAGAATGATAACTATTCACCCAATTTTGCAAAGCGAAGTTAGCTGTTTTCTGTGAATGTGCAAGACTTTTGATTCATTAGCCGCTTTAAAGGTCCCGTTCTATGCCCCTTTTTACAAGATGTAAAATAGGTCTCTGATGTCCCCAGAGTGTGTTTGTGAAGTTTCAGCTCAAAATACCCAACAGATCATTTTTTACAGCATGTTTAATTTGTCTTTTTTGAGGACTCAGAAAAACAGGCTGTTTTAGTGTGTGCCCTTTAAATGCAAATGAGCTGCTGCTGCACGACACAGGAGGCGGAGCTTCAAGAGCTCGCACTCAGACTCTTATGACAATTTCATCTCATGGAATAATGATAACATCAGAAACTCTCAGTAACTGTGTTCATTTCGAGTCGGACAATAATGCCTACAGAGTCAGAGGGCTGTATAGAGATGGAACAGGTATAGTTTTAGGTGTGTCACGATTCTCCAAATCCTCGATTCGATTACATTTTCGATTCTAAGGTCACGGTTCGATTCGATTCTCGATTTTTACATTTATTTTTTTTAAGCACAGTTTGCGATGCCATTTTTAGACTAGACTTTTATGTAATATAATATATGACCTTTGTTCGCAATGTACCACACTACATTGTCAAATTTAAAACATTTATTAACAAAATAATGTTACAATAACTTATATCTTCAGTCAATTAGAAACTTAAGCAAAATAGCCTGCCATGTATTTTCTCTTTTGTAACTGCAGTCTTATTCACAGAAGATGACATTCAAGTTCACAACACAACAAACAAGGTTTAACAGATACATATATGTTTTCCTTGCTTTACCTCGGTCTTAAAGTACAAACATGACTGTGAAAAATATTAGTATTTAATGTAGAATTTAATTAAATGCATTTATGATGAAATTACAACATTTTCGTGTCATGTTCATTTTGACCACGAACTGTGCGCTGTCGCTTTAACTCGGCGCGTGCAGCAAAAATAGACTAGGTGCGGAAATGAACGACACTTGTCTCATTCGTGGAGGTGGAGAATCAAGTTATTTGTGACATGCTAGATTTATTGTATTAAGATTATACTGTTCTGAGTCTGCTGTTTTTGTCAATTTAAAGTTTTAATTTAAAAAGTGAAAGAATGGTACACGCACTGACGCTGTATACAGTAGCAGAGCTTGCAAAGTGTGGCTTTTTTTAAGCGCGATCTTTGAACGCGAATGTGAACGTTGTCAACATACCGGTAACTCACTGGAAATCAGAAATACTCCCACTGTCCCACACCGGCGACTTCAGTGAAAGAGGAGGTCAGAAGTCCTGTCGATGGGTCTCCTGCATCTGCAGCCATGCTATCTTTTGACTGGCTCTAGCTGAGGTAGAGGACTCGCAGCACTTCAACGCTGTTTTTTTTCCGCTTTGCAAACCGACTGGACGTGACATGGGGGCGTGGCAGTATCGACGATTCCATTTTTGAATTCGATTATCGAGATTGTGACTTAATTTCGATCGATTTCGATTTAAAATCGAAATCGTGACACCCCTATATAGTTTAGTAGTTTAATTGCGGTTATTATAACGTATTTGTCATCTGCTTGAATGTATCCAGCATTATTAATAGCCTAGCTACAAGTCTGCTGTGTCGGACCAGGTCCGAATGATGATCAAAAATATACTGATGAGTTTAATAAAGTTTATTGTACATCACACAAAAGATGAAGCGTCAGTTTTACTTCAGAAAATCACCATAAGAGCTGAGTAAACAGTAAGTTATAAGAAGTGCGCGAGTTGAGGGAGTATTCCTGTGGGCGGACGTTAGTCAGAGAACTGTTCTACTGACGTCATTAAAGACGGAAGTAGAGGGATGTAGTCCAAACCGGCCGTTCGCTGTAGGCGACTTCTGTTAAATAAAATATCTCGCTTGGCATTGAACTTTGAGCTTTATAATTTTACAGATATTATTTATACTCTAACAACAACATTACACACTAACTTAAGTTTGAAACATGGGATCGCGAAGAACGGGACCTTTAAGTTAACAACTAGAAGAACAACAAAGTGAAGTAAATGGTAAAAGTATTTATTTTACAAACCAGTGTGTTTATATTATGTTAATACATAAAATATTATGGAAAGAAATACCAGTTTGCAATATCAAGCAGTATAAAGAGCTGTTTTGTACAGCTAAAAATAACTGGAAGCAGATGACACCGAAAGTCTTGCACACACAAGTTATAATATATATCTGATGTTAAAAATAAGGTGAATAGGGTCATGCGCTCAACTGATTTGTTCAAAATTACAGATCATTAATTTAGGAATAAAACAGGTGACTGTCCTTATTAAGTCAATGAATCATTCACTCAACCGATTCGTTCAAACACTCTGAAATTAATGTATGTTGACTCATAACTACAACAGGTAATTTGGCTGTGGCTTAAATTGGAATTGTGTCTAAATTAAGGCCCATTCACACCAAGGATGATCAACTAGCCTATATATTTATAATAATCGTTCTAATCAGAATCCCCCCTTTATGGAGGGGATTAATGCGTCAGACAAGTTGACAACACAACTGAAGAGTGCGCATATAATAAACAGAATGTTATGGAGTCAATGTGAACGCTAATATAGTTATCATACGGTAGTTATCTGAATAGCTACCGTTGCATTTACTCCAGTAGTGTAGAGTAGCCTACCTAAAAAACCGCAGTGCGACGCGACACAACAAATCCACGACAATAAACTGATGCCATGTTCTATTTATGATGTAGGCTACTCCAATGCAAGCACTCACGATACTTCTCATAGGAAGGACAAATGGATTTGCAACGCTCGCTTTGTCGGATCCATTGTAGACAGGTTTTAGCGTCAACGGTTGTACAGTGTAGACATAGGGCCCTATTTTAATGGCGCAAGTGCACTTAGGGCGTGTCCAAATCCACTTTTGCTAGTTTAACGACGCGACAAATGGTCGGTGCGAGTCCCGCAGAAAAAAAGGAATGAGGACATTTCATTCTACTGAACTACCCGCAATTGCTGAATTACTCCTCAAACTGGTCAGTTTTGTAACAAATTAAAATTGTAAGGTAACACAGTGATGTTTCACTTGGTCTATGCACTATCATACTAAACTGCATTTGAGTGTGTTGAAAGTTATTGGGCCCTATCTTACACCCAGCGCAATTGACTTTGTACACGACATGTATCATTCCTAATTTGCACCCGACGCACAGCGGACTTTTCCCTCCACAGACGCACGTCGGTAAATTAGGGAATGAACTTGTGCTCCCGGGGGCGGTTCAGTGAAAAGAGGAGGTGTGTTCCGGCGCAAACGTTGCCTGGTGCTATTTTGCAGTTTCAGAAAACAATTCCGCCACAGACCAGGATACTTGCGTTTCAGATCGTTAAAATAGGGCCCATAATGTTATTCTATGTGTTAGTTTGTTGGCTGTATGAGACTAGCAGTAAGCTAGATCAACATTAGAAAAACATACTGATAATTTTTCAACATTTCAAAACATTTCATCATGTTTAGGAAAAATAAAGTTGATTCGTTTTATGTACATTTGCTCACCTGTCTAATAAATATGCAAGAGCAGCATCTCTATCAAGTTGTGAAGCTCTGTCAAGTCGAAATTTGTCACGGACGTGGAGCTCTCGGCATCTCGAAAACGCCACGCTGAAACAACAACAGTGTCCCGCCAAACGTTACGCTGTTGTCCACGTCTGTCGCCATGGTTCTTATGGCAGTACAAGCAGAAACCATAATGCGAATATTACGTCATTGACAGATGACAAGTGACAAGGGTACTATTTAAAATTGTGAATTTCTCTGAATTTACAAATTCTTGGAAACATTTAGGATAATGTAGGTACACAATTGAAAAACATAAATAACACTGTGCACGTGGTTTTGGGATATTTTGATACAAAATTCGTACATATTGTAACTTTGATGAGTAATGGGTGTGTTTTGGGCGTAACGTGCAATAAACCAATCAGAGTGTAATTTCCCATTCCCTTTGAAAGCCAATTGTGCTTGCACCATGGCGGGTTGCTATTTACATGGCGGAATTTGCAAGCGGAAAGACAACGCACGCGCAAGCAGACCATCTACGGGACAAGCCAAATTCCACCAGATCTTTATGTACACAATATTAATCTTTTACATTGTAATCATTTTATTTTTAATATTTGGCTAGTGCTGTGCATCCCTGTGTGTGTAATAAGCAGAGTGTAAGCGCGTTACACCTGATTATTGCAAAAATAATACTGTTCCATTGACTCAGGTTTATGTTTTGCACAAATAGGTGCAAATGCATTTGCGTTTAAACAACGTGGCGCAGGACTTGAAAAGCTAACTGTGTCAGGCTGAAACTAGCAAAGAACACTTGCGTCGAGCCTGGTGCCGCATTGTGCCAGGTGTTTAACAGGGCCCATAGTGTTTGAGTATCTGCTTTTACTTAATTGTACCTGAATGTAGGCTAAACTATGCGTTAGTCCTTTATTTATTTTCTAAAATAAAAATAAAAAAGCCAAACACCTTAATATTGCAATAAATCAAGGTCGACACAACAGCCTCTCAAACGTCAACATTCAAGTCTCAGTAAAGCTCAAGGGCTCAAAAAATAAATTAAATTGAAATAGTCAAAGCCTACTTACTTGCTGGTTTCGGCCTCATCACCAGCTGTAGCTTTTGTAGCAGAAATAAACTAATGCAGAAAAAGTTAGGTGACATGCAATATGTAATGAAAGTAAAGAGTACATATACTTACATAGAGGAAATGTTGCTAATATTTTTGATACTCAGTCAAAGTACAAAGTAACCAAAAATATTACATTTTCTCAAATACTTAACACCACACTTTATTCAATATTATCTTGAACTGTTGTATTAAGAACTTGAGCACTTAATTTTGTTCCAACCTGGGGCACAAGTTGGCAAACTATGATTTATCATGAAAAGTTATGTGTAAATTGCTGAAATTGTTAAAATTATAATATGATCTCATTGTCCATCTGTGTGTTATCCATTATAGAGTATTACAGTGCTGCGGATCTGCTGGGCATTTGTGCTAGATGGATCACTTCATCTGTTTACAATGAGTCAGGCGTCACAAAGTCAAATTATTAAATGTCTCGTTCGTCAAAGTGTACATGGTAACCTCTTATGTGTCTCAATAAAGATAACTGTAATAAAAGTCACCATGAAGCATTCACCCTCAGTTATGTTTTCACTTAAAAGCATGAGTCAGTGACACATACTCTTAGGGGATTCTCACTGAGAAATCAGCACTCTCTTTGGAGTTCTTTCCTTGGAGAATCTGCCTGCCGCTCCTGGCCTTACAGAATGGCAGGCCAGAGTTTTTTCTACATGTGGAAAGCAAGGATGTTCACAGTCAATGGGGGGGGGGGGGGGGGGGGGGGGCTGTTAGCGAAGCTTTTGATGTTCCTGTGTGCGGTTAATCTGAAAAGCCCAGTCGGACAAGGCCCTATGCATAAATCAAGTGGGAGGCTTGTACTTGCCTGTCAGCTATAGCCATGGTGTGACAGTGAAAACATAGTTTGGAAGCTTCCGATATAATACAGTATCTGTTTTTCCCTTGATTTTTTAGCTTGTGGAACACGACCGATTAGATTCAGAGTCAAAGGAATAGATGTGTGGGCCCTCAGCTTTTTGCACTGCCTGGGGTGTTTATGAATTGTAAGGGGCCTGCGTGATTGCCAGCAACACTGGGATGTGATGAATATGTGGGCGTGAGAGCATTGTGAGGTCATTACCACCAGGGTCCATCCAGCTTTAATCAATTATGGAAGGCTGCTTCTCTGTGTGCCTCAAACAAGGAGTCATTTTGAGCATGCCAAACTTGTCAAAGCAAATCTCTAGTATGTGTGGAAACAGAAAAGGCAAAATAGAGACAGCCGAACTTGAATCCCCTTAAGGTTACAAGGCATGACATGAAATTAAAGAGACAACAAGGTGAGATGTCACATGCTGAAAGCAGGTTGCCAGGCAAAATATTGACAAGGGCTGGCTCCTAAAATGAAATATAGTAGAATTAGTTTGTTGTTAAGTAGTGCTTCAGCTCATTGAGTGTATAACGTATTACTTATTACATTATCTGTTTACCGTGGGACTCAAAAGGCATTTTCTCAGGATAGTCCTATTCTATAACTAACAACAGAACCATAAAATACACCAAAAATGCAACATAAATTCACAGAAGTAATACAATCGTATGGATTCTAAAGATCTGGATTACAGTGCACAAATAATAATGTGAGGAACAGACCCAAATTCGAGCCTTTATTCTGCGATCTTCATCTCTATTTTCAGCAGTGACATTAAACGTCAAATCCCACACTCCTTATAAATAAATAAAAATGCCGCCTCAATAAGCTTTACGACATGTTTTATGGCAGTGATATCAAACGCTTATTGGGTGCCCTCTGCTTCGCCACATTTTCCAACTTGCCGTGTTTTGGGAGATGTGTGTTTCAATGAAATGTGCGCTTTCTCATAGTGGATTAAGACAGCATGATTAAAACATAAAATCCAGTAAACCTATTGATGATGCATATTATATATAGGCAATCAGATGAGCCCATAACATGAACTTAACCCACTAAATTGCATGTAAAGGGGTTTCTTTATAATAGTTTATGTGGTAAAATGCTTAACTTGAAACTGTTGCATTCAGATTCTGGTTAATTTGCTTGCCTCTACGTAGCTACAATTTGCAATTTGCTTGCCTTTGTACCGTGTTTCTGCGGATGTTTTCATAGCAGCAGCAACAGAGGAGCACAATAGTGCATATTGCATGTAACTGTCAAGTATGAGTGAAAAAGACAGATCCAGTTCACCCGCCAACTGCTGCTTGAACACACACGCACACACACGCACCTGTGTATCACTTTTTATCTTCTTCTTATGTGCCAATCAAATGCGTGTATGTCATACGAACATGCACATGTGTTATCAGGGCCTCCAAATCGAAGATGAATTTACAGAGTGCATGTTCAGACATGCCCGATAACATTTCAGACATATGAGGAATAAAAGAGCTGTCAGTCAACACAGGAGGGGTTGATGCATTCAGTGGTGTTTTTGATGAGACCAAGATCCTCTGAGGGATAGTCCTGGCTGGCAGCCTTCACTCAAGGCAGGCCAAAGATGAGCTGACTCCGGATACAAGAGAGGCTCATCTGGGCGAGGACTGCGTCCTAGATTGTCTCAAGTGCTGTTGACTCTAAAATGTCTTTATGCTTTCAAAGACAACAAATTGTTGGGTTTACACATTCACATGTGGTCAAATTTTGGATGACATTTGAGCTGTTAATAGAATATTAACATGTCCTTCGTTAAGGAAAGTATTTAATTTCCCCCTCTGTATACTCTTCCCTTTTCCCACTCAATAGTGAGACAGATAGCCTCGCCCCAAACCATCGATTGAGCCACTCTTACTTATTGTTTTTTCTGCATATATAATAAAAATATTGTTCTAAAAAATCCCATTCATTTTCTCTATAGGGGAATTAATTTTGAACAACAATGTATAAACCTTTAAAGACAGACTTACTGTAAGCTACAGATTTGTTAATCAGATATGGTTTTGTTGAAGCTATCAGTCCTCAATATTTCAACTTATTTTTTAAATCATCACATTCAAGAGTGGAATTCCTGATGAACTACATTATGATTGTGCAGATAAATAGCCAATTATCAGAGTATCGTGACAAAAGAACGCTTTAGCGTCCACCCCTCCCATAAATCACTGCGAATGACAGTTTTCTGTTGCTCTCAAAGTACTTAAATATGTGCATGCATATTGTTAGGGGATATACAGTTAAAGACCCAAGGATATGATTAATTAAGACCAGGAGTTAGAAGTATAGTCAATTTAAGATAAGAGTCAGAATTATAACACACATCCACACGGACTGATAGGCAGTTGCACATCTCCATAGTCTGTACGGCTGCCACCAGGACCCTGAGTTAGGGACCCTGTGTCCCTCCGAGGTCACAAGACTGTGTGTCTAGGCACCAGCATGTCGAAGAAAACAAGTCAGTCAATCTCCAATAATGCCACTTGTTCCTTAACCTGTAACCAAGAATATTAACACACACACACACACACCACACACACACACACACACACACACACACACACACACACACACACACACACACACACACACACACACACACACACACACACACCACACACACACACACACACACACACACACACACACACACACACACACACACCACACACACACACACACACACTGATTCTTTAAGGTTGAATTCGGGCTAAATGAGCAAGTACTGTAACTGCATTCCAGGAGTGGGCCAGACCCTCAGTCTCTCAGATATTTAATACAGACATTAGAGAATACATGAAAAGATCATTTCAGTTATCACACTGGTAACTTCTAAAACACTGAAAAAAAAATGATTTTTGGTAAGGTAAATACTACTGAAAAAAAACCAATGTAATTTACAAGAAAAAGTTAGTTCAGGAAAGAATTAAAAAAAACTTAAGTAAATTCCATATCAGTACTTACTTCTAGCGAGTAGAAATGAAAGCGTAAATATCAACTCAATAAAATTAAGTAAAAATTACTCAACTTTTCTGATACTGGGGTTCCCATCATGCACTGGACCTTGAATAATTAATGAGGTTGATTTTTCACTGGTTGGTTCCCAGCTGTATTTACACTGTTTTATCATTGCTTTTGTTGTCAGGATTAGTAACTTGCCATTTTGTGACATTTTGAGTAAATTTTCTGCTCAAAATGACACATTCAAACACAAAAACGATCCATCAAATGTTACCGTCATTGTGTATTGTCTACCAAGTATTGAGGTCTTTGCATTCACATTAAGCTTAACATCTGACATGATGAAGTATGAATTACTTAGATACTCTAAGTAAAACACATACTATGAATGACTGGTATAATTCAATTAAATTGTGTGAGTGAAATGTAATGCAAAGGAAATTACAACTAAATCAATATTAATCAACCTTTTACTATAGCCACGTTAAAATTACTTATTTTCTTTGTTACTTTCACTTGACTAGGCTAAGTAAAGGTTACTTAATTCCATATTCCAAGTAAATTTTAACTTAAAGATTTCAAATTAAAGCTACTGATAAATATGTTTAGGTTTTTACTTGGCAAATCTTTGTAAATTTACTAGCATTTTCTGAGTGGAAAAAGTTGCCTAGCTTTATTCAAGTAAACCTACTACAAATTTTTTTCAGTGAACTAAGGAAAATATCATAAGCAGAGAAGTCCTTCAACTCATGCGATATTTAGAAGGGAAAATATTGATTAATACCTTGATTATAATCACTAGATATATATTGAAGCAGCTCTAGATTCCAGAATCCACTCGCTTCAATATTTTGCAATAGATTTAAAATATATTGTTTCTATATAAATAAAAAACATCTTTAATGATTTTAGATTTCTCCATCTTTTTTTAAATCAGATTACTTCTTTCCCTCATTTTCCCACCTTTGTCCGATTTTCAAATATTTTTTGTATCAAATAAAGTTTGTGAAGTTCATAGCTGGTTGATTTGGTTCATGGTTTATAACTATATGGGAAAAATACTTTTGAAACCATGACTGCTGAAAAAGTGGCACACAGAAGAATTCTAAAGTTTTTTAAGCTTTTAAGAAATCTCGATGATGGTGATGTGTTGTGATGATGGTCATATAAAAATACACAACGATGATATGTTGTGGCAATATTGATGTTCGCCGTGGCGATATTTCTCTGCTCTGATTCATCCTTGCATCTTTTCAGCGAGGGGGAACACATTGATGTGACACAGAATTTTCCACATACTTCACGCTCACTGAGTGTACAACTCTCGTCTCTCAAAAGTGCATATCAAAAGAATTTAGGGTTGTGTTTGAATGGGTGGTTCCTTCAATTTGCATAAACTAAAGCTAAAAAATATATTCAAGAGGTTTTACCACTAGATGTTTACTGATTATGAACATCTAATGTCTCAGTACACCACACAGTATTTCCTTTGCCTAGCATTAACAGACTTAAATTATTAAATAGATTTAGCCATAATGTATTCAATCAAAAACCTTATTAAATTATTGTGTAACTTCTATTTAATGAAAATGCCATTTTTTTAATAGTCTACACTTCAGGGGTGATAAAGTGTATGTATTGCCACTCGACATATGAACATTTGCTACAGTACAGAAAAGTTATTTATTGCAATGTTTTAGCTGACAAAGCCAAATTCAATCTATTTGCCATTTCACCTCCTGTTTACACATACAACTGCAAAGATAAATGACTGCTGATGACACTAATAAGCTTGTGAACTTTGCAAAAAAGGTTGTGATTATTATTAGTCTGGGTGTTGAAAGTGTTCTGAGCACCATGTGTATAATTATCTTAAAGCAACAGCCTCTTTTAAAAGGACACATGTGGGTATATCATATCATGGAATATCACAGCAAATAGATGTTTTTTTAGCAGTTAAAGTGCTAAAAAACTGACTTTTTTTTCTTGATAGTTGCTCCTTAGAGATGCATCGCTCTCCTCTAACTGTCTCCTTCTCTTTTGTCTTTGATTCATCCTTCTCACATTTCACCAGGAAGTGGAGGTCAGTAGTGCTGTATCATGACTTTGCTTGTGTTTGATGTCTCTTTTAAATTGCTTAATCTAATATTCTCCATCAAAGCTGTAATCTACTTTTTATGCAGTCTAAGTTGCTTATGCATTTTGGCTTGACAATTCATTCAAGCTTTCACCTTTTTTGTCTTGTTTTTGAAGTTCCATCCCTCCTTTTTCCATTAGTGCTTTTCCACAATTAAAACATATTAGTAGTGTACGTTTAAGTTTGGTTAATGATAGATACACAGTGATAGAAGTATTCTTTTTGACTGAAGGCTTAAAGTTCATTCTGTGCAGCACATTTGACTGTTTGACTTTTTTGTTTCTGTCAGGATGATTACATCAGATCATGGGATGAAAATCAAAGCTCAAATGAAAGTAAGTCATATTTAATATTACTAATAGCATCACATTATTACATTTTATGGAGCGGTCTTTTAGCCATTCAATTTAAGTGCCCAAATCACATGACGTGCCAAACAAGGCCTAGTTTTAATTTTTTCTATTTTTAAATGGAGCTTCATTTTACATTAGGTAATGTTCAGATTTACATTTATTGAGAAATTAATGACGGTTTTATGTTTTGTTTCTGTGTAAATAAAGTATGCATTTTCATGATGCTCTGCATGCATCTTGTTCACAATTCAGTATGCAAGAAAGATTATTCAGTATGCAATTGATGTCATCACTGTTAGATTTTGACTAGATTAGAACACTTAGCAAATTTCAAACTTTAGATTTTCAAAGCTTATTTCAAAATTGTTTTGTTTGAAAAAAAATCGTCAAAATTGTCAAATTGAGTTTGATTTCAGCTTTTTAGCTCTTTGGTCTGAATTAATTCAGTCAGAAATGACATCATGACTTTTGCGTAAACATACACGCCACTTTCAAGTCAAGTGGCGTGTTATTTATACGCATTTTCAGCTATCCGCGTGTATGCGTGTATATCTACGCCGTTATGTCCGAGTGATTCCGCGTGTATGTACACGCTGTTAAAAATCCGAGCGAAATAAAGCCAAATTTTGATATACATCTGAGGGAGCGATATTTTTCTTACTAGGATGGTATGGAAAGACTCATAAATGGTATTAACCAGTGACGGGTAGGTTTAGGGACGGGGTTGGGGTAGGTCATATATTTATATATACAGTAATGTAACGTTAAGTCAACGGCGTTCATAAACACGCTGAAAAGCGATTTTGCGTGTTGATAGCACGCCAAAAATGGAAATACGAATTGGCGTGTCATACATACGCAGTTTCATGAGATCAGTCTGTAATATTTAGTGTTTTAAAACAAATCCCTAACAGTGTTGTGCAACCATTGTAATCATTATTCAACGGTGCGGTTAGTCTTGACTGTAGTCTGTGTATGTTTGTCACAGCAGACAGCCCTACTTTTCTTCCCGGCTGCCAAACACTAATTGCTTACACAAGAGATGAGGTCATCTCCTCGTTGTGCTGGTGTAGAGAGACTGCCCCGACACATTTGAACATTATGTCTTGATTTTTCAGTTGAAGCGAAGTCCTCAGAATGGAGGAGTCCATTAGCAAATATCTCAGGATGTAATTAATGGATAATTGCTAGTTCCACAGAAGACCCAGTAAGAGCCCCGGAGGCTTGATTTAGCACTGACTGACACTGGCTTTGTTCCTTCAAAGCACAAATCCACTTAAGCTTCATATGTCCAAGAACAGAGGTCCATGAACCCGATGGTCCATTTTTTGAGTTGGCACTAAAGCTACTTGTGCAGCCGTCACTACACCCACTTCACATCTTTTGTTTGAAACTCATTAATTGAACTCATTCTCTGTGACAATTTGGGAATTATTGTCAGATCCATTTGTCAAAGGTTAGAGAGCAATATAAAATGCGAAATAATACAATTTTAAACCAAACCCAACTAAATGTATTAATCACATATATAAGGGGGCTGTAAAAAAAATCAGTAGACTAATTCCTCAACTCAACTCAACTTTATTTATATAGCACCACTAAAAACAACAGTAGTTGACCAAGGTGCTGTACACTTATCAGACATCGTTAGCATTTAACACCAAGTACAGCATAGATTACGAAACAAAACACAGAACAGACCAGACATAGCACGTATCAACTACAATTATAAGCCACTAAGAACTAATTATCCTATTAGGTTTACAGAGATTTCCTTTAAGCTCTAAACTAACACAATGCAGTGCTTGATTTAAATTACGGATAAAACTTGTGAAAAGTCAATATGAAAAATTTTCTTTTTACAGACTTTTCTTAGATAAGTATACAAGTATATGCACTCATAATCATAATTTTTTTAAATGTATTAAATAGAACCTATTCGTCTTGCCGCATTGAACGATTTTGTCTCCATTATGAGATAATTAATGAGGCAGTGGTAAAAGAGATTTATCCCAGCCCTCAATGCCCCAAGAAATATGATGTTTCCACTTAAAAAGCATCCACTGCATGCATCAGTCCAATTCAGATCCCCTTTCTTTCAAAGAGAAAAACAAGGAACGGCTCACTCATCTTATAGTGTCACAATCACTTGTATTTTGTAAATAACTGCAGTTTGAAGGGATTTTAAGTGTTAAAATACACCCTTTTTGCGGAATGATAGGAATCATATGTGATAAATCTGCAGTGTAGAAGAAATGTTGAATAAGTAACAATTATTTACTTTACTTTTGCGTTTAATTGGCCTTGTAAAACGTTATTTATAGTCTGGTATTTCACGAGCATCTGCTCTGCATGTTTCGATTTTCAGGCAGCAGACAGCTAACAGATACCAAAGCAGCCGAAATTCCCAAAGAGCCTTATTTACACTGGCTTATTTGAAGGTGGCAGTGGTCCTTACCTTTTTAATGAGGAAAGGATTTGCATTTTACAAGTTATCAACACAGCAGTTGTCACACAACTTCAGGATAAATCTGTGTATCTATTGTGATTGTTTTTTTCTCTCAAAACACCATGTGATGATGTTTGCTTGTGTCTTTTTACTATACAGACAAAAACCCTGATTTTTAATAATTGTGGGATTAAAAAAAGCCATTGTGAGATATAAAGACTAGGCATATACATTGTGAGTAAACACAGTTGGGAGATATACATTCAAAACTATCTTTTTTACATTCTTTTTTTTTACTCTAACATGGATACAGGCTTCCATATTTTACATATTCATGCACTACCGTTTAAAAGTCTGGGGTCGGTAAGATTTTTTAAATGTTTTTGAAAGAAGTCTCAAATGCTCACCAAAACACTAAAACGTCTCTGGTTACTTACGTAACCTATGTTCTCTGAATAGGGAACGAGACGCTGCGGAAAGCGCAGTGGGATATTCTCTGAATGTGCCGATTGTCTGAAGCCTTATAGAATCACGCCAATTCATTGGCTGATGGCGTCCGCGCAATATGGCTCCGCCCCGACGCTCTTACGTCGCATCATACGTATTCGCGCGCGCGCCATCTGCTCCTCAGATTTCTCTGCCGAAAAGAAACTGTCAGCAGCGCGAGGAGCTTGGCCGCTAACGCAGCGTCTCGTTCCCTATTCAGAGAACATAGGTTACGTAAGTAACCAGAGACGTTCTCTTTCATAGGTTCTCTCAACGCTGCGGAAAGCGCAGTGGGAACGGACTACCAAACTCGCCAAGCTAGAGCGCTTTTATGACTGGTAGATAAAAGAGACAACGACCGAAACGAGTTCAAACAGAAAGAACCTGGGAACCCGGGGTCATGTCAAGATCCAAGCTATAGAACCTTACAAAAGTATGCGGAGAGGACCAGCCTGCCGCAACACAAATATCCTCCAAAAGTGCTCCTCTGAAAAGAGCTTGAGAAGATGCTACACTTCTGGTGGAATGTGCTCTAATGTTAAGAGGTGAAGGCAAGCCACGCACCCCATAAGCCAACGAGATAGCCTCTGTGACCCAGTGAGAAATCCTCTGCTTCGATGCAGCAAGCCCACGGCGGCTAGCACCGAAACAAACCAGAAGCTGGTTAGATTTCCTCCAACCGCCTGAGCGGTCTACATATATCTTAAGAGAACGAACTGGGCAGAGCAAGTTAAGCTCCCTATCTTCCTCAGATGAAAATGGAGGAGGGTGGAAAGCATTAAGGTTAACTACCTGAGAGCGGAAACTTGAGGAAAGAACCTTGGGGACATACCCTGGTCTCGGCCTCAAGGAAACTTTGACCAGGCCAGGGGCAAAGTCCAAGCAGGACTCGCTAACAGAAAGAGCTTGTAAGTCTCCCACCCGCTTTAACGAGGACAAAGCTAACAAAAGAGAAACCTTAAGAGTCAGAATCCTATCCGGAGCTGACTCCAAGGGCTCAAAGGGGGCTTTCGTCAAACCCTCTAGGACAACAGAAAGATCCCATGAGGGGACTCTAGGGGAGCGAGCCGGTTTCAGGCGCTTCACCCCACGCATAAAGGCAGAAACTAACCTTAACTTGCCTAGGGGAATCTCATCCGATTCCCTATGCGCTGCAATAGCCGCGACATAAACCCTGAGAGTGGTAGCGGCTGCTCCAGCCGCAAACTTCTCCTGCAGGAATTCCAGTACTGAACCAGCAGGGCAGTTAACTGGGCTCTTATCATGTGCCAAACACCAAGTCTCAAAAACCTTCCATTTGGAAGAATATAATCTCCTTGTAGAAGGAGCTCTAGCACTCGCAATAGTCTCCTGAACGTCAGTTGGGAGACCAGAGCTTAATGCTAACGGCCTCTGATCGGCCAAACATACAGCTTCCACATGTCTGGGCGAGGATGCCATATCCTGCCCTGTAGCTGGGACAGCAGATCTTCCCTGACCGGGATCCTCCAGGGGGGAGACTCCAGTAGAGGAACTAGCTCCGAAAACCATGGCTGAGATGGCCAGAACGGAGCTACCAGGAGGAGGCGGACTCTGCTCTCTCTCACTCTGGCCAAGACCGCCGGGATCAGTTTGATGGGCGGGAAGGCATAGAGTTTCTGCGTTGGCCAAGGGTAAGCGAACGCATCTATCCCCAATGGGGCCGGGGGACTCAGGGAGAACCAAAGAGGGCATTGGGATGACTCTTGAGATGCAAAGAGGTCCACCTCCGCCTCTCCAAAAACCTTCCAGATTAGAGCCATCGTCTGGCGGTTCAACATCCATTCTCCCGATCGGAGTTTCTGTCTCGACAGAAAATCTGCTGCGAGGTTCAGAACCCCTGGGACATGAACCGCTCTTAGAGATAGGAATCTGCTCTGAGACCACAGGAGAAGGTGACGCGCATGCCTGTCTAGGGTGCGCGACCGAGAACCTCCCTGCCGGTTCACATGAGACACCACTGCCATATTGTCCGTTCTGACAATGACATGGTGACCCTCCAGAAGAGGGAGGAAATGAAGCAGAGCCAGAAAAACGGCCCTTAACTCCAGGCAGTTTATGTGCCAGGAGAGAGCCTCTCCGGTCCAGACCCCACACGCTGGTCTGCCCTCGAAAACCGCTCCCCAGCCGGTGAGAGAGGCATCCGTCGTAATCATCTGGCGACGAGATACCGCACCCATGCTGACCCCTTTCCGAAGAAAAAGAGGGTCCCGCCAAACTGACAGGGCTCGAAAGCAACTGCGCGATACCTTCAGTAGGCGAAGGGTTGACCCGGAGGGTCGAACCCCTGAGAGTTTCACCCACCACATGAAGGGTCTCATGTGGAGTAGGCCCAGCGGTAGCACGGAGGAGGCCGCAGCCATAAGGCCCAGCATCCTGCGGCAGGTGCCCACAGACACATGATGGCCTAGTGAAAAACGAGCCAAGCATGTCGTCAAGCTGGAAATCCGTGCAGGGGCCAAACGGGCCTGCATGAGAACGGAATCCATGTTCACCCCCAAGAAAACGGTGCTTTGAGCCGGAGCAAGAACACTCTTCTCCGAGTTCAACCTCAAACCGAGAGACTGGATATGACTCAGAACGACGTCTCTGTGGTGGGCCACTAGCTCCCTGGATTGGGCTAAAATGAGCCAATCGTCCAGGTAATTTAGAACACGGATGCCCTGGAGCCGCAATGGGGCCAGAGCTGCATCCATGCACTTTGTGAATGTCCTTGGAGCTAGAGATAGGCCGAAGGGAAGGACCCTGTACTGGAACGCCCTTTCTCCAACGGCGAACCTGAGGAATTGCCTGTGTCGCTGTACAACCTGGATGTGAAAATAAGCATCCTTTAGGTCTATCGTCACGAACCAATCCCCTGGCCGAATCTGAGATATGATAGCTTTCAGCGTCAACATCTTGAATTTCCCTTTGTAAAGGGCGAAGTTCAGCCGGCGGAGGTCCAGTATGGGACGCAAACCGCCGCCCTTCTTCGGGACCAGGAAGTAACGGCTGTAAAAGCCCCGCTCGGTTTCCCCTGGAGTAATCTCCTCTATTGCTCCTTTGAGAAGGAGTGAAGAGATTTCCTGCTGCAGTACAGAAGCCTGAGCGGCGCTGTCTACTACAGTAGGAAACACCCCGTTGAAACAGGGGGGATTGCGGCAAAACTGAAGAGTGTAGCCGAACCGAATCGTGCGAAGAACCCAGGACGATACCCCTGGTAAGCGTTCCCACTCTGGAAGGAAATGTGATAGAGGAGGAGGGATGTTGTAATGCAGACGACATACCTGAGTAAGGGTGCCGTGTTGACGCTCCTGGGGTAAAGAGGTTGACTGTGCAGGAGGGCCATCGGCGTCCTGGCACGTGATGGGAGGCATCGAGATTGGGGTCATGGTGACCAGGTCCGCCTGCTTCGGAGGAAAACGGAAAGTGCCTCCGAGGATGCGGCCGGTAGTTATAGAGAGCGTGGGGGGTGAGGGGAGAAAGCCGAAAGCGTCTCCTTCCTCCCGCACCAGACTGAGTAGAGAAGGTGAAATATGGCCTGCACTTCGAGACACTCTGAGTGGCGAAGGTGACAGGGCAAGGAAAGGAGAGCTGGGAGGTGGGCAGAAACGCTTGCGCGGTCTGACCCAACCCTGAGGAACCAGAGGAGCTCTCCTTTTTCTGACCGGAGGGTCAGGAACGGCTCTGCGCCGCCGGAGCAGTCGGTTTGTCGGACCGCTTCAACTGGAGGCGCTTGTGAGGCCGTTGACGGGGAAACGGGCGACCGCGGGCTCCCCAAACCGTGGCAGGTGGGGGATGCCCTGGTTCGCTTCTTCTGGAAGAGAACTCCGGTCTATGAGAGGGACGTTCTCTGGGTCGCACCGGGGGGGGGACAGAAGGTTCCCTAGCCCTCCTGGGCATGAACTGTCTGAACGCGGCCGATTGGGATTTGGAGGAGCGGAATTTCTCAACCACTGTGTTGACCGCCTCACCAAACAACCCTGTTTGAGAAATGGGGGCGTCCAAGAGGAAAACCTTCTCTTTATCACGGATCTCCGTGAGATTAAGCCACAAGTGGCGCTCCACCGCAACAGAACCAGCCATAGAGCGACCTATAGCACGTGCGGTATGCTTGGTGGCTCTTAAGGCTAAATCCGTAGCCTTACGAAGCTCCTTGACCGCTTCAGGGGTCACACCGTCACCCTCGTCCATTTCCTTCAGGACGTCCGCCTGGTAGGCCTGAAGAATGGCCATAGTGTGCAGGGTCATGCCTGCCTGCCCAGCCGCCATGTAGGATTTCCCAATCAGAGAGGAAGTAGTCCTACATGCTTTAGAAGGGAGAAGGGGGCGCGACTTCCAGGACGGCGCAGACGACGGAGCAAGATGGTCGGCTAAAGTTTCCTCAATCGCCGGAATGGCGGAATAGCCCTGTTCCACAGAACCTACCAGGTTGGTGAAATCAGCAGCAGCCGCATTAGTGAGGCGCGAAGAGAAAGGCTGCTTCCAGGATCTGGAGATCTCATGATGCAGATCACTGAAAAATGGCAGCTTCCTCCGTTGAGGCCTAGAATTAGGGCCACTGAGAAGCCTTTCGTCGAGTTTCGACGACTGAGACTCACGTGGCTCGTCGGGCCAATCAATAGTGAGCTTCTCCGTAGCGCGCGAAAGCACGTCAACGAGCTCCGCGTAGGCCGCAGTAGGCCGCGCTTCCTGGCCGCTCGGCGGAATAACCTCGTCGGCGAGAGTAGGCCCGAAATCCTCGGAGTCGGAAGCCTCGGTAAAAAGTATATCCTCCAGCCCGAAAGAAACCGCGTCGCGTGCTCCCGGGCTGGGGCGCAAATAATCGTGTGAAAATTCGACTGGCATGTCTCGCGCGTGCCGAGGGGAGGGAGGGAGAGAAAGAGCGGGGCTCGTCTGCTCGAACTCCGCATCCTCAAGCTCTACATCCGAACCCCAGGTCGCGGATCCTCGAGAGGCCTCGGGAGCGCGACAGGGGGAGACGAATGATTCCCTCTCAAAGACCGCGAGCCGCAATTTGAGGGTTTTGAGCAACAAATTTTCACAGAATTTGCATTTAGACGATCCTATAACTGCCTCACGCGCATGTGAAAAACCCAAACATTTAACGCACTTACTGTGTGGGTCGTCGTTAGCGATGTAACGAGCACATGGCGGAGTACAGCGTCTGTAATCCATGGCAGCTTCACCGTAAGGAGAAACAGAGTTCCGCTTGAACAGTCGCAGAAGCGCCGAGAATAATCCAAATGTAATTGTAGCTCAGAAAAATCACGAGCGAAGGGCAAACGTGACCGCTTCGTTCTGAAGGCAGAGAAATCTGAGGAGCAGATGGCGCGCGCGCGAATACGTATGATGCGACGTAAGAGCGTCGGGGCGGAGCCATATTGCGCGGACGCCATCAGCCAATGAATTGGCGTGATTCTATAAGGCTTCAGACAATCGGCACATTCAGAGAATATCCCACTGCGCTTTCCGCAGCGTTGAGAGAACCTATGAAAGAGAACTGTAATATTGTGTTGACAAAGCATTACTCCAATCTTCAGTGTCACATGATCTTTCAGAAATCATTCTAATATACTGATTTGCTGCTCAATAAACATTTATTATTATTATCAGTGTTGAAAACAGTTTTCATGAAAACAATTTTTTTCAGATTTCTTCGATGAATTAGAAGTTTGAAAGAACAGCATTTATTTGAAATATGACATTATAAATGTCTTTACTGACCCTTTTGATCAATTAAATGCATCCTTGTTAAATTTTTTTATTAATTTATTGAGAAACAAAATCCTACGAACCTCAAAATTTTGAACGGTAGTTTACGTATTTCTTTTTTCATCCTGATTTTTATCTCAAGGTGAAACCTTCACAGCATTACATCTTATTGCATATCTATCGCAATCATCCCTGTCTGATATATAATGTTATGATCTCATATGAGCTGCACACATCCTGTACAATGCATGTGTGCATTAATAGGTCAACAAAGTGTTGCCAGTATATGTGGACAGATTTAACACAAGCAGATGTTATATTTTAGTTCAGTTCATGTTCCCAGTGTGTGTACCTGTGAAAAGAGCATCTCAGCAGTCTGTTGAGTCATCCTGTATTTGAATTAATAGATCATCGAGTGGATACAAAGCTTTAGTTCATTAAAAAGAGATGGAGGTGTCTTTATGCATGCGTGTTTTATTTATCAGCGTAATTGCATTTTCCCTTCCCTGTGTTCACAGCGTGTATCGCGTCCTTATCTCCGTGAACCTTTCCTCGTGAGTTGATCTGATATGCTCAGCGTTAAGTGTCTCTGGCTACTGATGTATATATTAGCTGCATTAGCTCAGGCACTGGCTGGGCTTGATATTGAGTCAGTAGCTCCTTACTTCTACTCTGCGATTGTAATGATCACATTAAACGCGGCCCAGTGTAACAAAGGATGAGAGAGACGATGCGGCGGTGACTGGACTCTCTGAGCCGGATTTGGCATTGCGTACACATGGAGGCCTTCAAATAGTATTGGACAAGCTCACTGGGCCACTGCTCATAAAAAATATTTAATGATGAAGAGTGGGTTGATAATGGATAGACACAGAGAGATTTCTTTGTGGGTTTTTTTTACTGATATGAGCAGCTAATCAGTCCTCACTGTGGAGTTGGACTGTTGCTATAGCAACATTATCATTCTTGTGTTCTCTTTAATCTGCTTGAGCCTTTTGTGATAAAGTGAGGCTTACCGATCAACCTTGTGCCGTTGTGTATAGATTGCAAAAATCTATCAGTCTTGAAATATTGTTTCTCAGGCAGTCTGGGTTTTATATGTAGTATGGTGAGATAAGGTATAGGATGTAATTATGATGGCTTACGGAAGAACATAAAATAACATTCTCTGTCTAAGGTAATGCATTTGAATTTGAGTGATGCTATTTTTTGATTCACTGTTTTTCTTTTGCATCATTCTCCATCATTAATCAAAGGATGCTTGTCGTGGTATGTTTCCTTTAGTGTAAATAAGGGCTTGACCAGGGATTCATGGTGGAAGTAAAAGTATATTAAATTAATTATCAAATATCATATGTATTATTGAAATTAAATATATAATTAATGATTGAAAAATTCAATATTAAAATCCCAAGAAGGATTGGACTACATAGTAGATTATTGGGGTACATCTCTCGCTTGCAGATGTGGACACCACTAAAGATCCCTGCCAGAAGGTGAAATGCAGCCGACATAAGGTGTGTGTTGCCCAGGGCTACCAGCGAGCCGTGTGCGTCAACCGCAAGAAGCTGGAGCACAGGTGAGCCTTTTAGATACCAGAATATCTCTTCATGCACATTAACTATAATACATGATAGTGTTTGTTTTTTGAGGGTATGAATCAAAGAAGCTTGGTGCCATGCTAAGCCACTGTGCAGAATGCAACTGTCCAGTCTAGCTTTTCATTACTCAGAATTTCATATCATGAAGAATCAAATTTCTGAGCCTGTAGGGTATAAATGATTGGCTCAAAACAACCAGAACTGAGTGCTTATGAGCAAATATGGCTGTTCAGAAAGAAGTCTTAAAGGAACAGCAGCAAAGAAGGAGGGTTGAAAATGGTCATTTTAAGTGCCCAATTTTTTTTTTTTTTGCTTTTCCACAAAATTTTCACAAGTGTTCACACACACAAAAAGTTCACTCGCTTGTTAGGATAGAGTCATATTTTGACACAGGTGAAATAATAGCAATTTAATAAAGAAGCCATGACTGTTTTGGTGTGAAAAGGAAAACTTGATCAACATTTTAACTTAACCCTATGGAAAATTAAAACAAATGCCTTTTAAAAAATATGTTCACTCACTTGTGAGGAGAAAGTCATATTCTGGGTGGAGGTGAAATGAGAGCAGTCATGTGTTGTCTGATGGCACATCGTGAGGTATACAGATTTAGTCCCTGGGTGTTTTTTTTTCTAACTACAGATAACATTCTTGTAACCTTAAATTAAAAACGTGCCACTGATGCAATGTCCCTCTGCGTTAAATGGATCATGACATGAAAATTTGAATTTGCTTTGTTCTTTTGACATATATGTGGTCTTTGTACCATTACCTGCAAGTTTCATAGCTTAAAAATCATCCTCATTAATAACAAAGCATTTATTTAATCAAGCTCGTTTTGGTATTGTTGCGGGATCTGTGACGGCAAATACGTTTGCATATGACTGCCTTCAGAGTGAATAGTTACTAACATCAACAAATGATATATCATGATCACACCATAGGGGGCGTGGGGCCCACTGGCATTCAGTCACTTAACGGCTGTCATTTGCCTACACTGGATGTGAGCGTCACATCAGTATCCCGTTGATACTGTTTCCTATGCGATGACTGTTCTCAATCACGCCCACGGACCCCTGGCTAAACGTCTGATGCATATGGCACACTTAACTGGTAACACATCAGGATTTTCAAAGTCGCATCTGATTGGTTGAATTCTACAGGATGTCCGGGAGACGTGTCACATTCTTTAACGGTCCACCTGGAAACAAAAATGCTGTGACGCCAAACCCCCTCATGGAAGAAGAACGCCGTTGTGTTTACAACTGTGACAATGAGCGCTCATCAGGATCAGCTAAATGCTGGATATTTTCAAAAGTCTTCAATACGTCTAATAATTTTACACACCAGTTTTACAGTTATTGTAGGGACATCTACGTTACATTGTTATTCCCCTAAACGGACTGTGATTGGTTGCTTTACATGTCAGTCAGACAGCCTCTGGGCGGTCCTTGGCCAATGAAAGCTGCTATGGTGTCCAGATCTTCTGCCATCCATTTGGCTACGCAAAACTAGCCGTTTACTGACAATCCTTAAAGGATCCGCTCCCTAAAAACAGATAAGGGTCAGGAGAAAATATAAACGGTTTCCGCATATTTGTTTTTTTGTGCAAAAAACTTTAACATTATAAGTGAACCTCAAGGAACATATTTAAATAATAAAAAAATCCATGTCATGACCCCTTTAAAGTGACAAATACCCAAGCCGAAGTTTATATTTCATATTGATTCTATGTTATTTTTGACCAATGTGTTATAGGTTGAAGCAGCAGGTCATAAGACAGGAGGAGAGTAACTGTAAGGCTTGCCCAGTGTCCTCCTCTAGTCCTGTTTGTGGCTCTGATGGACACAACTACGCCTCTCAGGTATTTCACACTGCATTCAATTTCCTTTAATTGTATTCAAATAAACTGAACTGCAGAGAAATTTCAGAAAAATCATATCAGTTTTGCTTTGTTAAATCTTTAAAAGAGAAACAAACTATTGTGGCTGACAATAAGTTTAAACAATTAATCATGATGAATGTTTTTTAGTTCCATTTAGTTCCTTCCAATCCAGCATTTGTATAAATTATGATATATTTCTGTTACAGTTATATTTCATTCTTGTTAAGCTTTAAAATTTCATCACACGAGGCCACTTATATCTTTCTTTAATTTTGTTAAACGTTCCATCTGAATTAATTTATAAAGAAATATGCCGCTAGGTTTTCCCGAGAGCACAATAAATTGTGAAAGACAAACATGACGAAAGGGAAGGAAAGTACGTTTTTTTAGTGAATCCTTGTAATAATGGGCTTTTAATTATAATAATAAATATCCAATATAAAATAATATCAATATAATGCTAAATATTGGTCACAAATATTTTTTCATTTGGCTGAATTACAGCTTTTTTTACGATCCCTAGGACACATTTCTATGTACTTAGGTCACTTTTTCCAACACTTTTCACACTTTTCAGCTTGGCGCAGCAGTAAATATCATATCCAAAATGCACTAAAACTTCCAAATCATTTCATACATGTCTCAAATCAAGTCATTCTTCAATACCACTAACAAAAGTTGTCACCCATCATTATTTTTTAATTCATGTGACCTCATAATCTTTACAGTTACAATCGCTAGGACACATTTCTAAATACCTGGGTTACTTTTTCTAAATTCTTTGAACAGTTCTCCTAACCAACTTTCATCTTGGCAGTTGGCACAGCAGTTAATTTCACACAAAAATAATTTTAACAGTGTTGAGAAGAGTATGTAAATGTGCAAATTGGCCTGTATGTACATAGAGTTTTGATATAGAGTGGATACATTTATGTAGTTGTTGTGGAGTTACATTGATTCATCTCATCGATTTGCATGTAGTGTCATGTTTAACTTTTACACAAGTTGATACAGTTCCCTGAGGTCTTTATAAGACAGCTGTGGCATTTTTTAGTCAAATAGTGATATGTGCTTGTCTGTGCAGCCAATGACAGAACAGTTTGCATGCTTTGCTCTAACTTTTGCCATTGCGTTAGAACTGGTTACACTGTTGTTGATTGTGAATGTGAAAACCAAATGGTGGCAGCCGTGGGTGAAAACATGCAGATTAAAGCTGCTGTAGGTAAAAATATTTTTTACATATTTGTTAAAACTGTCATTATGTCCTGACAGTAGAATATGAGACAGATAATCTGTGTAAAAAGCAAGCTCCTCTGGCTTCTCCCAGTGGTCCTATTGCCATTTGCAGAAATACAACGCTCCCGGTCAGAAACAACCAATCAGAGCCAGGAGGAATGTCTTAGCAGTGTCAATCACGCTCGTGTACGCGCTGATCACAGCCCTCTCTTGCACAGCGCGAGCGCCGGAGCGCGTACCGTCGTTCAGACTCAAGATTGCCGGCGTGCTGCAGCTGTGCTTATGACGGAGAAACAACCTAAACTGCCAATTCTCGAGTTACACCTGCTCATAAAACAAAGAGGTAAAAAAGACCGATGACGATAAACAAGCGAAGAAAGAATTAGACAGAGCCCATTGACTCGGTTTCAAAACTCTAGCCGCATAACATGTAGATAAAATGTCACACACTCTCTCTGCTAAGCAACAATTGAAACCTGCTAATTCACTGGCTTGTCATGTTGCTGAAATAATGTACTAGCACACCTTATCTAGCATTATATATCGCTAGAATAATTACTTACATAGCTACTGTAATGTTAGTTACCGTTATATTAAAAATATCTTACTAGCTCTTTATAACGTATAGAGTGAAGTATAAAAAGTGCAACGTTATAAAGTTACATGTATTGCAAAATACATAATGATTTAGGACCAAGTTTGTAGTCAAAGTATGGGCAGGCCATAGTCAATGTAAAGCATATTGTTGATGTTTAGTCCCTATTAGTGAATGTGCCATATAACTGTTTATCCGCCGTCATCGGTGGTCCTGTTTACTAGCCTGCGCGTTCACGACAGGCTCCGCTGTGGATGACGAGCTGTGGAGGGAGGGCTGTAGCGCAGCAGAGAGCAAGGGGGTGGGACCTGCAAGTTGTGCTTGTTCAAATTTTCAGGCTAAGTCAACATTTTCTCAAAACTCCCTACTGCAGCTTTAAGGGGCGGTAATATTATAATAAGATCCCCTTCCTACGTCAGAAGAGGAGTGAAGTCGGGCTTATTTTTTGACATGCTTGCAGAGAAAGGCTTACAAAAACAAAGTTACTGGGTTGTCACTTTTCACGTTTTCTGGGTTGGTAGATGCACCGGGGCGGGGACCCGATTATACACACTTAAACACGGAACAAGTCCAATTTTCATGATATGTCTCCTTTAGTTTAACAGTTTTGAAAAAAGTATGTAATTGGCAAATTGGCCTGTGTAGGTACAAATAATTTTGGTGGTGGTTGTGTTTGAGTGAGAAAAGAATTTATGTAATTTGAAAGATGTATTCAACAAATGCATTTTGTAGCAAAGCAATGGAAAAATATCCACAGTTTAGTCCACTTAAATTGCTGTTGTGCTCACTATGTGGAGACAAGAGCTTTGAAAAAGTGACCTAAGTACTGACAAATGTGTCCTAGCGATTGTTGAAAAAAAAGAAAAAAGGTTTTAATAAAGGGTTGTAATTCTATAATCCTTTCATTATCCTGCATCTTATGTTTCCATGGTTTTAAACAATGAATGCCTATGACGTTATTTCTATTCTTGTTATTCTGTGCAAGTCAAAAATCTTATATTTTTTTATTTCATTTTATATTCTGTGTGACTTATAGATCAATCTCCTTGCACAATATGGATAATAGTCTCTATTATACCTTGTACAATGGCCCTTGACATCCTTAAAAATCAAAGAAGAATTGTCAGAAGGGATTCTGGGTAGGCCTACTTGGGGATGAAAGAACCGTTCTGTTGAATTATGTATTATCTCTATTATCTATTTCTGACCTTGTGAGGGAAGAAATGAAGGTTGACATCATCTTATTTTAATGGTGTCTAGCTGAACCAGCAATTTTAGTCGTCTGTAGATATATTTGTTCTCCATCTGGGCTTTACAATTCATGCCACTGAACTTGAGCATGTGACACTGCTTATTCTTTGTGTTTTGTGTGTGTGAATCAGTGCAAACTGGAGCAGCAGTCTTGTCTCACTGGAAAGGAGTTGAAAGTAAGATGTGCTGGTCTCTGCCCCTGCACCACCACCATTGCTCCTGCTACAGACGTGGACAGCAAACACGGTATCTGCCCTTACAAAAGCTGAAATATGTTCTCGCAAAGCTTGTTAAAGGGGAAATTCAGACAAAAATAATTTACCCATCCTCATGTCATTCCAATCCTGTATGACTTTTCATCTTCTGTGAAACATAAAAAAAGATATTTAAAAAATGTATCAGTGTTTTAGCGCATACAATGAAAGTAAATGGGACCATTTTAATGAAAAGAGTTGATGTTTTAACAAAAAAAGGTGAAATATTCTTCAAAATACCTATTTTGTGTTCCACAGAAGAAAGTCACACAGGTTTGGTTAAAAATGAGGCTGAGTAAATGATGACATAATTTTTGGATTTTTGACCAATCCCTTTAAGATGCTCTTATGAAGAAACACCTTCTGAAGCTCAATGAAGCACATTTTCAGTGTCAGCTTTTAAGTTTTTTATGATCCTTTTTTTTCATAATAATGAATGATTTTATGCTGAGAGTGCTTCAGATGCTATTTGTCTCTTTCACATCCCTTGATTCTGCAGCTCTTGCTCTAACAAAGGCTTTATTGATTTATCAACAGACTATGCTCTTCTCTTTCTTTGCGAATTTCTGCTGACTTTGATTATGTCGGATTTATGTCTGCAGTCTCCGGAGGCTTTTCTCGTCAAATTCAGAAGGGCAAAAGCAGGACGATTGGTTCTTTACTCTTCAATACCAACGTCTGCCAACACTCCCTTATCTCCTTTCACTGTCTCAATCTCTCCTCTTTTCTGTCCACAGAGATTTGCACAGGGCAGGACCTGGCAGATCTGGGTGATCGCCTGCGGGACTGGTTCCAACTGCTCCAAGGCAACGGCAAGCAGAACAGCACAGGGAATCCTGTAGCCAGTTCTGCATCAAGTGAGGCTCTAACATCAATTTATATCACAGAAAGCGGCCTCCTATACACATACAATACCGGAGATGCTGTACATTTACATTTATATATTGTGTTTTCTCTAGTACTTTTAAACATGGACCTATGATAATTGGCACTAACAAAACTGCTGCATTAAATGTTCATAAGGACCAGCAGATTCAGAGCTATTATGTGTTGAAATGTGTCCTATCCTGATGGCAAAATAACACCAGCAGCATTTTATCCTCTCGAAAAGCAGTTTTGCTGAATTGTGAAATGGTGACCATTTGCACCTACTTCAATTTAAAATGTACATTTAATGGCAGAAAAATGACCAGATCCACCATACGCCTCATCAGTTTTCCAACTAGCTATGCTTCTTTTGTTTGCAGCATTTTTATTATTTGCTTCTGATTTATTTGGGGGAAAAAACTCTGTTTCTGCCCATGGCGTCCATTAGAGTGATTTACTATTTTATCAGCAACATTTGAACAGCAATTTTGCTTTTAGAAGACGTTGATTGAATTTTTACAGCGAATCTGATGCAATCAGATGTTCTGGGAGAGATGACAAAGTGAGGAAGTATTACAGTTTATAAGCTAATATTTCTGTGTTAAAATATACCGTGTGATTGTTTTTGCACAGTTGTGGACCGTACTCTTGTTGCAACCTGTAAGGACTCTATTGGCTGGATGTTCTCTAAGCTGGACACGAATAATGACCTGTATCTGGACCAAGCTGAGCTGGCTGCCATTAATCTGGACAAGTATGAAGTGTGCATACGGCCCTTCTTCAACTCCTGTGATTCCTACCACGATGGCAAAGTCTCCACGGCGGAGTGGTGCCTCTGCTTTTGGAGAGAAAGTGAGTTTTCAGTATCTCTACATGATTGAACCTGGCCTCGATAACTTTTTTTAAAAACATAGTGAAGTATTCTATATGTATGTATTTATATATACACTATACACTACCAAAAAAATATTTGGAAATATTTTTTAAGTTTTTGAAGAACGTTTCTTATGCAAAAATACAGTAAAGAGAGTAATATTATGAAATATTATTACAATTTAAAATAAACATTTTAAAATGTAACTTGCATCATTACTCCAGTCTTCAGTCAGTGTCACGTGATCCTTCAGAAATCATTTTAATATGCTGATTTGATGCTCTAGAAACATTGCTGATTATTATCAGTTTTGTACTATAAAAGACCTGCTTTTTAAAAAAGATTTATATATATATGTATATATATATATATATTTCCAAATGTCTTTACTGTTACTTTTGAACAGTAGTGTTTGTCCTTTTAAAAATCTGCATTGTGATGATAATCGAACAATTTTAATTAAATCATATTGTTGATAAAAAGAAAAGAAAAATATCAGTGCAATATTTATAAAAAGTCTAAAAAAAAAAAATTTTTAAATCCTAATCAACAGTGTCGACCCCAACTGAAATTAGATACAATTTTAGAAAAACTTATATTAATGAATATGATATGATGCCTGTAAAAATATTTTCATCCAAAGGCAAAAACTAAAAAGTAATTGTAAAAAAATTGTTTTAACTTCAAACATTCAACATTAAAAAAAAATCTCCTCTAACCGGGATTGGAGCCTTGGCATTGCACATGTGTGCCCCGCATCCTGCTGGCCAATGCCACGGTCCACAGTTTGCTCTGCTCGGTTATATCAGCGTGACAGAAGGGGGACACATGGCCGAACATCAGTGCCAGCACTAGTCAGTGTTTCAGCGTGTTCAACACTGCTTCAGAGAGTTGGGGTTTCAAATCTGTAATGATGTTTAAATTGGATTCGAGGGCCATATTTGGTTTCCATTACAAAAGACCAGAAGAGATATTGCATGCAAAGACTGGATTGGTCGCAGAGAGCGTTTATTTGACATCCGCACGCACTGGACTGGCGTTAAAGATAAAGAAGACACTGGTCGTGGAGGCAGGGATTTGGTAAAATCCGTCTATCTGTTTGCAGAGAGTTTTGCAGACTCATGCCACTAACTCATTCAGTTTGCACTGGATTAAGTTTAATTGGTTTTCTAAATATAATCAAACATTAAAGGGGGAGGGGTGACCATATGTTTGGATTATTGAAATCCAAATCTTTCATTTCTTCTACAAACAGCCCTTTTGGATAGAAAAGGAGAGAGTGGAGAGGGCGTAAATTGACCTTTAGTTGTTTGTGGCATGCAGGGAGAGTGATTTGGAGTATTCATTTGATGAGATGCATAAGTCTGGAGGAATTGCTATTCAGTGTTTGTTGCTAGGGTGACTGACAGTCAGAGAGAGAGTGTGTGTGTGTGTGTGTGTGTGGTGTGTGTGTGTGTGTGTGTGTGTGTGTGTGTGTGTGTGTGTGTGTGTGTGTGTGTGTGTGTGTGTGTGTGTGTGTGTATTAGCAGGGGAAACGCAGGTCTGTTTGCATGCGCATGTGTTTATCTGCAACATGTTCTACATATTAATGAGACTCGTCAGTGTGTGTGTTTGTGTGTTCTTTTGTTTTTTTTGGAATTCCTGTGTGTGTGTGTGTGTGTGTGTGTGTGTGTGTGTTGTGTGTGTGTGTGTGTGTGTGTGTGTGTGTGTGTGTGTGTGTGTGTGTGTGTGTGTGTGTGTGTGTGTGTGTGTGTGTGTGTGTGTGTGTGTGGTGTGTGTGTTAAGCCATGGAGCATGGCAAGCTTCTTGACACAAACAGACATATGCTCCACAATGCATCTCACTGGAAGGGCAGAGAGCTCTGTCTTAGCAGTATCTTAACACACAAACAAACATACACACACACACACACACACAAACACACACACTAGACAAGCTGGCTCTTATTTGATGTGATTCTGCTCACGATATGTGGCTGGGCACTCTCATCTCTCCTGGGGAGGGCATAGTTGCTTTTGGCCTGTCATACTTTGTCTTCCCCTTGTATTTCCCCCGGTGGATAGGAAATGGCTATTGCAGAGGGAAAAACAACATCAGTGTTGGTTGTTGACAACCTGCTCAGCCTCAAACTCTCTGGGACTAAAATCAGACAGGCAGTCAGACGAAAACCCGTGCATTTTTTTAGACTTGACCGGCTTGGCCTTCACATACAGCTGTGAAACATGATAGCACTGAATCATTGGCTAATATTGAAATATGTAATGCACTGATTTATTTATTAAAGGAAACGTTCTGTTATTGTTTAGTCGCCCTTGTGTCATTCCAGAACCTGTTTGACTTTTTTTCTTATGTGAAACACAAAAGAAGATGTTTGGCAGAATGTCTAAGCTGCTCTTTTCCTTGCAATGGACGTGAATGGGGACTGGATCTATCAGGCTCCAAAAATGGTAAAAAACCACCATAAAAGTGATTCGTACGACTCAATCGCTACTTTCCAAGTCTTCTAGATCGATACATTGCTCCATACAATGGAATAATATTGTAATTTGTTGTTTTGAAAATGTTTGAACTGAGATTTTTTAGTATTTCACTAACTTAGCAAAAAACAAACAAAAACACGCTTTGAGAGTCCACACATTCACTGTGTGATAAATTCTATTAGAATAATAAAAATAGAATAATAGGAAAGTGTTGTCTTCAAGCAACACAGAGTGGTGTTTCATTACTTAATTCGTTTTTGAATGAATTGTTTAAGTGAATGAATAAACAACCCATTCATAACATCATTCACTTGCTTGGTTTCTGAATGAATCAGCCTTTTCAAAGCTGAACAAAATTTTTGAATGAATGATTCATTAAGACACATTAAATGATTTAAAAATATATAATATATAATCTTTTAATAATTTCATATTCTAGTATTAATTTTTTTTAAACACTAGTGTGTCTTATTATTCTATTTGGATTGGATTTAATTGAAAATCAATTTAGCGGGGCAAATATCACCTCTTAATGTAAAAGCTAATTTTAATAAAAGTCTCTGCTGTGAACTAAACACCACACAGAAAATTAAAATCTTCTAGTCAGCTGTTCACGACAGGCCTAAAGCATCCAATGTAACAGCACAAAACACATTCAACAAAATATCATCTAATTATCAGCAAAATCCCAGAAAATATCAAGATATAATTTTTTGTCAAATTGCATATCCCTACTTGATAACTGCGGTCATCATTTACTTTCATTGAATGGAATACTGCAGCTTGGACGTTATGTCAAATAACTCCATTTGTGTTCCTCAGAAGAATGTAATTGTAGTTTTGAATGACTTGAGGGTGAGTAAATGATAGCAGAATTTAATTTTTTTAGGAAAATGTTTCTCTAATATTTATTGTACATTCACCTCAAGGCATTAAGGAGAAAATTATATCTTTTTTTTATAACACGTGTTCACTTTGTTCAGAACACACTCAAAGCAAGTTCTATTACTCAAAAATTCAGATACTCTTTCTTTCATGAATTACATTGCCATAAAACTACAGATTTTGTCTAAAATGCATGAGTGTTTGGGTGCGATTTGATTGTGCGTCTGCATTGAGAACAGCCCTGGTGTGATGCCTCCTCATTTGGGAGTTGGTGAGGGAGCTCGTGTGAAGCGTTTGTCTGGAGGAGATTAGCGCCGGCTCTTCCCTAAAGGCACTGATTGTTTTTCTTCCACAGAGCCTCCCTGCCTGGCTGAGCTAGAGCGAATCCAAGTGCAAGAAGGAGCCAAGAAGAAACCGGGTAAGAATGAACGTTCCGTTGAGACTCTCTGTACTATCTTGGGAAGAACAAATTAAGGTGTGAAGGAAGGCAACAAAGGGAGAACCAGAGAAAGACGTTATATACAACTGGAAGAAAAAAGAATGGAAGAGAGAAGTAAAAAGCGAGGTATAGAGGGGAAGCAGTGGTGACTCTAGAGGAGTTTCATTTAACAGATGACAAGCACGAGGCTTGGATTAGCCACTAATCAGGTGTGCGGATTAGAGCGGAGCTCATGGCTGTGGGCAGTGCTGCATGTTTGGCTGCAGAGCTTTCAAGGCTCTCCAAGGACTGCTGCAGATGCTACAGCCAATCAGATGCAGACAAAATGCAAACGTCCCCTGAAGCCTGAGAACAACAAACAGCTATGTATACTATACGACCAAAGAGTTTCGACATCACTCTGAAAAATTTACACGTTTAACTCATTCGTCAACATTACATTCATTATTAAATAACAAAATGGACTTTTTAAGTCAAAACAAGACTATAATCAGTATGTATGCATCAACACTTTTTTCCATAAATTGAAAACACAATTGCATATAAAGATGGCAGCCATAGAATTTACTTAATATGCTGGATGAATTAAAAAATCCTTTTGAAATCATTGGTGAATCATTTTCTTCCTTTTTAAATTCCATATTTTGAGATAACTATATGTGTCCATTGTGATGCAAGACATTGGAAAATATTCCAGAGGTTCATGGCACCACTTTCGTCAGCCTTGTTTAATTTATGTTGTCATAAATATAAAACACAATGACATAAAAAGAGGACAGTCATGCAGAATTATGGGCGAGTGTCAAAGGAAAAGCTCAACCTCTGTTTAACCCTCTATGCATTGATTTTTACATCACAGAGAAAAATACAATTACTGTTTTTAACTAAAACACAAAAATAAATAACTCAAATACTAAAAAAAAATACATGGTCATGACTTTCTACAGCCAAAATGAATTTATGTTTTCATAAATAAATAACACAAAGACATAAAAGAGAACAGTCAAGTTGAATTATGGGTAAGGGTCATCAATCGAATCCCCTGTGGTGGTTAGGATGTAGCGTCACACCCAGAATGGTTAAAACCGGCTTTTACAGATTTATCCCCTAGTACACTCAGTGCATTTGAGGGTTAAATCCTGCATTTGATTGCTAAATAGATCATGATTATTATGTAGACATATAGTTGTTTATTATTCCATGCAGCTGGTTTTTATCGTGCATCATGATTCGAGACACTGCAGACAGAAACACAGCCCTCAACCCTCGCCAAGGTTACATTTTATGCATTACAATGAGCAGTGTCACTTGAGTCTGTCACATGATTTACAGCAATATGCAAACTAGTTTGCAATGTCACTCGTGATGCGACGCTTATTTTATACTCGATTCATGTAGGATATGAAAATGAATGTTAAACAGGACCTTTGATTCTCAATGTGCGTGTCTGTGTGTTTCTCTCCTTTTCGTCATTTCAGATACATACATTCCCAGCTGTGACGAGGACGGCTTTTACAGGAGACTGCAGTGTGACAAGAGCAGAGGGGAGTGCTGGTGTGTGGACCAGCATGGAGGAGAGTTAATGGGCTCCAGAATCCATGGCAACCCCGACTGTGGTGAGCACGAGCACACACACACACACACACACCACACACACACACACCACACAAACACAACACACCACACCACCCCCACACAACACACAACAACACACACACACACACCACACACACACCACACACCACACAACACACACACACACAAGAGGACAATGCTCCTTCTGTAGCTACAGGGCTTAGGACTTAGATCCACCAAAATCATCAGTCACCCATCTGACAGGAGACCAAGTGCTACATTCATTAGGCCAAGTTCATTTCCATTCCAAAAGAGCAGTTGTCTCGCCGAAATAAAGGTCCGTAAGATTAATTACTACTGGCTGCGACAGACCTGCAGGTGATAAGAACAAATCCCCTGACTGGACATAAAATAGCGATTAAAAAGCCCAACGTCAAAGTCACACCTCCTGTTTGTTTATTGTCCTCGTGCCAAGCCTGTATTGTTTAGCCTTTGTCGTGCATAAATGATATAGGCAGTTTTTTTAATATAACATTTTCATTTTCCAGACGAGGTGGCCACGTACTCGGGCGATTTTGGCAGCGGGCTCGGATGGGAAGATGAAGAGGAAAAGGAGGCTGAGGAGAACGGCGAGGAGGCTGAGGAGGAGGAAGGGGAGGTGGGGGAGGTTGATGACGGCGGATACATTTGGTAGAACGAAACGCGATTCTCGCCTTGTTCGACGTAGCTTTCTGTGGCCCATTTCTACAGAGGCAGCTCTATCTTCTGACATTAAATGGTGGACACTGGAGGGTCGGTCATCTTTATACTGCACTCCAAACAGCTTTGACTTGGGGAGGGAGGGGGAGGGGTGTCTTGGTTAGTGTTAGCTGTAGTGAGATTACGGTATTGGGAACGAGTTTTCAATTATTGGGCGTATGAATACTTGTGAAACATCATATTTTTGTTGTAAGTGGAAGAGTTTTCTCCTGAATCAGTCTCTAGCATCTGCAAACACAAGCTCAGAATTAGGCGCTTGATAGGTGTGATGTGATGCGTTCTTATGCAAGTCTAATAAATACATACTTTCATCACTATACATTCGGAAATGATAAGTCTAAAGCGTTTAAGGTACGACTTTATAAAGTATGTATATAAAGATAAACAGGCTTCAGGGTCTAACCTGCTTCATTAGATCTTCTGTCGACCATCAGCAACTGCTTTCCTTGAACACTGAGATTGCTGCTAATGTTTTTGCTGTTAGAGTTTATGTAAATTGTTTCAAATATGTCCTCCAACTGGTTTAGAGCATATAAACACAGATCACTATAAAGACAAAGAGACGAAAACACCAAAAAACTCAAAAAGCTAAGACCGTTACTCTCTTCTGGCTCCAACCGTCTCTGTATTATTTTTATGCTAACTTGAAGTAGATAAATAGTCGTAAATGTCTTTTAAAATTACGTAGCATTCGTAAATGTATTTGAAGAGCTATTTCTACACTCACAAACTAAAACCGATTTTAGGCTACTTGCCAGAAATACACAATGGACTTCTACACGACGATCCTTGTCCTAAAGGCACTTTTTTTCTCCCTGTCTTTTGTGTCATAATCCACCGAAACCAGAGATGGCAAAGCATTATATTTTCATATAAATTACATCTCAATACAGTAGCTTTATCCCTCATCATTGTTTTCTTTAAAATGGACAGTAATAAATCCTGAGATATGTGCGTTCTGGTTTCATATGTCTGTCATAATAGAATTTGCTTTTACTCCACTAGGTCAGGCTGTAATACAGTACTTCTGATGCAACACGGCTATTATAACAAGGCAGTGTATGGATGAGCAGGAGAGGCAGGAATGAATTTTCAAAAATGCAATCTGACATATTCTCTCTCACACACCCAAAGGGACCAATCTGTCTTTGCAGATGTCTTCTAATCAGATCTTCCCGTCATTTGCAGTGAAAGATGTGTTGGCTGTAATGTTCCTAGGTGTAAATCTGGTGCTGCAGGGATTTATAATCAAGGTCTGAATCTTATAATATACGACTAAAGTTAAAATACATGAGTCTGGCAGTATAAAACACCTAAAAGCATCAGTTTTTAGGGTGTGAACATGCTGTGGAATCAAAGCAGCTAGCTGGAATTGCAAAATGTGTATGAATTACAGGCTTGATCTGGTATGATAATTCACCCAGATGCGATCTCTGAGCTCCACATAGCCACAGAAAATGCATTTGATATGGTAACATCCCCGACGTAAACACATTCATCAGTGTACCGCGTACCGTATAAATCCTCCGAATGTCATTGAGATGAATCTTGGCGATATTTAAATTACTTGTGGATTATCATAGCATAGGCAATACCACCTCGCTGGTGTGATGGAGTGGAAAGACGGCCAACTCATTAAAAGTCAATAGTGAATGTCCTGATGTCTTACTCAGCAGTGTACAGGAGTCTGCTAACAGTGATGTTATACCACTTGGACTAATGTATGATTGTATTGTACTGTACATGCCATTATTATTGTAAATACTTGGATTTTACTGATTAGAAAACATATTTACGCTGAGTTGCAGTATATTTGCATTTAGTTGCATGTTTCTTTGTCCAAGTGTGTCATCTTTCTTGCCTGAATATGATTAAAGGCACTGGGCCCGAAGTGCTGTTCCTTTGTTCTCCTAATTACTCCCAAGACTCGGCAACATGCTAATTTTCATGTGATACTGGAGACATGAGAAAACAAATCTATTCAACCCACTTTTAAACACATTTTTGACGAGGGCAATTTATAATAACTATACCAAAAATACCCAACAAAGGCTGTTTTCAGGACACCAGGGGGGTCAAAAAAGGAATATCAACTTTAATAGAAGGCATGATATAAACATGTCTTACAAATATTCTTTTGTCATTAAGAGAATCAAATCGCCTAATGACTCTTAATAACTTCTAATCTCTATTACAATAATTCATTTTTGACACACATTTTATATAATATGATCCAGTGCAGCATCCTGCTTAAATCAACCTAAAATGGTTAGAAAGCCCTGGGGAAAAAATGTGCATGATGAAACTCAAATTTAATAATAATTATTTTGAATTAACTCATTGTTATTACTGATCTAGTGCAGCACCCTTCTTGGTATCAACCTAAAATGGTTGAAAACCAGTGCTCATTTTATATTTGACAGTATTTTTTCTACTTATATTGATCAGACATTAAGTTCACTTGCAAGTATCTAAAAAAATTATTCAAAAATAAATCTAAGGGGTGCAGGAATTTTTGTTTAATCTTAAAAAAATCAATCGTTTTATAATTTTTTTCATATTAAAAGGTCAAAAAAGAACCTGATAAATACACCGTTTAATTTATCAATCAATACACAGGTTTGTCATATTAACACTTTAAAAAAAAATTCAATTTTCAGCAACTTTACAACGCACAAAGGTTCATTTTACTACTGATTCTCAAGCATCTTGTAAATTTGCAAAATGATTAAAGCTTGCTTTGAATGCTCTGTAGTCTCCATATCTTTCTGACATCATCCTCTGCACTGTCCAAGACCTTAAAAACAGCAGCATCTCCAGTTTGATCAAAACGTCTCAACAGAGGTTCCAAAACGGTCACTGGGATGCTGAAGTTCAGGTGGGGATACGTCACTTTCGCTGTGAAGTCTCTTGTGTTGCTGGACACGATACCTAATATTTAGAGGTGTACGATAAAATAAAACAAATGAGATTGAATTCGCCTGTGAAAGCTAGATTTAGTCAGACAGTGTCACGGTCAGCAGATGAAGAGATGGAATGCTCTGACTTTAGGGTGAAAAAAAAACTGAATTGGTCCTATGCTGCCCCCTTCTGGTTAGGGAAGGCATTGTATATTTCATATATCTCCACTGAAGACTGGATTTGTTCTGAACAACAATTGATTGATGTACTGACATTTTCCATGAAATCCTAACCATTTAAAATTATATGTATGATATTAGTATTACCTAACAATTCCCCAGTGGCAGGCCGAACCACAGCGCCACCACTGGCTCCAGACTGCACTGCGCATGTCGTCTGCAGCATCACAGGCTGTGACTGATGGGTGAGGACTCTGGATAAGATCCCTGAGGTCAACGAGGGGCCACAGCGGCTCCCTAAAGCTCCATAACCCACGACAACTACATCCTCACCTAAATAAACACAGAACATGGAAATGTCAGGTGCTGCACTGGGACAAAGTATGCAAATGTAAACAATGTTTTTGTTGTAGCTGTTATAAGATATAACAAATGTATATTAATAATACTATAAACTTAATTGTATTATTATATTTAAAATACATTTAAATGTATTTTACTTATTATGAGGACAACAAATTTATCAGTCATTTTAGTTATAATTATAACATAAAAAAGGCGTAATTTGTCACAATTTTGACAGTTTATGTCATATTTGTCATGGTAAGACTTTCAATAAGGTTGTATTAGTTAACATTAGTTAACGTATTAACTAACATGGACTAACAATGAACAAAACATTTGTTACAGTATTTATTAATCTTTGTTAATAAAATAGTCGTTCATTGGTTGATCATGTTGGTTCACAGTGCATTAACTATTGTTAACAAACACAACTTTTGATTTTAATAATGTATTAGTAAACGTTAAAATTAACATTAATTTTGATTAATAAATGCTGTAGAGTATTGCTCATTCTTAATTCATCTTAACTAAAGTAGTTAACTAATGTTAACTAATGAAACCTTGTTGTACAGTGTTACCATTGTTATTATGCCATACTTTATACTTTTTATGCCGTTTAATATTTTATCTCTTGTATTCCATATGTATGTCACTTACAGTGGTACTCAGAATTAATGGTACCCCTGGTAAAAATGATAAAAAATGGCTATAAAAAATAAATCTGCATTGTTTATCCTTTTGATCTTTCATTAAAAAAATTGGTAAAATTCTAACCTTTCATTGAAGTAAAAGATTTGAAAGTGGGGGGGAAATCACATTATAAAATAAATATTTTTCTCCAAAACACGTTGGCCACAATTATTCATACCCCTAGAATTTTTTATGAATAAAATATCTATGAAGTATATTCCCATTAATATTTACCTTTTTTAGCACACCAGGGTGACTAGGAACATGAAACTGTCCAGCTATGACTTCTTGTGTTACAGGAGTTTAAATATGAGGAAGCACAAAGGCCAAATTCCCTTAATCATTCATCACAATGAATAAAACCACAGAACATGGTTCTGATGTGCATATAAAGATTGTTGAGCATCACAAAATAGAAAGTGGATGTAAGAAAATAGCTAAAGAATTGAAAAATCCCATTTTGACCATCAGGGCAATAATTAAGAAGTTATAATCAACTAAAGATGTTACGATTCTGCCAGGAAGAGGACGTGTGTCTATATTTTCTTAATGGACGGTGAGGATGAAAGTTTTAGTGGCCAAAGACTCTCCAACGATCACAGATGGAGAATTGCAGAGATTAGTTGAGATTTGGGGGTCAAAAAGCATATTAAAAAAAAATCAAACAACCCCTACATCACCACATGTTGTTTGGGAGGGTTTTAAGAAAAATTCTCCTCGCTCATCCAAATACAAACTCCAGCATATTCAGTTGTCAGACACGACTGGATCTTCAAACGGCACAGGCTTCTGTGGTCAGATTAAACTAAAAAAAGAGCTTTTTGCCAGCAAACACACTAGATGGGTTTGGTGCACACAAGGATAAAAAGTATCCCATGTGTACAATTTAATATACCGTTGGATCTTTAATGTTGTGGGCCTATTTTTCTGCTGGAGGTCCTGGACTTCTTATTCAGATACATGGCATTGTGGATTCTATCAAATATCAACAGATAAAAAATCAAAACCTGAGGCCTTCTGCTAGAAATCTTATAATGGGCCGTGGCTGGATGTTCCATCAGGACAACGATCCAAAACAAACATCAAAATCAACACAAAAATGTGTTAGGGAGCACAAAATGAAGCTTCTGCCATGACCGTCCCAGTTCCCTGACCTGAACCCTATAGAAAATGAGTGGGCTGAACTGAAGAGAAGAAGCACCAACATGGATCTGGGAATCTGCAGGATCTGGACAGACTCTGTATGGAGGAATGATCTCTGATCTCTTGTCAGTTGTTCTCCAAACTCATCAGGCATTATATGAGAAGACTCAGAGCTGTTATCTTGGCAAAAGGAGATTGCAAAAAGGTATTTAATAAAAGGGTATGAATAATTGTGGCCAATGTGTTTTGGAGAAAAACATTTATTTTATAATGTGATTTCCCCCCCACTTTCAAATCTTTTACTTCAATGAAAGGTTAGGATTTTGCCAATTTTTTGAATGAAAGATCAAAAGGATAAATGATGCAGATTTATTTTTTTATAACCATTTTTTATCATTTTTACCAGGGGTACCATTAATTCTGAGCACCACTGTATGACTTAGTATGTCATATGATAATCAAAGCAAGATTTTTTCTAGAGTGGTGGAAATTGGCTTCCATAGTTATAATTGTTGCATGAAAAAGACTGGGATTTAATTATAAAATGTACTTATAGTGTCAAATTTCACATTGATTGTTTTTGTTTGTAAAATACTGTGGTTAAATATAAAATATACATGTAGTGTCAAATATCACATTGATACAAAACCCTGTATATTTTATTATGAAGTTATTACATAAACCAATAACACACTGGATGAACACATATTTTTTCTTACGTTGGTGTCATCCACAAAAAAACAAAACATTTCTGGCTAAATATGATTTTTAATAAAACAGGTAGTATGCACAGCATTACCTGGGTGAAAGTATGTGGTAAACTGCGGTTTTACTGAGTCAGCGAGGGATTCCTGAAGCTCCACTAGAGCGATATCATAGGGAGATGATGGTGGTGATGAATACAGCACCTTACCACTTACTGCATTAAATCTGAGGTGGAAAGTAAATGGTGATTACAAATATAATACCAATAACATGTAGCTTATTTAACAAAGATCAACAAACAAAATGTCACTTCGTTAGGCCTCATAACAATATGCATGAAAGGCCATTACCTTCCTCCAAAGTTGACTCTGACTGTAAGAAGAGACTTTTCATTCACCACATGTCTGCAGGTCAGAACCAGATTCTGGTTTAACAGAACACCAGAACCCCACATCAGGCCGGTCTCAATCAGTGCCACTCCAGGGTAAAATTCAGAACCTGACTGCCGGGTTGCAGCTTGAATAGCTTGAATAGAGCCAGTTATTAACTGTGATGACTTTTCTATCAGTGACTCCTGCATGGCACAAGCCTGTATGATGTTTTTCAGAATGAGGTGAACAGAGCACACAAGTGTCAGTCCAATCCATTCTTCGGATTTCCAGAACAGTGGTGAAACGATCAAACCCATAAGGTAAGATCTGCATCCTTTGTTAATAAACACACCGCCTCCTTCGGTGCCAGGCAAGCAGCGGGCATCGGTCAGGATCAGTGCATTCTCCTCTCCTGCCAGATTACTAACTATACCTTTACTGATTGAGTTCATAAAGAGGTCTGGACAGAGACCACCAAATGGAGACCCACATGCGATAACATGACATCCCTTTTTAAGACTGCCACTCTTCACCCACGGAATAATTTCTTTACAGGTGCATGTGGACGAACTGGGCACTTTCAGGAGTGCAAACCATGTTAAAAATCTGGAGTCTTCTAGGACTTCTTTATCTAAACTACCACTATAAAAGCCCCAATTTTCAGCCCCCTTGAAGATTTTGTTAAATGCATCTTGAAACTCCACGCAATTGATCATCATTAACAATTGGGCTTCCTGACGGGTCGTGTTGCGTCTCTCCATTGCACACGATTGGTTGGTGCAAAAGTGTATGTAATCTACATACACCTTTGTCTCTTTAGTGAAACTTGCAGAATGCAATATCTTCGCGTCTTTCTTCGTGGATTGTCTATCAGTTATAAAGCGTGAAAACATCATGCCACTACAGACTACAAGTCCAGACTGGTAATTTAGAAATACCCCACTAGAGCTCATTGCTTCATTCAAGGATCCAGATGTGAGGTCGAGGGGCGTCTCGGATACTGTGACAACACAACATGCCTCTTCCACAGTTTTCATTTTCAAAAGCTAGATATTTAAAACAGTATTAAACTGCCACAATGTAAAATGTTTGAGTTGTATGCTAATAGTAGATGGGTTTTTGCATCTTGAGTAGGCTACAATATACAAATGACAACCACGGTGCTGGCTGTTAGATTACCAAAAAAAACATTCTAACAAACACAGTTTGCTACAAAAGTAACTGGTTAGTGTTGCAACGTTAAAGTCTGGGGGGTTAATGTAATAATGGTTATATTAGCTTATCGGCGCCGACTTGATATTGTTGCATGAGCTCTCCATCTGCAGCGCTTCCTGGTATGGTTCATTGGCGTAATCACGTGGTCGATAGCGTGCCGTATATCCACTTCCGACTCTTTCAAACAAGTCGTTTCATAGAACCGGTTCAGTGGTTCTTTTACGTCGTCGTGTCCGAAAGAGACGTTTCTAGCGTCAAGTCCCAATGGTGGTCAAGCCATTCGTGAATGAATCGTTCAGTCCGACCTGTGCACCGGTTCAGTAAAAAATATGTTTTTATTATTAGCTATATATTTATAATTATAGCCGAATGCATCAAACACTAAACAGAAAAGACAGGACAGATAGAACCTCTAGCCTACAGGAATAAAATTACATCAAATCATCAAAATATTTTCACAAACAAAAATATATCATTATATACAGAGGAAAACATGCATAAGTGGAATTACCAAAACAATTATCATAATATTTCAAGAATCTGTCACTTTTCTTGATTTTAATCAAACTAAGAGATTTAAGAAATGTGTCAATTTCAATTAAGAAATGTGAGAAAGTAGGCTAGGCTTCAAGTTCGAGAATTTTTGCTTATGAATAAAAAATATTCCACACAAAACAAACAAAAAAATAACAATGTAATTCTACTTGTATAGTAACGAATTATATCTTTTAACTGAAAGGATTTGGAAGAATTTTAAGGTGCTTATAAACTATAAACTAGAAAAAATGAATAGACCAGTGTCAAGAACTGTCAACATTCACATATTTTGCCACAGTGTCATTAACAGGATATATTTTTTGTAACATCTTAAAATGAAATTCTTTATTTGTGAATGCAATGCGCCAGTCTTCTTGTGCTCAATAAGAGATGTCGAGTAAAATTTGCCTTTAGAAACATATATTTTTTATTCATTTATTATTTTTTGTTAAATATAGGCTAATGATTCCATCTAAAAACAAAACAGGTTATTTGGTCATTTTATTTTGGTTTACTAAAAACTTTAATGCCAGTTTCAGAGGTGGACAGTAACAAAGTACATTTACTTGAGTGTACTGTACTAAAGTACCCCTTTTGAGTATCTGTACATTACTTGAGTCTTATTTTTTTTCTGAATATTTTTTACTTTAGCTTCACTACATTTGAAAGACAAATATCATACTTTTTATTCCACTACAATTCTGTCAAGGTCCTTGAGTTAAAAGTATAACTTCAGTCTGGGGAAGATTTTGGTTCCAGGGGTTGCATTTTGGTTGGAAATTAAAGTCGAGTTGACGTCAATACCCGACGTCAGATTGACTTCAACATCTAACGTCGGACAGGAAAATAAAGTAGGGTTGAGACTGATGTTGGACTCTGACATCAACCTGAATTTAATTTTCAATGGGTTTGATCTTCTAAATGCGAATTTTGTCATTGTTTTGGAGCACACTAGCTTAACAGTAAAGGTAACATATTCATACTAAAAGCCAAAAAACTTTTCATAGAGACTTTATAGGGCACTATTTGAGGCAACAGCCATATGGGTGTCCGAAACCATTGTGGACATTATTGAGTGCACTTATTCAATCTCACATTCAATCCCACTGGAACTGTGTTAGAAATAAATTTGACATTGATATGGGGTAGGGGCGATTTCGGACACAACCAATATCTGATTCTCGACTAGATGTCATCCTTTTTTCATTTTATGATGTTACAACGGGGTCGGGGTCCCTGTCTTTAGAGGTGGACAGTAACAAAGTACATTTACATGAGTACTGTACTTAAGTACACTTTTACTTGAGTATTATTTCTTTCTTTAACTTCACTACATTTGAAAGACAAATATCATACTTTTTACTCCACTACATTTCTGTCAAGGTCCTTGAGTAGAAAGTAGTAATTCAGTCAAGGGATTATTCTTTTTTCACTTCTAAAATGTGATTGAATTTTTGCAGGTGACAAACACCTATCAGTAATCACTCTTGTAGGGTCACGTGCCGTGAAGTTCAGCAATTTCCCATCATTTTCTTTGAACACTAATCAACACAACACTAATCAACATTTTGCTGGTGGCAAAATGGACAAAGACAAATCCTCGGCACAGTGTGTGCATCCATGGCAAATCTGTTTTGCTGTTAGTTAAAGCAGTATTGCTGTTAGGCAGTTATACAGCTAGGTTTTAACAGGTTGAATTTTTATAGACCACTAAATTTAAATGTGCATTAATGAATACACATAGATGTGTACTTCTTTTGTTGGGGTGGTAGGAGTGTTAAATAAAAAAAAGAAGAAGATGATTGTGGCTGTGACTGATTTAGTTGTTTAAATTCTATAGTTTTATAATATTCTAAAAGCTCTTAATTCCACAGATACTACTGTATTTATAAGGTTGCTTCAGAGGCACAAGGTAGGTACTGTATATTACATACAACAATGCAAAAATAATAAAACAATGCATTGACATTTACTTTTGATACTTAAGTACTTTTAAAAACGAGTACTTCTGTACGTTTACTTAAGTATAAATCGGTCTTTACAACTTTTACTTGTAACGGAGTAAAATTTGACCAGTAGTATCTGTACTTTCACTCAAGGAAGTTGTGTACTTTGTCCACCTTTACAAGTTGAATTAGACAGAAAGTTTCATTGACGAATGTATTGACATAGTTGTTGAGTTAACATTATGGATAATGTTCGAGTGCATTCTGTGGCTCAATTATCCCACACAACAAGGGTATAGATTTTGTATTGCTAAACTGCTTTTTTTAATTTGAATCGACCAGGATGTCACAGATGTTTTATTCTTTAAAATGTTTATTCAAATTGCTTTCTACGATTTATATACATATGTTTTTTGGAAAAGACCAAAGTAGAAAATTCAAAATATTTTATTTGTGTTGCCTACTTCAGTGCATAAATGCTACAAGGTGATACAAGTGGCATGCACATAATTAGCCATTTCAAAAGATAAGCAGCATCGAAAATCCCAATCCTTTCACATAAGCCTATTTACAAATAGGGGTAAATGTGACCTAGTAATATGACAGATTTTTCTATTGCTCAGGCAATATGAACTAAAAAAGCCTATGTACTCTCATGCCATAACTGCAAATAAATCACAGCTGACAGTCAAAAAGTACTCATTGCACAATTATTCAGGTAGTTTAGTGTTGAAACAGGCTAATGTAGAAACATCACTGAAAATGAGGAGTAATACATCAGCACGTATCAAAATACTACATACAAATCAAACCTTTATATAAATATGTCATTGTAAATCTCTGCCAAATTTGATAAGCAAGCGTGTATACATTGGCAGTCCACACCTTCAGAAGTATTTCCTTTGAACAGGTGGGAAACACAGCACTAGGAAACCACCATTTAAGGCACTGAGGTAATGTAACATGAGAACAAAAACACTGATTCTGTATCATATAATGAACGTGACATCAGAAATTCACAGCACAAGTAATATTCACCTGATTAGAAGGGATTCAAATGTATAACTGTTTAACTTTTTGGCAGGGTATAAAACTGACACCTGTGTGAAAAACGTGTTTTGTTACAGGATACCAATCCTTAAGATTACCCAGCTCAGGCAACTGTTTAAGGATGCTGTATGTCTAACCCTTTTAGAAAAGTAAACAGCATAAATTATGTATTTAAGAAATAAAAGTCTAAGTAATTGCTACTGTAGCTTATTATTAAATGCATATCTCAGATACTGATCTGACCTATCACCACACTAGATTTCATAGGCTCAGATAATATTCATATATACTGTGTATAACACCCCTGGTTACTTAGTTTCATTACAAGATAAATAATCAATTAATAAATAAGGATACATGAGTTATGAATTAATAACCACATTAAATATGTTAATCTATATACTGAGATAGCCATCGAAAACCTTCACCATATCCTTGTCTCTTCAACACACTGCACATAAAGACTTCCATTGGCCTCAGGTTGAGTTCTTTCAGAGACGCATTCCCCTGTGTGGACACATAGACAAAATAAGACCTTGTATTGCTTCAGAAAACTTTAAACATTTTATTGAATATTACATTGTGCAACACATGTTTTAAATATATTCCCTCATTGACCTACCTTTCCAGTGGTGTGTCCATAAAGACCAAACATTCCTCTCAGCGCATCCTCACTAATTGCCTCTGGCCGGTCAATTTTATTCCCCAAAATAAGGATTGGCACATTGGAGATGGTTTCATCGGTTAAGAGGGCCTATGATATAAAGAGCAATCATTGTTATTCAAATTTATGGCTGTTTTCATTGGTGGAATAGGGAAGAAATTAAATAAGTGCATTGTAGTCAGTGCTGTGACATTCCTTTCGATGTGTTCAAGGTTAAACTTTCATATGTAACACTGGCCCTGTTTACACCTGGTATTAAGATGTGTTTTGGTCGTTTTGGATAAGTGGATGGCACTAAATCAAGGTGTAAACGGGGTCTTAAAAGTTTTGAGCTTTTCATTAGACCGGTTTGCTTTCGTAGTAGGCAGATTCAACATCATGAACGTTTGCACTGACTTAATGCGTAAACATTATTGGAAGTGAGGTAGCCAGACGGATGGGATTTAAACTTTTTCGGCTGAAGACCCCAATTTGGTTTGAAAAATGTACCAAGCAAATGTTCTCTCACCATCCCTGATTTCTATCACTCACTCACGCCTATCTTGTCTTAAAGGGTACCTATCATGGAATTTTGAAAATTACCTTTCATGTAGTGTGTAACATAGATCTAAGTGAACAAAAATATCCTGCAAAATTTTAAATATGAAAGTTCACCCTATACAAAGTTATTGTCTTCAAAAGTAAGAGTCGACTCTGAGTCGCTGATATGAATCGATAGACAAACGATGCTTTCTCTCTAGCTTTCGTACGTCACTTGTACAAGTTATTTGAATTCGACACGCCCACTCGAGCAGACAGAGAAACCTGACAACATCATGTCCACGAGACGCTGTTCTGAAGTGCGAATCAAAAGCAAACTTTTTTTTTCACTGCCCAGGGACAAGCATGTGAAGACTCAGTGGCTAGAGTTTATATTTACAACTATACCACACAAGTATAGCCCAACCTTGAGTTGTGTTCGCGTTATTTTAATGACGATCGCTTCACAAACACAAATGCTTTCAAGTGTGGATTCGCGAGTCGGCTGATATAGGAAGGTTCAATACCAAGTTTATTTAGATCAGCTTCCTCCTCCGAATCACAGCCAGTAAGTACTATTAATAATTGTTGCTTTTATGTGTGTGTGTGTGTGTGTGTGTGTGTGTGTGTGTGTGTGTGTGTGCGTGCGTGCGTGTGTGGTGTGTGTGTGTGAGAGTGAGAGTTATGCTCAGCAGCTTCTGGGTCTCCAATGTCATTTTTTTTGTTTTTTGAAATATGTGAATTTATGTGAAGCGTATTGTAGTACTGCAGTGCTTTATCAATATGTTTAAGCTTTGGGCTAACGCAAAATATAACTGACTGCGTCATCTGACCAATCACCGCCGATTAGCGTCACGCAAAGGAGGGGTTTGGACAAATGAGTCGTCAAACGAATCATTAGGGAGTCGGTGAGCAAATCAGGTAAAAATAAATGCATATTATAAGACAACAAAAGTGTTTTTTGTCATTGCATGCATGTAAAACTGTTGTTGGGGACTCCCAGTACATTATTAGGAACATTTTAACTGCCATAATAGGTACCCTTTAATAAAACCCTTGATTATATATATATAAAAAAAGGAAAAGTAGACTTACATCTAACTCAATTTTGGCTTCTAGTAGTCGTTCATGGTCAGCACAGTCAACAAGATACACTATCCCATTTATTGCTGGAAGATAATTCTTCCAAACTCTTCTAGCTGAGAATTAACAATAGACAAGATCCATTTGCATTATGTCCGGTTGTTTTAAAATTTCAACAACAACAACAAAAAATATACTTTTGTTTAATTATAGGATACATTTTTAACTCTTAAATTTAAACTCTTATATTATACTCTAATATTAATAATTTATTATTAAATGATATATTTACCTTGAGCATGACCACCCAGGTCAAATGTTGTGAAAGTCATCCCAGCAATAGACAGTTCCTCAGATGCTATAGCAGATAGGACAAGATACACTAATTGTGCAATGTTTGCTCCAACAAATGTAGAATTCGACTTGTAAGAATAAGAAATCCTGTTTTATTCACTTTCCTTTCTAAATGTATACACCTCATATTAAAACAGTAAAATATGTGGCACTTTACTACTTACTAGGGTGAAGTGTTGGAACATGCTGCCCAAGTCGATCATCTTTAAGCATGTGCAATAATGTTGTTTTTCCGGCATTGTCTAATCCAAGAAAAAACTAATTTCCCAGACTTTTTATAGAGTCCTAAAAGGAAACATGAGAATGAAAACACAAAAACAGTTACATAATGATTTGTGCTCACCTGTATGTCAATATCTGGCTAATACTTTACCTAATAATTGTAACACACTGTTGAATCCTCTGTACAGCCAATCAAATATGAAAGACATTTTTGTTGCCTGCTCCCTTAAATGAAATAGCAACAGAATGAGAGATTTGTTCAAATGGAGTACTGCGCGAGATCCAAGACTTTTCAATGGGCTCTGCTAACTCCAAAATAAGCTCTTTACCTAAATCTACTGTAAGCATGTGAAAAACAACCGGTATTACGTTACTAAAATGGCCCAAGTTAACATTTTGCCTTCAAGAGAGCATTTAAGAAAAGAGGCACAAACCCCCTCGTAGCTAACAACCAATATCCCGCACACAACATGAGCAAGAAACTATTTCTAGTTGTGAGACCTTGTCACTTGACGCCATGGATATAGCACACAGACATAGCTGTCACTCAAGTGACAGCAAAGCTAGAGCTCAACTCCTAGAGGATTTCTATACAATCAAAATGTTAAGTTAAATACATATACAAACAAATATTATTGTTCGCCAACTGTACCTGCAGTGTGTACACACAGCCCAAATGTTTAGCGCGCGTTTTCTAGAAAAGCGCCGTCAATACTTTGGAACACACCGAAAACAAAAGCCAGAAAGGTTGATGCTGGTTAAATGAGCAAAGCAGAGCATTGTGAAGGTAAACATGCTCAGGATGACGTTATAAATAAAACCTTAAAACCTGGCTTTTGGTGTTGAAATTTGTCTATTAAACATCCAGTCACCAAATATGTTAACAATTGCGTCATTTGTAAATAACACAGAAGACAGTGCGTTCCAATAGGGAAATATTCGTGTCAGTACCTGAAAGGGTCCGCTTATAGACTAGTTAGTCCGGTCTCTATGTTCTTCTGCTAAACACCAGCCCGAATTTGACGTTTAACCGGAACTGCGTAGCTGCATAGGGTGGTCTCCGATCGATTGTAGGTTAACGCGCTGTCATCTGCTTTCTAAATGTTGACTGGCCTGCAGCGGTGGGGTCTGACAGCTAAGGTTTACATTTAAAAGTTTGGGATTGGTAAGAATTTATCAGTGTTTTTTTTTTTTTTAAAGGTCCTCATTGATCAAAAACAGTAAAAACTGTAATATTGTGAAATATGATTAATTTTTAAAAGAACTGAAACATAAGAATGGCATATCCAGCCACCATTGACTTTCACTGTGTGGGAAAAAAATAGTGCAATGAAAGTGAATGATGACTGAGGCTGTCAGTCCCTAATATTTTGACTAACATGTGTTGTTGCACAGAACAAAGAAAGTCATATGGATTTGGAACAACATGAGTGAGTTGATAGAAGTTTCACTTTTGGGTGAACAATCCCTTTAAAAGTAATGCGTTTTAGATGTAGCAGCTCTAAAGGATCAGCATTTTTTTGTTGTTGTTTTTTTTGCCCACACTGGCATTATGGATCCTTATACATCAGCTCACTCTTATCCGTGACAATTATATTTAAATATTGCAATTATTATTGTTAAAATTTTATTTGTAAAGGCAATCTAATACAGAACAAAATCCATTAACAAAGAAGCAGCAGTGTCATGAGAAAAGGTTTATTAAGCATTTGTTCAACAGCATACAGTACCTGAGTTTGACCAGATTGTTAAGTATCTTTAGATTGTTTAGTATCTCTAACTTTAGTATCTGTTATACAGAATTTCTAACCATTATCAAGATTAACATAACTTAGCAAGACATTGGTTAGCTCCTCTAACTGTTCATTTGAGATTCAGTCTCCAGATAAGGTGTTAAGTGCCCATGTTTTCATTCAATATCCATTATTCTAAACCAAAACTGACATACAAATTCTAAACATGATCAGACTGGTCCATTAACCGTGTTCTGTTCTTTAGTTCTTCGCATAGTAGAACCACTTGTCAACTGAAAAAGAAAACGAAACAATTTATATATGATGGCACATCTTAAAAGAAAAACTGTTATTCATTTGTAAACTCAAATTAAATGGATACACAACAGTAAAAAATATATACATAATAATAATATAGAACCAAAATGACACATTTTAAGAGATCTGGTTTGTCACTGAAAGAAAAAAGAAAAAAATACAAATAAAAATCAAACCTGAGCTTGGAACTGGACTGGCATCTCCACATGGGCATGACTGATAATAAAAAGAAAAATTTGTTTGACAAGGCGCCACTATAAAAGTAATACATCTGTATATACAATTTATTAAATAGTGAATAAAGTCCTGTGAATTCAAATAAAGAATAGTTCATACTCCATTAACAACTGCTTTGGCTTCATCTGCCGAACAGCAGAATGGACTGTCTCCCTCTGAGACACACGTGTTCTTGCTGCACAGTGAAAGAAAAAAAGCAATGACTTGAGGTGAAAAGAATACAAAGCACAGAAAATTATCTTTATTTTTATATTGCATTTATTTATTTCAGTTGTAAACCATGTCTACACCTTAATATGTTATCTGTATTGATTGTGAATGAAAGTGCAAACAGTCAGAGCTGAAATAAAATATTATGCAAATGAGAAAACAAATGCAGACCGCAGAAAGAAAGATTCCCTTACCAGTTTAGTTCTCCAGCATTGGTTTGTTGTGAGATAAGTGCCTTCCAGAAGCCATGGGTGGTTTTGATTGTCTCAATGGCAAAGTCCTGGAATAAATGTAGCCTATTTTTAGTGCTGTAAAGGCCAATCACAAATGAAAGCTTGTGTGCAGCACTTTTTCTGAGCAACATACCTTGTCTTTGAACTCTCCGTTGAATGCAAACTTGTTTTCAGGTTTCCCATCAGGTACCTTGTACCTCCTAAACCAGTCAACTGTGGCCTCAAGGTAACCTGGCTTGAGTCTCCTCACATCACTAATGCCTATATTTCACATCAGATGAATGAAAACAATCACATATCTGCCTCTCTCTTCTGAGTCAACAGGAAAGCAACAAGTGTTATTTACTATTCAAGTCCTTTGCCTCAGGGTCATCAACGTTGATTGCAATGACTTTCCAGTCAGTTTCACCTTCATCAATCATTGCTAAGACACCCAGGACTTTCACTTTGATAACATCTCCACGATTGCACACCTGCAAAGATCAGGAAATGTGGAGTTTGTTCATCTAATCCAACTTTAACTGCACAACGACAACTTGCTTCATTATAAATATGACTTAATTTCATTCAATACTTCAAATGACAAACAACAATATCAATACCTTGCTACCAATTTCACAGACATCGATCGGGTCATTGTCACCACAACACCCTGTGTCATTGTCTTTGTGCCCGGGGTCTTCCCAAGTCTGTCAAAAAATATTTAAAGAAAGTCGTAGTAAAATCTACCATTCAAAAGTGTATCATGGTTCCCACAAAAATAATAAGCAAACACAACTGTTTTTAACATTGATAATAATAAGAAATGTTTCTTGAGCACCATCATTTCGGAAGGATCATGTGACGCTGAAGACAGGAGTAATTATGCTGAAATTTCAGCTTTACCATCACAGTAATAAATTACATTTTAAAATATAAAAAATTAAAAGGTTTGTTTTATTTTATTAAATGTATGATCAGTGCTGATTTAAAAGGCTTACTTGAGGGATTGCTCCATAATTCCAAATATACCCTTTGTGTGGGAAAACATTGGCCACATAGCGCAAATTGCCCTTCTTCACATCTTGCTTTATAGGGTTCAGAGGGTCTTTTGTAGCAATCTGAAAAGTAAAGCATAATGTTGACGTGCAGAATATTCATGCAGACACCAACATGTTGATGAGTTTGTCTGAATATAATACACCACAAATGTAGGTTAAAATGTTTTCTTTTCAACACCACTTAGTCCTTGTAATTGTATTGTATCCATTAATGTTTTAGGTGTGTAAATATATGGCCTTACAAAATATGTTGCAAAGCCTGTTGCAAAGTCCTCTATTCTATTGTTTTATTGTGTTATATTACAAGTGGTGTAGTTTTGTACTGTTACTGTTGCTCATACCTCCATTTTTGCATTTGTCCATCTTGGTACTTCAACAACCACGTGGAAAATGTTCTACATAGTAAATAAAAAGGATTTATTTAGAAAAAAAGAAGAAAGTAAGTAAAAAATCAGTCATTTCTAAAGGAATTAAAAAAATGTAAAGCCATGAGAATGATTAATCATAAAGCTTGACACACATAAGATATCAGAACAGTCCAGAGTATTGAACTATTTAAAATGACACTGTTGACAGGGTAAAGATCATTCCTCTCACAGACTAAGTCCCTTCACCCGATAAAGAACTGATATACACTGCGCTGTGCTGGATTGTGAAATGACCATACACTGCCAAAGGGGTCCCACAAGAGAGGCGGGTATCAACACTGTGACACTGACAAGAGAAACTAGGAACTTTCAAATTCTGTACCTGAGCTTCATCTGCACACATGGGTATGTCATGGAATGGTGAAATATACTTTCCATCCGAGTTCTCTGTTAAAAAAAGAAAGTTATATATGTTACATAATATTTCTATACAAATAAATATTTCAAAATTTCAGTTGTGTGCTTCAACTACTTGTACATATGATCACTTAAAACCTTTCAGAGCAACAATTTTCCATATTAAGGCACAAATAAAAATAATAATATTGTCTTATTCGCCACAATGTCCATCATGAATAACATGTAATGAGTTTAAATCTTTAAAGCCTTCACTCTTAAAGAGAAAGTTTACCCTTCCCCAAATCTGCATCGTTTACTTAAGTAGAATGTCCACACAAGTGACCAGAGCTTTCAAGCTAGAATTTCATGGCAAGAATTTTTGCAATTATAAACAGGTACACAGAAATAGACTCATTTTAAACAGACTATTGGCACTGTTATGCAGTACCTTTTGGATACTGTAACCATTAAAAGTGTAACCATCTACAAAAGTGTAAACCAGACTTTCATAAATATGTTCTGGTCAAGCCCAGACATTCACACTTTATTAAATTAGTTTTTTTTATGCATTTTTAAGCAAAACATCAAAGAACTGAAAACATAGAATGTATCACACACCACTATCATGTTAATTGTATGAAACAAGCAAGCAGATATTCTGAACTGGGTGTTCTACAGAAGAAGGAAAGTAAGTTCAATGTATTAATGATAATGATGTTAAAGGTTTTTCCCAGTGTGTATATAATCTGTCAATCAAGTTGCTTATCAAGAAAGAGGTGATGTCATGCTGCTTGCATGTGAGATGTCTAATGCACAGGTGGCAACTAAAATAAACAAAGCACACCCAATAGACTCATTTGACTAGACTCATTTAGTATATCTGGTTAATATACTTCATATTTTATTTATCTGAGGTTATTTTAAAAAGAGCAGACAAAATAACAGGATAAAAAAATATATTGTGTGATGGGATCATTTGATAATAAGATAGCATCTATGCAATGAGCGACTATGTATTTGCCCATCCTTCATTTTCACACTTTTAAATGGAAGTAACGTTCAGTTTAAAAAGTTGGCGATGTTGCTCTGTTTGGTACTAGATTGTCGTCCATTTGGTACTTTCAGTTTTTACTATGTAACCGGTACAGCAAGTTTAGTTAATTTGAACTAAGAAGAACTTTAAACAAAACCACAATTAATTAGGCATTAAAATAAAGTTTTGGGGCTGAATATCAATTTAATATCGTAAAATCATCACATTTACTGTCAAGTTTAGGTCATAAATGACGCGAGAAAAGCGACACGTGGGACTTGCGGGCCACCCCCTTTCATCTTAATTCAATGAACCTCCCAGGCCGTATCTACAAACTCATCATCAATCCATCAAGAACAGAATTCATACTTACTAAAATAGAGCCGAAAGCTCAAAGTGTTAGGGTTTCCTCTTTCTTCAACGGAGAAACTCATATTGTGCGCTGTTGTGTATTGATTCCGGTAGGCTGTGTGATAAAGGACAGCAGCTCAAGCTTAGGGAAACCGCGCATGCGCACTTGGGCAGAGGCTGAATTGCGCATAAGAGCGAAGTCTTTGTACATCTGATGTGTGTGACCATAGTGTGTGACTCGGTAATGATGGTCAGTGCTAAAAAAAGACCTTGTAAATAATAATAATAATAATAATAATAAATTAACGCAGTAACGTATTATGTGTGTATAATGTCAGCGACGTGATCTCTTTGATCTAACTATACATTATTTTTGTTAGATATATTTTGCCATTGGCGTTCATGAGACGTAATTCTCCCTTGACGTCATATCCTCCCAGCGCTATTCGCTTCCTGTCTGGCGGAGGGAGGGGACGGTTCTGACGGCTGGGAGGACGAGCTGAACGTGAAGAAAGCCTTGGGAAAGCGATAAGAAACGAGGGGAAAGGGCCCGAGGTTTTTACCTTGCATCGGGAAAACGTATCGCTCGACTCTGATTAGCAACCGAAGCAAGTGCAATGTCGTCCAGTCGTCAGTTTAGTGAGAGCAGGACCATCCCAACCAGGACGGTGCTGATCAACGACTCAACGCAGCTACCTCACGACTATTGCACCACTCCTGGAGGCACTTTATTCTCCACCACCCCTGGAGGTAATAACCCGCCTGAGACGTGTGCTTTATGCCCCGGCTGATATCTGCAGCCGTTTGCTTGTTGTTTACATGGAGACAGTCTAATGTTAGAGGGTGGCCTGTGTTGGCCAGGAAGCAGTAACCACATAAAAGGCTGTGACTCAAAACGTTCTGTTCTGCCTGCTGCTTACACAGTCAGTTTGGGGCTCGTAGGAAAGTTTTTGCATGTAGACAGTCTGGGAATGCTCAGTCAAAATGTTAAGACTTAAATCGGCGATGGCCAAAGATGTTGCCTAGGAAGGCAACTGATTGGGTTTTTGAGACGCATACATGTAGTTCAAAACAAAAACAGCGCCGCCTGTGCTTCGCTCTGATTAACCTGATTGGTCCGCAGTGACTGATGGACAGAATACGACAGAACAAAGAAATGCATTCCACTAAATTCATAGAGAGCGCTACATACAGCAGTATACAGTATACACCCTACCAAGTATGCTCTTGATAGCTTTTGATCAACAAAAATATTGTTGTGCATCTGATTTGCATTGAGTTAATTATGCTCAAAGGACTATATTCTTATTTTTTGAGACCATTTATACTATAGTCACATTAATCATCTTTGTGATTTCACCCTTTTCAGGGATACAATCATCATTTATTCACCTTCATGTTTTCATTACTATGACTTGCTTACTTCTGAGTAACACAAAAGGAAAGATGTCATATTTTTTTAGGATTGTTTTGCCAGGCTGGTAGTTATGCAATAAAACTTGATTATAACAGTATGTTTGTTGTGACAATGCAGGAACCCGAATAATCTATGACCGTAAGTTCCTATTAGACCGGCGCAACTCTCCCATCGCCCAGACCCCACCAGCACACCTGCCGGTTATCCCAGGAGTGACGGGCAAGAACATCCTCAATGAACTCAAGAGGAATGAAGCGAACAACATCAACAACCATGATGCCAAACCAGCACAAGGTTTGTCTTTAAAACCCACCGAACTGGAACTGTTTCCACTGGAACCTCCCTGCTTTGTGTTCGCTCATCTAATATACACAAACAGTAATGCATCTGGTTGGAGGTTTAGACTATAGTGTTAACTCACACTGTTCTCTTTTACTTTACTAGTGGTCATACTAGTGGCACATGAGTTTTTTTCTTTTGTGTTGCAGCTGAAGATGCTCAGTTTGAGATGGACATCTAAAGAAGAGGAACCAACGTGAAGAACGATTAATTACCTGGTACCTGTGTGCCAGTGGCTTGGCTTGTAGAAACCAATGTTGTGAGCCCTCTCCTTTAGCTCTCTCTAGCTGCTGGGTGCTGCATAATCATGGGGATAAATGACTTAAGTTTGCCCAGTGGAGCCCTGAAACTTAACCTTTTTGTTTAGATTTCAGGGCTGCCATCAGCTGTACTTGCTTAAGTCACAGAGCAAAGGAAAAAATCATTATTGTAAGTGCCCGGATATATTACCAATTTACTGTAATAGACTCATAAACAAATCAGCCATCAGAGATTCACTGCTGATAGTTCAGAGTACACTGTTCCAGTTGATACCCTTAATGCAGTCTACTTTGTTCACATGTAAACTGATTTGGAGTCAAGTCAGGAAATGCGGTTATCTGCATGTTCACGTCCTACCAAATGTAATGTATATATAATTTTTTTTTCCATCCAAAAAAGTTACTGGTTACCATTTTAATTTGAAAGGGACAGCAGGATTATCATAATTTTGATTGAAAAAAATATTTTATATCCGTTAAAACGTTAAACTTTTTTTCAGGTATTTGTTCAGCTCAAAACTATAGTTTTATAGAATTGTACAAAAACATTGAAACCACAGTCCTTAATCACTCAGTTAATTTTTACATGATTATGACGCCGAACAAATGTATACAGATTTTCAAATCTAATTTAGAACTACCCCAAAATGAGCATGAGCAAATTCTTCAAATTTTCTTAAGGTAAATAACATCTGATCACAATTTTGAAAGACCAAACTGTTACTTTATTTCAGAGAGAATGTTTTCGTTTAGATTTGTCCTGCTAACAGTATGGTTTGTACTTACCTTTGCATGGCGAGATACTTGAAGCGTCAACATCAGCTCTGTTGTTACATCCTCTGGTAAAAGGTAGACAATACCCAGTGCTGTTGGACTGGATGAAGGGTTTAATATACTTTATGAAATGATGACAAAAAGAGAGCTGGTCTCAGGAAGCACCTGCTTTATGTACCTGACAAGTACACATCATCTTATGGCTCCTTTCATGGGAGAAATGGCTCGGTGAATATTTAACATTAATATCTGTGACATCTGCTGTCACTTTCCGATTACTACAATCCTTACAAACCTTGATAATCAAATCAAAGGTAGAAAAGCACTGACGTCTTGTTTTGGTCATTTTACTATTGTCTGTCTCACAGCCACACAATGTGAACGATTCTTCAAAAGATGGATAGTTTTGTAGTGACCAGACATTCATATTTTGATTCAGATCAAACATCTTAATAACTTGAATTGAATCTTTCCAATGCTCTTCTATGCATGTTCTATTGGTCTGCTTCTTGGTCTTTAGTTCACGTCACATCATTTAATCTATGTTTTTAGGGGGGGGGGGCAAATCTTGTGGAAGACAAGAAGGTTTGATTAATATTGAAAGAGAATTACGCAAAGAGATTATCCAAACAAAGTGACTTAAAGAGGATACGACTTATTCTCATGACTTTAATCGTCTCTTTCTGTGCTCCAGTCATTCTCTGAAGCACAATGTTTTTTCTCTTTCTCACAGTGATCTTTTGTGCTTAGCCTCTGTATCCATGCCTTACTTTATTAAGCTGAGCAACTGTGTCAAATACAGTTCTCTTTCATACCTTAGAACAGGATCAGTTCCTTTGTTTAATTTCTTTCCAACTTTCAAGTTGAAGATACGATCAAGATATTGCTATGTTTTACTAGAAAACATTTATATTTTTGGAAACATGTTTGTTACCATTTACTTTCTTACAGAGAAGGGAATATTTGCACATACAGCAGTGTAATGTTTGTAATAGTAACGGATTGGTTAAAAAAGAAATGTAGTTTAGGTTCCACTTTGATCAGTCGCAGTTAAACTTTCTATCATGTATTCAATACTGGTGAAATCCTTGACAATACAATGCAGTTTTTTAAAAGTCACACTGAAGTAATGATTTACAGTAAAGAAAACATATAATGCTGTCTTTCTGTAATATATTTGAGTTGTCAAATCCCAGCTTGTTTCAACTCTCAATATGGAATTTAAGATTATTATTATTATTTTTATTTTTTTTTAAAGATCATTGCTTACTTTACCCAGCTCTCAGAAACTATCAGGAATGCATTTAGCTCTGTATAAGGGGATTTTGGATGGAAGTGTTTTATCTAATGTGGCGGAAATTTTCTTTCTGTATTTTCTTTCTTTGAGACCCTGTTCGGTTAAATTTTAATAAAATGCCAATGCCAGTGGACACTGTTACAGCAAAATCAATAAAAGTTCCTTGATATCAACTGTCTGTCTTCTCTCCCAAATGCGTGAATGCAATGTTAACAGTATATTGTGTTTGAAATAGTAGGTTTGCCACTAGATGGAGTACTGGGCTAAGTGCACAGCTCTTAGTTTTATGACTGCAAAATTGAGAAAAGAAAAAAAAAGATTCTGGTTCTCTCCAAGTTAGTCGAGAGGGAATGTTTCTTAAATATAATAACCACAGTAATCGTCACTATCACCATATCTTTATGGCTTTTTATGAATAGGTTTGTAAGTGCTAAACTGTTTTGGGAGTTTTCAACGTTTTTTCTTGTCTCTTGCTAAAAGCCCTTACATGAATGCCTCATGTGAAGAGAGCTTGGTTGCTTGGTAACTCGTGGCAACACAATGTGTCCACTCCACACCAGCAGTTTAAGCAGAGGCTGTTTTCAATGCAATGAAAGACATTAGACACAGTGTCAGGGTAATAAGAACTTGGCTAGAAGCGTTTCATGCTAACTTTGTGCACTTCTTAATTTGCATACTGAGTAGTCAATACTGTTTATGAAAAGAAGAAAAAACAAGTTTGGCTAATCCTGAATTTTGTAGAAATTGTACTGATTATGTTTATCAATGTCAGCTTGTACTATGTCCCCCAAACCTCAGGCTTTTCTGGGTTTTAGGCATGTGTGCAGCGCCGTTGCTGGGAGATGGAGCTGTGCTGGCTGGTGAAAAGATGAGAATCCACCCACCATCCTCCTCTCCCACAACATTTATTGCCAGTGAAAGAGGCGGCTGAAGGAGGTGGCCATTCTTTCCTCCCCCTGTGTTATTCATCCGATTCCGCACTGGTGTAAGATGTTGAGACTCTCTCTGCTGGAATCACACCCGTGACTGCATATTTGGACCAGCGAGGGGCATTAATTGACAGGACTCAAGATGAGTGTGACATGGACAAGGTCTTCTACACTTAATTGTCTCTGTCAAATACTGACAGGTGTCTGAGAAAACGGGTAGGCAGGTGAGAGAACTTTTTATGATATTTTTACTTTCCCTATTACCTTGTCTTGGCTTCAGAACAGTTGCTCTGTTAAGTGTATAATTAGGCCTATGTCTTTTTGTGTCAAATAAACTCAGAAAATTGTTAAACAAAATTATCTAGTGAGTGGGACATTGTTTTTACAGTTTAATAAACATTTTAGACACTATATTGGTATTGTTAGTTACTTCCTTCGAAACGAACAACAATAATTTTAAACGAAATCACAGATGAAGAATATTGGCGTGTCTGAATGAATCAGAGTTTTGAATGAATTGGTTGAGTGAATGATTCCATGCATGACTCACTTAGGCTGCGATCCAGTCCACTTTTAGACCCAGCACTAAGCACTTTCCCACGGGGGAATCCCTGCCATAGACATAATTATGGATATGATCTGATATGATCCCTCGCCTCATCCCTGCCACCATTTTGAAGTGCGTTCCACTTCGTGAAGTGGACTAGGGAAGTTTATATGGACAGACCCTCGCTCCCTCGATTTTGACGATTGTGACTTCAACCATAGACTTCAACACATCGCATATTGCGTTTAATTTACCCCACCACAAACAACTCTGATATATTAATTATAATAATAAAAAATGAAACTCAATCACACCTATATAGATATAAAATGCGGCATTAAACAATTTCGTAAGGGAAGAAATAAATAATAAATTAACCACATAGTGGATTCTGAGTGATCAAGGGCTTAGAACGTTCCAATTCAGCAAAGGTTCCAATTCAGCACAGGTTCGGCCAGTAGTAGGTACCAGGTAGGCACTCATGGAACGTAAGCTATGATGACATACATCCGAGTGCAGTGAATGAGACGGAGGGAAGTTGGCGTGTGAATGGATCGCAGCCCGCCCCGGAGTCACTTCTCGCCATCTACTGGTGTATCGATGTAACATGCAGAAAAAGTAAAAAAAAAAAAAAAAAAAAATTCTTTATTTCCACATTTTCTATAGTTTATGTTATGTATGGCTAAATAGGAAACAAATCATATGCAGTTGCCGCAAAAAAAAAAAAAAAAAAAAATCAAATCTTATCTATAGGCCTAAACAAACTTCTAGCTGTAGTGACAATAGGCCAATTTTGTAATGATAGTGAATTGGAAAATATACGATAAGTTAACATTTAGTTAGCCTAATTAAATGAAAGATTATTATTGTCGAAGGTTACTAAGCATTGGTTCAGAGAATATATCGTTTTTTTATATTACAGGGTCCCTGGTTTGACTCGCTTGGATTATAAAACCTTTTAGTGTTACATTGTCTAATTATTACAAAGCCTCTTAAAGGGCAAGTTCACCCAAAAATGAAAATTCTGTCATCATTTACTCACCCTCAAGTTCTTCCAAACCTGTATGAATTTCTTTCTTATGCCAAACTCAAAAGAAGATATTTTTAAGAATGCTGGTATTTGGTAACCAGACAGTCAATGGGGCCCATCAACTGTTTGGTTACTGACATTCTTCAAAACATCTTCATTTGTGTAAAGCAGAATAAATAAATTCATACAGTTTTGGAACAACTTGAGTTGAGGGTGAGTAAATGATGACAATATTCATTTTTGGGTGAACTATCCCTTTAATGTTTGTACCTGCATTGTTTCAGTATTTCCATAACCAGAATGTGATGTGGATTGAATGCTTAAATGAACAAATGTTGTCTCTTTCAAACTCTTCATTTCTCAGCGTGAATGAGGATGTGCCAATCACTAGTCACTCCCACTCACTGAGTATCTGCACTGATCTGTGCAGCCTTGTACAAATTCATCCTGGGGCCTTTCCCATCCATATTTAGAGATTTTTCTTTATTTTTGTTTTGTTTTTTGTTCTGTGACCGTGATACTCGGGTACAACTGTAATTTAAATCAAGCCCTGCTCTTGGTGCCAGCGACTCAGTATCTGAAACATTCAATAGACCAGCCAGTTATATAAACATAAAGCAGGAATGTCCTAATGACCTTCACAGAACCATCATAAATTTCCCAGTGATATCTCTCTGGCGCAAACTTGATCTTATGAAGGAGTAGGGGGTGGGGGGGGGGGGGGGGGGGGGGCAGGGCGGATTTGTTCATTTTCGCTGAAATCCATGGAGGATATTTATTTTGCTTCGTGACTGACATCAAACACGTTCAGTTGATTTCAGTAAATGCAAAGGCATTACAAATGTTTGATCTGGCACTCTCTTTTGGCTTTCTGTAATGTCTCCGTCATGGCCTTTGAATGGGCTGTCCATGTGAATGTCTGGAGCCGCTCACACTGTCGTCTGGTTGCCAGATGTACTGTATTTCTCTGTGGCCCCCAAAAGGATTGGAACTGTTATCCTGTCACTGTGAGAAGAGAACCAGAGAGGCACTGAGCGAGAAAGAGAAGAAAAGACACTAGCAAAACTTCAGTGGTGGTTAATTTTTAACCAAAAGGCTGTTTATGTTAATATTCTGATAGCAACAGGAAACTGAGTTTGTTTTGTGGGATTTACACTTAAAGAGAGACCTGAACCCTTGCTGAAAAATAAGATGCAAAAACCAAAGGATGTGAACACACGCGGCACAGCTGTGAGACCGTAAGTCGTTCATTTAACAATCAAATAACATGACAGAGATGCTGTGCAGATGCAATTTAATAGTCTGACTTGCTTTTAGGTGTGTGGAACATATTCAAAGAGGTTATAAAGCTTCAATAATGTGTTTTATTAGGGGGTTTTGTGTGGAAATTGGATCGTTGTGGTCTCACTGCCCTGCATCTGTCCCTTTAAAATGTGCCAATGTTAGAAATAACCCCATGTAAAATGACTAACATGTCTGCCTGTTTACTTTATATTAGTCACAGTATAAATCCTCATTCCAGTTCTGTGCAGATTATGGGTACGAGGCCAGTGCAACTTCCCAGGCTGCTCCGCTTGCACCTACACACCGGGCTGATCACCAAGGGAACAGGATGGCCGAGCACAGGCGCTCACTACAGTCGGTGAACATTCGCAACAGCAAGGCTAAGTCCATCATCACAAACAAGGTGGCCCCTGTTGTCATCACGTAAGTGACAAGTGCAACATGATGCTTTTTAATACTGACCATAAGTGCCCACTTATGCACAAAATGTCACGCCTGTGTGTTACTCTTTGAGTGAAAACAGTTGTGGATGTCCTCAACAACTTAACCTCGAATTAAAGGATAAGACCGACATGTATTATCAGTTGTATGCCATTTCAAAAACGTTGAGTTTTGTCTCATTTACAGAAATAACTGCAGGGAAGAGTTTCAGATTCATGACAAGATCCAATCTTCCAACTACTCGATGGGAAGGATATCTGACCTGCTGCCTGAGCACTACCTAGTGTTGGTAGGTTTGTCTTTTCGAGATTTAAACTAAATATTTAGTGCTTATTGTTTAAAAAGCCTCAAGCCACAATGCAGAAATGACCAGGAGATGTAGATCAGCGCATGGAAATTCTTGTCATTTACGATGAAATAAGTTTTATGACTTGCTTTTATGTTTTCCAGGGGGAGTTTTTTATGATACAGGATGTATACAATAGAGCTGATGTCTTAAATACTACAAAAAGCCACGGGGCCCCCAACTTCCGCAAGGTCAAGGGAAATTACCCCCTTTTTGGAATGGGCCAACCTAGCCTGAATGGTTTCAAACAGGTCCTCCAGAGACTGCATATTGACGGCTGTGAGGTCAGTGAGTGGTCCTTTGAGAAGGATGTAAGGCAATTAGGCACGGATACAGTACACTTTAGGGTCCCAAAGTGTTTTTTGCGGCAAGAACCATTATTTTTGCGATTAAGTATAGCATAAACCTACATCAAATGTCTGTATTTCTCTATAAAATAGTGATTTTGTTCTGTCCCAACTCCCAAATGTTCAGCAAATAGGCCTTCAAATAATGATCACAGATGTATTGCTGTTTATCTGTTTATGTGAACAGGAGGTGATTTTCATCTGCGTGAGGGAGGAGCCAGTGGTTTTCTTCCGCTCAGATGGAGACTTTATTCCGTACACTCCCAGAAGAAGAGAAAACCTCCATGAGAACCTGCATGACCTGGACAGAGAGCTCAGTGCGGAGCAAATAGAGCTCTCCATTCGAAAAGAGGTCAGAACTAGTTGTGTGAGGACGATTTGTTTGTCATCCTTTTATGGTGAAATGTGTCATAGTGTCTGTTACATGTCAGTTTTTAATTCTCTGATGTTTTCTCCAGTTGTGTGACTTTGCCAAGCTGAGTGAAAATATGTTCTTTGTCTATAATGACATTGAGCATTTTAAAGATGAACCTCAGCATGTTCAGATTATGTCAGAGGAGGACGTTCATGTTACTGAGGAGGTCTACAAAAGACCACTTTTCAGTCAACTGTTACACAGGTATTTCCTCATATTTTATTACATAATAAATATGTTCAAACTTTTAAATGTTTTTTTAAAGAAGTCTCTGATGCTCACCCAGGCTGTTTATTTGATCAAAAAAACGTAATATTGTGAAATATTATTACAAAATTGCTGTTTTGTTTTTTATTATATTTAAAATGTAATTTATACCTGTCATGGTAAAACTGAATTTTCAGCCGACATTATTACAGTATTTCACATGAAGAAACGTCTTATTATTAAATTATTACTATTTTGAATACAGTTATGCTCTTGTGAAAATCATTATACATTTGATTTCAGGATTCACTGATGAATAGAAAGTTCAGAAGAACAATATTTATCTTATTGTCTGCAAACCTTTGAACAATACTGTTCTGTAATAATACTGTACACAAAAGCATTTGAAAAGTAAAAAAAAAAAAACAATGATGGAAATCTTTTGTAAATTAAATAAAAACCTGGCAAAAAGTATGCTGATATATGAATAAAAATGAATATTATCTTTTAGATTTTTTCTTTCTATATATTGTTTCATTATACATTTTTATGAATTTAGATATTACCGATTACCGCTTCCCATGGAAGGGGCACCACTGGAGGAGACATTTGATTCCTTTGTTAATATACTCAGGGTAAGACCTCTATGAATATTATATATCTTTTTTCCCCCTCTTCTTTCTAAGTTTAAAATAACTCCATGTGAGCCCTGGCTTATTTATATCTGATGATTTGTGTGACTGAACCAATAATTCATCCCACGAACCCAGCACTAGCCAGCAAACTTTATTTATATTTCACTGCCACCTGTCATCAATCTTTGAAAACCATATTAACACCGACAAAAGTTATAAATGTTAACATAAGACCATGAAAAATGTCTTCGGGTATCCGCTTATGATCAGGAAATAGCAAAAAAGTTCACATTTCCTCAGTTTTTTTCCATCTTAATTTTATTTTTGTTTATTTAGTTGGACTGACACAGCCAAGAATGAATATATATTCTCTTTTGAGGTTACAGAAATGTATAATGTATAGAATTGTATCTTGTTTGCCCGGTTTCACAGAGAAGGCTTAAGCCTAGTCCCAGACTAAATTGTTTGAGCTGTTTTAACTGAAAGCAGCTTGCACTGAAATCTTAAACCATGACAGTTCCATTGATTTGTCTCAAGATGGACTCCAGTAAGATTTTTTTTCTAAGGCATGTTTATAAAAGCTACTTAAATATCTTAATTTAACTAATGCCCAATTCTGGCTTAATCTTAGCCCTGTCTGTGAAATATAAACTATGTAATTCATATCACAAATACAATATATAATGGCCTGCCATTATGTATTTGTGGTATGAATGACATAGTTTCATATTATTCACTTGTATTTTAGTTTGGCCAATGTTCTTCACCCACCTTTGTGCCCATCAGGAGACCCCAAACCTCTCTGTGATGCGGGACAGCTCCAGACCTCTGCCTGCACTGCTCTTCAGCTGCCAGGTGGGGGTGGGACGCACCAATCTTGGCTTAATTCTGGGAGCCTTAGTCTTACATCACCTGCAGGGGGCATCAAAGAGCCCCAGGTACTTATAGTAAACTGTTTGTGCCGTTTCAATTACTGTTTACCAAAGAAGAGCATTACTTATGAACTAATAACACTTTTCTGTAATTAAATTGTTTAAGGTCATTTCTCTGTTTAAGTTCTACTTAGTCTCCATTTCTTTCTCAGGCAGGAAATACAGAAGAGTGAACACAAATTGGATTTCCAAGTGATTCAATTGCTAATCAGTCGCCTACCTAAAGGTCAACAACTCCTTGATGAGGTTAGAGCGTATTAATGATGTTTGTATAACTCATGGTTCATGAAGTGGTCCAATTGCTTTCAAGGGTGTTTTCATTTGGAAAAGTAATAGAAGTAAACAAAAACCAAGCCTTTTACTTCTTACAAAACATAGCACTTTAGGATGTAATGAATGGTTTTATGTAAATCATATTAAGTGTTTTTTTATGTATACACCATAGGTTGATGATGCTATTGGTATGTGTTCAGAGATGCATAACATAAAAGATGCTGTGTATGAAAACAAACTAAAGCTCGAGGGCATTGGAAAAAACTTCCAGTTTCAAGTGAGTCTCGACTAAAACATTAATGTGTCTGTTTTGTTTAACTGCTATTAAACTTGATTTAATGTAAAGATTGAAGTGTTAAATGAAGGTCACATATTTGTGTAATTCACAGATTTTTGTTTTCAGGGAAGCAGCACAAAAGGCTATTTTCTGCAAAGAACATTGCAGATTCTCGAGCGCTATGTGTACCTACTAGTGTTCAATGCGTATCTTCATGATCAGGTATTGCTAACTAAATTCGACATATCATATTTAAAAGCAGTAATGTCTGCCAGAATGTGCCAGAATTTGAATAATATCTGCATTATCAGCTGTCTATTTCCATCTCTGTAGTATCCACAGGCGTTTCCCCAGAGCTTCAGTCAGTGGATGTGTATGAACGCTTGGATTTACAGACTGCTGGCCAGCATGGATAGCTCAGAACTCTCAGCACCAGCAAACCTTATAACCAATGGGATTCGAGTTCTGGTAAGGGCTCAACCGCAAACATGTTCCCAGATAGAAATCCTAAACAAAAAATAAAGTTCCTAGAATGTTAGGAAGTGGTTTCCCTAAAACATAACCAAAGGGGAACCCTTTGTTCCGTGTCTGTGTTGATGACATAGATAAAATATTATAACAGATAAAATGTTCAGTTATACTAGAGTATGTTTTCATTTGCATCATGTTATAGTTTTTCCTTGCTTGAGTTGATCTGATATTTCAGTCTTTCTAAAAGCATAGACTGAATCTCATTATCCTGCGATTTTCTAGCCCGCTCTTATCAGATGCGAACTGTGACCTCATTCTCCTTCACCTGAAGCACAGCAGATTCTCCTTAAACAGACATGCACTTATGCACATAATATTTTTTTTTAAAAGGTGTCCAATGAGTTTTTAGCAACGGATCTGCTCAGTACAGCCAAGGAGATGAAAGTGGCCAATTTCAGACGGGTTTCAAAAATGGCCCTGTATGGAATGGGCCAGCCAAACTCTGAGGTAAATCATTTATGAAGCTCATTTCAGCAGCTCAGTCTTCTAAATGGCATCTGTCTGTACACTAATCAACGCTTGTTTGTGCCCATTTCAGGCTCTTGCTGTTGTGCTGTCCTACCTGACAGACCAGAGGCGAGGTCACTCCACAATTCTCTGGCTGAATCTGCAGGAGGAGCTGGCGCTGGAGGCAAATGGACAAATGTTCACCCCACGAGAGCCAGGCTGTCTGGAACAGCCTATTCCCGTCTGTGTTCAACATCCACGGCAGCTTCAGGTGCGTTTCTGTTCAGGAAGATCTGTAGTAGTAGTAGTGTGTGTATTATTAAATGGAATTAAAGAGTATATTCTTATTTTCTGTGGCTTTATATGACTGGACTGGACAAAGTTGTTGTAGGTACAGCATGCATGCTGTGTGCAATGAAATACAACACAGTACAATGTACAGTTCAATACAATGTGCAGTATGTAGGGGCTAAACCTGCTAAAGCTTGCAACAATAAATCATGTGTGTTTAAAATGTATAGTGGTGGGGATTCTGATTCATCCAAGTGACTTGAAGCGGTTCACCAAAAATATTTTAAACATGTTACGCCCATAGATTTACACTACTGTTAAAAAGTTTATTTGATCAAAAATACAATAAAAACAGTAATATTGTTGTGAAGTATTATTACTATTTAAATAATTATTTTCTGCTTTAATATATTTAAAATTTGTATTTATTCCAGTGATGGCAAAGCTGAATTTTCAGCTTCATTACTCCAGTCTTCAGTATCACATGATCCTTCTGAAATCATTCTAATATACTGATTTGGTGGTCAAGCAACATTTTTTATGATCAATGTTGAAAACAGTTATGCTGCTTAATTTGTTTTTCATAAGTTTTTATTGAATAAAAAGTTCAAAGAAACATAATTTGAAATAGAAATCATTATGAATGTCTTTACTGTCACTTTTGATCAATTCAATTCATACTCGCTTAATAAAAGTATTAAATTCTTTCAAAGTAAAGTCTTACTGACCCAAACATTTTAAATCTAAATAAAAAATGATGACACACGAAAGGATACTTGTTGCTACCTACTGGTGTAAGCATTTACACGAGTAGGTGAGTCACTCAATCAATAAAAAAAGTGTCATTATCCTTTATTAACATTTGCGTTAGTTCATGTAAGTGAATGGGAACAATTCACTTCAATGATTTGTTCAAAAAGACTGATTTGGAAACGAAGGAAACACTGCTAAATACAATTTACCTGTAAAACATTGAATACTTTCGTGTGCAAAATGATTGGGGTTTCATTTGAGAAAATACTCTGCATTAAAAATTAGGTTAGAGTGTAAGTACGTAGTGTAAGAACATATTGTGGCTCATTGACAGTCTTATTTCAATCCATATTTTATTACACAAGTAATTAACTATTTGGTCCACATACTGTCTTGTTAAATATTTTATTTTATTACATTTATTACATGTACTATAGCTTTGTCTGAAATGTGATATGAGCATTTCTTTTAATGTTCACCTACAAGATTTGCTCCTGTGATCTAAGAACCTGAGAAGTTTTAGCAATGGCCGTCTCTACAGGAAATGGAGCTGGCACTGAAGCAGGATGTCCTGAGGTGTGAGAAGTGGCTGGAGGTGATTACAGAGCAGGATAAACAGATGAGGATGTTTCGAAGTTGTTACACCATAGAGGAGCTCTTCGTCCATCAGAAGATCATTCATCCAGGTCTCAGCTACCGCCGGATTCCCCTGTCTGACTGCTGTGCACCTAAAGAAGAGGTAAGACAGTACTCTATAAACTATGGTATAGATCCGACACTTTAGTTTAAATGCTGTTGCTCTTTCTCAGGATTTTGACCAGTTGTTGGAGGCCATGAAGTGTAGTCTGGCTGAAGACCCGACCTGCGCTTTCATCTTCAACTGTCATGATGGGAAAGACCGAACTACTGCAGCTATGGTCATTGCCACTCTCACCCTGTGGCACATTAATGTAAGTCATTTTCTGCTATCGGCTGTTGAAGTGGAGAGAGGAAGCGAGAGTTCAAGTATTCACCTCCAGGGTATTGATCAGATGGATGAAAAATGTCTGAAATGAGCTCAAATCAGTTTTATAAACCTGACCTTGTTTCCTGCAGGGCTTTCCTGAGTGTGAAGAAGATGAGATTGTAAGTGTTCCAGATGCCAAGTACACCAAAGGAGAGTTTGAGGTACAATTTGAGGTCATGTATCTTTAAACAACTGCCACTGCCAGCCTTAAAACAAACATTTTGTAATATTTGAACATTTGAAATGAATAATTAATAAACGTAAACCCACCTGTGATCTGTAAATGGAAATTGAACGATATATATATACACATATACAGTATATTTTTATATGATGAAGTTTGACCCACGTGTGTGTGTTCAGGTGGTGATGCAGGTGGTAAGGGTGTTACCTGATGGCCATTGTGCGAAGAGAGAAGTGGATGCTGCTTTAGATGTTGTTAGTGAGACAATGACCCCAATGCATTTCCATTTACGGGAAACCATCATATCCACTTACAGACAGGTAAAGTGAATAATATATATATATATTTAATTGTATCTTCTGTGTGGTTCGTGGGACTTTTTTATGTGTTTGCTTGCATAAACTTCAACATGAAAAGTCGACAGTAAAAAAGTTAATAAGACTGTCAGTCAGTGCTCCTTATTTTAAGAGTCATGTTGAATAATAAATTAGCATGTGTCTTTATAGCTAACATATAGTAGCCTTGAGAAGTTCAAAGAGGTACAATTTTCTCATTTGTACTGATGCACTCAAAGGGACAAAGAGATTATTAACGCCCATTGCAGTGCCTCTGAATGCATTAGGTGAAAGCACACTGAATGTGTTTAATTTGAGGCGGAATAACACAATGGCCTTAAACTGTGACGTAAATAAGCAGAGAGCTTTCAAAAAGACTGCTTTGAAAAACCTTGCAGATATTTGTTGTGGTCCCAAATTTTAGAGTTGTATCTTTTAGAAATATGTTCTAATGTACTGATGCAACTCATTTGAATCACCTACATAATGACAGTCATGTAACAATTGTACATTGCATGAACCGCGTTTCTGCAAGGCATGTTATAGAGATTTTATGTACAGGCTAGTTTAGAGGCACAGCTGCCTTATTCTAAATGATTTGCATCATCTGAAGCTCTTGATTAATTCTGTCTTTTTTGTGTGAATTGCTTGTTGATTTGCACCTGTGTTTGTCCTCTTGATATACAGTGATTTCCAAAAATCTGAAGACCTCATTCTGAAAGTCTGGGCTTTTTTTAAACTTTAACCTGTGGATTTATATTCATGTACATTTTTAATTAATCAGTAATCATTTATTTGTAATGAAACTATACCAACTGTGAAAGATACTTGGCTTTAAACATGGTCTCAGACATGGCCTGGGAGTTAGTTTGTGTAGATCTCAGACGCTGTTTTATAACACCCACAAAACAAACTTACCTGAACTGATAATCTTCATTGATAAACTATGTCATGCCATAAGGATTTTGTCACAAATAAGCAGCCCATTCTCACCCCAGTTGACGCGATCCCAGGGCGTCATCTAACTGACGCGTTACCCTTAGCGTCAGTTAGATGACGCCCTTCTACCCAGACCTAAACCTACCCGCGTCATCTAACTGACGCGTTACCCTTAGCGTCAGTTAGATGACGCCCTGGGATCGCGTCAACTAACTGACGCTAAAGGGTACCTTTAGCGTCGAATATTGAAGCATGGTCAAAATTGTCAGTTAGATGACGCCTTGGGGTGAGAATGCGTTGCAGCAAGAGGGCAACTAAAGGAATAACAATATATATTTCTCCCTCCTCAGATTAAGATGGCTAAATCGGAGGCTGATGCTCAGTGGTTGCGGTTAAGGAGCCTACAGTACCTCGAGCGCTACATTTATCTCATCCTGTTTAACTGCTACCTCCATCTGGAGAAGAAAGACTCCTGGAGGCGATCCTTCAGCCAGTGGATGTACCAGGTGAAGCCTTGCTTACTTTAGGAAGAGAAACATATCACATGCAAGCTGTTTTGAGCCGAGCCGTACCGTACCATGCAGTGGTAGTTCTTCTGAGTTCCATCAAACATTCATAAGAAAATGTCCGTCTGTCAATATGAAGTTGTAAATGTATTCTGTCTCATTTAGAGGTTTCTTGAGTCAAACGTTTGTTTGGCCACGGGCCACGGCTTTAAACTTGGTTTTACGGGGTAGAAGATAATTGGAAGACTATGCAGTATTGGTATATATACTATATACCTATATACTATTTAATATACTATTAAAACTATGGCTGTGAATTGAAAAAAATAAATATGTTTTATTCAATAGTTATTTTTATCTATTTTTAACTTAAAAAAAATGAAAATGGGAGAGAAATAATATACAATTCTGTAAATATAATTGCATTAAACAAACGGTAAGATTTTTTAAAATGTTTTTGTAAGAATTATTAAAAGGCTGCATTTATTTGAAAAGACTGTAAAAACAGTAATATTATGAAATATGATTATAGTTTAAAATACATTTTCTATTTTGATTATATTTTAAAATGTAATTTATTCCTGTAATGGCAAAGCTGAATTTTCAGCATCATTACTGTAGAGAATATAAGGATGAACCAAACACAAATGAATCTTCCATTTGATTCATTCAAACAGAACTCAATCACTAATTCAGCCATAAAGATCCCGACGCCAGATAGTCTAGGCACCCCCTCCAAAACCCCCTCAGAAAGGACTTTTAGGGCTCCGCAGGCCATAAAGGGATAAGCCAAAGAAGGAAGAACGTTGCCAATGTTCTATAATTTTGAAAGACAGATCTGTTCAGAAATAGAACTGCTCAGGGCCCTAGCAAAGAGGTCATCTGACCCCTGCACTAACAGACCCCGTCTTTCTTAAGGAACAAGGTCCCATGAGAAGATGAACAGAACAGACTTCAGCAGGGACCTTGCCGTGACCTCAGATTGGAATGTCTTTCTTAAACCCCAGAAACTTTACACACCAACACACTTTACATATCAAACCACATTAATTCTGCACATTCTGCAGAGAACAACTCACACAGAACAATGCTCAGTGGACTCATAATCAAACATCATAATTCTTGTTTTTCCTACAATTCATGTTTGTATTATGCTTAGATTCCATATAAATCATGTAATGATGATTATAACTGTGTGTATGAATGAACGAGTATCGTGCTTCCAATCAAAATAATCGTATGCCCTTAATTCATAAGATGGCTTGAGTGAAATCTGTGTAAAATGCTTTGTATGATTATAATAATCTATAATGTTAAACTGTGATCTCTTGTTCTCTCTGCTTAGTGCTGGGAGACAAGGAGATCCCAGATAACGATTTATGATAAGTAGTAACTGGTCCACCTCCTAAAATGATGCCATTGTCTCATTGGTCGGAATTCTCCAAAAGAGGTTGGACTAACTTTAAGTTAAAGACCCGAACAAAGCCGTTCAGTTGAGTTCAGTTCAGAGAGCAGTTTTTTTTCGGTTCGGTTCAGTTCGGCAGTTCGGTTCGGTGTTGAATTAAGTTTGTGCCTCTCTCGACAAACAGCAAGAGAGTGTTCATGTTCGTACGCTTCTACATCGACCAGACCCAAATTAGACCAGCAGACAAACACAAACTCATCAAGATCGGAGTTTAAAACAGCTTCATTCAAGCCATCAAACTTTTCGTCTCACTTTTCTTTCTTTTTCTTAGTTGTATTTTATTTTCTCGTTAAAAGTCTCGTTCTAAGTTAAGTTTTGCTGTAAAGTCTCGTTTTAACGTTTCAACTACAAAACCAGCTTCCAACTTCAAAGACTTTCACTCATCCGCGCCAACACCCCACGTGACTGGCCGTCCAAGATCTATCAGGCACACGAGGAGACCAGCCAAATAACGGACCCGGGAAACACCTTTGACGAAGCACCGCAAAAAGGAAACTCCCTGGCATAAGCAACGCAAAGACAAGCAAGTACTCCAGACTCGATCTGAACTGGTGCCTTTGTATGTAAATTGAATAACCTGTCTAAGAAACGAAGGTTTAAATTAATGCTTGGTGGTTCGTTCAGGTTTATGTCTTACAAAGTGCATCTCACTCTGAAAACTCACTCTTTCTCTCTCTTCCTCTGCGCCTTGAATGAATGTGTGTGTGTGATTGGGTTTAGACATTAGTTTTATGTGTTTAGAATAGTTAATAAAGTCGTCCATATATTTGAAAAGATATTTGTCTTGTGTTTTGCTTACACATTTAATGCCTTGTACTGCCGATCTAAAGTTACCTTGCTAATACATAGTGTTTCACTATAGATTGGATATTTATATCTGTTGCCAAGGTTTAAATTACGGCCCGTTCAAATGAACTCTAAACGAGTCATTTGCTCGGTTCCATAGTGATTCGGTCAATGATTCATTGCAAATCGATGAATCATTCCCTTTGAGCTAAATTGGCCTTCCGGCCCCCTTAAATACATTTTATGTATATTATTATTATGTAGGTTCGCTACATTACTCTAGTCTTAAGTGTCACGTGATCTTTCTTAAGAAATTATGTTAACTATGATTAAGCCAAAAATAAAAGTAAAAAGTTGTTTTCTCTCAAATTTTCCACAGACCTAGCAACCTCTTGCTGGTTTCTAGATAGCAGTTTGATGAACCCTGCTCTAACCGATATATGAGTTACACAAGAGGTTATCATATTTGCCCTCTGAACAATCTCTCCTCAGATTTACAAAGAAAAAATCCAAATTGTTCTTAAGGTAGATTCAGCTGGTGCGGCACTACATATGTTTTCTTATTTGTGAAGTAAATTTAAGCATTCTGTCAAGACCTCAGAAGTGTTTAATCATCATCCTGAACAAGTGAACAGCTATGAGACTTATGAAAATTACTTGTGTAAAGCCTGCTGTAAACACCATTAAAATGTATTCAGAAAATGCAAATATGTAATACACTCCCCAAACGAGCCTTTCAATGAACAGTTTTTTAAATAACCATTTTTCTTAGTGTGAAGAACTTCGTAATAATCTAAAGAACCTTTTTCCCACAATGGAAAGGTTCAAAGGATGTTCATGGAACCATCATTCCCAATGAAGAACCTATAGTATAATTTATTACTCCTGGTTTGAAATGCATTCATGAGTTTTGCTGGTTTGCAGGTGGCAGCTAGAGCTGGCATCTATACCATCCTCAACCATCTGGGCTTTTCTGAGTTTGAGAACCCTGACGACTCTCCGATGACCAGGCTTCGTTTCCGCTGGCTCCCACACGGTGTCCAGTCTATTCCCATGCGAGGGGAACTTATTTAGAAATGCACAGTATGTCGAACTGACTCACATTTTATAAATGTTTTTTTATTGCAACTTCTGTCAGACTCATTAAATCAAGAAGTGATTTAATGCATCCTGTCTTATTTACATTTTTGACCATATTTGGCTTTGCAGTGTTATGTTTTGCCCTTAAAAAACACAAGACAACAAACACAGAAGATTGATAGCTTGATAACAACACATCAATATGAATAAGTTATAATGCTGACCTTAAAAAGGTACATTTGCACACCGCATTATATAAAACATTTAATTGAGATTTGCATTCAAGTATGTGGTTATTAAATGACCCTTTTTTATATATATTTATTTATAGAACAATTAGCTTCATTATATCATTACATAAAAGTAGTGTTTTTGTCCATTAGAGCCCATTAAGGATGTCATTTAGTTAAATGAGCTAATATGGAAGAAAAGAGCACATGCACTTTTTTTAATAGCCTGAATTTTAGACTGAACAAACAGATGTCATTTATTTCCTCCTTCTGCTGCCCTTTGACCATATATCAGTCTAAAAAAAATGTCTCTTTCTGAGTTTCGACAGGTTTTATTTTGCAATAATGGTCAACTGACCATTACCTGCATGACACTATTGACCAATGAAAGTCAAGTATGCCATGTATTAATATAATAATAATAAGAAAATTAGAATTAAAATGCAAAGTGTAATACCCTGTCTGTGACATTAAATTTGATTATACCTTTTTGTCTTTATTCTCATTCCTGGACTTTCCTCATGGAAACCGTGGTAGAAATTCCCCTACGCACCTGACTTAAGTTAACCTAATCGATGTCATCTGAGTCGGACGACTTCTCGTCCTCTATGAACACTATCACTTGGGAACAAGGTCTCTAGTGTTCCACTAACCTGCTGGCAAAGCAACTTGTTACTCAGGTCATTATATTTAGACAGCCGTCTAGCCTCCAACTTTCACTCAACTGTTAGTAAAGTGTTAGTCTCAAAAGCATTCAAATGTCAAGCCTGCAAGAAAAAGTCAAAGAAATGGTAGTTATGATTAATTTACAAATTCTTCTTTCACAAAAGGAAGGTACAGGGAGAAACAATTCGGCACAGAATGTGTCTTGTTTCTTTTCCCTTATTTCCAAGCTCATATTGCTGATGTCTGTGTGCAAAGGATTGTGGACAAGTCGAAATGAACCATCTGCAGTGTCCTCCCAGCATTCTCTTGTTATTTTTGTGTCTCATGATTATAAACAACCCTGTAGCATGTGTCAGGAGACCAGTGCTTCACTGTTGGGGACTGAAAACCTTGTTTCATTCTTGGATTTTTTGGGGGGGATTTCCTCAGGACTCGGCTTCCTTCAATCCTCAGTTTTTTAAATTGACAAATATATTTTTTTAATTATTTTTTTTTGCTGATATTCCAAATTCTATCTTAGCTAAATCATACATCAGCCCCATGCATTTTTATATTTGGTTGTGAGGCAGTGACAGCTTTTGTGAAATATTCCCAGATATATCCTGTCTATATGATCAAATACTGCCAACATCACTGTTCCAAATCTACAAGAACCTTTCCACTCAGTCAGTGCGATAGTGGCTGTAAACCATTACACAGATGGAAACAAATAGAATTTTTATTGACAGTTCTTGTCATTATAGTCATCAAACTACTCAAAATGCTCTTGTTGTTCCAGGGCATCATAGTTGTTAGTTTACCCAATGTTTCGTCATGACACAATCTAGAGTAGCTATATGTTCCAGACCGGTCCTGTACTTTCAGTTCACATATAATAATAGAGAATATTGACAGTCGAAATGCTCAGCTCTGAATTCAGAGTTAATTCATTGCATGAGGAAACAACTGGAGCTGAGGTTGCATTTGGGTTTAATAGACTGTATAATGAGGACAGGGCTGTCAGGAGCATTGAACAGAATGATGTAGGATGATTTTTTTTTTTTTTTTTAACTACCACTGCCATACCAGCAAGATGATGGAGAGGTAATGATTTAATCTTATGCATTTTAATACAAATGTTTTGAAATAATAGTGTTTAATAAAAGAAAAATGCTTTTCACTGAAATTGCTCATGGTGAAATTGTTAGTTGCTTTATTCTAATTAAATTGAATAGTGTTTTTTGAGGAATAATGTGCGATCAGTAGCAGTCAGTAGATAGTTTTTTGTTTTGCCTGGGAAATGCCTATTGTGTTTAGATTGAAACTAATGAGGGAGAATTTCATCAAATTAATGGATTCTTCCAGTGTCATTCTTCTGTAGTCAGCTAATTTTAAAATGCTGATTATACTCACACAGTAATGATCCTCATCCGTGTTCGACAATGAGAAGCACTTTGATCCTAAATTTATTCTAACCCCTAGAAGGCTCATAATAATATTATATTAAGTACAAATATGCTGCAACCTCTAATTAAAGGAATCTAGGAAATGAATGCATAAACAGAACATTGCTCCATATAAAAAAAGAAAGTGATTTAATGATGTGCTCTTGTAGCTTACAATTGAGGTTTAGCCACCTTGCAGCTGACATGGATCTCATGCTCACTTGATCCCTAGACAGTGGAGTAGGACCTGAAGTTCACCAGATGTCTTCTCATTAGTGCTGATGCCCCAAAACTGCTCTGTGGCAATTTACAACTGAGAGAGGCTTTCAGTCATATAATGCAATGTTGTGCTCTCATGTCAAGTTGTAATTTGGCAGTTCATGTGACAAAAGATAATATGTATAAATATCAGTTATTTGAACATCAGGACATCTGAAATGTCATGATTAAGAATGTGTATTTTCATTATCAGTTATTGTCTTTCCTATATGTCCAAGTTTCATCATGCAACTCTGAGAAAAATATATACATAGCGTTACAAAGTTTGGGGTTGGTAATTTTTTTTTAAATGCAATGCATTTATTTGATCAAATATATGGAATACAGTAAAAACAGTAATATTGTGTAATATTGTACAGTTTAAATGGGAGGTTTCTATTTTAATATATTTAATAAAATGCTATTTATTCCCGTGTTGGTAAAGCTGTTTTTTTCTGTAGTCATTATAATTCTTTTCAGTGTCACATGATCCTTAAGACATTCTAATATGCTAATGTGGTACACAATAAACATTTCATCAATGTTGAAAACAGTTGTTCTGCTTAATATCTTCTGAAATACGTTTTTTATACAGGATTTTTTTGATTAATAGAAAACAAATCTCAAATCTTTTAAACAGAAGTAGCTGCCTGCTATGCCATATATTTTAATCTGAATGCAGTTCTTTTCTGTTATTGATCATGTGTTATGGCTCTCATGAGAGCAACAGTGTGTATTGTGATTGATGTCGTCAACAACATGCAGTACAGCTGCCACTGAGTTCAGCAGTCATCTTTTCATTTTGTTTTTGAATGGAGTACACCTATAGAAATGGCTTTTCACACTTTTGAAATGCTCCTGAAAGGATACAACCTATTTTCTTTAAAGCTCTGAGAGCAATAATACAAAGAGCCACTATTGATGCACTAATGATGTACAAGCTGCTCCTGGTGGTTGTTAATATTCTATTGTGAAGGTTTGAAATGACTGACTGGTATAATGGTAATACTTACTTCATCACAGACCCCAGTGATAGAAGAGAATGGAAACACTTGTCTTCATTCAAAACCTCCACCTCCATGATCGGTTCAAGGAGGGCTAATAACATGAAGATGTTTACCTTGATATTTTATAATGGATTAATTCTTTTTCATTTATACCTAAAACCTAAAAAAAGACATCTAATGCACTAGATTATTAAAGGAGTATTTCACTTTAAAATGTAAATTACACCCATGCTTAATCACCCTCAAGTCATCCTAGTTGTATATGACTTTAATCTTTCAGACGAATGCAATCGGAATTATATAAATAAAATACTGACGCTTCCAAGATTTATAATGACAGTAGATTGAAACCATCAGTATTAAGCTCAAAAAAGTGCATCCATCCATCATAAAAGAACTCCACACTGCTCCGGGGGGTTAATAAAGGCCTTCTGAAGCAAAGCGATGAGTTTGTAAAAAAGAAAAATATTCATATTTAACGTTACAATGTAAAATTCTAACTTCCGGCCAAACGCAGTCTACTTGCACCAAAAGCGCAACTTGCGCAACTTGTGACGTCGATAGCAGCGTAGTGCGTCACCATGGCATAGCATAAATATCAGCAGTACGTCGCATTACTCGCATAATGGCAGTGGATTGCAACCATGAACCATCAGTTTGAAGCTAAAAAAAGTGCATCCATCCATCTATCCATCATAAAAGAACTCCACACGGCTCCGGGGGGTTAATAAAGGCCTTCTGAAACAAAGCGATGAGCTTGTGTATGAAAAATATTCATATTTAAAACAAGTAAAATAAAAAAGTAAAATAACTATAGCTTCCGGACAAATGAACATACGGATTTGACTTAAGTCTAAACTGCAACTTATGCGAGTAATGTGACGTACTGCTGATATACGCTACGCCATGATGCACTACACTACTTCCGACGTCATAAGTTGTGTAAGTTGCGCTTTCGACACAAATTAGACTGCGTATGGCCATTTGGCCAGAAGAACTTTACTTTGTAACATGTTAAATATGAATATTTTTCTTACACAAACTCATAGTTTTGCTTCAGAAGGCTTGTTTTAACCCCCCGGAGCTGTGTGGAGTTCTTTCATAATGGATTGATGCACTTTTTTTAGCTTCAAAATTATGGTTGCAATCCACTGCCATTATTAAGCTCTGAAGCGTGCGTCAGGATGTTTATTAATATAAATCGGATTGCACTCGTCTGAAAGAAGAAAGTCATACACCTATGGCTTGAGGGTGAGTAAATCATGGGGTTAATCAGTTATGGTCATGGGTGTTTAAGCTGTAATATGAATTACAATATATAAGTAAAACAATCACAAAGACTGGGCCATCTGGCCAATCAGAGAAGAGGCTCGCAGAAAGGAGGGTTTAGAGAGACTGAATCTTGGGTTGAGTCGAGAATCATTGAAACATTTTGTGATGTGTAATGTAGCTATTATGAGAAAAATAAAGTTTTTTTTAACCTTTGATGTATATGTAACCCTGTTGTAGGAGAACTCTAAAACAAAATGAAGAACCTTTCAAATATATAGCATAATAAGGGCACTTTAATCAAAAATAAAAGAGAAAATAAAATAAATAGGCTGCCTATAACATTCTAATCCCTCACTGATTAGAAAGTAGCCAAATTCTTTTGGCTATAGGCTATTTTAATTCTACAACAAAGTTCTGTCCCATGCATGTCTCAAGAATTTGGATTTACAAAGTGTTTAACGAAACTAAATATAATTTTAATCACAGCTAATAATAATAATAGCCTAATATTTTTTATTTTAATTGTAGCTAATAGCTAAATCTGCCTTCTGCAAAGGCGAAACACTTAAAAAAGAGAGAAAAAAAGTCAAATAAGATGTCCTTCGGATTTCACTGAGCAAATGACTGTCTCACTCTCCACACTTGGTGAACTTACCTACAGTCTATGACGCTCACAAACCAACTCACATAGGTTTTGAGACACACAGCCAGTCAGCCACATCATGAAATAAACCACACCAAGGGATTCGGAAGCTGCTGCTTATGTAGTGAAGAGACACGAAATAGAGCAGAGCAGAACTGACTAACAGTCTGCTCTTTGTATAACTTTGATTTCTTTTGGCCCATTTTAAAAAACAGATTAATAGCCATGGGGGATATGAAGATTACTCCTGAAGTGTTGGAGCAACAACTACAATTATACAATCTTACTCGTCGGGAGTTTATTGAGGCGTACCAGATTCAGCCGTTGGTTTACATCCCTGAGTTACCGGCCAGCGCCAAAACTACGTTTGTTATTGTTTACACGGTGATTTTTCTCCTGGCACTCATTGGCAATAGTCTGGTTGTCTATGTTGTCTTAATAAAGCGCGGGATCCAGACTGCCACAAATATTTTCATCTGCTCTCTAGCCGTCAGCGACCTTCTGATAGCTTTCTTCTGCATCCCGTTCACTCTGCTACAGAATATCTCCTCTGAGTGGTTTGGGGGTGAGTGTCATTTCGAAATATTTTTTATTATAAAACAAAGTTTGTAAGGATGTACATGGACGTGTGAATTTGCAGTAGGCCTGTTGTTTTGCACGTTTAGTTTGCTGTTGACAACATTGAGAGTCTGTTTCATTCCAATGAATTGGGTAGCTTAGCCAATTTAGCTGAATATATCGTGTTAAATGATAAAAAATATAAATATTTTCTAGTTTCTAAACCTCATTTAAAACACACATGCCAAGTTCTTACTTAAAAAGCTACAAAAAATAATATTTGATTCAATGTTGTTTCATCATTTAAAAAAAATTCTACAAAAGTTTTGATCGAATGTAATTAAAGATTTTTGCATAAGCTATAGACTGTTTTAGGAATTTAACTCTCTAAACATTCACATGTTTGTAGGTGTGTTGGTGTGCAAAACTGTCCCCTTTGTTCAGACCACTGCTATTGTGACTGGCATCCTCACTATGACCTGCATCGCTTTGGAGAGGTACCAGGGGATTGTACATCCTCTGAAAATCAAAAGACAGTGCACCCCACAAAGAGCATACCGAATGCTTGGTATGTACCCCCCCCCCCCCCCCTTTTTTTCTTCAAGTTGAATTTGTTTTTGCAGTATTTGAATTCAAAAATTTTAAAAGATTACAAATCTAATAAAGCATCTCAATAGTGTTTTCTATCTGTGTTAGTGGTTGTCTGGATTGCAGCCATGGCAATTGGATCCCCAATGCTCTTTGTTCAACAACTAGAGGTATTGCTAAGAAAAATTCCATTCCATTACCTTTTTTAATTCAACAGCCCAGCCAGCTTGTTCAAACATTCGTTAGCATTCAGGCACTGCATAGATGCACTATGATTTCTGTTGGTGTATTACCATTACAAACCTGAGGATTTCCCCAGGGTTTAGCTTATTAAATGTTTTTTTGGTGCCTTCTGCTCAAATTAAGGGAAAAAAGTATGGTGGTCAAGAGTTTGGAATAATACATTATAATTTTAATGTTTTTAAAATAAGTATTTAATGCTAACCATGCAATGCTGCATTTATTTGATTAAAGTATTATTGTGAAATATTATTGCAATTTAAAATATCCATTATCTATTTGTATACATTTTAATGTGTAGTTTATTCCTGTGATGGCAAAGGTGAATTTTAGAAATTATATACTGATTTGGTGCTCAAGAAACATTTCTTATTATTATCAATGTTGAACACTGTTGCTGTCATCTTAATCTTTTTGTGGAAACTGTGATACAATACCATTTAACATTTTTGGGTAATAACTAAGTTAATTAACAACTTTTAATTCAACAATGACTCATTAAGTGACAGTAAATACATTTATAATGTTACAAAAATATATATATATAAAATATATTTCCACAAAATATCAATCAGCAAAAACAACATTGATAATAATAAGAACTACTATTATTAATTTGGCACATAATAATTGAGTAATGATGCTGAAATACAGCTTTGCCATCACAGGAATAAATTACACTTTATAACAGTTCACAATATTATTTAATCAAATAAATTCAGCTTGGAGAGCATATGAAACTTTCAAAAGAAACATTATTTCAAAAACATGAACAGATAATTATTCCAAACTTTTGACCCACTGTATATTGTAGGCTATTCACATAATAACATTAGTCCGTTTCATATGCCACAGCTACATTTATATTCGTTTTCATGGTCTACTTTGTTATTTCAAATCTCTCTGTTCTTTCCCTTTGTGTACAGGTGAAATATGACTTTCTGTATGATCTCCATCATGTATGCTGTCAGGAGCGCTGGAGCTCGAGCGCCCACAGGAATGAGTATGCCACCTTCATCCTAGTGTTCCTCTTCCTCCTGCCACTCGCGGCCATGCTGATACTCTACACCAGAATTGGTATTGAGCTCTGGATTCGCAAAAAAGTTGGAGACTCCTCAGTTCTCAATGCCATGAACCAAAGGGAGGTTAGCAAAATATCCAGGTAATCTTCTTTACCTTCTCAGCACATGCTGAATATGACTGTCTCTGATCTTAAGTGCTGCTAATGATTACGATCAGACACTCATTATGCAATCCTCCCTCTTAATGCAACAGAAAGAAGCGAAGGGCCATCAAGATGATGGTCACCATTGTTGTGCTGTTTACTGTCTGCTGGGCACCCTTCCATACAGTTCATATGCTGTTTGAGTACAGTAAGAACATCTAGTAAAATATCTGTGCACATTACAGTCTCAAAGTGTGTCTTCTTTCAAATTTCAACTTCGCTTTCTTATTTTCAGGTTACCTGAACAAGTATGATGACATCACAATCAATATGATTATTGCTGTCACACAAGCCATGGGTTTTTCAAATTCTTTCAACAATCCTATTATCTACGCTTTCATGAATGAGAACTTCCAGAAGAACTGCATGTCCACTCTTTCCCTTTGCATTAGGAGGTGAGTCCAGTCACCGTGTAGATGTGAAGGACAAATCGAAAGTAACTTATTGTAATCTGCCAGACAGGATGAAGACATCTCCGTCATGCCCAAAATACATATAGTTGATCAGGTGCAATCTGCAAGATCAGACATGCAAACATCTTTGTCATCTCTGGAGGAGAGAATTTCTGTTGAGACCAATAGAATGCATGCAAAATGTATTAGAGACTGATATCCAATCTAACGGTTATCTATTTTAATATATTTTAAAATATAAATTCATTCCTGTGATGGCAAAGCTGAATTTTCATCATCATTACTCCAGTCTTCAGTGTCACATGATCCTTCAGAAATCATTCTAATATGCTGATTTTCTGCTCAACCATTTTTTCTTTTTATTATCAATGTTGAAAATGGTTGTGCAGCTTCATATTTTTGTTGACATTGATCAAATGTTTTCAGGATTATTTGATGAATAGAAAGATCAAAAGAACAGCATTTATTTAAAAAATAAAATATTTGGAAACAATATGTCTTTACTGTTACTTTTGATCAATTTAATGTATCCTTGCTGAATTTAAAAGTATTCATTTCTTATAAAAAAATAAAATCAAACTGAACCCAGAGGCATAATATAATAATGTTTTCAACACAATAACAGACTCTTAAATGAATACATTTGAAATGTTTAGTCTTTGCTTTGTAATAAAATGTGGTGTCTGCAAGTCCACCCATAACATCTCTGCTTATGGCAAGGGCCAGAGGCTCTCTCTCACACTCAGGTCATTTTGACTCTCCAATTCACCTAAACTGTATATCCTTGAACTGTAGGGGAACACCGGAGTGTCCCGGAGGAAACATGCAAAAACTTCACACAGAAAGGCCTCATGGCCTAATTAATAATTAAATATATATTAATAATAAATAATATGATAACTATTCTCTCAGATGCACCATACTGGTCTCCTTGTGTCTGTGTGGTTTGTCACTCATTGTCAACTTGAGTAACTGTTTAGTGAGTGACATTATTAAATTAATTCTTTATCTTGAGGCCCGATGTCATTTAATTGTGCGCGACTGACACCTAGCTGTAGAAAATCGAAAATTCATAACAATGATTTAGATTACTACTCGTTGTTTAATAAAACGTTTATACATTTTAACAGTGTATTTGCTTGTTAGTAATGTGACAAGTTAGTTCAGATAACTAGAAATTTTCATTTAAAGCAGTCGTGACTTACAAATGATAACTATGAATTTATTGGTCTGATGGTTATAATATTTCCAAAAAATAACACTTTTTTCACTTTCACATATCACTTTCAGTCTTATATTTATTAGAAAAAAAAATTTCATCAAGTTTTGAATACAAATTTGATTTGGTATCGCTTTTCAGTCAGGCAATACCTCATTATACTATTCCAGCGCTCCGGCATAATCTCGGGCACCTACAGGTCCTTCTTCCTTTTCCTCGTCCCTGAGCGAGCCAACGCCAAGATGGTGAGTCTACTGTGAACAAATAATTAAGAAAATCTGACTTAATCTTCTCCATCCAACGATATTATAATGTCACTGCGAGCGTGAAGCACACTACGGATATATACTAATAAATTGACAGTTTCATTTAAAATATATAATGTGTACAGATATGTTTTGGTAGACCGTAAGATGATAGGGATCGGTTCTTACCATCGTGCTACTGTTAAACAGTGGCTAGAAGCGTTAAAATGGTACATTGTTGTCATAAACGCGTATACAACATGAAATTGATAGATATCAATTCGGGCTCAATTACTAAATATGGGTCCCAGACAAGCTAATGTAGCTAAAGCGCTAACCATGGTATCATGCTCATAAACTGCAAGTGTCTTGCACTGCACAGCTTTAGTCTACATGATATACAATATGCTCACGTTTCATTTTTAATAATACTAATAGATGCTATTGGGGTTTTAACTGCACATAATTAAGTAACTGTTCTGAGTAAGAAAAGTAGCTAACATGTATGAATTCTGCTATTTGAAAAGTGCCTTCCTGCAAGTTTATTGTCAAGCCACCTCAGTATTTCTACAAAGTATATAGATAGAATTTTAATTCTAACACATGTCTCTCTTTGCAGAACGACACAGTCACTGTCAGGACCAGAAAGTTTATGACAAACCGGCTGCTTCAGAGAAAGCAAATGGTAAATTAATTAGTGGCAAATTTTGTACACTGGCTTATTGTGATTTAGTGTCGATTTTTAGAATGTTTTCTCATTCATTCTTTTATATAATTGTTCCAGGTTGTCGATGTCCTGCATCCAGGCAAAGCAACAGTCCCCAAAACCGAGATCAGGGAGAAGATTGCAAAAATGTACAAAACCACCCCAGATGTGGTCTTCGTCTTTGGCTTCAAAACTCAGTTTGGTGGTGGCAAGACAACAGGTTTTGGCATGATCTATGACTCTTTGGACTACGCCAAGAAAAATGAGCCCAAATACAGGCTGCAAAGGGTATGCCGCTGGCTGATTCTTTTAGGGCCGCGTTGATGATTAATCAAATGCATGATTAATCAAAATAAAATCTTTGGTGTGATTATTAAGCTGCAATTTATTTAAATATATGCACTACCTCTACTTTGAGTTTGAACATCTTCCCAAACTTGTAATGAGAAGCACTTGTAACCTAGCTGATTTCAACAGGACTTTTTGTGTTTTTGCAAAAATAGCTTGATTTTGTTTAAAAAGTTTAGACTGTGATAAATATTGTACTTTTGACTCTTGAACTGTGAATTTTACTTGTACTTATTTTAGTGAATATGAATAATTTCAAGTGTTTTAACTTAATAGTAATTTTGTAGTTATGTAATCGCAATGTTTGGTCAAAAAGTGTTCAGGTCTTTCAAACAAGCACAACAAACCTTTTAAAAATTGCATTTTAAATTGCAATCAATTTTCTATCAGAAAAAAGTCCACTAAGATTTGTTCAAATCATGCAACCTTTGATGCTTGCTTTCTAGAAGTAGATGGAGTTTCTTACAGCACTGTAGTTAGTCTGCTATGGTGCTTTATTTAGAGTTAGCTTGAAAATCAAACATTTAAGGCACGTTTTGTCTCTTCTACTCAGCATGGCCTTTATGAGAAGAAAAAGACATCCAGAAAACAGCGCAAGGAACGCAAGAACAGAATGAAGAAAGTTAGAGGAATCAAGAAAGCCTCTGTTGGTGCTTCTGGCAAGAAGGTAAGATTCAGTTTTGCTTTATCAGTTCCTGTTTAGGCTTCTGAGCACTTTTGTTCCTTCTGCCCGTCAGATGTTTGTAACTGTCTCTGTTGTAATATGTAACTTGTCATCTTTCCTCCATTATCAAATCTACATCTGGACTGTAGAAGGTAAATACTTTCACAAGTAGACAAACTGTTGTGGAAGGAGAGTCTGGAGTGATCTGAAAAGTTGACTCCGGACATTTAGCTACTATGTTGATGGCTAATGCTATTGACCAGTATGTGGTTGAACACAATAGACCATAATCCCAATCCCCCATGAGTAGAGAAAGTAGTGTAGTCACTAATAGTTAATGTAATCTCTTGAACAAGCTATATTGTAATTGCTTTCTGAAAACTATTTGCAAATTCATGCGGCAATCTGTTTTCTGAGGCGTAGCATGAAAGTCTGCATTTCAGAGAGCATTTCTAGACATTGATAGTGTTAGTTGAAAGTTCTCACTGTTGTCCGATCTTTTGTTCTCTTTTGCCTGCCTCCGGATGTTTACAGAAGTGAAAGACTTGAGGTTTCAGGAGAAGGTAGAGTGGCAATCGGCATGGTGTGCTGATGTGATCCACTTTTACCAGTTACTTGAAGTGCTCTGCATGTTCAATCCTAATGCCTCTCCCCACTTGCAGATATTTAATAGTTCCTGTGTTTCTAACACGGATACAAATATCTATTTTAATTTATGTACTTGAAATCCAGTCAGCCTATTTGGCTATTAGTCGCTTACTAACTTGTAGCATGCTCAGCGTGGTTAGCATTCACTCATTTGAGGTTAACTAGCCACTTGACTGCATGTCTGCAAGTGTGACCGTATCCCCTGGAGTATTCAGAAACAACCTGTCCCTTTATACTCGACCTTGAAGTGAGCATTTGTCATTGATAGATGTGATATTTAGGGATTATGTGTGTAGTAGTTGAGGATGTTTTATATAAATCTCACTGTAATGCCTTTTCTTTCCTCTTACAGTAAGACCTTCAGGGAAGACCATCGGCCTGAAAATGTTCTTGTACATTGTCAACAAATAAATTCTTCAAAAAAAAGTGAATCCTGATGTCTTTGAGTGCTAAATAAGAAATGCAGGATTTTGATGGTCAAAATTAAGTTTTTTTTTTTTACTACAGGGGGAATTTAAATGTTAATTTGCATTAGGACTCCAATGATTAATACAGATGTTAAGTAATATCTAAGCCTGGAGTGATGTTACACTTTACAGCAGTCAGCAAGAAATTTTGGTTCTGATGCTTTCAGCTCTCGTTGAAGTTCTTAGTCATTCCGCTGTATGTGGAGACATACAAAGGAGTGAAATGTCTTAATTTAAGACCATGGTGTTACATATGTAAATGTTTGAATAAACATAAAACAAACTATACACAACCTATATAAAAACCTTTACATAGCTAACCTGTTGAAAGAGTAATCTGACTATACACATACTTTACATAACTTTAGACACACTTGGATTTACACATGAAACCGTGCAGTGGTACAGAAGATCGAGTGCTTAGGACGCTTCACAATTGTTCACATTCTCTGCTCCCTTTCTGTATACAGTTTATCCCAGTTAATATAACCTAAACATCATGATAAGCTTAGCCTATGTGAAGTCTTCAATTTCTAAAGCATAAAAATAATTCAATAAATGGTTCTTAGACAGTTTTATCTGTGCCAGAATATGCATTGCAGTTTCCAACACACATTTTTATGTAGCCTATTCTATTAATCATCATTGTTACAATATCAAGAGCATTAATTGGCAATAATGATCGTGTAATGAGCACCTTCAGATGCAGCTTCATGTTCCATTTTTGCAGTGTAAAGATGGCTTTTGATAACATTTTATTGTTAACCGTATATATAGTATAATGATTGATTTTTAAGTAATTGGTTAAATTTAAATATTTAACAAAAGACAAGACAGGTAATCATAATTGGGAATCATTTGGAAAGGGGCTGCTTAATGGAAAAGTTAATTTCTGACTCTGGCATGGGGTAACATCTGGCAGTTGAACTTGGTGTGTAAATTTGTACTTGGGTGTATACACCCAATTTATAAATTGCAAAAATGAAAAAATAAACTTGACTGTTTTTGGAGAATTCAAATAGGGTTGTTATCTTGTTGATAATTGATGGTTTATTCAATTAGATTAATGGTAGGAGGCAAAGCTGGTTTAAAATCTTATTAGTTGCCAAATTTTGTATTCCAAAAGTTTGTCTCTGGCACTGCCACCTCGTAAAGTTACTGTCAGTGTTACTGGACACTTTGTCTATGTATTGTAAATAAATGATTGCCTCCCATTGTATGTTAATCCGTTGGGAGTTCCGAGAGTCAGACAGTATCTAACCGTCTTAATTTGTATCAAACCTTGTCATTAGTTAAGGTATGCTGTAATTTGAACATGGATTTTTATGCTTATTTTACATTCATGGAACGTTAAGTGATGAATATTTGTCTCAAAAGTCATGGAAATGTATTGGTAGAAGTGTGATGATCACAGCATTCAATGCACTCATGCACTCAGATGCTGTCATCTACAATGCTCATTGCTGCAACCTTTCATGCCACAGGATCTATGCGACTATGATCAACACTTTTCATGATTAGCTAACCTCGACAGCTGTAATAGTAAAAACGTAGAAAAAGATTTAGAGAGAGTTCCTTATGTAATACTTATTTAATATGAACAGATGTTAGCCAATCATAGCAGTGGGTAGATATTGCATTTAATTACATAAAAGTCTCACAGAAGACACGCCCCTTCCAACAGGGCTAAAATTAGGTTAGGAAATGGCATTAAGCATTGACTGCACAGAAAATATGATGCAATAGTATAATTAAAGGTGGGGAGGCAATTTGTTTTATAAACACTTTTTACTATACTGCTTTAAACTCTCTTCACATCCTGATGGCAATATTAGAAGTGGTATAATAATAATACAAAATTACTGTATATCTTATGTGGAAGTCTCAGGACCAAAAAATGTTTGTCCAATCATTACATTCGGATGCTTGTCAACATATGTATTTTCATAGTTGTAGAGTCGTAAACACATACAGCCACTGAGCACCAAAAACAAACAGCAGCCGCCTTTTACAGTTCCTCCTGAACCAAAACAACGATCTTATGCTGCGTTCACGCCGTCATAACTGTAATATGAGATGGCAACCTTTTTCTTGACGATGGCAACCCGGAGCTGTTCACTCATTATTGCGTTACTGTGTCAACACTATCAAAGCTGAAATGAATCTGCAGCAGTCAGGTGGTACTTGCAAGAGCTCTGTAAATCGTTTACGTTTATCATTATTGCAATGTTATGTGGTTTGAGGCATGAGGTAAATTAAAGTCACCTCGTGTGATGCTTTACAGAATCTGCTCTGTCTCTGTGGGTTCATGTTTTGGTGGAGGTGTGGCTTTAGAGACGCTCTGAAGGGAGGGTGGAAGTCTAGCTTGCTATTGCTAGCCTCTCTGAAATTGCCTACCCTACCTTTAAATGTTTGGATACTACAAACTGAGCAAGAAAACGCTAAACCAATTTTACCTAAGTCAACCTGAACTAACAAAGATTCCAGTGCAGAGCAATTGCCAGCTCATATCGATTTACTTTTGCCTGTTGTTGGTCCACGAAAGAACTCAAACCATTAGGCTGTGAACCCTTGATCCGGCAGAATTATGATAGACATGAATGGGGTTGACTTTTATACAATGTTTATTAAAAGAAAATCTGTGTAGACAGCTCAAGTCTTCTTAAATATGTCCATGCAATTAATTAGCAGCACTGACCTGTTCAAGGTCTCCTGATATGGGGTGTTAACAGTCTCTGACAGTCTTGTGCAAATGATGTCTGCAGGGTTCCCATGTAACCACAGTAACCCCGGGCCCCTGTCTGCAGAGAGCTGTGTTGGCCTAGTGATTTGTGATTCATAAAAACAGTGAACTGGAGGGGGAAATCTGAAGATTTTATGCCTCTTTGTGTTCCTTCCTCAGGGCATTGCATTTCTCAGAGGAATATTTTATTGACAACACACACAGGTGCATTGCAAAGCACATACTAAGCAGCATGCACGGTGTTCTGATACAATACTTAGGAATATCACTGCATTATTATGTAATAGCATATTTCTTTACACTAATTGGTCTCATATGTAGATCAAACAATAAACGATCTGCTGTTGCTTTCAATGTTTCTTTGGTAGCCTATATTTAGACTAAACTGACCCCCCTCCGAACAGTTGATCAGGGGCTGGAATGCCAAAATTGATTTATTCAACTTTATGGATATTATGCAACGTGCGTGCAAGACCTGTTAGTCATATTTTTTTAAGAGTAGCCTATTTCATTAGAACGCCTGTAAAAAGCTATTAAATGTGCACATAATCACAGCTTGTGGATAACAATAGTGTTTCCCCAAGGATCTCAGACGTTTGCATTGCATTATAACATTTATTTGCCTGGCAGATGTCCTTACCTTGGGCAATATGATAATGATTATATTGTGACGCTGATTATGGCGGCGCTCTTTCTGCGCAATATGATTTCTGTGCGAGGCAGATCAGATAATCTGTTACACCAGAACCTGATTGATTTCAAACCTCTAAGTCAGTCAAAATGTAACGTTAATCACTGGACTATAGCCTAATAATAATAAAAATAGCTAGTACCGTAATATGGGTTATTATTTGCAACGACTTGAAGGTGACTAAACGATGACTGAATGTTCATGTTTTGGAATCCAGAACTGCCCACTTCGCGGCGCTGTTTGCCTAGTTTTGCGCATTGACTCGTTGTAATAATCAGTCACACATACCACACACAAAAACACATTCCCTGCGGTGAGGCTGATTCAATATTCCATCAGCTGATTTATGCAGAACAATTCTCCACAGGAATGGCTGGAGCCAGGGAGAGGAGGGGGTAAAAACATCTCAAAAAAGACTGGTAAAAAATAATTATCTCTGGTGTCACTGTAGCAACAATCTTTGAGGCTGATGTCAATGAAATATTGAACAGCACAATCACTTTGAATGTGATCTGAGGAAGGCTGGCGGTGGGTCAGGCAGAGCCACAGGAGCGCGCGCTCAGAATGTTCCGGAAACGTGGGCTGAATGCAGAGCGGGGAGAGCACCACTGTCTGCAGTCATTTAATATGTCAAAACACTCCTGCTTCTACACGTCTGCGAACCTGGCGTCTGCCAGTTTGGCTTTTCTAAATGAATGTCACGTATGAGAAGATATACCATTAATATCACAGCGAATTATATCTCATTTTGCTGCTCTTTCGCATGTTCTTCCATGCTTTTTTGTGAGGTGATAGTAGCCTAGTAGTGCGGTGTTTGCTTTTGCTCTGTGTTCTACTACACACACTTGAGTTTGCCGTGGTCTTTTTTGCCAAGTGCGTAGCTGTTCTAAAATCACTGTTTCAAATAAATGCTGGTCTGTTCATTGATATCTTTTAGTAATTATCACAGTTTCCAACTTTTTCAGCTCTGTTAAATGTTAATATGTTAGCATAGCCAACTTGAGCACCAAATCAGAATATTAGAATGATTTCTGAAAGATCATGTAAAACAGATGAGTTGCTGAAAATTCAGCTATGCCATGACAGGAGAATATATATATATATATATATATATATATATATATATATATATATATATATATATATATATATATATATATATATATATATATGCTATTTATGTATTTATTTATTTTCTTCTGCATTTTTGTTCAAATAAATGCAGCCTTGGTTAACATTAGACTTATTTTCAAAAATGTTAAACCCCCCAAACTTCTGAACTGTAGATGTATAGTTACAGGCATCTCAATTGAATGGTCCCAGTTTACCTGAATTCATCTTAAACCTCCACAACTTCACAAGTAGGCATATCATGGACACCCAAGTTAAAAAATGTGGTCTTAAAAGGTTCAAAGAATGAAAAGTTTTTGAGTTCACCTATGACTATTATTGTGCCCTTGAGCACGGGCGTAATTTCCTATGGGGACAGGGGGGACATGTCCCCCCACTTTTCAAAATCCTGTTTGTGTCCCCCCCCACTTTCAAATTCGTTTTATTATGATTTTTAACTAAAATTAAATAAGTCACCTGTTGTTTATGTCGTTTCATTGCCGTTCCTGGACGTGGACGCGCGCATCGACACAGGCTCGGTCCTGCTCCTCCGCGGTTGCGGCACAGTCAGCGATGAAACGCCAGAAACAACAACAGGTGACTTTAAGCGAGCGTCAAATGATCCTGCTCTTATTCATGCAAATGCTTTTAAAACAATTTATGCGCGACAAGACAAAAGAGAATGCGCTGCCAGTGAATGTCCTCCTGACACACACACACACACACACACACACACACACACAAGACGCACAGAAAGACACGCGCCAGTATCGAGTTCTATTTCGCCGCTTAAACGAACAAAAACACACATGTAAGCCAAAATGTCTATTTTGTCGAGTATCCTCACAAGAACAGTCTTAAATGAGTTAAATAAAATCTTAAATGAAAGTAAAGTGAGAGAATGAGATGCATGAGATCCTGGTGAGATCCTGTCAGCAGCGGCAGATCTTAAAGTGACAGCAGCCTCTAATTCTCTCTGTCAGTAAAGTTAAAGGGTACTTATCATGGAATTTTGAAAATTACCTTTCATGTAGTGTGTAACATAGATCTAAGTGAACGAAAACATCCTGCAAAGTTTTAAATATGAAAGTTCACCATATACAAAGTTATTGTCTCTCAAAAGTAAGAGTCGACTCTGAGTCTCTGATATGAATCGATAGACGAACGATGCATTTTCTCTAACTTTCGTACGTCACTTGTACAAATTATTTGAATAAGACACGCCCACTCATTGCACGCCAGAAAACAGTGAAAACAACATGTCGACGAACTGTTCTGAAGTGCGAATCAAAAGCGAACTTTTTTTTCACTGCCCAGAGACAAGCATGTGAAGAATCTGGCTAGAGTTTATATTTACAACTATACCACACAAGTATAGCCACCTTGAGCTGTGTTCGCGTTATTTTAATGAGGATTCCTTTACAAACATAAATGCTTTCAAGTCGCATTCGCGAGTCGGTTGATACTGAAGGAAGGTTACAAACATAAATGCTTTCAAGTGTGGATTCGCGAGTCGGCTGATACTGAAGGAAGGTTACAAACAAATGCTTTCAAGTGTGGATTCGCGAGTCGACTGACACTGAAGGAAGGTTACAAACAAATGCTTTCAAGTGTGGATTCGCGAGTCGGCTGATACTGAAGGAAGGTTACAAACAAATGCTTTCAAGTGTGGATTCGCGAGTCGACTGACACTGAAGGAAGGTTACAAACAAATGCTTTCAAGTGTGGATTCGCGAGTCGGCTGATACTGAAGGAAGGTTACAAACAAATGCTTTCAAGTGTGGATTCGCGAGTCGACTGACACTGAAGGAAGGTTACAAACAAATGCTTTCAAGTGTGGATTCGCGAGTCGACTGACACTGAAGGAAGGTTACAAACAAATGCTTTCAAGTGTGGATTCGCGAGTCGACTGACACTGAAGGAAGGTTACAAACAAATGCTTTCAAGTGTGGATTCGCGAGTCGGCTGATACTGAAGGAAGGTTACAAACAAATGCTTTCAAGTGTGGATTCGCGAGTCGGCTGATACTGAAGGAAGGTTACAAAATGCTTTCAAGTGTGGATTCGCGAGTCGGTTGATACTGAAGGAACGTTTAGTACCAAGTTTATTTGGATCGGCTTCATCCTCCGAATCACAACCTGTAAGTACTGTTAATAATAATTGTTGCTTTTAATGGGTTTTGTAGCATGCTCAATGTGTGTGTGTGTGTGTGTGTGTGTGTGTGTGTGTGTGTGTGTGTGTGTGTGTGTGTGAGTTACGCTCAGCGCAGCTTCTAGGTCTCCAATGTCAATTTTTTTTAAATATGTGAAATGTTTGTCGTTGTTATTGGAGTTGTCATAAAGAATAGAGCATATTGTAGTACTGCAGTGCTTTATCAATATGTTTAAGCTTTGGGTTAAGGCGAAAAATAACTGGTTCGTCTGACCAATCACGGCAGATTAGCGTCACGCAAAGGCGGGGTTTGAAAAATGAGTCGTCAAACGAATCATTTGGGAATCGCTGAGCAAATCAGGTAAAAATAAATGCATATTATAAGACAACAAAAGTGTTTTTTGTCATTGCATGCATGTAAAACTGTTGTTGGGGACTCCCAGAACAACATTAGGAACATTTTAAATGCCATAATAGGTACCCTTTAACCAAAGAACAAAGGGAACAGAAAAAATTACCAACTGCTCGACTAAATAATGCTTGTATCTTTAATAAGGATTTATCTATATTTAATTTATATTTATGCAGTGCGGACTGTTTGGTAACCTTATTCAATTTCTGTATATTTCATACCTGAAGGCACAGGTAAATATGATGTTTATTTTGGGTTTATGTAAGGTTTGTTTTAAGTTCACTTAAATTATAAGTTGTTATTTTTTTGAAGCCTAATAAATGTTTAAAAAAATGGGGGGGGGGGGCATTTTCATCGAGACATCAGTAGCTATATTAATATTAGTGATACTGGCCTTCGTTCATAAACAGATGACATTAAACAATTATTTTAAATATACTGTCTTTATGTTGTTTCTACATTACAGTGGAAATTGAGGCTCACATATTTACAATTTTATTTACACAGAACATTTTGACTTTATAAAATGATTCTCTGAAGTCTTGGCGATCGGCCCCTATAAACAATAAAGTAAGACATATTTTTCTTATATATATATATATATATATATATATATATATATATATATATATATATATATATTTATATTCTTTTTGGCAGAATTTATCATTATAATCAAATTATTTCCTGGTTTTTGTATCACCATCGTCCCTAAATGTATTTACATCCAGGAAATGGGATTCAAATCGAAAACATTTTCCTGCATTTTGTGTCCCCCCCACTTCTCAAACCAAAGTTACACCCTTGCCCTTGAGAACAGAGTCCATAATGACTGTTGAAATATTAAAGGTTCTCTAAGCGATCCTGGGTGACATCACTTCTTTTTGACGTTTGAACTATTGTCAAACAAAACGGAGGCTAGCTCCCTCCTCCTCATCCGCGCACTAACCCCTCAAACCCACCCCCAAACCTTTCTTGTCGGTTATTGGCTGGAACAGTTTGTTATGTGTCGTAGAGCGGGTCGCTAGAGTTTGTTTTTGTAGCCGTTTGTGGAGCATGGGGTGTCCGCAGAGACCGTGTTTTTTTACAGTGTGTTCAGGGGACAGGCAGCTAGCGGATAGTGAGGAGATATTTGCTGTAGTATGTGACAAAAAATGTTTTGGCCTTAAAAACGCGTGACATCGCTTAGAGCACCTTTAAAGGGATAGTTCACTTTGAAATTAATTTTTGATATGTTTTAGCTTACCTCAAGGGCATCCAATATGTAGGTGTCTTTGTGGCCACAGTATTTTCAATTTTGATATTTTTAGGTCAAACCGTTCTTGTCTGTCAGTCATATAATGCAGGCAATAGGGAACCACCTTAAAAAGCATACACAGAGAAGTCCAAATTAAATATGATTTAATGACTCGTAAACGTAAGTACACATTGATGACCTAAGACACGAAACGAGTGGTTTTTGTGAGAAAACGAACAGTATTTATATAGTTTTTACCTCTTGTAAACACAGCCACGTCCAAGTGATCTGAGAGGTCGCGAGCGCTTCGTTCTTTTCCGGAAAGCACCGGAAGTGAAACCTCGCGCGTGTACGTCACTCATTGTTTACACAGAACAGAGATTGTAGGTAAGACTGCTAATTAAAGGGTACTAATTTGCGCTTATCCGGGATGTTTAAACCGTCATAAATGAAAACAATTACAAAAAAATAAAAAATAAAACAATTGTATGAGTGACGTACGCGCGCGAGGTTTCACTTCCGGTGCTTTCCGGAAAAGACCGAAGCGCTCGCGATCTCAGATCACTTGGACGTGGCTGTGTTTACAAGAGGTAAAAACTATATAAATACTGTTCGTTTTCTCACAAAAACCACTCGTTTTGTGTCTTAGGTCATCAATGTGTACTTACGTTTACGAGTCATTAAATCATGTTTAATTTGGACTTCTCTGTGTATGCTTTTTAAGGTGGTTCCCTATTGCCTGCATAGTGTTGCCAGATTGGGCGGGTTCCCGCCCAATTGGGCGGTTTTGAATTTGATTGTGCGGGTAAAAAAGGGTTTGGGCGGGTGGACAAAATTTGGGCTGGTTTGGGGTCAGTTCGGCGGTTTTCAAACATCTACTTATTAAAGTCTAATTGGTTAAAAAACTAAGCTAAAGTGTGCATGTGCTGTCATCATGACAAACACACACGCCCATGCAGAGTCAGCTGGCGTTGGTGTTGACGTCACCGACGAGCACGCACGCACTTATAGCCAATCAGCGATCAGCAGGCAGACGCGATTTAGCGCGATAACTTGAGGGCAGCTGTATATTCTAGTGATCGATAATGCCAAAGTGACCTACATATACAGTAAGATGTATCTACAGTAAAGAGAGTAAGATAGTGATCAACTCTAAAAACGTACACATGGGAGATGACTCGATGGTTAACTCTGAGAGGAGAGCAAAGTTCAGTTGAAATACTTGAATTGGAATCGAATATGGGACGACTCCTGTCCATGTGCACTAGCCTAACCAGACATCTGCAACGTTTACACCGTCCAGACTGCATGAACTCTCCTGTCCCTGACAGCTGCTGAAAAAGGTTTGATCAACAATGAATCAGTTTTGACTGCTAAATTCTGCATTATGTTCTACAATGTGTAACAGCTACTTCTGAGGGTTAAAGTCATCGGTACATTTCTTGATTGCCGTTTTGACAGTGTCCACCTGGACATTTTAGTCATATTTGCTAATTCTTCTTAATTATTGCCCTGTTTTGATCCGTTTTCCTGGGAAATTTATTTATTTTTTATTGTATTTTATCATCGTTATTTTGTTTTAAGGAGATAAAAATGGTGCTTATCAACCTTGAATGACATGGCAATACAATTATATCACATTATTTTGGCAGTAAAATTTTGGGCGGTTTTTTCTCGGAGTGGGCGGTTTTTGGTGAGCTTTTGGGCTGGAAATCACCGTCCCAATCTGGCAACACTGCTGACAGACAAGAACGGGTTGACCTAAATATATCAAAATTGAAAATACTGCGGCCACAAAGACACCTACATCTTGGATGCCCTTGAGGTAAGCTAAAACATATCAAAAATTAATTCCAAAGTGAACTATCCCTTTAAGAAAATAACCAGTGTCCTGATACCGGTTGATATGTAGGCCTAGCTGACTGAACTCTATAGATATTTTTCATGCAGAGCTTTCAAAGGCCATGAATAGAAACCTGGTGAATAGAAAATATTTGTGACTGAAAATACAGTAGGAAAGTCAATGAGATCTCATGTTTTGTTCTTCATAGCGCACTGAAACAGATGCCAAGGACGTCTCAACTCATTCAACCTACTTAAGAGTTGGTCAAAGTAAAGTGTGTCATAAGCTCAGTTTCGCAGAGAGAGAGAGAGAGAGAGAGAGAGAGAGAGAGAGAGAGAGAGAGAGAGAGAGAGAGCGATAAAGATCTGCTGTCAAGTCATATTGCAATGGTCACATCAAAAATTACGTTTTCCTCAGGTTGTGAACCATCGTCGAACCTCTTTAAATTTGTAACCTCAAAGACAGTCATCTGCATGCATCTTTTGTCATCAAGGACCTCTGTTTCTATGCAAATTTCTTCTTTAAAAGGTCATAGTCAATGTGATGACGATGCTAAAATTAAACTTTTTGCTGACAATTTGCTTTGAGCAAGTTAAACAACAGCCCGAGGAAATCAGACTTCTACCGGTGCACTTTTAATAAACTGAATGCGATAAATTGAAGTAATTTGTTTCAAAATGTCTGGAAGGGAATCCTTAATTGATGACATATATATCATTATATGACAGATATATTTGTGTTTAGTCAACATATTTTTGACACAGAATGTACAAATGCAAGTGACAACCTGATGATCTGATTGCATTTTAAAAAAAAAATTACAATCATATTGTATTTAAGTAACTGTTATGCACGGAAACACAGAGTTTTTCAATGTTATTAGGTTACCAGGTTAGGCTAACCAGACATCTTTTCAATACAGGTATAGTGTGTGGGCGCCCTTACGTTCGATATCTCCTGACCACCCCTGCATCTCGCTGCAAAGGTTACAGCGTGATCTCCCCACAAATTGATTAAAGGAGTGTCTCACTCAGTCACAGTATAGTGCAAACAATCCAGCACCCATCAATAGGAAAGAGTCAGCCAGGTAAACTACAGTGTTCAGGCAGTGCTTTGAACACAGCACGCATGGCCTTTTCCATTTTCCGTGCCTATTTCTTAACCCCCTGCAGTGTTTCGTCTCTGTTTCTTAGCTATTCACTATCAATCCTCTTCTTATGTTTCCTTCGCTACACTTTAGACTTATACTCCCAGTTTCACAGACAAGGCTTAAGCCTAGTCCTAGACTAAAATGCATGTTTAAGCTGTTTTGACTGAAAGAAACTTGCCATTGTTTTGTCTCAAGATGCACACCAGTAATGTTTTTTTTTCTAAGGCGTGCTTATAAAAGCTACTTAAATGTCCAAATTGAACTAAAATCGGTTTAATCTAAGCCCTGTCTGTGAAACCAGGCCATTATGTAAAAACGTACAGTTCTGGCAGCTGTTGCTTTGAATATTTTATGCTTTATATCAGAGATAACAGAGCAGAGGAATAAAACAGTTTTAGATCTGCATCAAGATGCATGTACATTCTGACATTATTAATCATGCTGTGGTATTTTTGGAAAATGTCAACTTTTTACAGATTTTATTTATTTATTTTTATTAGCTTCAATCCAACAGCGCTGGAACTGTTAATCGTTTGTATCACTCCACTTTTGTGTTTGAGTTTCCCAAAAGCACTGTATGCCCTTATTTCCCCCAACACTACATGATTTTAGACATTTTTTAAATGATTTTTTTGCTTGCCAACAGTAAATGGAGATTGCAGACAAAAGCCTGACAGTTCGTCCTGTCTTCGTGTGTAAGTCAGTGAATCATTCATTCATCCAATTTGTTAAAATAACACATTCATGAATAAACCTGAAATCGCATACTTCCCTACTATATTGTAGTCTAAAAAAAAAAAAATTCTGAAGACCAAATGATGGACGCTTTACTATCCCATGAGGCCACGGAGAAGTTTTATGAATAACAGTGAAGCGAGATAACTGACGCTGGTAGGTCACGTGATAATGACAACATGGTGAATGTACATCCGGATTACATTCATACTACTCACTACTCTTCCAATTTACTATATAGAACATATTTTTATAATATTAATTGAAATAAAAAACTGTGTTGTGTGTAATTAAGTCATTCATTCAAATAAACTGTTGGCAATTGTGTGTAAAATGTAAGTCACTCCATAATTACTTCCAGCTTATTGAAGTGTTGTATAAAAGAAACTTCATCCATGACAATCAAAGAGTTTGGTCTAAATATCAGCATGGCTGTGAATACCTGCAGCCGAATTACAGCAGTATTCAGAACAACAGCACTCTAGTGTGATATTGCTTAAATATTATGTTTAGGCTATACATCTGCCATATGATTGTTCGAATGACAGTGAGTTGCTGATGAAAGAGTCAGAGTTGTGGTGCATGCAGCAGTAGAGAGGACACTTTGCTTGTGCGGCAGTGGTAAGAATGACATAAATGGAGCTTTCAGCTCAGGGACTGGTAACAGATGGTCTTGGAAAATGAGGTTCTTCTCCGCAGCGCTGACGTGCATTCCCAGGCCCCCACCGCCCCCCATTTCTCTCTTTTCCTCTCATTCTCTCTTTACTGTTTCTCCTTCATCTTTCTCTTTGCGATCTCTCATTCTTTCCCCTTTCCTCCCCTATGATTTTGCAAAGGTGCAAAATAAAGAGAACTCATAGGAGTAGTCCTAGATTGCCTTATCCATGCCAATAGAGATGAAAAGAGGTGCACAGAGAATGAAGAGAAGACAGAAAGAAAAGAAAGGATAAAGGGGAAAATAGAGAGCAACGAGAGGAGAGATGTTCCTAATTGGTTAGAATGTCTGCAAAGATCTGCTGTCTGCTTTCTTAAAAAAGGCTCTCTTTTGATTTGTTGCCATGTCATGCCACATCAGCCCAACAAAACAAGACTGGCTCAACCAATAGAGTGCAACAGTCTGGTTCTGGATGTAAAACCATTTTTTTTATAGACCAACTAATTTGAAACAACTATTTTGAACTAATAAACCTTTTAAAACATACCTACTGTGAGCTACAAGGTTGTTAACCGATGGTATACACTTTTGACGTTTAACAGCAGTTTAACAGCAGAATTCCTTGTGAAAAACTACATCGATTCTGCAGAGAAATCTCAACCAATCAGGGAATTGTGACATGTAAATTGCCCTAAAAATAACTCTCTTCCTAAGCACTGCAAATGTCCAACGACTTAAATACAGGTATAATATGCATAATTTGCAATAACTGTAAAAAGTATTGTTTTTTTATATACATAATGAGCATCTTTAAGTTTTAAACTGCCCAATAGTTTTAAATTTCTCCATCATTTTTAATTCGCTATTTGCATTGCTTCATGATATTGTAGTACTTCACCTCATTAAAGCTGTTAAGTATGTAGTTTTGTACTTTTTAAATTGTATATTGTAAAACTTTGTAAATTGTCTTTTTTTCTGATTCTTTTTAATATTTTTTTTGCTTCAAAACGTTTGTGTTGTGATTTAGCTCGTAGCTGGCTTGTTTGCTTCATTGCTTATAACTCTTAAACTCACTCTGTAGTTTTAGTTTGGGGAGGAACTATCTGTTTTCTAGCCAATGGAAGATGGAGCGTGCCCTTCCGCTTTAAAAACCATCCCTTGGTGACTGATATTTGAATATGAGATCCACATTTGGTATCATCCAAAACTGCACTGTGTCATCTATTATGCATTAAGCAAACAGTTTCTCTCTTAATCATAAAAGTGTTTTTTTGTTTAAAAATGTTATAAATGTTTAATATATAAAAGTGAAACGTCATGACGTCATGTACGAATATAAAAGTGACGTCATGACGAATGGGGGCACTTCGCGCCCATATCGTCACGTCCCGCCTGAAAGGGCTCGCCCTATAAATAAGCTTGATAAGCTGCCATACACTGATTTTTCATCGCCGAAGCGAACCAGAGCGTATTCCAAGCATGGCAAGATATGCAGTACTCGTTCCCTCTCTAGAGAGAAATGTATGAGGTGGAAAGGTGGGCCTATACCCCACACAGGGTCACTAGCATAAAGCAAAAGGCACACATTATTTATACATACTTTATCTAAAATAATATGTTTTGCATAATGTCTAAGTTAAAACTTGTTAAAAATAATGATTTTAGCTAAATTTGTACTATTTTTGGTTTATTTTGATAAATAAAATATTTCATTTTCATAAGATATTTTAAAAATAATGAAACAAAATTATTTTTAAAATGAGACATTTTGAAAGCATTGAATGAGATCCCATAAAAATTTAATATAGCTCTACAGTATATTTTTATTATGTTATATGATTACCGTAATCTAATATTTTTTTTGTGTTGTGATTTAGCTCGTAGCTGGCTTGTTTGCTTCATTGCTTATAACTCTTAAACTCACTCTGTAGTTTTAGTTTGGGGAGGAACTATCTGTTTTCTAGCCAATGGAAGATGGAGCGTGCCCTTCCGCTTTAAAAACCATCCCTTGGTGACTGATATTTGAATATGAGATCCACATTTGGTATCATCCAAAACTGCACTGTGTCATCTATTATGCATTAAGCAAACAGTTTCTCTCTTAAGTAGACTAGGGAAACTGACTAATTTATAGACTGGACTATAATGCTCTCCTGTCTGGTATTCTCATAAAACCCCTTGGTAGATGTCTCTAAATGAGAATACACATGTCACATGTTACAGCCCTTTTCTCTTAGATCCAGGTTGTTCAAGTCTCTATCCAGCTTGCTCAAGTGAATATATATCTGACATCCTATTGATGTACGTACCAATTAGAGCCTCATGGTCTTCTGACAATATTCTCCTTGCTCCAAGCATCACAAATTGAATAGTGTGGAAGAGGTAATAGGTACAGTTGCAGGTTTATCATGCATGGATTTTGTGCTGGCCAGTTCTGTCATCTGGGTCCTGGCAGCCATTCTGGCTCTTCCAGACGCAGTTAGCAGATGGTGGGGCAGTGCCTGCCCTTCTCCAGGGGCTTCTGTGGATAGAAAGAGAAACTGAGACTAATGTTTTGCCGCTGTACCTTTGTTACAGACCAGGGACATCCCCTAGCCAAGGAGTGTGTCGATGTCAATGTGTCCAGATTTGTTGAAGTGCGTCAAACTGTGTGTTGGTATTTGTCCAGAAATTCCAATGAGATGTCATCCTTAATTCAGCGCCACCTCTTCAAGCAGGACACAAAGTCAGTTCCAGGTTTTGATGCTTCAGCACATGGCTTAGCTTGTAATGGCCTCTCACTGTTGAGGATTGGCAGTGGTGATTACCGTGCTACCGCATGTCAAACAATGCCTTGACAAAGATCTTCCTGATACAACTTGAGGTTTATGAAATTGAAGTGAGAAAAGAGATTTATATTTACATGTGCAGCACCTAAAATGATATTAAGTGGATTTGATGGAAATATCAGCACTGAATTTATTAATGGTATCCTTTGATCTGTTTTGTAAAGCCATTCAATTGATGACCTGTTGAATTCAATGAATGATTTGCATTTATCAGAAACAATTTATGCTGTGAGCCAGACATCTCTCTTTCATAATGCATGGTTTTTAAAATGTTCTTTATCATATTTTTTCCTCAGAATGAATCTATCCTTAGTCAATTTGTTAAAGGAATAATTTGCCAAAATATTAACATTTTGTCATTATTTTCTCGTTCTCATGTCATCCCAAATCCATACTAATTTCTTTTCTGTTAAACAAAAAAGTGGACATTTTTTGAAGAATCATTAAACATAATCTATAAAAAAAAAAAACATTTTTATAGATGAATTTACATACTAAGTAGGTTCCACATTTGAATAAAGATATTTGTGACTATTAAAAAACTTTGCTGTAAATGGTGTGTATGAAATCCGGTTATACATCCACCATGTCATTGTCATGTGACTGTAAGTGTCAATTGTCTCATTTTACTGTCATTCACAACTCCTCTCCCGTGGCCTAATGGGGTAGTAAAGTGTCCATCAGATGCTCACCTAGGTCATCCAAGTAGTAGTCCAAGTGCGGTTAGTAGTAGGTCATCCAAGTACATTTTGCCTATTCTTTTATAAATGCTTTGCATTCATATAATGACTTTTCACTGTTTTTCACCTATATTAGTAGGGAAGTAGGCATATATGGTTAATCATGATCCACTAAATTTCACAGATGAGTTTCGTTTTCAAAATCTGTGTGCCGTATGCAATTGGTTTTCCAAACTTGACACATCTGAACTGGTCTCATGAGAAGTTGGAAAAAATGATGGATTAGGTCAAATAAAATCACACCACCAAAATTAAACCTAACTATAAAGTCCAACTGCTAACCTAACCATGATTGTAATAGGGAAAAAAAAACATAAAAGGCAAAACCTTTTTTCTACAAACTGAGATATAGGGTACAACGGGGCTAAAGGCATACCATATAGGGAAAATGTGATTTTCACTACTCCCATATTGTATGATTGCAGAAAAAAATATATATGTTTTTATTGAACATTCATGGAGCAACAGATTTATTTGTGAAAATGAATCATAAAAGTGTTTTTTTGTTTAAAAATGTTATAAATGTTTAATATATAAAAGTGAAACGTCATGACGTCATGTACGAATATAAAAGTGACGTCATGACGAATGGGGGCACTTCGCGCCCATATCGTCACGTCCCGCCAGAAAGGGCTCGCCCTATAAATAAGCTTGATAAGCTGCCATACACTGATTTTTCATCGCCGAAGCGAACCAGAGCGTATTCCAAGCATGGCAAGATATGCAGTACTCGTTCCCTCTCTAGAGAGAAATGTATGAGGTGGAAAGGTGGGCCTATACCCCACACAGGGTCACTAGCATAAAGCAAAAGGCACACATTATTTATACATACTTTATCTAAAATAATATGTTTTGCATAATGTCTAAGTTAAAACTTGTTAAAAATAATGATTTTAGCTAAATTTGTACTATTTTTGGTTTATTTTGATAAATAAAATATTTCATTTTCATAAGATATTTTAAAAATAATGAAACAAAATTATTTTTAAAAATTAGACATTTTGAAAGCATTGAATGATATCCCATAAAAATTTAATATAGCTCTACAGTATATTTTTATTATGTTATATGATTACCGTAATCTAATATTTTTTTAAATATGATGTTTCATTATAAATATGGTGATTATCTTTGAAGTGGACACCCAACTTAATACATGATATTTACCATCTAAATCTAACCATGTCATGTCAACAAATGGAAAAGTCAGCCGTCTGTTTATTATCATGTTAATTATTGTGCCTATAGCCCAAATGAAAGTTCACATCCTTTCACAAAAATGCAATCCATTCACAAAAACAAAAAATCTGTTGTACTTATGTAACTTATGTCCCACGGTTTTTCTTTAAAACATAAATTGCAAATTTTTGAAGAATCATTGGCACTAACTATTACAGTTTAATTACAGTTTACCTGGTTTTACCCAAATACTATACTTTTGCATATTCTTCTGTAATTGAAAAACGTACTCGGTTACTAATGTAACCTCGGTTCTCTCTAGATAGGGAATGAGTACTGCGTAATATCTTACGCTACGGGGAAAACTCTTTTCCACGAGATATTGAAGCCAAAAATTATCCTTAATTTTTAATCAATGTAAAACGCTTTGCAGCAGCAAGCAGACACAGGCGAGACAGCTCGCACGTCTATTGGCTGTCTTGCGGCAAAAGCAGCAGCCTATCGAGAGAGGCTCTGCCAGACGTTATGACGAATGGGGGCACTTCGCACCCATATCGTCACGTCCCGCCAGAAAGGGCGTGGTCTTGCCCTATAAATAAGCTCGATAAGCTGCCATACACTGATTTTTCATCGCCGAAGCGAACCAGAGCGTATTCCAAGCACGGCAAGATACGCAGTACTCGTTCCCTCTCTAGAGAGAACCGAGGTTACATTAGTAACCGAGTACGTTCTCTTACGAGAGTATCTCTCGTACTGCGTAATATCTTACCTTATGGAGAACACAGTGTAATGCGCGTGCGGACAGGGATCCAACACCTGAGTCCCAGGGGCCGAGGCCCGGGGCGCATATAGTGCATAATCACCCCATACTCACAGAGAGGAGGAGAGGCTAGAAGCATCACTCCTTATAGATAGACCCACAGGGGCTGACCATATGACCATTAAACCACGCAGCCAGGGTGAAAGCTTTCAGCCTAAACTGGGTGGCCCTACGTGTGCCAGTACTCATGGAGCTGCTGCATCGGTCTGAGCGATGCACAGGCCAAAACTCAGCATCTGAGCCGCACAGCGGGCAGATAGAACTGAAGTCTAGATCGCCAAAAGCTTAGCTTGTAAGGCGGGCACCTCCAGGTTATAGTATTTTATAAATGTAGACGGCGAGGCCCAGCCCGCGGCCGTACAGATATCTTGCAGGGTGACCCCGCTAGACCATGCCCACGACGAGGTCACGCCTCTCGTGGAGTGCGCTCTGACACCCAAGGGGCACTGTAGGCCCTTAGAAGTGTAAGCCAGCGCTATGGCATCGACTATCCATCTGGATAGGCTCTGTTTTGAAGCGGCAAGTCCCTTGGAACGCCCGCCAAACAAAACGAAAAGCTGCTCGGTCTGTCTGAACCCAGACGAGCGGGACACATAAGCTATTAATGCCCTGACGGGGCGAAGGAGACTCGCGTCCCTCTCCTCATTGAGAACCGGAAGGGCAGACAGGGAAATTACCTGGGCCCTGAACGGTGTATTGAAGGATTTCGGCACGTAGCCGTGCTTAGGTTTGAGTATGACCTTTGAGTCATTAGGCCCAAACTCTATACATGACGCACTTACAGAAAGCGCCTGTAAGTCCCCTATACGCTTCACCGAAGCGAGAGCCATGAGAAACACCATCTTGAGAGACAGGTGTTTCATGTCCGATAACTGGATTGGCTCGAATGGGGCACCTTTCATGGCCTCCAAGACCGTGGAAAGGTCCCATGTCGGGACTGAAGGGGGCCTGGGAGGGTTTAACCTCCGAGCTCCCCTTAGGAAACGCACGACTAAGTCGTTCTTTCCTAGCGACTGGCCAGACACCGGTTTTGCAAACGTTGCTATGGCCGCCACATAAACCTTGAGCGTGGATGGGGTCCTGCCCTTATCCAGCAGCTCTTGAAGGAAGGAAAGTACTTCCGTAACCCCGCAGTCTACGGGTGAAAAGTCCTGGGCTTGACACCAGGCAGAGAACACCGACCATTTCGAGGAGTGTAGAGCCATCTAGTATACAGAGCTCTAGCCTGCGCGATCGTGTTTAGCACTCCCTCTGGGAGGTTAGCGGGTACCCGTTGATGGCCCATGCGTGCAGGGACCACAGATCCGGGCGAGGATGCCAAATCGAGCCTTCCGCCTGAGAGAGGAGGTCTCTCCTCAATGGTACAGGCCATGGGGCAGCGCTGGTCAGCTGCATCAGGACAGGGAACCAAGTCTGGTTCGTCCAGAGCGGAGCTACGAGCAGCACTGGGCATCCGTTTTCCGTCGTTCCAACACCTGAGGCAGGAGCGAGACAGGGGGAAAAGCATACAGGGGACAGCGGGGCCAGACATGGGCCAGCGCGTCCTTGCTTTTCGAGAGAAACTTTGGGCAGTGAGCGTTTTCGTGGGATGCGAATAAGTCCACCTGCGCTCTGCCGAACGTTTCCCACAGCCGCTGGACCGTCTGCGGGTGCAGCGACCATTCCCCTGCTGGGACGTTGTTTGTGGACAGTCTGTCTGGTCCCACATTTAGGTGACCAGGCACATGCGCTGCTTTCAGCGAGAGCAGGTTGTGCTGAGCCCAGACCAGGAGGCGTTCCGTCAGCCTGTAAAGGTTTCGGGACCTGACGCCGCCCTGGCGATTTATGTACGCCACCACTGACATGTTGTCCGACCGGACCAAGACGTGGTGGCCTCTTATCTGGGGACAGAAGCGCCGTAGCGCTTCGTCGACTGCTATCATTTCCAAGCAGTTTATGTGAAGGAGCTTCTCCCGCTCTGACCATAGGCCAGCTAGCGGTCTGCCCTCGAGCAGCGCTCCCCACCCCGAGGTGGAGGCATCCGTAGACACCACCTTCACACTCGAGGCGGTCCCCAGACTCACACCTGACTGATACCAGTCGGTTACTTTCCAAGGTTCCAGAGCAAAAACGCACTGCCGGCCGACCCTGAGGCGAAACAGACCCGTGGTCCATGCCCGGGGTGGAACCCGCGCTTTCAGCCACATCTGCAGTGGGCGCATACGAAGCAGGCCCAGCTGGAGTACAGAGGCTGCCGAGCCCATTAGGCCCAGCATTTTCTGAAACCTTTTGAGTGGGACTATAGAGCCGTGGCGGAAGGATTTCGCGAATGTTTGTGTGCTGAATGTTTAGTGCGCGCTCCGGTGACAGGCGTCCCGTCATGGATAGCGAGTCTAACACTGTTCCCAGAAAATAAATTTTCTGGCTGGGAAACAACAAGCTCTTCGCCCAATTGACTGTAAGGCCCAGCTTCTCGAGGTGCTCGAGTAATGTGACCCTGTGTTCTATGAGCTCTGATCGTGATCGAGCTAGAATCAGCCAATCGTCCAAGTAGTTCATAACTCGCATGCCCCGAAGTCTCAGGGGTGCGAGAGCCGCGTCCATGCACTTCGTGAATGTACGGGGTGCTAGGGACAGGCCGAACGGCAGGACTGTGTATTGATATGCCTGGCCCTCGAATGCGAATCTCAAGAATCGCCTGTGATGGGACGCTATTTGTATTTGGAAATAGGCGTCTTTCAGATCTATTGACATAAACCAGTCCCCGTGGCGCACTTGCGCGAGGATTTTCCTGGTCGTAAGCATCCTGAACTGGCGCTTCACAAGTGCTCTGTTCAGCTGTCGCAGATCTAGAATGGGTCTGAAACCCCCATCTTTTTTCGGTACCAGAAAATATCTGCTGTATAAGCCCCCTTCGCTCTAAGCCTGAGATAAGGGTTCTATTCGGTTGTTTAGTCTGACGTCACGCGTGACGTTTAGCCTCTTCCGGGCCCAAGCGCTCCGCTCGTCTTTCAGATCCTAGACTACATAAACCCTTTTCTTAAAGGGCTTTTTTCGCTTCAGTGCCAGTGGGTTTTACTAGGGATTAAGGGATAGCACCCACTGGCGCCAAAGTTTCTTCATTCGTTTAAGATTTGTAACTTACCTAATCAACTGCCGCCATTTTCTCTTATCTTTCTCGTCACAGGGAAAGCAGTAGATGACAGTTAAATGTCACTTGTATGTTTTAACTCCGATCTATTTAAACTACACGGGAACACGTTAAAACTCCGGCGAAAGCGGTAGGTAGGTAGAGAGGACCCGGCCTTTGGACCCGGAAACAGTATTATCGGAGAGCGCTTACGTCACGACTTAACAACCGGATAGCCCCTTTGCTCAGTAGTTTCGCTATCTCGGCTCGAAGTAGATGAGATACTTCTGTTTCACCATAGTCTCGACACGCGCCGTATAACGGCGGGACGTCGAGCGAATTGTAGCGAATAGCCTCTCTTTATAGTGTTCAGCACCCATTCTGATACCCCGGGAAGCTTTGACCACGCGTCTGCGTGAATAGCTAGAGGTAGAATGAAAACCGGGCTCTGGACGCGACAAAGCGGCAGCTCGAGAGCCCCGGTGTCCTGGGAACACGACGCCGTGTTTACAGCGTTCGAGGCGGGGGGCGCGCTGATCACAGCCTCTCTATGGCGGGACGCGCAGCGAGAGTGAGCGGGGCGAATCCCGTGGGATTCAGCGTGTCTGGGGGGTAAATGTGGGCGCGAAACTGCGGGCACATCTACTGCACTGCACACGCCTTCGGCTGGAGCCGACTGAATGTGTGTTGGTTTCGTTTTTACAGAAACCAAGGGACACGTGGCGTGAAGTGTAAGCGGGCATTGTATGGGCACGTTCACTAATTGTCTGCACAATCGACCTGAGTCGATTTTATGTGTGCTAGCCCTGCACCGTGGCAGGCTGTGTCTGGGTGTGGGAATGGGCACTGGGGCATGGGCATTCTTACAACACTCATAACACCATCGGCCGTGGCCGGAACACCAGAAAATACACTCTTTATTGGATTTATCTGGGTAGCCGTAAAAACGGCTTTTGTGTGCAGGCAAGCGGGCTGAGACACCGGCTGCTTCACTGCTAAATACACTGGGACAGTCACATCGCATGGAACTGAACGAGCGAGAAGTTTCGGTGGAGATCCGGCTGCAGCGTCGCTTTCTTAGAGTGGCTAGGAAAGCTTCGAGACCTCGGGCTTGATCTCAATCCTCGGCCGGGGCCCGCGCTGAGGGGGGCGGCGTCCAGCAGAGCGAGAGCGCGGTCTCTGGTCCCGGGCCTGGCGGCGCTGTGCAGCGGCGGGCGGTGCAGGCTGCGGCTGAGAGCTGCGAACAGGCGGCTGTCTAGGGCGACCTGTAGCGGAGCTCGAGCGCTTCGGGAGGAAGTGCTTCATGACCTGCGAAGTCTTCTGCACCTCAGTGTATCTGTCCGCGAAATCCTTGGCATCTTTAAAAAGACGCAGCTCTTTTAGGAACAGGGAGAAGTGTGTGTTGTGTCACGTAAGCAAACACGCACTGTCAGGCAGAGTAAAGGATATAGTACACCGGAAAGCGCAGCAGGTACGGCGGCTGAAGGCGGTGAGGCCAGCGACTCCAGACTCAAGGGCACGTCCCGCTGAAGGCTACAGGTCAACGGCGCGGCTTCTTACTCCAGATCCAGCGATGCGTGAGCTTCGCTGAAGAGTTGAAAAATCAGTGTATGGCAGCTTATCGAGCTTATTTATAGGGCGAGACCACGCCCTTTCTGGCGGGACGTGACGATATGGGCGCGAAGTGCCCCCATTCGTCATGACGTCACTCAGAGCCTCTCTCGATAGGCTGCTGCTTTTGCCGCAAGACAGCCAATAGGCCCGCGAGCTGTCTCGCCTGTGTCTGCTTGCTGCTGCAAAGCGTTTTACATTGATTAAAAATTAAGAATAATTTTTGGCTTCAATATCTCGTGGAAAAGAGTTTTCCCCGTAGCGTAAGATATTACGCAGTACGAGAGATACTCTCGTAAGAGAACTGTTGTTTTAATTACCTTGAACAAAACTGAAAATCATTAACAAGACCGTTGCTACATAAATCTACAACATTTTAAAAAACATGAAATATTAACTCTTTTCTGTCCATGATCACGTCAAATTTCCACGTGCATCATAAAAAGTGCTGAGCTGAATTTTTGTGCCATCTAGTGGTTTAAAAGAGAATGAACATAGGCTAAACATGAGTTCCATTTCGAGAGCGGTAACTCTACATTGCATAGCTACGTTGCGGAGAGGCCTGGGGCCATAGTCCTCTGCCGTCGCCACGCACCAGTCCTTTTCGCAGACGCGCTGGACTCGATGCGAAATGCTCCGGTAAAAAGTAAGTAAGTCTGATATCTCCAGTCGAGTCGTCGCCAGACTGCTTCGAGGAGGAGGGCGCCGTGTTTCCACGTCGTCCAGGAGCACATGGTAAAGTCGTGGTCTGCACCACAAACGGCACTTCTAAAGGGACGAGGCAGAAACCCACCCCGCGTCAGGCGTGGGTCCGTCACTGACTTTGCCTCAAAATGATGTTTTATTAACAAGGTTCGGGAGGAGCAGGTGCAGATAATTAACCCAATCAGCACAAGTGGAGATCAATCAGTAATCAACTCAGGACAAGATAAATAACAGCAGAACCCTCCTCTGTTCCTTGACAATTTATCAGCATCCCACCTCCACCCCATCTCCTCACTTTTAGTTCCATCTCTAGTTCCATCTACTCTTACCAACGGGGGGAGTACTCTGGGTTCGGGCAGAATTCCGAGCTCGGAGCCCTCCACACGGACAGCACGCCAAGTACGCATAACCTTTACCATAATAATTATATGTAGATGTGAACTCGTGAAATGCCCATTCTGAGAATGGAAGTGCACAGCCGCTATTTCGTGGTGCCCAAGAGGGATGGAGGACTCCATCTGATACTGGACCCGAGACTCATAAACCGAGCACTTCACTAGCGGACGTTCAGGAGAAAAAAAAAAAACCCTTAACATGTGAGCTTACTCATCGAGGTCTATCGCCTCTTCATGGGCCATGTGTGCAAGTCTTTAGGTTCGGCTGATCTTCACAGAACAGTGCTTTCGGTGAGTGATTATTCTCAGTTATCTCCTAATCTTGAATCTTGACTACAAGTTTGTGCAGTTGTTGCTGCATCGGCTGCTGACGCTGTCCTTATGTACATACTGCAATGTGTTAATGCCTTTATGTTGCCCTGTATCTTTTAGTGCAACTAGCTATTCTGATCTAACTGCGTATATTCACAGTTGCCGTCGCTACGGCCGCTGGTGCTGTGCTTATGTAGGCCTACATACTGATATGTTTATGCCTTTATGTTGCCCTATATCCTTCAGTGCAAATGGCTATTCTTATCTAACTACGTATATTCACAGTTGTCGTCGCTACGGCCGCTGACGCTGTGCTTATGATACTGATATGTGATTATGCTGTTGTGCTGTTATGCTGCTCTGTATTGTTCAGTACAGCCTAATATTCTAGCTGATATGCAATTCTTGTGTACTTGAGCTGAGCAGCTCATTGTTCTCGCCCCGCTTATCAAGTCAAGTCAGCTTCATTTATATAGTGCTTTTAACAATATATAGATTGTTTCAAAGCAGCTTTACAGTGATAATAGAAAATTAAAGTAACAGATTGTTTTGGCTTTACAGCAGATCTAGAATAAAGTTATTGTCTAGCTAAAGTTAGTTTTGATTGATTCACTTCTGTCACAACGATCATTAGTTATTAACTTAGGGGCCGCTAACACTACACTGAGATGGGAAGAGCTGAATTGACAAAAAAAAGTGTTTGCTAGCTAACAATTGACCCTTCGCAAAGACCCGCCCTCCTTAGTTACTGTCGCTATGTTCCGACAAGCTACGCCGCTCTCACGCTCTCACCATGTTCTCACACAGTGAAAAATACATCGCGGAGCAGAGAGGAGACTGACAACACGCGGACAGACAGGACAGACCAGGTTACTTTTCGGTTACTTTTGATATTAAGCATGTTAAACAAAGTCTCACCTTTCAAATATGGTCATTTTTTGAAAGAAATTTAAACAATAAATACAGTTTTGTGGCTCTTTAATGTGCCGTGACAGATCGCTGTAGAGCATAAGTTAAAGCTGCTCGTGATCCGATCATCTCTTCCTTCTAGTTCATTTATAGCATCAAATAAACATGAACGAACATAAGAAGGAATGTTGTTTTAACCGCGGAAAGGCGCCAGTATATTCAGTTTTTCAAGTTCAAATCCTCCCATGTTAATCTACTAAGCTTGATCCGACAAAATGGCGGATGGCGAAGTATGATTGGTCAGAACACCTGTCAATCAAGCTCCACGCGAAGGGTCAATTTGCTGAGTTATCATAATGTTAACTCTAATATCACATAACATGCAATACTCCGACTAAATAAATTGTCAACAGAAAGATTTACCAGGTTTGGCCAACAGCCAACATTTATCCATTCTTTTTTTTATTAAATCTTACCTCAACTTTACTTGTACGGTTTTCCACCGTCAATTCTCCAAATAACAATCCTCTGCAGTTCCGTCTTTTGGGCGCCTTTTCTGCGCGGCTCTAATTTTAAATTTAAAGGGCCGGAAATAGGAAACCTCAAACCAGTTTGAATTTAGCCTACTACAAATACATTTTGATTTCAAAAGAAAATAAATAAAAAAAGAGATCAACTTGACTTAACTTATCTCTAACAAAGTAAGCTGGGTTTTCTAGCAAGTCAGACATTTTTTGTCATGAATGCATAATAAAATAGGGTTGAAAAAGGTTCATTTTAAAATAACTTTAAAATGTTCTCATAGCAGTTTGTGCTGATTTGTCATTAATTTACTCACTTATAAATGAATGTATCAATTTATATACTGATAAACTATTGTTAATTATAAAAATATAATGGAAATGTCAATATTCAGACAAAATGTAAGACAAATTAAGTATTTATTCAAAGAAATGTTGACTAAGGAATATGTCCTGCTTGAAACCAAAGCAAAGATTTTTACATACAGCAACTCAAAATGTATCCCAGCCAAATATTCTGTTACGTTCCAACACCATAATAAACTGCCACTCTACCAACATGTCTGACTGTCAGCTGTTACTAGTGCACGTCTTTGTTTGTGGTTTGTGGTCCTCTTCACACACACACACACACACACACACACACACACACACACACACACACACACACACACCCCACACACACACACACACACACACCACACACACACACACACACACACACACACACACACACATTTTTTAATGATATTTAGGGCTTATTTGCCCTGTCAACTGTACCTTATATTTGTCAAAAGTGTCCCTAATTGTTATTAAAGTGTAAATTGCAGGTAAAATTTTTCACGAAGATAATGGAATGTGCTTACTAAACATAAAGATAAGAACCGCCTACCATTGTTTTTTATGTTTTTTATACCAAAATGCTGAATATAATATGAAAAGTTGGTACGTCTTACAGTGGTTTTAAAGCTGCTGTCCGTAACTTTTTTAAGTTAAAAATAATCCAAATTAATTATTAAAAAAAAAACATCTTCAGCCAGTGTTCAAAAGTATTTGCTTGCCATAGCTAGATTCAAAACGGTTAGCTTGTAATAATGATTTTAATTCCAGTGGTAATGGTGGGTTTTCGCGGGAAATTCGAGCATGTCTTTGCGTCATTACGTCACATCCGTACACATAAAGAAGGAGTTTCGGCTAGCCGGCTATACTGCGCGTGAGGAGATGTAGAGATAGGCTTTTCTCGCAGCACTTTACATGATTAAACTTATGGCAGATCCAGAAGATCCAAACAACAATCATCAGTGTCAACTCGAGATTAACCAGTTAACCAGAGATAAACCCAAAAGACTTCGTACTTCGGATTTAAGGTGGAAAGAGAAAGAAACCGTCTCATGCGAACACAAGGATTACACATCGGTGGGGCTTTTGAAAGGTGCGTGAACTCCCGAAGGGGTTCGAAACGGAAGAAGAGACGGCTTTTTTCTGCTGAACAAGTAAGACATTTCAATAGTTCAATCGTGTAACAGTATGTTTTCTTAATTCACACAGTTATGGAGTTTCCTTTGTTGTGCCTTTCTCGTTTAGCTATTATGGAGAATATGAATTCTGAACTACACAGGTAATCATAAAACACATTAAATAACGTTAGTCACGCAATGCTGATGTTGTTAACATGAACAATTTGAGAACAAAGTAGGCTATGATTTGCACGGTTGCTGTAAATCGCGCTGATTAAATCTAACGATCGCTTGTCATGTTGAATGCTTTTCCCCCTTAGTTGATCAGAACAAAAATGGATGTTACTTACTTGTTCAGAAGACATTTTCTGGTGAAAATTCTTATGTTGGTCAAGCTTTCAAAAAGTGAATCTGTGATTCTGAATGCCAGTATCCACAGCGCGGTGATTGACAGCAGCACTCGCCTCAAAACACTGTGTTCATCCGCGCTGTTTCATGCCGATTTACAACCCACGTAAAGATGATAATTCCGTGAATCACTGCAGTTACAGATTTCGAACAGAGATGGCGACAAAAAGGGAAAAAGCTACGGACTGCAGCTTTAAGCACACCCTTAACTGTAATTATGAGCTCGAGCCCGGTTTTAAACCTGTCTATTTTTTAATACGTGGGTCGTTAATACTTACGTTCTCAACTACTTTCTATATTACTTTCTCCCGCCCGCAACATTTATGTTTTGTCCCTCTCCCACCAGCAAAAAGACTATTTTTCTGTACCACCAAATACTTTCAAGTTAGCCTACGTGTCGCCACCATACACATTAGCATACATGGTCCTGATCAATTATTTGTAATAAAGCATTAACACACAAACCATTGTTATAACATAAAAGCAAGCGGGCTACTGCATGCATTTGGCATGACTGCGCGCAAAAGTGCACTCCCATAATAATTCCTAAAAAGCTGACATCAGTTCATCGCAATCTCACACATCTCTGTTATTATCAATGAAGCTTTCATAATATATACACTGTTTGTTATAATTAGAGGATTTGCCAGCAAACAGAATTCAGCACAGAACAAAAAGTCAGTTTTGAGCGGTGAGGGGAATCCATCTTAAATTCTTCTGATTGGCCATTATTGCGTTCAAGAAATCAACACATATGTCTGATTGGCTACATCGCTCATCGCTGCAGACATGTTAGAAATAGAAACTCTGCCTGTAGACCGTTTCTATTTTGTTTTAGTTGTTCTTATTGCCTTTATGCAACAGATGAAAAAAATGTATTCGTTTTTTATGTTTTATTCATAGATATTTCTGGTTTGCTGGAGTCCCGCAAATTGTTTTATTCTCCCTCAACCCGCACACACAGAGTGAGTGCATTACCGCTCACGCTCCCTTTTATGACATCATCACCCAGTTACGGTAAAAAACATGCTACCTTTGAAGAAACCCCAATAAATGTTATTTTAACGCATTTTAAGACAAATTGTTTTAAATATATACATATTGAGCACTTTAATTTACACATTAATTGGTTGTGGTGGTTAACCTTAATTAATAACTTGCTTACTGTGGCATAAGGCTTACATCCTGGTTAGCCAGTGCTGACTGTGCCATTAATTTGCCAAATGTTGTCCAAATTTGGTGCAATGTAATCAGGCCATATTTTACTATGTCATGTGTGGGCCACTTTAGGTTCAGATTCACAGTGATTATAGTCCCTCATCTTTGCCAAAATTGGCCCAAATATGTTTGAAGATAACTTGGCCACATTTTCTGTATTATATGTGGGCCAGTTTAGGCTTACACACTGGTTAACCAGTGCTGATATTGCCGTACATTTGCCAAATGTGGTGTAATGTTTTTGGGCCATATTTGCTATGCCATTTGTGGGCCACTTTAGGTTCACATTCAGATTTGCCAGAGATTACTGTCCCACATCTTTACCAAAACTGGCCCAGATATGTTTTAAGATAACTGGGCCAAATTTGTTGCATTATATGTGGGCCAGTTTAAGATCACATCCTGGTAAGTCAGTGCTGACTGTGCCGTACATTTGCCAAATGTGGCCCAAATTTGGTGCAATATATTCGGGCCAAATTTGCTATGGCATGTGTGGGCCACTTTAGGTTCACATTCAGATTTGCCTGTGATTGCTGTCCCACATCTTTGCTAAAACTGGCCCAGATATGTTTTAAGATAACTGGGCCACATTTTCTGTATTATATGTGGGCCAGTTTAGGCTCAAACACTGGTTAACCAGTGCTGACATTGCCGTCCATTTGCCAAATGCGGCCCAATTTTGGTGTAATGTACTTGAGCCATATTTGCTATGCCATGTGTGGACCACTTTAGGTTCAGATTCAGATTCACAGTGATTATATTCTCTCATTTTTGACAAAATTGGCCTAGATATGTTTGAAGATAACTGGCCCACATTTGCTGTATTATAATGTGGGCCAGTTTAGGCTCACACCCTGGTATCCAATGCTGACTGTGCCATACATTTGCCAAATGTGGTCCAAATTTGGTGTAATGTATTCAGGCAATATTTGCTATATTTCGATTGTGCAACATTTTTGCCATAGGTGGCCCACATTTGGTTTGGGATATTTGGGCCATATTCATTATTTATCATATGGGCCACTTTAGGCTCACATTCAGATTACACATTGCCATGAGTGCCGCATCTTTGCCTAAAAAGGCCTACATTTAAATTTATAATATTTGGGCCATATTTGCCATTTTACATGTGGGCCATATCAGGCTCACATTTTGTCCAGGCCATAAGAAGGCCTGCAGTGCCGCATCATTGCCTGAAGTGACCCACATCCGTCTGCGATCTGGGTTCGTACAATGGAATTTTTGTATTTGTAAGTGGATTTAATTTTTGTGAAAGGATGTAAATTTTCATTTTTGTGTGAACTGTGCCTTTAAGGGCTAAGGATGTGTTATTTCATGTGGACTACATTTAGCGACTTGTGTTTTATGTGTGCTGCTGCTGTTTCAAGCAGCAGTCTGTTGTATCGGCATCACTACCCTTGCATTGTGTCAGCTGATAGATACTAATATGTAAAATGTGTTGCCTTTAACCCCCTCAGGACCTGGCAAATGATTTGCTTCAGAGGCCAAGCAGGGTTGGTAGAATTCTAATCGTGTGCTGAATCCCAAGCTCATCTCTGGCTGCGATTCTTCCCAATCACAAAGGAAAAAAGCATAAGGCATGAAGAAAACAACCCGAATATTCCCCCAAAGACCCTGTCAGGTCTCTCATTCCAAGTAGATACAAATGCTAGTATTGCTACATAGGGGCTCCAATGCTTCTGGTCAACAGATCATTTCACTGTCCATCTTTCTCTCTCTATCTCTCTGTTTTTGAAATGAATGTCTGAGTGGATGTCTTTCAATCATGCATCTTGTTTCGTTCTTTTCTTCACACAGACATTTTCCCAATCCAAGCCTCTCCTGGTGCAGTGTTGAAAAGAGATGTGTGTTTGTGTGTGCATCTCACCCACTTGATTGTGCAGGAAAACAGTGTGGATGAGAACGCAGCATGCGGCGGACGGGCAGCATCTGCACTGTAAAGGACTCTCCTGGCTCCCTCTGCTCACACGTCCCTCTGTTGTTTTCATGCGGAGAGAGGGAGTGACTGAGGAGTCGTGGCTTCAGCAGGCCAGCAGATGTTCAGTTCACTAAAGGAGGCTGGGATGGACTGAGAAACAGGCTCTGGTGGTCCAACCAGAATGACAAATTTGATTCCCTGGATGAGGGCCCACAATTTGTTGAACAGATTGCCGACCAGTGGCGTGATTGGACGCTGTGTGGACTGATTTTGTAACGGACTGATCTAAGAGCATATTTTGTGTTCTCCGTCATGAACGGAAAGCCTGCTGATTGGCTTACAGGAGGACAAACTCAAACCAGAGCTTTAGCTCAATTGCATCAGTCTGTTCTCTTATCTGATCTGAGGCTGTTGTTATCACACAGGCTGCCACCTCCGGTCGTCTGTCACTTACCTGTGTCCGATTAACTTCAGGCTAATCAGAGGTCGGGGATTGACCGAAAATGATTCAATCAGCTGTCAGGAATTAAGCCATCTTCATTCAAGCAGGTCAGGACTGTGTCAAGCTCTGTTTTGTTTACAAATACTCTATCATCACAGTTTTTATTCAACAAGATCACGGTGATTGTGAAAACTTCGGCTCCTGAATGATTTTGTAAAAAGCAGCCCTTTATCAATGCGTCCAGTGCTCACTTATTCCTCATTTCACACAAAAAAATATATTTTGGCATCAATTGCTCAACATGTGTAGCGTTAAGGAGCAGATGATAAAAATGAGGATTCAAAAGGTCACAAAACAAAACTTTATTATAAAACAAACTCAAATAGTCCACAGATGGGGAATAGTTAACGTGACAGCGATGACAGACATCTGGAATGCTTAATGTGTGTCCATGTAAACTGATGACTTGCAGGAAACTAGGAACAAAGAAAAAAGGAAACTGACAATAACCAAACTAAAAGTCCAAAAGAGAGAAACTAAATATACAGATTGTGACAGTCACAGAACGCCTCCTTTCTGGAATGTTCGGTCTAACGCCGTGATGGATGGCTCAAATGGAAGAAGTGTGGATGGACGAGTGACTGGTGAAGTGCTAAAAACCCATAGGGTGATAGATGGGAGGAACCAGGGTGGAGTAGACAGCAGAAGAAGCCATGGAGGAGCTGATGGGAGGAACTATGGAGTTGTTGACAGTGAGAGGAGCCATGGAGATGATGATGGTGGAAGGGCCCATGGAGGAGTGGATGGGCCCGGCGGAGCTGTAGGGACGGCGGTCCTGGGTGTAGCTGATGGGGCGAGGTGGAACTGAAGGCTCAGAGAGACAAGGCGGAGCTCAAGAATGGTGGAGCTGAGGAGTTGAAGTTAGCAATTGGAGGCGGAGACGAGGGAATGGCTGGCTTCAGTTGAGTATGTAGGAGAGGTAGACTGATGAAGCAGGCTTGGTAATGGACTGGGCTGGTGGCGATGGAGAACACTATGTGAAGGTGACAGTGACAGAGAAGGTTTGTGGGTGGGCAGGGTGGGAAGCACTACCTCCTTCTCCCAGTCTATCAGCCATTCCTTAGAGTCCAGGTCCATAAAAACCCCTACTGTCGCGGATGTTATGGCCAGTTCACACACCTGGTCAGCCGGGACCTCAGACTTTGCTTTTGGGGCGGACTTGGCAAGTGGCTCTGGCTCTGTTGAGGGCTTTGGCTCAGGCTCTATGTCCATGGCGAGTAATGGCTGGGTCTCTCGGTCTGCGGTGTCTGCTTAGCAGCTCAGGAAGATGCAATAATCTGTTAATAATGGCTTTTATGGAGGAGCTCAAAAAATCACATAATATATGGTTTGAATAATATAAATTCTGTCATTGTTCAATCTGTTATTGTTCAATTCAAATGATTCAGATTCAAATAATGACAAAATTTCCATTTTTGAGAGAGTATTGTTCCTTTTAAGTTTTCCTTGAAGCTTTCTTTAATGCATTTTAGTGAACTCGGAATGTGAAAGTGCCTCACCTCAAACAAAAACCAAGTGTTTTATTTTTGAAGCGTTTCTGTATTTGTATGCCAACTGATTTTTAATCAAATATAGATGAAATAATTACATTAATGTGTGAACAAAATCTAATTCATTAAATTTGGAGATAAAAGGTCTTCAGAATTGGCTTTCAGATCCAATTAAATGTTTCGCTTTTCGTGCCATGTTTAATTCATAGGTGTGGGGGTTGCTTCTTTGTTGCATGGTAAACTATAATTTGCAAAATTCAAGTCATGTGTCAATAGCCCTTTTGGTCATAAATTTTGCATGCATGATATAAGGTGCATGTTCATGCAAATTCAGTAATGGACCTTTCATTTAGTAATTTTAGCACATTAATATGTGTTAGCAAATAGTATTTATCAGTAATGGATGCCATTATTTTTGCTGGGCAATAAATCACTGGGTTATAAATGATTTATTTGTCAAGTGCATTTCTGCTCTTAACAACAACTTACAGGAAGCTAACAAGAGGGGGCGCCAGTAAAACAAATGGGTAGCTACTTTTCATTTGAACATCAAAAACATTATGGTCATTTGTTTAGAGTAACTGAATAAGCTTGAATCATATCTACGATTCAATAATATATGACTCTATACAAGGCCAGAAAAATGTATAATTTTTTAACCGATTTAAGATAATAGGCACAAGCAACAACTGTTTTCATATTTGTTGTGTGTGCGTATGCATTTGTAGTTTTCTCTGTCTATGTTATGAATGTACAAAAAAAACTATTGCAAATGGCACTGATGTGTGTTACTGTACATGGCTGACTTTGCAGGTCTAGGTCCGTGCATTCCTGGATCCATTTCAACATTAGGCTGTATTACGGAGAGTAAAGCCTGTGTTCTGACCGTCAGGTAGGTGTTATTACCGCACTTAATTTGCAAGGTAAGTGACTATGGGCTGTGACAGTGGTGGAATTAGTAATGTGCTCCCGCTGTCCTTTTTATCAACAGGGCCTGCTGGGAGGACGTGATAAAATGGATATTCCACCATCTGCATTAATACCCTCTGCCCCACTTTCAATTCCATTTACTTACCCGAGCACAGAATTAGGAATTTTACTATCGATTGCCAAGAGCAGTGGCAGATTCTTGCACTAACGTGTTGATTTTAGTAGCCTCCTTGAAAACCTCACATCCACTGGATTAGAGAATGTAGCTATATGGAAAATAATATCTCCTTTTTATTGCATTTTTCTTTTTCTTTTAGTTATTAGGAACCAGGGAGACTTAGTGCAGAGTATGTGGTACCATCACTTGAATGAGCAAATTAAATGCGAAGGAATTTTACAATACACATCATCAGTGATTCCATTGTCTCATATTGACTGACTGGGGCTAGTTGTTGTCACACGTTCGTGAATATTTCTTAGGGTAGGTTTATTTTTGAAAGTAAGTCAAAAGTCAATTTGGGACATAATCTAAGACAACAACAACAAATAATTTTTTTAATCAAATAAATGCAGCATTGGAGAGCATAAGAGAACACATTAGATCTTACCAACCCTAAACTTTTGTGTATTTTAAAAATTCCTATTAGTTGTGTAAATTTCTAACAATTTAAACATGATAACTGGACCTTTAGGAAAAACACCTCACATGTTTTTGTTTCACATTTGTGCAATTGAATTAACAACCTCCCCATGTGACAACTAGCCCCGGTCTCCCCCGTGTGTTTGGTGATTGTTATCACATCAGAGTGATGCTACTGGTTCAGCGTTAGAGGCCAGTGATGCTTAGTAACAGACACAGCTGCAGCTTACAAGCTGGGTGGGGGAAGCAAATCAATGTCCATTGACCTAACGGTTCCTTTCCTGCTGAAGTGACTGACCACAGAACAACATAAGCTGTTCTGCACTGCCCTTGTGTTTAATACTACGCTTCATTCGTAAAAAAAAAACCCACAACAGGGAATCACCATTTATGAATCAAAATAGGGAATTTAAAGGGTTATTTTAACCAAATAATGTGGCCTCAAATGTACACTCATGAAACATGTTTGTAACATGATTAATCCTTAACAAGTAGAGGTCAGTGATGTGCATTGTGCCACAGTGAGGTTCATATCAGAGTAGTTATAAATGAATTAAATGGTGAAAAGCACTGTTTAAATATGCATGTGATGTGGAGATAGATTGATGGTGGGTCAAACTCTTAACTACTTACCATTCAATTATTAATAACAAAATGTTAAAATACATGGCAGCCCATGTTTACCTGCACTTGGATTTGGTAGTGTCCGTGAACACTGGCCACAAATTCTGCGACGAGAGCATCAGCTGTGGAAAGAGCTGTGGATGAAACGCTTTAGGGATTTGAACTGGAGACCCTGGTCTCATAACTCTCTGCCATAAGCATTGCAATATTCAACATTTATGAGGTTCTGATTTATGAGCTGGCAACCACATAGGTCACTCTTGTTTCTTGAAAAGCATCAGAGGAGTGTGACGTCTTCACGTTGTGAGTCTAGAGGCCTCACATTCTCTACATCATTTTGAACCCACGTTGATATTTATAGATTCACCCAAAAATGAAACAATGATGTTCTAAACACATATGACTTTCTGTTTTCTATGGAATGTTACAGGTGAATTTTTGAAGAATATCCTGGCCATTCTTGTTTATATAATGAAAGAGCATGAAAATAGCTGTCAACCTCCAAAATAGCACACACACACAAAAAGAAAGAAAGATAAATGAAAGTAAAAGTGTTTTTCCAAGTCTTCTAAACTACCACGTATAGCTTTGTGTGAGGAAAATAGGTCACTACTGAAAATCTTCAATATTATTTCTCCGTTCATCAACAGTTGCTATGTCTGATTTGTGACTGAATCCTTTTTGAATTCAGTTTAAATTACAACTCAGTGATTTGGGGATTTTAAATGGTGCTGGTTGAGGAGAGAACCGTGATTGATATGATTGTAAAGCGCTTTGGGTGTACAGAAGTACATATGAAAGCGCTATATAAATGCCTCATTCATTCATTCATAACTTTTCCATTTGATATTTTAAAATGTGATTTATAACAAACCTGAATTTTCAGCAGTCATCCCTCCAGTCTTCAATGTCACATTATCCTTCAGAAATCATTATAGTTGTAACACGAGGAGCAAGAAATGCATGTGAAAAAACAGATCTATGTGCAGGTGTTTATTAACAAAACAACAACCAGGAACATGAGCACGAGCACAGAAATCCACACATGAAACACCAATCAACACCTGACAAAGAACAGAGTGCTATATACACAAGTGCTAACAAAATCAGGGAACTGATCAACATGAAGAACTACAAAAGGACTACAAATATGGCAGACAGAACAGGAAACAGGAATAATAACAGGTATAATAAAAGTCTAGGGAAAAACACATAATGAACATAATGCAATAATATGCTTTGTTGCTCAAGAAACATTTCTTATTATTATCAATATTGGAAACTTTTGTGCTGCTTAATATTTTTGTTGAAACCGTGATATGTTTTTTTCAGGGTATTTGATGAATAGAAAGTTCAAAGAAACAGCATTTATTTAAAATATTTTTTAAAGATTAAATTTAAATATGTGTATCACACAAATCTTTTGGACCACTTTTATTGGGCTTTTTTATTTTTTTCACTTTCACCATATAAAAAAAAAACTAACCAGGATATTCTTCCCTTTCTCAAAATATCCTCAGAACAAATAAATTAATACAGTTTTAAACAAAATAAGAGTAAGTAAATGTAATTTAAAATTTTGAGTGAGCTATCCCTTTTATTGGCCATTGTAAGGTAGCTAATTGGTATTAAAAAACATCTAAGAGAAAACTTCAACTTGTCTGAGTTTCGAAAGAAGTCCAACGGAACTGAATTGTGACAAAAGTGCACCTTGTACATTCTTAATGGATCTGAAATGTATGCATGATTTAGTGCCTGCAGGCATTACTATTTCAGGCACAACAACTGACGCTTAGACTCCCCGTGGAGAGCCTGTTCATCCTGCATGAGATTCTTCCGGAAAAAAAAAATCTTGAGCCTTTGCAGAAATCAGATCAACCAAAACCAGTGTTCAACAATTAGTGGTATTATCATGCCAGCGGTGTGACAGTCGCCAGAGAGAACTGTAGGTGTCACCCCTGACATGGAATGAGGGCTGAGGCCGTTCAGTAGGAGCTGTCATTCCGAGTCAGTGAGCTCTGTCTTGCTGAAGTGGGCCCCAGTCAGATGTTCACTATGCATGCTGCATTGTCTGCTTGCCTGTTCGATAGGGCTGGCAGCAAAAGGTGACATCTGGTGACTAATGTGCTCCCATGTTCCCTCTCTTCTCTGGGCGGCAGATGCTCTGCACAGGCAGATAGGAAGGGGGGGGGGGGGGGGGTGTAGTGGGGTGAGCTTGAGATGGACAGGCAGTGTAACGCGTGTGTGTAATAAATGCAGTCTTTTGTAGTGCTTTTTTTTGCAGCTGATCTGTTGGTGGCTGGTGAAGAAAGAGAGGATACAAACAATTAGCACGTTGAACACTGGTAGATCTCAAACTGGTTCAGATATTTTGGATGACAAGTTATTTATAGCCGAAGCCAAAACACTAATAATAAACAGAGTTTTAAAAAACAGGATTTGATGAAAATGTCTTGCTTTGACATATCTGCCATAACAAAACAATCTGACTGTAAAAAGTGTATTTGTTTTTTTTTAAAACATTAATTAATATTCAGTATTTTTATCCATTCCCCCCAGTCTAAATATATAAATATCCATGTGATATTTATATCAAGATCCAATTTAACAATATTTAACAAGATCCATGTGAGAAGCAAAATTGCTTAAGATAATTGCTTGTTTTCAGAGTAGATCTTAATGATATTGATGTAAGAAAATGAAATTTTAAGATATAATTATAATTGCCTTACATTAATGTGCATAGTATTACTATTTATTTATTTATGCTGGTTATTTGTTTGTTTGCCGTTATATTTCATGCCTCTAATTAAAGTGTTCTGATGAAAAAAATCTGCAAAAGGCAGATTAACCTAAACTAATAATTGTGTCACAAATAGTGTCAAAGTGATTAAAAATAATTCACAGCCTTATTAGTGGATATCCAGAGAGAACTGTTTCACTTCTGAAATTTAGATTTTTTTGGAAAAAAAAAATGAAAATAGAAAATGTATTATCTAAATTTATTTAGATTTAAGACTAGATTTTTTGTATTTATTTTATTATATTTTAGTTTAGTTCTACTGAGCTCTCTGGATTTGTATGTGTCTTGACTACTTTTCTGTGGTCATTCTATGGCTTAGGCTCAGCCTTTGGGTTTAACAGTGTCTGGAGAGTTTGATTCAGCACATCTTAAAGATATCACTTCCAGGGAGCTTCTTCAGACCGCTTCCCACACTACCACATATTCCCATCATGCCATGTCACCCAAACAGCTGTGCTTAACCTCCCTCTGGCCTTTTTGTACAGCTGCAAGTGGGCTCTTTTACCCCTGTCTCACCCATGAGTGGGCCTGCGAACACGAGTACATGTGACAGAGGAGCGGACAGCTCCCATTCCGGTTCCTAACAGCCCTCGTTGTTTCTCAGCCACACAGAGACTTACAGCAGAAGTTCACACAATGCCACGCTGTGTCAGACCGCCAGTGCAAGGCTGCGCTGTTTCTAGACAGCCTCCAGCGTAAAACAAAGATGAAATGCCTCCGTCGTGACATTATATTTTCTTGGAAAACCATCGTTTTGTAAGATATGCTTCTATCGTGGATTGTGCAAAATTAGCATGTGTTCCACTCTCTCTTGTTGTCTGCACTGGGGGTGATTGCCTTTATGCTGATATGGCGATTTACACATTCCACAGGAAGAAGTTATTAAAACCCTTTTCATTTTAAGCTATATTGCCCTGTCTTTCCTGAGAAAATACCTGTCCTCTTTGAGATGAAAAATCTGCAGAGAGAAAATGAATTGGCAGGTTGCTTCCCCCGGGGTCTCCTCTATCAGCTAGTGCAGTGGGTGACAAAATGCAGCGCATGTGTTCCCAATACAAACCTTATTCCATCTGTGGCCCTATCAGCCAGGAAATGACATATTTATCAGAGCAGTGTGGCCTCGCAGGCAGCATAGAGGCTGCTGACTGTGAAATCTCCCAGAATTAACTGGGGCTGTCCTTTTCTCCCTCCACATTACTGTTCCCTGAGGCCCATGGCGGTTCAAAGTACCCTGCATCAAAATTGCTTTCCTATTTGTTTGGGCTGCATACAATTGATAACATTTGTTTTGACCGAACAAATGCTCTAAAACGATAAATGCTTTTAGAATATAGAGAATTCACAGGACCAACTGTCATCTTTTGCAATCTGAATTATTTAATCAAACAAATGTGTAAGTAAGACATGGAATGAAAAGACATGCAAAGTGTTGGAGGAAATGGCAAGATGAAAGATCTACCAGAGACTGAATATACCATTACTGTCCTCGATGCCAGGGACAAAGCTGCACGCTATCAGTGCTCAAGCGTTTCAGAACAGCCTGAGGAAATGGCTTCTAATATTGTCTCAGTTTTCATGTTTTTTCAGGAGGGCCTAAAATGGAAAACATGTATTTTTGGAGCATGAGGTTGTTATACTACAGCTAAGTGGTTCCATTTGAAATTGTTGAGTAACATTGTGTGACATGATGAAGCTTGATGCGATTGTTTTTAGTTAATGGACTAAAAAAAAACATGAAATACTGACCCAAAATTGTTTTATTTAATTTTTACTTTTATTTTTCATTTCAGTTACAGACTTACAGATCAGTTGTGCATTATTTCTCCTGCATTGAATTGTGAATAATTTATATAGCTCCTCAGTTAGAGCATATCTGACAAAACCACCAATAACAAATAATTAGGCTATACTTGGTTGTTTTTAACACACACACCACACACACACACACACACACACACACACACACACACACACACACACACACACACACACACACACACACACACACACACACACACACACACACACACACACACACACACACACACACACACACACACACACCCCGTAAGCAGTAGGATGAGGTGTAGGTGTGTAAACAGATGTGGTGTCAGTGTGGGGCCCAGTGTCAGGGATGTGTGCATGTGGCTTTCCTGTGTGAACAACAACAAACAGACCAGATCTTACACAGTGTCACACGTGCTACAATGTCAATCCAAGTTCATTCCAGTCTGGGCGACTATGTCAGGCTATCCTTGGTTTATTTCTGTCTGGATGTTGCAGGAAACAAAATACAACAATACACGCAGCCAAACGCATTCTGAGTAGCATGAAACTGCATTATTTTGTTTCTCTCTTAAAAATAGAAGAACCATTTTGGACTCCCCAAAAACTCACCTTACAGTGAACAGAAATAAAAAAAAAATCTTAGTGTGAAGAATGTTTTAATAATCTAAAAAACTTTATTTTCATTATAAAGAACTTTTTGTGTGAAAGAACTGGCGAATGAACAAGTGTATCGTTTAGTTTTTATATTTCTGAAAATATGTATATTTAAAAAGTCGCCATTGCTAGAATGATTGGGTTCTTGTGGTCTGTACAGTATTTTTATTGGCTAACAGAGGGAATCTGATTAAATAAATGTTAACGCAAACAAGATCATGTGAAAAAGCTGTATTTGTGCCTAGCTGGCTAAATAAATCACATCTTTTCTCCTCTGTGCTATTAATCCATCAGTTTCCTTTAAGAATAAATGGCTAAAATGGGCAGTTTTAGGTTTTTTTCTCTAATCAATCTTCTATATGTGTCCCACAGGACTGTAAACAGGACCACCCCACCCTTTAGTCACTGTATTACAGCTGTAAAGTGCAGGTAGCAAGAAAACGCTTGCGATCACTTTTAGCTGGGTAAAATCTTCTCCTGTGTAATTGCAATGTTCCACTTCAAAGACTCTGACAGGAAGGCTGGTGTAGGAGTGAGATATCCTTAAAATAGCAATTAAAGAAGCTGAGGAATAATATGACCTCCGCTTCCTTGGGTCACAACACTGAAGAGACTGAGTATATTGAGATTCTCAGCCATATACCTTTCAGCCACTGTTCAGAGCTTTTATATCAACATCGCTGCTTCCCCGATTAACATTCTCTCGCTTAAAGGATTATTATGTCACATCACGTATCTATTTAGGCTCTTCATCATAAGTATGTATGGTAATGCGACAGTGAGTTAATTTAATATGTCCAGTACTCTGTTTCAAGTTATACAAATGTCACTTTATTAAAATTGATGTGGCAAGGACATGATTATTAAATGCAATGTTTGTGAAGTATGTCCCCGCTAGAAATCTTACGTTCCCAGAACCTTCTCACAACATCCCAGCAGGTGTCAAGGACGTTACTTAGTAACGTTCCCAGAACGTTCTAAACGATCATGATGGAGTTCTTTAAAGGGTTGGGGGAAGTTATTTGGCGAACCTTCATGGAACATTCAGGACGTTCTCAGAACGTTTAGGGGACTATATTTATTTGGAAATTTGATGTTCCCCGAACGTCCTTGCTGATGGTGTCAAGGACATCGCCGGGTAACGTTCCCAGAGCGTTCCGAGACGGTCATGATGTGGAATTTGTTTAAGGGTTGGGGGACGTTATTTGGTCGGATCTTCAGGAAAAATTCAGGACGTTCTGGGAATGTTTAAGGGACCATAATTATAGGATTTTCCCTAACCCAAACCCTTAACGTTTGCAGGACCTTTAGGGGACAAACCTAGAATGTTATACTTTGGTCCTATTTAGGTCCTTCCATCACGTTTATTGAATGTTTTCAGAACCTTTACTAACATTACAGGAACCTTTAGGGGACCAAACTAGAAGGTTACTGCAGCACTTCTTTCACGGTTCTTGATCTGCAGAACCCAGGGGCGTAATTTATGGGGGGGTTGGGGGGAGATAACCCCCCCAATATTTATACCATGATCACATGAAAAATATGCAGAACAATTTTTTTTAACTATATTAAACATTACAACCCCCCCAATGTTCAAACCAAATCTACGCCCTTGGCAGAACCTTAATCAGGCATTGTAACAATTCAATGTGTTTGAATTCTGGTTTTGTGATCTTGGTTTCCCCTGTCTTTGTGGTTTTTGGTTTAGCCCTGTTAAGTTTTCCCGCTCCTCGTTTGTGTTCAGTTTTATCACCTGTGTTCAGTTAATCATTCAATCATTCAATCATTCCTTGTGTATTTAAGCCCTGTGTTTTCTCCCAGTGTTTGTCGATCGTCGTCCATGTGTGGTTGTGTGTAAACCCTGAAGCCCTGGAGTTTCTTTCTTGTTTCAGTTTGGAAAGTTTCATTTATATTATTAAAACTCTAATATTGAAGCTTCTGTGTCCTCGTCTTCGGTCACCTGCACAGCAACCCTGACAGAACGATCGACCCTAAAATCCAAAAATGGGCCGAAGGAGGAAAGACAAAGAGGTGAGCCCCTTCGACAACCCAATCCTCTTTCAAGGTGAACGCTCACTTGAAGAATATGCAGGACTGTATATAGAATTGTATGATGACGAGACTCAGGATGAAGAAGAGTTGACTAGGAGTTTCTGGGGTGGACTGAAAGACCCACTAGCCCAGATAATTCTGGTCAGGGACCTCCATCTATCCTTCCTGGAGTTCGTGGATCACACGCTGTGGTCGTGTGGATCTGCATACCACGTGGAAGATCTCCCACTCCAGCCAGTGCCAAGCCCGCCAGCCCCTGAGCCCATCACCTGCATGCCAGCGCCTGAGCCCATCACCTGCATGCTAACGCCAGAGCCCATCGTCTGCCCGCCAGAGCCTGAGCCCATCGCCTGCCCGCTAGAGCCTGCACACCGCATCAGCCCTGCCGCCAGATCGGTCCCTGGACTTCCCCGGCTGATATCCTGTATGACTGATCCCCCGCTGATATCAGTGCGATTAGCCAAAAAGATGGCTGCCGAGGCTGGGGTTCACGTCAGCCACATCCAGCCAGAGATCGTCGCCTGCCCGCCAGAGCATGAATCCAGCCCCAAGCTCCCTGATGTGCTGGCCCCGTCCAGTTCCGAGTCCCCTGATGTGCTGGTCCCGTCCAGTTCCGAGTCCCATGATGTGCTGGCCCCGTCCAGTTCCGAGTCCCCTGATGTGCTGGCCCTGTCCAGTTCCGAGTCCCCTGATGTGCTGGCCCCGTCTAGTTCCGAGTCCCCTGATGTGCTGGCCCCGTCCAGTTCCGAGTCCCATGATGCGCCAGAGCCAGAGCCCGTTGACCCAGCGCCAGAGCCAGAGCCCGTTGACCCAGCGCCAGAGCCAGAGCCCGTTGACCCAGCGCCAGAGCCAGAGCCCGTTGACCCAGCGCCAGAGCCAGAGCCCGTTGACCCAGCGCCAGAGCCAGAGCCCGTTGACCCAGCGCCAGAGCCAGAGCCCGTTGACCCAGCGCCAGAGCCAGAGCCCGTTGACCCAGCGCCAGAGCCAGAGCCCGTTGACCCAGCGCCAGAGCCAGAGCCCGTTGACCCAGCGCCAGAGCCAGAGCCCGTTGACCCAGCGCCAGAGCCAGAGCCCGTTGACCCAGCGCCAGAGCCAGAGCCCGTTGACCCAGCGCCAGAGCCAGAGCCCGTTGACCCAGCGCCAGAGCCAGAGCCCGTTGACCCAGCGCCAGAGCCCGTTGACCCAGCGCCAGAGCCAGAGCCCGTTGACCCAGCGCCAGAGCCCGTTGACCCAGCGCCAGAGCCAGAGCCCGTTGACCCAGCGCCAGCGCCAGAGCCAGAGCCCGTTGACCCAGCGCCAGAGCCCGTTGACCCAGCGCCAGAGCCCGTTGACCCAGCGCCAGAGCCCGTTGACCCAGCGCCAGAGCCCGTTGACCCAGCGCCAGAGCCCGTTGACCCAGCGCCAGAGCCCGTTGACCCAGCGCCAGAGCCCGTTGACCCAGCGCCAGAGCCCGTTGACCCAGCGCCAGAGCCCGTTGACCCAGCGCCAGAGCCCGTTGACCCAGCGCCAGAGCCCGTTGACCCAGCGCCAGAGCCCGTTGACCCAGCGCCAGAGCCCGTTGACCCAGCGCCAGAGCCCGTTGACCCGTAGATGTCAAGTCTATTTCCGTTCCTGAACCTGTCCTTCTCCCCAAGAAAATTTTGGGGGGGGGCTATACGCCTTCGCCGTGGCCGGCCAAAGATCCACGGAGGCCCGGAAAAATAACACCGCCGTGGCCACCTGATGGGTCTTCACCTCCGTGGCCACCCGAAGGGTCCTCACCACCGTGGCCACCCGAAGGGTCCTCACCGCCATGGCCACCCGAAGGGTCCTCACCGCCATGGCCACCTGAAGGGTCTTCACCACCACGGCCACCTGAAGGGTCTTCACCGCCGTGGCCACCCGAGGGTCCCACAGCACCGCCCTGGACGCCCGAGGGTCCCACAGCTCCGCCCTGGACGCCCGAGGGTCCCACAGCTCCGCCCTGGACGCCCGAGGGTCCCACAGCTCCGCCCTGGACGCCCGAGGGTCCCACAGCTCCGCCCTGGACGCCCGAGGGTCCCACAGCTCCGCCCTGGACGCCCGAGGGTCCCACAGCTCCGCCCTGGACGCCCGAGGGTCCCACAGCTCCGCCCTGGACGCCCGAGGGTCCCACAGCTCCGCCCTGGACGCCCGAGGGTCCCACAGCTCCGCCTTGGCCACGCCCACAGCCTGCTCCACCTTGGCCACGCCCACAGCCTGCACCGTCGTGGCCACGCCCACAGCCTGCACCGTCGTGGCCACGCCCACAGCCTGCACCGTCGTGGCCACGCCCACAGCCTGCACCGTCGTGGCCACGCCCACAGCCTGCACCGTCGTGGCCACGCCCACAGCCTGCACCGTCGTGGCCACGCCCACAGCCTGCACCGTCGTGGCCACGCCCACAGCCTGCTCCGCCCTGGAGGCTTCCTGGACCTGCACCATGCCCTCGTCAGCCTCCAGGGCGCCCACCCTCCCACCCCTTTGGATGTTATACGGCGCGAGGTCGCGCCTTCGGGGAGGGGGGGGGTACTGTAACAATTCAATGTGTTTGAATTCTGGTTTTGTGATCTTGGTTTCCCCTGTCTTTGTGGTTTTTGGTTTAGCCCTGTTAAGTTTTCCCGCTCCTCGTTTGTGTTCAGTTTTATCACCTGTGTTCAGTTAATCATTCAATCATTCAATCATTCCTTGTGTATTTAAGCCCTGTGTTTTCTCCCAGTGTTTGTCGATCGTCGTCCATGTGTGGTTGTGTGTAAACCCTGAAGCCCTGGAGTTTCTTTCTTGTTTCAGTTTGGAAAGTTTCATTTATATTATTAAAACTCTAATATTGAAGCTTCTGTGTCCTCGTCTTCGGTCACCTGCACAGCAACCCTGACAGGCATAAGCACTGTGTGTTCATGCTTAACACATTCAAAGATAAAATACAAAGCAGGAATCCGTCATTTATAATTTATATTGTGAACAAAAACAGATTATAAATGAATATGTCATGCATAGGAAGGGTGGGGGAGAGAGAGAGAAATTGTGTTGTTTTTTATGAGAACTTTGCATTTTACCTATAGGTGAAATAGGTGCTTCTTAACCGACGTTTCCAAATGGGTCAGGAAGATATGTTGCAGCGCAGTCTGAATGAAACGTTCCCATCTGACAAACAGGGAACTGTATCGGAACGTTCTGTTAACGTCCCACAAGTCCTCTTTGTAATGTTCTTATGTGACCATCGAATAACCAAAATGGAACGTGCCCCTAAAGTCATATCAGGAACCTTGAACTGCAGCACTTTCATAACCAAGAGAGGACATTTAAGGAACGTCCCTAATGTTCTGTAAATGTTCAGGATTTTTTGTCACCTTTAGAGAACTTTTAAGGAATGTTGCGCAAGGTCACGAGAACGTCCCCTCCTACGTGGGTGTACTTGCAGTTGTCATGAATATTAACCTAGATAAGGGTGGACAGGAAGTTGTTAAACTCACTCAGTCCGTGCCACATTTGTCACAGTAGCATGTATGATGCTCTCTGGGTTGGTGGCCTGATTTCCATTTCAGGATGATTCTCTGTTTGCCTGTGCTGCCTAGTAACGGTCAGATCTGGAGTGTGATTTATGTAAATCGGCTGGCAGGGGCTCACAGGTCAGAAGCGATCTGTTGTGAGACCACTGCTAGGCAACTGCATGGCATAAAGATCATGTATCACTGAAGACTGGAGTAATGGCTGCACAAAATTCAGCTATGCTATCACAAGAATAAATTACATTTTAAAATGTATTCAAATAGAAAACAGCTCTTTAAAATTGCAATAATATTTCACAATATTACTGTTTACATGCATTCAAAAAAATCTTAATTATTCCAAACTTACCAGTGACTTGAAATACCTAGAAATACCATTGAATTTGTGAGTTGAATTTGAGAAGTAGATCCAAAACTGGATCCGTCTGACTCTTGAATGAATGAATCATTCAAACCAGTTTTGTGTTAATTCAACACAGTTCATTCAAAAGATCAGACACAAAAGAATTATTTATCCAAAAATCAGACCTTGCTGTTAGAAAATGATCAGCATTAAGAACCAAAACTATCCATTTTATAATAAATTATGCATCGTTTTGATCTGATTGCTTAAAGTCAAGATGATTTTTTGTTGTTGTTGTTTATTTTATTTAATAGGGACAAAGCATGTTAATGAACATTTGTACAAAGTACAAGATGTAAACAAGCCGGATTATAGCAGTATTGCTAATTTACGTCCGTAGTCCCTAGGCAGTATTACACACAATAACAGATACTCAGTACAAGACTCCACTAAAACACAATACATAAAAAACACATCACAAAAATTTGCTAAGAGAAATGTTTACACACTTGCTTCTTCATAAGCCACTTCTTAAGATGTTCCTTAAAAGTGTGATAAGTAGAACATTGTCGTATTGACTGTGGCAGACTATTAAAATTTTTGCTCCCTATCACTGATAAAACTTTCTGGCCAAAAGATGTTCACCTATTTGGTACTTCCCAGTCCCCTCTACTGACAGACCTGGTACCAATACCACAATCTATCCTCTGTTTAATAAACTCCTTCAATGGTGGTGGTGCAAGGCCATGCCAGACCTTATAAACAAAGCATGCATAATTACAATTTTTAAAGTTTTCAAAACTCAATAGATTATGTTTTTTATTTATTTTACAGTGGTGAAATGTGAGGGGTTTTTTTTTAAACACTTTTATCGCCTTCTTAAACAGTGTTTCTATTGGCTTAAGTATTGAGTTATTCGTAAAAGACCAACTACTGAAACAATACTGCATATGTGAAAAAATCATTGAATATAAATACAACCTCGCTGCACCAACTGTCAAGAAAGACCTGATATACCTAAAATTATTTAAATTAAATTCCACAATATTAGACAACTTTTTTACATGGCTTTTAAAAGTGAGAGTAGAATCTAAAGTGACTCCAAGATACGTAAACTCCTTCACAACTTCTATTTCCTCTCCCCCTAGAAATACATTTGAGTGTGTCATCTCTACTAATCGTTTTGAGAACATCATACACACAGATTTTTTTGTGTTCAATAATAAACCTGTCCTGATAAGCCAATTCTGTACATTAGTCATAGCAGAAGTTAAAGTGATTGAAGCTTTTTCAAAATTCTTTGCATGGGTATAAATAACTACATCATCTGTATCTGAATGTGTACATCTTTACATACTTCAGGTAAATCATTAATGTAAAGTGAAAATAAAATTGGTCCTAAATAGAACCTTGTGGAACCCCCTTGGGGCAAGCAATATAAGAAGATTTCACACCATCAATACATACACATTGCTTCCTATTTGAAAGATAAGATTTTACCCAAAGTATTGCTTCCTCTGAGAAATTAAAATTTGTTAGTTTAGATAAAAGCACCTGATGGTCAACGGTGTGGAATGCATTCTGTAAAATGATAACGATGATGATCATGTCTGTGGTTAAATCTGAATCACAATCGACTTACACAACTACAAAAAAGCCAAACTAATTTATGCCTGCTTTGACCCATCTCATCCCATATTATCAAAGTATCCAATTGTAAATGCATTTATGCCAGATCAGCATAAAGCAGTCCGTGTAAAGACACCTTTAGTCAAATCTGAAATCATTTTACACATGTATTATGTTACCTTCCCCAGGTATTCTGTTGTAAAACAACCAAGATTATCATTTTTATTACTTCTACCTGCACAAGGCAAAGAGTTAATTATTATATTCATTACCTCAATATGATTGTTTTGCCATCGTTGAGGAACAGACCATTCCTTGAGACGTTCAGCCCCACTGATACAATGTACACCAGGGATGCAGCTCTGTGCTTATGTCAGTGTCTTCAAAGAAGTCACATACTATCTGAATGCATGTGGGTTTTGCCTTTAAGTCCAAATGTGTTTGCAGTTGGGTCTGAATTAGAGGAGTGCATTGTAGTGTTGATCAGAGTGCTGCTGTCATAAGCTTCAAGCCATTCTTATCTCATTTTTGCAGCATGGCTTACAGTGCCTTCATTTGGATCACCAGCAAAACAAAACTGGGCAAAACAGAAGCAGGAATTAGTCAGTTTTCTTTTTATCCCCCTGTGTTCAAAAATGCTAACATTTGACACAGCGAATAATTCTGAAAGGTTCAAGAGAAGCTTGCCAGTCGTTAGCTTTCTGGCTGGTGTGCATCTTTGAGCATTACCTTATTAGATTAATGATATCCACATGATGGAGCTCGCTGCCAGTACAATAAAGAAAACCCACGCAGACGTTTCTTTAAACAGAGGCAAAGTGTCACAAAATAATTAGAGCGGTGTTTGTAGGTCCGCCGCGACTGCAATGTGGTGCGGCGCTCGCCTTGTTTTCGGAGAAGGTGATCTGAAATGACTCTTGTGAGGGTGAGCGATTCGGCACCGGTGCAGATGGTCTCAGGGCCATGTGTGTGCCAATGGGAAATTTAATTGCGCTGCATTTAAAAGTATCTGTTTTAATAGCAGGGTTCTGGAGTTTCCCGCTGGCTCGTTTTAATTAGTTTGAATACATTAGGCTCCTGTTGGAGCTCTACCTGCCAGGATTGATCACCAGACTGGGAGTACACAGGGGCCATTTGCATTCACATCTGTTGGCCCCGTAGATTGAAGCAGTTACGCACCCTGCGATTCAGTGCTTCTCTTTATCAGCAGCAGGTAAAAATGGAAACCTATCGCCTGATGGATTACTCCACTTTTAAGGGTGTGAAAGTGTCTGAAAGCAGGAAAATCACACACTGAGTGCTTTTGAGGAAATGTGGGGAAAGGTTAAATCCATGGATCGCACTGCACATTTTTTCTCTTTTATTTCTCACTATCCGGTCAGATTTATTGGTGTGATGATGTACCCTTTGTTCTAAATTAATCTTTAAAACTGTTCTGTGATTTTGTGCTTACAGCAATGACAAAAAAGATTCAGTTTAATTTAAGGCTGGTTTATTTATTTCAGCACATGCATATGCTGTTGATCATTGAGGTTACCTAATACAGATGTTCTCAAACAGCTTTTCCCCTTTCAAAATCATAACTTGGGCGTGGAATACAATTCGATATAAGCAGAACAGCTTTGCCCCGATGGAGAACCTCTACCGCTCAGAATCCGCCGGTTGCTGCAACGCGTTCTCACCCCAAGGCGTCATCTAACTGACAATTTTGACCATGCTTCAATATTTGACGCTAAAGGCACCCTTTAGCGTCAGTTAGTTGACGCGATCCCAGGGCGTCATCTAACTGACGCGTTACCTTTAGCGTCAGTTAGATGACGCGGGTAGGTTTAGGTCTGGGTAGGAGGGCGTCATCTTACTGACGCTAAGGGTAACGCGTCAGTTAGATGACGCCCTGGGATCGCGTCAACTAACTGACGCTAAAGGGTGCCTTTAGCGTCGAATATTGAAGCATGGTCAAACTGATTCCCAAGGCGTCAGTTAGTTGACGCCTTGGGGTGAGAATGGGCTGGTTTCTTGTTTCCACCAGTCAGAAAAAGTGCACTCCCAGCTCCTCAGGACCCTGACTAAGGCTGTATCAGTCACCAAACACAAGCTGACTAAGGTCTAATTTGTGTTATCAAAGAGAAAGTGAGAAAATCTCAATTTAATAAGTCCTGCATCATGAGCCCGCAGGCTTCATAGCCATGCAGGACTGCAGAGGCTGAAATGGTGTGTTTTTCCCTGCTGCTTCAATATCTTGATTCTCTGTGTGCCTTTAATGGAACCACAGGCTACTTTCAAGGAAGGGTTTCTATGCAGTAGAAAATGTTTACAGTGATTACACCAGGGATCAGGCATTATCTAGCCTGACAAGCCAGACTCACATCAAGATGTTGGGTCTGGGAACACACCATTGACAGGGCTCAATCCGAGGGGCAGGATAAATGGTTGTCTTTCAAATTCCCTCTGCACACAATAGGATAGAGCAACAACAAACTAGAGTAACGAAGAAGGTGACATAGTCAGAGCGACGGAATTCAGTGCCGTTTTTTGTTCTTTTCTCAAAGAAAAGCTTAACTCCAAGTCTTCCAGAGTCGCGGCCAAAACCGGTTTGAAAGACCGCTGCTCGTCAGCAGCACCAGCCATCTTTGTTTTCAAGTAGCAGGGAATTCACGCGGAACTGTCACAACTCTGCCGTCATTATGTTAAGCCCGCCCACCGACTCTATACACGATGTGATTGGCCTGACTAGAGTTTGGGTTTTTCCAGCTCGCAAGCCAACGGAGAGTTGCTAGACGACATTGGCTGCAAAATAAAATTTGCTGACACTTGTGTGCGTCTAGATTTCTAGGCTAGGCATTATCGACTTCTAAAAAATAATACTCACCTAAAATACAGATACTCAAGAAGTGTCCTTAGTACTCAAGTAAATGTAAACTATAGCATCTGAGAAGGCCATTCTTTGTGTTCTTTTTGAAGAATTTTTGGAGCCTGATGAAATCGGTATAAATACGTGTTTAATACTGCAAAATACGCTCGATGTTACAGTCACTGCCCTTGCAGACCAGAATAAAAAAGAACATCCCCAATCGAGAGAATGCATTTGTGGAAACTCTCTTCCTAATTAGGCTATTGTGATCCAACATTTACCTCGCATTTCAGGATGAAAAGACAAACATGTCTTCTAATATCTTCAATTGTTCCGTATACTGAGCTGCAGCGGACACATTTGTAAACGACTTTACTTGGACCCATTGTGCGAGCTGTCTCTTTAATACCGTGTGGTTTATGTTGCTGTGATTCGGCTGACATTTTTGACACACCCACCAAACAAGAGAAAACCTATCTTAAAGTCCCCGTGAACCGGAAGTTGCAAACGACTTTTCTCCAGTGCTGTGACGTATTTCCAAGAGAAACGGAATACTAAATGAGGCAAAATAGTGAGCGTGGCTTTTTTACTAGCACCTGATTGGATCTAGAAAAATGCACCTCCTCGCCATCTCTGCTTTCACACGCTGTGTGCCTGTCTAATGTCAGTTGGAGGGGCGTGGTTACGGATGTTAAGCAGACACCCAAACCGTCAAGCCTACGTCATCGGGCAAGGTCCTCCAATGCAGAGGGGAGGGGCATTTTCAGAATTTGATTAAAGATTACGAAGCCAAAAATTTTTTTTGTGTGGATTGACTTGCATGGATGAATTGTTCACCACAAAACGATCAATTTAGGCAAACAAAGTAGCCTAAGTATGGTCAATTTTGATTTCATGGGGACTTTAAGTAGCTGCACACCGTTTCCAGGAAACATGTCGTTCAACTCGGAAGCCGTAGCAAAACGCTGCGCACTGGTTGAGTTTGAACATGCCCTTGCTGCCTGGTGTAAGGGAGTGGAGGCAGGGCTAATTTGCACATTCATAGAACCGCGTAAATAAGGTAATTATGGTAATTAAGTAATTTTGGTGATCAAACATGTGTTTTAAGGGATACAATTATTGACTACAGATGGGCTTTTAATAGAAAATATTTATTTGTATATTAATATTGTATATTTATTATGTTAATTACAATATTTTTTAAGTTGAATTATATTAAATTAGTTAACAGAATTTGTTGTTGTTGTTGTCAAAGTTAGCATTCTTAGCATTCTTGTGTGACAAACTGACAACTGCTTATGAAGCTGAAATATGGCACTAACTTGAATGATTCGTTTCAACAACCACTTTCCTGTTCTGCCTGGTGAGCATCAAAAATGACTGACAGGAATGCATCAACGTCTTCTCACTGGATAAACAAAGAATCTGACCGCAGCCTGTCACATTTGTTTTTGCAGTGTATTTATTTCAAGATATTTCAGGACACCTAATTCAGTGGTAGCCTATCTGTCAGATAAAGGGATATTGTAAAAGTAGCATATAAAAATCATTGTTGACACCTTTAAGCCCCCCCCCCCCCCCCCATTTGCATTTTAAAACCCCATACAACAAACTATCAAACTAAAACGTGCAAGGGTTTAAACTCCCTAGAAGTCATTTTTAGGATGGTTATTGTTATTTATCATATTGTTTTAGTTCTATAAAGCAGGTTTTGATTAGGCTGTTAGTGTATTTTCATTTTCTAGATGGGCATAAACTTTACTCTCTTCAGTACAACAGGCAAGTCCAGATCATATTAAACACCATTTACTTTCATTGGAATATGAGAAAAAAACACTTAAAGGGATAGTTCACCCAAAAATGAAAATTCTGTCATCATTTAGTCACCCTCAAGTTGTTCCAAACGTGTTTGAATTTCTTACTGCTGCTAAACACAAAATAAGATATTTTAAAGAATGTCATAACATAACAGTTAATGGGCCCCATTGACTTCCATAGAATTTTTTTCCTACTATCGAAGACAATGGGACTCCACAATTGTTCAGTTCCCGACGATCTTTTCTTTTTCTTTTTTTTCACAGAACAATGAAAGTCATACAGGTTTGGAATGACATTATGGTGTGTAAATGATTATCATTTACAAAATGTAAATTTTTGGGTGAACTTATCCCTTTAAGTTCATCACTAAATTTACACTTAAAACTTAAATGATTCTACCTTAATGCTACAGGTTGTAGTTGTGCATCATGCTGAAAGATTTTGCATTGCTTCCTGTCTGCTTTAACACATTGGCTTGCTGATAATGACATGATAAATTGTGATCTCTATCTAGAATTTAAAGTAAAACATCACATAAATGTTAGAAATACCTTAATTTATGTTCAGACATCAATCAGTGTGCGGTAATAGAAAACAGATGAGAAAATTGTGGCAGGAATATTATTATTAACCCGTTGCCAAGGAGAGAACTGAATGTGTGAGAGACTGAGCGTGTGTCCTCTAACAACCAGAGCCTTTCTGAGCTTAGTAAAAGCAGATGTTCACCTGAGACCTTGCCAAAGATATGTGATGTAACAGGTTGAGCTGTGAAGACCCTCCTTGAATCTCTGGTTCCCCAAAGGCTGAGTGCTGTTTAAGGGCTCCAAACCTGAACAGACTGCAAGGAGGAGTTCTGACTACTTCATTCTAATACCGCCACATGACACACTGTTGCTGTGGAAACGTGTGTTTGGGAAGGGCGCCCTGTGCGCTTTTTTTTTATCCTTAGAAGACCATGTGCTCTCTTTAATGATGCTTTTCATTCCAGTTTCATTTTAGCAATTCATAATTTAGTAATTCTTTAAACTTATTCACAGTTCTTTTTTTAAATCCTGAAAATGTTTAAACATTAACATTGTCATTCATAACATACCTTTCACCAATGGTGGGCAAGCTAATACAATTCCATAGTCCTTATTTAGAGAAAAGCCAAGTTGTGTGATCATTATGTCTAACTAATCTCAATGTCATTCAGAGCCGAGGCATGTTTGTGAATGAACAATGAGGACGAGACCAGACCGGACGATACATGGCCGCTGGCAAAGCATTAATAAAACAATATATTTTACAAATGCATGTATTAAAAAAACACCATCTCATGAATTATTACTTATTGCCTAATAATTCAAAATCACTTTTTGACATAGTATACACATTTTAGTTTTATTATTAATAAATACACTGCCGTTTTTGTTGTTGTTATTTTATGTTCATTATTAATGTATTATTAATGTTAAAAATCTTTTTAAAATATGTCTCTTATGTTCAACAAGGCTGCATTTATTCGATAACAATACAGTAAAACAACAATATTGTGAAATATTCTTACAATTTTAAAATAACTCTTTTTAATATATTTTAAAACTTTTAAAAATGTATTTCTGTGATGGCAAAGCGTTTTTTCCAGTTTTCAGAGTCACATGATCATTCAGAAATCATTGTAATATGCTGGTTTGCTGCTCAAGAAACATTTCTTTTTTCATTATTACAAATGCAAGTTGTGTTGCTTAATATTTTATAATCAAATGAATAGCTTTTATTTAAAGTAGAAATCTTTTAATGCCTGTACGGTCACTTATACTGTCACTTAATAAGCTATAACAAATTTAAATCTAAAAATGGATTAGTATACAGATATATTAAGTTAACATTAACCAACAATAATAGCTAAAACAAAAAACGTGATCTTTTACCATCTCCTCTCCAGGTGGATGTATGAAGTCAAGTTCACATTTCAATCAGGTAACATTTCTCTAACTGTAATCTATAGCATTTGATTGCCAGAAAGTGCCAAAATACGGTGTGGGTTGGTAATACAGTGTTGTATTATAAAACAGAGATCACATAAGGATGAACCAGAAACTCTAGGTTGTGTGTTTCTATTTTGCTAATGTATTTCTTTCTCTTGAAAGTCTCTCTGTTTCAGACCCTTGAAGTTATGGTAAAGGAACTGAAAGACTCGCAGAGCCCTGAGGGTGATTTGTTGTTAAGGAAACCAGGCAGGAGCGTGTTACAAGGCATCAGTTCACTCCGAGCGCCTGTCCTCTGCTGAGCGCTAGAAGAGCGGGTAATGGATCAGACCGGGGCCCAGGAGACCTTTGCCTGAATCAAACCGTTCAATACGTGCCAACACAGGCTCCTCTGCCTCCGAGCAGCAAACAGAGGAAAGAGCCGTATAGACAGACACCTGATTTAAAGCTTCAGCACTGCACATACACTCACCCTTGGATGTATTAGCATATAATATAGACATATTCTTTTACTCAGAAAAGAAAAACTCACCATTGGAGTGGCCTGATTGATTTGTTGTGTTTGGGTGTAATTGCTGTGCTAACATGGTTTTGTTCCTTAGCCACAGAGGTTTCTTATCCGTCACTGTCCCGTTAAGACTGCCTGCAAATTAGTCTCTGCCATGCTTTTCTTTCCAGGATGCAAAATAAAGGAGTTACAAATGATGAAGCACAGATGTACACAGAAGTGTGTTTGCCCTCTTTAGGACTAATTTAAGTCCTCCCTGAATTTGATTATACTTAGTAGATTGATAACCATTGGAATATTAGCGTGGTTAACTAATTCACTCTTAGACATAGAGCTACATTGAAAGCATTTTTTGGGGGGACATGCTAAGAACACAGTTTTTCGCAAACATTATATCAGGGACAGATGAAAAAATAATACTGTGAAATACAGTAATCTGGGTAATTTGGGACGTATAAACTTCACAAGCTCTATTTATATGTTAAAATAACTGTATTCTAGCTGATTTGTCATGTAATGAAGTGTTGTAGAGTGGGACAGTAAATCACAAACGTTGGTAGTGCAAAAAAAATTCACAGATGGCTCTGTTTCACCCTATGTAGAAATAGTCAATTTTACATATTTTCGCTCTATGGGATGCATCATTTTATTTATTTGATAGGATTGATATATATTTGTTTGACATTGAATTGCTCCAGTGACTAAATAATAATTATATCAAGCTAAATAATTTATTTTTCAATATTTTTCTTAAAAATCCAAGCTCATTCTTACTCATAGAGTCAAGCATAGCTGTTCATTTCTTCTGAACACATGAAACATATATCATTATTGTGCTACTAATGCATAAATGCAATTATATTATTGTAAATACGTCCACTATTTAGAACAATTCCAAGTGAGGAAATGCAATCACAATAGTTCCACTACAGTTTGCCATATGGCACATGGTTATTTCTGTTGGTACAGAGTGTCCATATGTCCATACTTTACTGTAAAACTGTTAAAGTATCTATAAACATCATCTATTTACTTTTCAAAGATGCTGCAAAAAAATCCAGATGTAAATGAAATGTGTATAATATCTCAATTTGAAAAGCACAGCAGCAAGTGTCTTGCGCAGGAAAGAGTCCTTAGAGAGAAGTTGAAATGTCATGTGGCTTAAAGGGATACTCTACTGGTTTTTCATATTAAACTGTTATTCCCTTAACTAAGACGAGTTGATACATACCTCTCTCGTCTCAGTGCGTGCACTAAATCGCTGTCTTGCCGCGAACCTTTGTTAGATCTTATCTCAGCCCTGTTCATTCAATACGTGCCAAGAAGAGAAGCGACCAAACACCTCCACGTTTTCCCTATTTAAATACAGTTACTAGAGCAGTGTAACTCGACCAAGAACGGTGAAACAAAATAAAACGTTGCGCTTTTCTAAGAGTGTAAAATGGATAACTATATTGTATGGCAGAATACCATAGCAAGTCCTTGGGAGCACTTCGACTCGGCGCAATAATATCATCTCTCGTGAAAAGTCCGCTCCCGTTGAAATGAGAGGGAGGAGGAGAGGGAGCGGGGGGAGCGGTCTTATATGGCAAAACTATTATAGAGGGTATCAGAAGCGTGACAAGCGTCTGATGAAAAAGTAAGTATACTTAATCAAATACTTATTAAACTCACCTAAAATACTTATTAAACTACTTAAATACGTAAAACTCACAATAAATATCTCATACAAAATTAAAATAATATGTCATAATATGAAGACACTCTACACTAGAATCACTTACAACAGTTTTGAACTTTCTGCAGCTTAAACATGCCTGTGAATATGGATATTATTATCTGTTCGGAGACCAGGTCACTTCCTGAAGACCACTTTAAAAGTGGATAGAGCTTCTGACATTTATCAAAAGGGCAGGAGCATTTCATACCATTAGGGCCTCTAGTTGTTTCTAAGAGGGACTCAGCTAAACCAATCTAGAAACCAAATGTCATAGCAGCGTGCTCAGTCTATTCAACCTGTTTTAAAATCAAAGTGGTGAGCGTACTTTGCTTTATATTGATACTAGCTTCCAACATCTGAGTGGTGTGGGCCTTGTGTTTCTCTGAGGAGAGCGTTCTTCCTTTGCCCTGAGGATGTCCTTGTCTGCTCTGCCGGGCCTCTGCAGCTGTAATTCGGGTGATGCATGTGCTACCCGTGACCTGCCTCGCATTCCTTCGTCTGCGTCCCATTATTACTTGGAATATTTAATTGCTCAAGACGTTCATTTACCAAGTAAGGGTATCTTGTTCCCCATTAATGTACTTGCTGTCTCAGTTATTGTATGTGGATGGATTTAGCCTGGAACGGGGCCTGTTTTCATTGTTGCGTTTGTCACTGCAATCTACAAGGGTCAGAAGTCACTCTCAGCAAACATACGTCATTGGCAAGACTAGCAAATATTTTCTACTCACAAGCAGAGTGCTTTGGCTGACTGTAAGTGTATTCTAATGGTCTCTAAGTCCATATATACTTGTGCTTTTGCTCAAATGTTTGGGGTCAATAAGATTTTTTTCCTCAAAAGAAATTAATACTTTTATTTAGCATGGACATATTAAACTGATCAAAGGTGACAGTACATATATAATGTTATAAAATAATTTTCCGCAATTAAGGGACCAAGCACAAAGAAGGCACAAAAAGTCATGCCAACTTGGCTGGAAGCATCAGAATAATGGCAACAATGAGTAATTAAAGAGGATTTTAGGCAAAATTGCTGAAAGATCATAAATACAGTCACTAATGATATGATTTAATGGATTATAACCTTTTACCAACAATTGGCACTGTGACTTAATTGATGTGGTCAGAGTAAGTTGACAATGACACATGCAAAGTTTGGTGTCAATATGCTAAAGCTTTGCAGAGATACAGCCTCAGTGGTTTTGGCATCATGCCATCAAATTTGTTGCTGCGGTATAATGAAAACGGTATATGAAACGGTATATGCAGTATATGAAAACGGTGTTGCCTATCAACACGAAATCCATAACTATTTGCAGGCATGGTGTGTAGATGATACGATCAAATTTTGGTGAAAATCTGAAAAATGATCTAGGAGGAGTTTGCTGAAGACACAGACCAAGTTTCTTAATGATACACCAAAGCGTTCGTAAAATACTCAAAGGTTTTGTGATTTTTGGCCTAACAGAAATTAAACAAAAAAAAGCCATTTTTGATATCTCCTAATCACTAGGTGGCACTGTGCCGAAACTGTGAAGGTAACCTCAAGTCATGGCTGTCATAACACACACCAAGTTTGTTCAGAATACGCTGAAGTGTTGCGGAGATATAGCCTCACGTCCATTTTGGCCTACTCTTCTTTGAATTCTTTCATGCGTTGTTAGAGAATGTTTTGACAAATCAACTTGAATTCCATAACTTTTTGTCGGCATGGTCTTAATATTATTTGGTTCATTTTTTGTAAAAGTCGGAGTAATGACCTAGGAGGAATTTGAAAAAAAGTATTTTTTTTTGGAAAATTCAAAACAGCGGAAAAGTTTTCATGATGGAAAATGACATCACAGGCATGGGCTAAACACCTCACACAAAGCACAAAATCGAGGAGGTTCAGGGGGAGGAATGGAGGGCCAGACCCGTGAAGAGGACGAGGGCCTGGATCATGGAGCAGTGGCAGTCCTTGGCCATGGAACACTGGATGAGACCATGGAGGATCAGGTGGCCATGGTAGAGTGAGTCAGCAGTGATGGGGGTCACCAGGGTCACCAGAGCTGGCAGATGTGAGGACCACCAAAGCAGAACAGATGACCTCGGATAATAAGGGGGCCGTGGTGGAACACAGGCCTGGGCAGTACTTCTGGTCTTGAAATGGAGTGTGGCAAGTCCATTAACAGACTTCGTGGCCAAAGCATGGGGCACAATGAGTTCAGGAAAAGATGCTGCCACCTCGGGAGGAGCTGTAGCGGTTGCCGCTTCCTCAGGAAGAGCTGGGGGAGTGTGTTTGGCCCAAACACACAATATGGTGGTTGCCATCACTGGCAGCACAGATGAAAGTGGCAGGAACTCTGGGACCACCAGACTTGGGAGCATTGAGACCACCGGACTTGGAAACGCTCAGATCACCGAACTTTGAAGTGCAGAGACCACCAGACGTGGGACCACAATGACTATGGCATATATGGCATATAATACCAGTGCTGGCCCAAGCTCCGCATCTGCTGGTGTAAGTCTTTTACGAAAAATGCCTTACAGTGCAATGTCATTAAAACCCATCTGGTGGCAAAGTGCTCAGAACTCCTCAACATAGTCCTCAATTGCCTGGTTGCCGAGTTTATGGTGAGGTCTAGCTTTCTGTATTCTACTGAAGGCAAGTTGAATGCAAACCCATGTGCAGTTTATTGAAACAGAGTACAAAGTAAACAAAACCATGACATGAACTAGAGCACTTAACTTAGACTTGAGCTTGAACAGAAACATAACATAAACATACCATTTGAAAACACTTGAACATATGCATGACAAGACTAACCAAAAGAGGTTACACGAACATGAGGGCTATATAAAAGCTAAGACGAATGACTAATAAGAAAGACCTGAGCCCAAAGAACACAGTAAGGCAATCAAAAACGTGACACATAAGACAAAGGACCCAATGGTAACCAATGGTAACATAACACAAACCAATGGTAACATAACACAAAAGAGCAAAGGAAGAACATGATATGATCACATACGAAAGGACATGAACAACGCACAAAACCTAAACGTGACAAATGGCTGCTGAAAATTCAGCTTTGCTGTCACTGGGATAATTAAAATTGCATTTTTTTAAAGTACATTTAAAATCAGATTATAAAACAGTTATTTTAAATCGTGATAATGTTTTTACAATATTACTGTTTTTACTGTATTTTTATCAAATAAACACAGCCTTGCTGAGCATGAGATACTTTTTTCAAAAGTATTAAAGAATCTTGCTGACCCCAACATTTTTTAAGGGATTCATTAATTATTAGTGTATTTTCTTACTGATAATTTCTTATTTCATTTTTTTTTGCATAGTAAATATACAAAATTCATCATCAAAATCAGAAACAACGAAGAAAAAAACGCAGATCACATAAACAGAAATAAAGTGGCACACTTCCAACAGTGCAAAAAAAAATCCACAAGGCACACACACACACACACACACACACACACACACACACACACAAACACACACACACACACACACACACACACACACACACACACACACACACACACACACACACACACACACACACACACACACACACACACACACACACACACACACACACACACACACACACACACACACACACACACACAGGAATACATTTGTAAGGCTATACTATGCATACTGCCTGCAGTGCACTGACACATAAACACCTGCAGTGCACTGTAAATGAGACTGTATGAGATGACCACCAATTATTGTTCCTAGTTGTTCAATTTTTTCCCCATTCACTTTTTTTTAAACTAAATTAAATTTTTTTACTGCTTTATTTGCTCATTTTTTATTGCTGTTCAGATCATTGCATTTTGATGTTCATGTCATGTATTTTTACTCAATATGTAATATAACTAAATTTCTGTAATTTTTTGTTTTATTACAGTTAGTAAAAATTGTAGAATTAAAATTGTAGAATTATATTAAAAACAGATGATTGAAATAAATGATAAAATCTAAAGACTCCAACATTTGGAGTCTTGTTCAGGTTTGATTCTAAGCATTAATGTAACATTATTGAAAAACTTTTGTCAGTACAAAAAATGCTTTGACAATTTTTTTTTTTTTTTTTATAATTGTGATTTTATAATATTTAGATATTAATCCAACCGGAAAAACTTGTGAAAAGATATATAGTTTGGTTAGTCACATAGCAAATAGCTTATAGTGGAGGTCTATGGCCATCTAGTGGTTAAAGTGATATTTTTTATTTTAAAACTGCATTTTCCAAAAAAAAAAAAATCTAAAATCTTACATTAAACCATGTAAAATGATCCATGTTATCTCCATGAATGAAAATTAGAAATCTGGGTCTTTTATAAAGTGAAGTTTACATACAATGGCGTTTTTTTGTAAAAAGCCTATTTAAATAAATATTTATTTATGTATTTATAGAAATTTAAAAGATATCAAAAATCTTCCAAAAAACTGCACAAATGTTGAGTAAAAACATTAATAAACAGAGTAAAATTACATTTGTAAAAAAAAAAAAATATTATACTGTTACAAAATTAAATGTTATTGTCTGGGGTCCCTGGAGACCAAAAGATAATGAGTGTAGACACAAATGAAGATAATAGAAGGGTTAAAGCCACTTAATATAAAGTGGGACCGACTGTTTTAAGTGATAAAACTAAATAAACATGCACAACACAAATAGAACATGTACATTTTTTAGCTTGATAACAATATAAATTTGATTGAATTCCTCTGTAAAGCAAAATTAATTTACATTATATTTGCCTCCAAATTACATTTGCCTCCGCATCCTTTAATCATAACTCTCGGGTTTAAAGTTCTCACAACCTAATATTGAAAATAAAGGTTGAATGCTGTCAAAATGTGGTATTACAGTATTTCTTTCATAAGCTAAAGTGTGAACCTGATCGACATCCTCAAAGAACAAAACCAATTCTTTATCAGATGAACAACTTTTAATAAGGACTTGCGGCTCTTATGAGAGGTTGTCTATTAAACTCAAACTGGAGAAGGACAGGACATAAAATGATGGCGCCGGTTGCTTCTTGAAGTACCTCTTTTGAGGGGACGAAATACTACCCGCTGCCTTGAGGATATTAAAAATGAAATACAGAGTCATTTGCCGCACAGGGTCAGCCTAAAACTGATCTGTTTTTGATTAAAAACAAGGAGCTTAGAGGCTTTCCTGTTGCCATGATAAGGCATCATGTCATAAGTCTGATTTCAGCCATGGCCATTTGGACAGTAGTGAGCTTCGGCCAAACCTTAATAATCTTCCATCTAAATGTGTGAGAACTCTCTGAACCCTAAAGCATCAGGCACTGCTTTTGAGTTTACAGATTTTGGCTTTGATGGATCTCTCTTACAAACTTCCATTTGGAAAATCTGTGCTCCTTCCCTTCTTTCTCACTGGCTGACTCTGTGGGTAGAAGAATCCACTTTGTTTCCTAATACTTTTGTAAGCTTTTGAATACAATGATATTTTCATAGTCCAAAGACAAAAAAGAACTCTTGACAAAATCCAATGAGGAAAAGCAATAGACTAGGGATATATTACTCTCAAAATATTACTGTGGTTATCAGGAATAGCTTAACTGAAACTGACCTATATTTTAGCACTGTAAATGTAGAATTTTCTGCATGGATGGCATCCACAATTGCTTGCATGGAGAAATCACTCTCCACTTTGATGAGCCTAAACCAACGTGGGCATTGCAAAATAAAGTATGTTCGTGCTGAGGCCTTGCCTGACAATTGTTCAAGTACATGAACTAGCTGGGCTATTAAACCTTCTCCAGGTCAATAAACATTTATGATAAGAGCAGTCCCCTTTCAGAAAACCTTATTTTACAGTCCCGGTATGGCCCTGCTTTTCTCAGCTGCATTGTGGCGAACACATTAATCCATCCAGGAGGGACTTATTCTGGGCTGTGGGGGCCACTCTGTCCCTCTCTTTCTTTTTGCAGAGGTTCAATGGCAGAAAATCCATAGCCTCTCTAAGAGGAGGAATTCCATTAGATAATAGATATGGAATCCATCTCGATTCCCCACCTTATCTTCTCTCGGCGTGAGAAATCAATACAGAAGCTTCAGCTCAACTGCCAACAATAACAATAAATTGATAGGCTTGTGAAAGAAGGATTTGGAGGAAGAGGACAAAAACTCTTCATTGGCAATGATGCAAATCAAAGTGTTAATTGTGCAAAAAGACATCTGAATGATGTATGGCGGGACTAAACATGTGTAAATAACCAATTATTTTAAACCTTTGATTAATCCAGGAACTAAACAAGGAAATAGGTATTTGACTTGAAGTGGCACTGCACAGGCCGATCTCTCTATGACGTCTGTGGAAGAAATTTAATATGTTTTATATGTTTGCATTTTCTTAATTCATTGAATCTTAGAAACATTATGGTAATTAAATTAAGGTAACAAAATGCACGATGATTGCATGTGGAGTCAACAAATCTAAACAATGTGTATATGGGACTATAAAGAAGGAAGGATGCCCTCCTGAATTAATTGTCACACTCTGCAGGCACTCTGTATGACTATATGATCGCTGACCTTTCCTTGCAAGGGAATAAATAATCTTTAAAGACAATTGTTACATGTTTGTCTTTTATTCAGTAATAGAAAATTGTTTGCCACCACACGTCAAAGTACTGCAAAGTCCATATGCTTTTGGATTGCTCTCGCGAGACTTAGACGTCATACACCGATTGGTCTGTGCATCGCCACTTCAAGTCAAACAGACTATGTATTTGTGATTAAGTCTAGAATTAAGTATTCAACATATTTGTTCACAGTAATAATGAGAGCCGCATTTAAATTCACAACGATGACTGACGAAATAAACATGGCATACCACATATGCTCTTTCTATTGACCCATTTGACAACGAGTGTTTATTTAATGTTGTTGGATAGAGAAGCAAAGAGAGTTAATAATTTACATAGTAGATGTTTTTCTACATGCATCTGACATTGCTATGAATAGAATAACTAACTTTTGGGTCATGGGAATATAGTGGAAAAAGCAGTTGCTTTAAAATTACCTCCTACTAGACATAATTTTGCCTATATTAAATGTAATGTCTCCTAAACACAATAATGCTATAAGAATAAAAGCAAGGTGACATTTTCTGGTAGATGATACTTAAAGGGATAGTTCACCCAAAATTGGAACCCATTGACCACCCAGTATTTTTTCCCTATGGAAGTCAGTGGGTGCCGTCAATTGTCTGGTTCCCAACATTCTTGAAAATATCTTCTTTTATGAACATAAGAAGAAAGAAACTCATACAGGTTTGGAACAACTTGAGGATAGGTAATGACAAAATTTTCATTAATGGGTGAACTATCCCTTTAACTGCCATATCTTTATTGACGATCATTCAGAATTAGCTGTTTATTACTAACTTCTCCTAATTTCTCAATTGGCTGACAATATTTTTAATATTTCCTAACAGATTGGTAAATGTTTTACCTGCACCCTATTTTGAGGGCTCTTACAAGTGTGAAATAAACATATTTTCAATTGTTAACAATGTTTGACTGTCTTCTGCCTTTTGTGTCACAGCCCGTGATAATCGCTAGTGAAGATAATTCTGTTCACATTCTTTTGGTTCAATCAGCCAATCAGCATTGCCATGACAAATTGTCATGGCCTCTCCAAGTGACAAGTCACATGTCATCTAAGGCTCAGGTTATTGGCTCAAACAGTTATGTGGTCCCATGAGCAAAGATGACAGATTTCCAATGTGAACTTACTCCTCCAGGTCCTGCATCAGCACCGAACAGCTACCATTAAGATGAATGGGACTGTAACAAGCTTTCTCCAGGTACATGGACCTTCCTTTAAAAACACTGACATCAACTGAATCTCACAACCATAAATCTGTAACTAAGAGCAGTGTTTTCTCTTCTAACCCTGCTTATTTTACTGACACTTAGCCAGCAGATGTCAGTCTTTTCTGTAGTATCAATGGCACAATCCAAATGGCATTGCCCTGGAGGCAGTTTTTGACTACAGGGGTTAAACTGTCAGGATAACATGTAATGGTAAAGAGAACATGTTAATTAGGAGGACTTAATGAGAATGGCAAGCTCTCAGCACCATTGACTCAGCATTAGATGCAAGCTCGAACTATTAATGATAACATTATTCAAATTTAAACAGCACTTGAGGCCTAATCATTTCATTTACATGTATGAGCAATCAGTTTAATCATGTGTAACCGCTGCATCATGTTTAGCTACAGAAAGAGTCACAGATACCTTAAAAGCAATCGCAAGCCACTGCTGTACCATTTGGCCAGATAACTAGTGCTTTAGGAATAACACTTAAGAGTACATGATGATATAATGGGCTCATCCTAGAAATTCCAGGTCAGTCATAACGAATGAATTAGCACCCAGACGTATTCTTCAGGAGAAAATCAAAAATGGAACAATGGGACGGAGCTAATATATTTAAACCATGTCATATCTCTTGCGCCTTACACAACTTATCTATTACGGCTTGCGTGGGATCCTTTAGGCAGTTCCCTTTTTTATGTTGAGCCGTGTACAGAGGGAAGACCACCCTCATTGGGAATTGAGTGCAAGTTAATTTCAACCCACACAATGACACAATCTCGAAGACTGCGAACAGTCTTTTGTGCAGCTTCTCTCCCCCAACCTAGTCAGTGGGAGGCGTTAGCATCCCTGTCATCAGTGCCTGAGAGCCATCACTCCTTTGAAGGATTAACTTCATTAGCATGTTTTCATGCCACTCGTCTTCTAATTGCCCAATTGAAGCGCCCACTTGTTGTGCTTGTGAAACATGCCTGGACTCACAAGACCAAGTCCGGGACTTCTGTTTAAGGTTATCGCTTTTGTTTTATCATCGTAAAACAGCCAAATCTATCTATCTATCTATCTATCTATCTATCTATCTATCTATCTATATCTATCTATCTATCTATCTATCTATCTATCTATCTATCTATCTTCTATCTATCTATCTATCTATCTATCTATCATCATCTATCTATCTATCTATCTATCTATCTATCTATCTATCTATCTATCTATCTATCATCTGTCTGTAAGAACACTTAATTTGTCATCTTTGATTAGTGGTGAGGACAAATTAATTCAAATACACACTCGTGCATTATAGCCAATTCTTCAATTGTACATTTTGTTTAATCCTTTTGTACAATTTATTGTGATCAGGGACAACCGTGCACCCTCTTATGAATCAGTGGCAGACTGGCTCACTTGGTGTCCTAGCAAGATATGATATGATGAAAGGGAAAAGCACTTTAGCAGTTCTTTGAAAGTATCACAGTTCAATTTATTCAACTATTCATGGCCATTTTATTCAAATGTTTTAGAGAGAATAAAACAGTGAGAAACAGAGTGAGATCTATTGAGATCCATTGCTTCAAACATTTGTTTTATCCAGCCAAACAGAGAGAAGTGTCACCCTGCTCAGTGACCACAGAGAGAGAGAATGGAAATCCAAAATCAAAGTTAGCATGTAAACATAGCCTGTGGCCCTCCTCTCATTTCCCTTATGAATCACAAATACAGATACTGCATGCTTAAACTAAAGCCCTTGCCCTCTTAAGTTCTCTACATGATGTCATGTACAGGAAGGTATTTTCTCAGTCTCAACCTGTCTGCTCATGCCAGTTCCCAGTAATACGATACACATCTAAAGGCTCTGAGAAAATGCTGGTCATTCTTAGACAAGGGCTTCATTTATTTCCCAAGAAGGAGGCTCATTTTCCCGCAATGCAGTCTGGGCTGCGTTTTTATGCAGCAAATGAAAGTCTTTATGCACTCATATTATGATTGCATGATGTAAGTGATGCTGTGTTTATGCAACAATTGCAAAGAACATAATTAAACACTAAACTCCCTATTTCTATTTTTACTTCTCTGTATCTGAAATCCAAAAATCTGACTACAATTTTCCTCATTTTACGTAAAAAACGGTTGGCAATAAGTTTTTAATATCTGTATGTTATCTTCTGATGCAACTGAAACTGATTCTGAAATCCTGACAGATTTAAAGCGTATGTCAAAGGCTGTTAGAAAAGCTTTCAATATCAAAAAGCCGCCCATAGATGTGGTGTATCTGAGAGATTAGAGATTGTCTTATTTAAGAACCGACAATCAATAGGCTTAAAAAAGGTTATGTGGATCAATGTAAAATTGTTTAGTTCGCCAGCGCTATCATTTGATTATTGCCATCTTGAAGAACAGAAAACATCTTCTGTTAAAGGTGAACAATAATCTTCCTTAAACTGTGGAGTTTAAGCAGGCATTGCATTTTTATCCGTTTTTTTTATTTTTGTTTGGAGGTCAGGGAGTGAGGCTGGGCAAATCAAGTGCTGGTCGGATACATTTTCCAGAACATGTCCAGCATTGAATCAAGAGGGAATTTTCGCTGCTTCTTAATTTTACTCTGAAAGCCACTGAGTAAGTTGATTCTAAAGCAACTTGTCTGCGTCATCTAATGGGCATAATTAACAATCAAACCGAATATGACAGGAACTTTACTCTCACTGCTGCCCGTCTGCCGGTCGTCCAAGTTCAATGCTAAAATTAGCCTCTAGGGAGTGGCATAAATTCATTTTTTGTGGATTTGCAATTCAAACACACAGCCCCCACATAAGTATGGTCTTAGGCTAAATTAAAAATTAACATTGTGTGCAGCTATAAACTTTCAGGGTTGAAAATACTGTAAGCATTCCAGCGATCGAACCAAGGCCTGCCCAGTCCAAACATCGTACGTCTTGTTCGTAGAAAGAGGGGAAAATAAACCATTGGCTCTTCATTAGGCTCCAAATAAACCTTAACTTAGTCTTTATGTCCATCCCCTACCTCTCCTCTCAATCCTCTTTTTTCCTCCTTTCTCTTCCTTCCTACTTTGGCCTGGGGAGCAGTTAGATCTCTGAATGCTCTCGCTTATTGTGAGCTCACATTGATTGCCTCTACCCTCTCCCAAAGCCAGTGCGGGCCAGTCAGCATGGGGTACAGGCTGTCTGCTTTATCCACCATGGCTCACATTTTTCTGAGAAATAAAAGAGGGGAGAGAGAGAGCCTCGGAGTGAGTTCCTCCTCCACTCCTGCAAACAGAGAACCAGATGCATCTGTTTTAAAACCCCCTCTCCCTCTCTTTTTCTCCCTCTCCCCGCCTCTCCTCCTCAGTGGCTGTACTCTAAAGGGAATCAATAGTGTACTTAAACGGATTTCTCTTGTGTCTTGTTGTCAAATACGTTGTGCACCTCTGCCTTTCTCCGTGTGGGCTGATCTTTGTGCGCTGCGGTAACGTCTCAGCAGTGCTCATTTATATCCCCTTTTGATCTGCATTTCCGCTCTTTGTCTGTTTTACACTTCTGTAATATCCTTTACACCTCCCCAGTTAATGGTGCTTTGGCACAGTCGCTTGTGTTTCCTCTAAGGAGGTCTGTGAGGGCGATGGGAGCGCTGTGTAAAGGAGCTGTAAATAATCTGTGAACGCTCAGTCTGTGTGTGAAAGCTTATGTCAGCAGAACTGAAACTCTCTTTCCATCATGTAGTATGAAGTCCCAGCAGCATCAATCATTTCCCGGTGATTGTCAGGGAATTAGCTGAGCTGTGGCGCTCAGTGGCGAGCCGGTTCACGTCAGCTTGGGTCGAAAAGTGCAGCAAAATATATGCGTCTCATTTTTTTGTGTTATTTCATTTGAAAGTAGAAATTAATGTCAATACTCATATTGACACCTGCAAGGTCATATAGGACATTATCTGACACAACAACAGGGTTTAGCGCCATTCCGAATTGAGCATGCTTTTATTAATTCAATATTATTTTTTAAAAAAAATTATTACAATTTGATTGGAAGTAGTTTTAAATAAATTGAAATGCAGTAAATTGACAAACTTTTAATTTTGACCTTTGAATGTTTCAAGTTTTAAGAACTCTAAGATAGATAGATATGATGAAAAAATTTAGCTTTGCGACATAAATCAATTATATTTGAAAGTATATTTAAAATAGAAAGTCATTATTTTAAATTGTAATGATATTTCACAATATTAGTTTTTTATGTATTTTTGATCAAGTCAAATTTGATAAGCATAAGAGACCTCTTTCAAAAACATTAAAAATATTGTAAATAGTAATTCCTATTATTGATATATATTTCAAATATATATTCCAAACTTTTGATGTATACAGTATATAATATGCAGTATATAACACACACACACACACACACACACACACACACACACACCACACACACACACACACACACACACACACACACCCCACACACACACACACACACCCCCAACACACACACACACACACACACACACACACAACCACACACACACACACAACACACACACCACACACACACACACACACACACAACACACATATATATCATATTCACTTCATATAATATCATGTAATGTAATATGTATAACCATATTTAATATTTTGATTTTAGAAGAATTTGATTTCTGGAAATTAATTTCTTTGAATTGTATTTCAGTAAATGTATCTTCCTGTCAATCCAATTCATGGTTTCTGTTGGGGGTGTGAATTGACAAATTGAAAGAGCCAGATTTTCAATTTTTGCATAACACGTTCTCAGACCTTCTAAATTCTATCGTGATTTCTTGCATCTGTGTGTGTATGAAATTATACTGAGGTTCAGTCAAGCTAAAGTCACTCCACCTAAAGTCCATCCATCTTCTTGGCAGCCATCTGGTCATATTGTCTCAGAATGTAAGAGTGGAGGGCTTATCCACCAACACTAAGAGCTCTTACAACAACCAGCTTTGAACTGAAGTGTGCTGTTCATTTTACTGCTCGTGATTTTGTTCGCATGAACCGTGGCATCTTTGAAGGACTTCACAAAAACATGATTAATGGCCCAGAACACAGGATATTACAAACAGCTTAAAAGGTATATCACAATATAGACACTGAGGTACTCAGCATTACTAACGCCATGCTTTGATACTGATGTTACACGAGGATATCCATCTTTGCAAAAGCCATCTGAGGCACCAGTCATCCTATCGACAAATCCAACAGCATCTGTTAAATCACTTTGAAAGTCAGACCTGGATGAAGTGTCTCGAGTCAAGACCTTAAGGAATAAGAGCATTTAAAAAAAACAAACAAAAAAACATTCAAACTAGTCAAGATCAAAAAGGAAAACAGAAATTGGAAAACTAATGGCTGTTGTAGAAATTTTAATAGTGATTTATTCCTAACATATCAATGTGTAAAAGTATATGTGTGTACGTGCTTGTGCGTGACGGTTCAGGAATATATGGGACAGGACATCTTGACCTTAGGAATGGTCAGGTTTGGCTAGTTTATTCCAGTACCAGTTTGTGTCCTTAAGAAAAACTGAACAGAAGTGGGGGCCTTATCTGGGTGGAAAAGTACAGCGAGTGAGAAGGAACCTTGAAAAGAGTATAAAAGCTGTCTCATGTCTTCCTGGTGCGCGTCACTCACTTCACAGAATGTAATGGCTGTGATGGCGACTGGGCCTTCTTGCAAGAATAAATATTTCTCTTTTTATTAATTTGACTCTGAGTGTCTCTTACGCAGTGATGGTGTTTTAACAGAAGTTTTTGCCACAACATTTGGTGTCAGAGTGGGATTCCTTGGCAGTCCCTCCTGGACCTGAGAGCGGACGGTGTTTGGCCACCTGGACTGAGCAGTTCCAGCTCTACCTCGTAAGTTTCAGAGAGAGGGGCCGACCGCTATCAGGGCCAGGAGAAGCTCCACTGGAATCAGATGAAAACGAACCCGTGGCAACTCAAGACATCTCTGGTAAGAGACGGCTAAAATATTTTTCTTTTGGGCTAAAATATTTTTCAAAAGAGTGAAACTGAACCATACTGGCTGAGGGCTGTTTCTGTGGTACGTAATCTGAGATTAATTGAGATCTATATATAGATCAAGAAATTTCAAACAGATACGAGGGAAAATAATCTGAGATTAATTGAGGTCTGTGACAGATCAAGAAATTTCAAGCAGATAAATAATCTGGGATTAACTGAGAACTGTGACAGATCAAGAGATTTCAAACAGATAGGTAACCTGAAAATGAGTTGTTCCACCACGGAGCAATTTTTTTTTTAGGTGCTGAGGCTAATTAGGGGGAACCAGAACAATCGTAACAGATTTTTTGGTAAACCATAGTTAGGAGGGCACTAATAGTGCAACCCGACCGATTTGGGTTAAAAGAAAAGAATCGGGTTTGTTGGGGACGCCTAACAGACTAAAGAAAACGCGCGTTGAAGAGAAATCCACAGAGAACAGAGAAGCAGCAGTATGGGGATGTCTCAAAAGCAAGCTTGCGAAATTTGGTACACCGGTGTTTTGTCAAATGAGATCAAATTAAGGGCAGAAATTTATGATATTGAGCGCCACAAGATTCAAGATGGTGCGGGAATCAGTTGAACAGAGCAGTGAGAAACAAAAGTTGTGTCTGCGTTCAATGTGTGTAAAAAAATGTGAACAGATAATGGATTGTTGGCTTGAAGATAAAAAAGTCGAACTGCCAGGAGAAATAAGGGTTTTTACTTCTTCATCCAGTAAATGGATGCATGACATTAGATGTCTTAAGAACTTAAAGTTATACGATAAGGATTGAAGTAGCAAGCAGCAATAAGGCTGTCTGTGTGAAATAGAGTGATAGAGTGATAGAAAAAGAGAGAAACTGTAAGTGAGAAACTTGATGGAAGAGGGAAGTGAAAAACAAGAAGGTTGGTGTGTGAGATATGTTTATGTGGGGATTGTGCAAACAATCATGTACTGGTTAGATAATGAAGGAACTGGCATGTTTGAGAAAAGAAAGGAGAGGATACAGAATGAAAATGGCATGTAGGGGAAGATTGAGAAGAAATATAGTAGAAAACTATATGTGATGAAATAAAATGTCTGACAGAATTTATGGAAGTCAAATTAACTGTTTAAATGGTATGAAAAGTCAGTTTTAGAATAAAATAAGGCATTGTATGATTGACAGGGATTAACATGACATGAAGAATGCAGTATGCAGTATGGGGAACAATTCTATATTTTTAATGGATCAAATAAAGATTGAAATTAGGTTTAGTTTTAGTTTGACAATCATTGTTTTGAACCTAAGGGGTCTATAATGGGGTAGTGAAAAGGAATGGATTTACCATCCATCTTCGTTTATTATGAAAGGAATTGGAAATTATAGTTTTATAAAAAACGAATGTGTTTGCGTATTCAGCCCGGCTTTTTGGATGTTAGATATGCACTTGTTCTGTAATCAGTGTTGATGATAATAAGCAAATTAGTAAAATGTAAAGACAGCTATGTCCAAAGATTCCGGAAATCAATAATGTATGTTGTGCCAGTAATAATGATGATTCGGCTATTGTTGTATCTGCCATTGGTGGACTGTAAAAGAATATGGAGCACTGCTTATCAGTGGCTCTGTTTGCATTCCTCAATGGAACACACTGCTTCAAGGGTGTGCAGTAAGTTAGAGCAGATGGAGAGTGTTTAAATTGTGGTCAGCAGGACCATTTAACATGTAACTGTAAATGCTCACTGAGAAGGGGTTTGAAAATGTGATAGTGACACATTTCTGGTAATAATGTGGGTTTGAAAGTAGATCAGTGTTTAAGTGACGATATTAACATTTCGTCTGAGAAAGAATAAGAGAAAAAAAAACAAGGTCAAAAGATTGAAGTCTTAAAGTGAATCCTTTGAAAATATCTATAATAGTAATTATTATAAGTGAATTGATGAATACAGTTTGATGCAAAATTAATGACTCCAACAAATGGGAGTTGCAGAAAGGTAACTAAAAGTATGATTGTGTTTTAATGCAACATTTTGGAAAAGGATTCAGGTAATATAGAGAGACTAATCTCACAGATGATTTATAATAACTACAAAAGATGTATCACAAGCAGAGAGTACTAGCCTCGTCAAAGTTAGTGTGAATCCTAATTGGAGATTGATAAACTCCTAGGAAAAAAAAAAAACAAAAAAAAAAAAAAAAACTTTGAAGACATATTAAGCTATGGTAATTGAGAACTTGACAATTAAAATTAAGATGAAATGTGAAATGTTATTGAGAACTAGAATAATTATTTAAGATCAAATAAGCAGTTGGTTACTGAATTAACAGTTGATAAATGTAAAATGTGTAGAAAGGCATCTGATTAAACAAACAGCTTGAAAACTGTTGACCATGAAAGAACTAGAAGCTGATGTTTTGCTTTTAAAAGATAAGTTTGTTAGGAGCTGTAATGAAACAGCTCGCTTATCTGAATCTGATGTGTGCTGTGGCTGTAAACGGCCAGTACGACAGAGACACAATCTGAGTGGAAATCTGTAATGTCTAAATTCCCTGTATGGGCAAAAGACAACTATAAAATTATGTTTATTTGGAAACAAATGTCATTTTCTGTCAAAGATGCCTTAAGCTGGGATAGTTAAAAGATTATAGATAAAAGTTTGATGATTAGAAGTTTATGAGAGAACAGTTTACCTGTCCTGAATGTCTCAGAGTCTCCTCTCAGTCAAATGTCAGCTAACAGGCTGTTATCTGAGTCTGTGTCATAAGTAATAATAAGCTATTTATAGTGTTTCAGTTGAAAAATCAGACACAGAGATGTAAAAGAAATCATTGCCATGAAGAGGGCAATTTGTATTTGTGAATGTTTTTAAAAGTAAAACTGAACGACTTTAAAGAAGTCTTTAAAATAATAATGCAGACCTTAAATGATAGAAATAACATTTTTGATTATTTTATTTTAGGACCAGTAACTTCTTTGTCTTATCTTAAGTCTCCACCATTGAAACAGGCCCGATGGCTACGGCTACAGATGTACAGTAACAGTACACTGAATGTATGGTTGTGAACTAAATTCACTGAGGATAATCTAAGTAGCTAGGTTGATGATTTTAAGATGGTTAATGGATTTAAGTGATTAAATACTGCTGTTATTAACCTGTCTCCCTGTGAACACTATTAGGCAATCAGAATGGCTCTGGTGACTCTTGAACGTGCCTTTCCTAAGCTCCAGAAAGCAGCTGAGTTCTGTTAAAGGAAACTGATTGTGTGATGGGAGAGAGCGGTCACCAGTTTGTGAGCGGTACCAGTGTGTACGTGGCTACTCAATGACAGGATGATCTTCCTGGCCAGGGGACAGCCTTACGCAGGGGGTCACGGACATTGGGCACCTCAGGACGGGGGTGTGGTACATGCAAGAAAGGTATGAGAGTTGAGCGCTGACTACTGGAGGCCACTGGGGTCAGCAGAGCATTGAGAGGTGAGATGCGCTGTGACGAGTTGCGGCAGTCTGACCCAAGAGAATGTGAGTTCCTCTATACCACTTGCCAGAAGAAACCGCATAATCGTACGCTTGTTTTTCATTGTGACAAGTGTCTGCAATTAAGCCAGGGGGACAACACCCTGAAGAGAAAATTATAGATAAAGAGCTATGGGGGAGTTCAAGAGCCACCTGAAACATGAGGGGATTGCCATTATTTGTGATGGGAGACAGGAACAAACTTTTTTATGTATTGGCTGCCTCATGGGCAAGAATAAGAAAATTTATAGAAGTGTTGATTTTGAACTAATATGTTTTAACTCCTGGAGGTCGTTTGACATGGTGGGTGGCTAAAGATGAAGACAGTTTTTGATTTGAGAAAAGTCTGGATAACAAAATTTAATGGTAAAAGGATAGTGATTAATTTAATGTAATTATTATTTGTTAATAAGAGAGAGAGACTGTTTGAGTGGAGGAAGGGATGGTAAACTGTGTCTGTCTTTCTGTTGTCGGCCTGCTAGAGCAAGCTGAAGCAAAATAATGATAAGGAAAAATTAAACAAAGCAACCCAGCAGACTGAAAATCTAATGAATAATGTACAGAAATGCTTTGGAACTGGTTAAGAGACCATGTAAAATTAGGCAAAAGCTACAGAAAATGTGAAGGTTAAAATCTTACTCAAAATTTAAATCTTTTTAGCAATAATAAAAGAAAGGCGAACATTGAGAATGAGTAGTTAAGATATGTGTGTCTAGTATGTGTGTGTGATGGTGACAGCACTTTAGGTCTTGTATGTATTAGTTTGGGGTACTAATATTCCGCCTGAAGAGTGAGTATATTGTTTCATCATTACGGATGGGTTGAGGCAAATGACAAATTTTAAAGAAGGCGATAATTGTGAGTGGATCTGATGAAAAGATGATACAGAACATAGGACGAGCTTTAAATTGATTGGTCATCAAGCTCTGTCTGGTATTAATTACTTCTGTCTTTTGTGATGTTGATTTGAATTACGTTCTGGATCAGTTTAAGTATTTGTGTAAATTGGAATTGTGGAGTTGTAGATCACCATCTGGCATGGCCTGAGATAAATGAAAATGTTATAGATTTGATGGCAAAAACAAAGTGACATATTGGCTAAGTCAAACATGAAATTATCAAGAGAGCCCCTAAAAATGTATGATTATTGTGGGCAGAAGGATGAGTTATTTGACTGACAAGTGACCAAGTCTGTACACCACGACCTGACTTGATAGAAACAATTGATGACTTTGAAAATGTTTTTAGATGACTGATTTAAGAGACCAAACAACAGGCCCGAAAAGCAGGATACACTGTGAGGCTCAGGGCCTTTGCCCTTCAAATACTTCGTTGAGCAGATGATAATGTGGCTTTAAGTGAAGAATGTAATATTTTTGTTTCAGAGGCAGATAAAGATGTCTGGAGGAAATTTGTCTGAAGGACAACTTTTGGGTTAGTGTTGATGCAAACTTTATCAAAACACTATGTTAAATGTTATGTTAAATTGATGCTCGAGTTGTGTCGTGCATCAAGAGGGAGATGGTATAACAATTGCCAAATATGGTTTATTAAGGGACAATATATGTGGGGAGGACACTGGGTCTAATTGGGTAAAAGGCCGTCCCAAACAAAATTTGCTTTCTGTAAATGTATTTGCAGGACTGTTTCAACAGGAAACGCCGGGGCAGATGTGGCAGCGAAGGTCACGGCAGAACAGTAGACAAAAGAAACTACGTGTAGTTTTACTATCTGAAAATAACCTCGACATTTTGTTTTCTTTACAGAGAATGGAGCAGAGCATAACTTAAAATTTTCCTTTCACAGAATGTCAGATTGGATTGCAGCTAACAGAACTGATTCTGTTCCAAAATGTATTAATATTGTGTTGTTGACATGAGTAAAGCGGGTTGAATGTTAATGTAATAGTTGAATGAGTTTCAGGTTGCTGAATTGGCCAAATTTGAGAATAAATTTGGAACTAATAATGTATATAATCAGTAAACAAATGGTGAAAATTCCACAGGTCACACCAGAAGGACGACCAGCAGCACTAACAAAACACTTAAGATCTCCATTCACAGGTGACAGAGGCTATGGTCCACTCCACAAACAAGGTTGCAAGGATGGAGATTGCAACACCACCGTCCAAACATCTCACCTTAAACAACGCCAACGAGATTTGATTGGTCACTGATTAATTAGAAAGTATTTTAGGAAAATGAATGGATTGTTTGATTACTCTTTGGGGTTTCGGGGGTAGGATTGTCAATATTGTGTGTTTCCAGCTCAGTTAAATTGGTAAAATGACAGTTTTATCCAAATGATGATGACAATGACAAGAAATGTGATGAAGATGATTCTAGTAGTGGAAGCTACAGTGACATGTGTTAGACATTTGGTGTTTGTTTTTCTTTTCTTTTTCTTCTTCCTATGAATGTTTTTGTTATGAACAGATGGTTAAAAGCTGTGCTTATCCGCTATGTGATAAGGTACAAGGAGAGGGTTTTGAAATGAAGGGTTTTATTATACTTTTCTTATACTTTATATTTTGATGTAACCACTGTGGATTGATGATTTGTTGTTTTTCTAACTAGTCTGTACACTATTTCTTATTTAACTAAGGTGACTGAGGGTCAAGCTATGCTTGGGGTACAACAACAGTGATTGTTTATCTAGCCCGGCTTTAGTTGAATTCTTTATCTGCTTGCTAATACTTAAGGGACTATCCTTACAAAAACAGCCTAAGCTTTTTCTTTTCAAAATGTTATTTTCACAAATGTTTAAGAAGAGTGATCAGTTATGTGAAAACAGAGATGAAGAGTAGTGTGATGATATGACTTAAAATTTGTCTTTTTGTTTATTATTGTGATTATGGGTAATCTGAATGATAAAAAGTGTGGAATTGTTGTAGAAATTTTAATAGTGATTTATTCCTAACATATCAATGTGTAAAAGTATATGTGTGTACGTGCTTGTGCGTGACGGTTCAGGAATATATGGGACAGGACATCTTGACCTTAGGAATGGTCAGGTTTGGCTAGTTTATTCCAGTACCAGTTTGTGTCCTTAAGAAAAACTGAACAGAAGTGGGGGCCTTATCTGGGTGGAAAAGTACAGCGAGTGAGAAGGAACCTTGAAAAGAGTATAAAAGCTGTCTCATGTCTTCCTGGTGCGCGTCACTCACTTCACAGAATGTAATGGCTGTGATGGCGACTGGGCCTTCTTGCAAGAATAAATATTTCTCTTTTTATTAATTTGACTCTGAGTGTCTCTTACGCAGTGATGGTGTTTAACAGAAGTTTTTGCCACAACATGGCCAATATTTGAAATTGAGGAAAAGGGTGCTTTGACATTGTCTGCAGCACTTAAATCGTCATTTGGCGGATCATGAACTCTCCTTCTAAGAACAGGACAGAAATAAATATGAATGACTGCCTGTGACCGGTGATGTCATCTGCTAGATTTATCCCTGCCAACTTAGATAACTGTACAGGAGCAAGTGTCCTTGAGACAAAGTGCTCAGAGAATGGGTCCCATGAATTAATGTCGACAGCGGTGCAGTGGAGATGCTAAGGATGGCAAAGACACTTCCAAACGCTTTCTGTGAAAGCACTGGATAAAGATTGGGAAATAATTGACAGATGCCAGAAAAAAAAATCTAACGCTCTATTGAGAAATACTGTATGTCACAGTGTAATCAAAACAATGAGTTCTTTGAATTGACAGGGAGTGTTGTAACACCATTGGTTTAGTTATTCATGAGCTATAAGTGTTAAATCATACATGCACTGTAAAAACAATTATGAGCAATAGGTTATAACAACATATAATTTTACATTGCTTTAACTCATAATAAATTAAGCAATTTTAAACTTTTAGATGCAACAATTTTTTTTGTAATTTGTAATTTTGTAAAGTTAGTTTAATGCAATTTTAAGTTGAAATGACTTTAAAATCCAGGTTGATTTTTTTTTTACAGTGTGAGGTGACAGCAGAAGAATGCAAAAATATAAAAAAGATTTATAGGACGGATTTAAATTTTCACATCTGGTTTAAAATTTGATTTGTAATCATTGTTAATGGATGACAGGACTGGGATCATCTAAATCTCTCTTAATTTGGTTTGCAACACACAAGTTGCAATCTACATGCAAACAAACAAGCAAGCAACCAATCAAACAAACAAACAAACAAACAAACAAACAAACAAACAAACAAACAAACAAACAAACAAATAAACTGCACATAACGGAGCACCCACTTTTAATTATGTTTTATAAAATTCAATATTTCTTTCTTTTGAATAAAAAAAATTATTACTATAATGTATATGTTTGAAATGAAATAGTGGTGTCATGGGGCATGGCATAATAATTATAGTAAATTTGAATAAATTTAAATTAATTTAGTTTTAAAATGTTAATGTTTTCTATTAGTGTTACATTACAAGCAGTGATACAGATTGTGTCAGCAGCACCCTTTGTACTTGACACTAATTTACACACTTCAGGGATTCATTGCAGATTTATAAACTATTTTAGTAGCAGACAAATGGGAATATTATGTGTTTCAGCACTCCATATTGAAAATAGTGATACCTCTTGTTATGTATTGAGTATTTTGCTTTGCTCCTGTCAGGAGGAAAGAAATTACAAGCTGTAAAATCCCATGCAGGGCATTTGCATAACTCCATATTTTAGGACATAAGTCATACAGACAGGCATGCTGGAATTTCGTTCTGGTGGTGTGAGGCAGCGCAGCGTGTGCAGTGAGTGATTCTCTCTGATGCACTACTAGACGCTCGCTCGCGTCGCGCGGCCTCCCCCTGGTCAGTTGAGTCGTGCAGCATTGGCTGAGGAGCCAGTAGATGCGCGCGGTGTCTCGGCACTGTTGGAAGAGTCATTGTTCCTTGACGTCACCACTCAGCCAAGCCTGGCGCTGCTGCTCTCAAACATGTCTTTGTTATTCAGAGCTTTCCATCGGCGAATCGCAAAATACGGAATGAGCTGTTCCTTGTATTCGCGGGAAGTAAGAGGACTCGCATGGACGCACGTTTGTCTGTGTTTGGGGACGGGATTTCTTTGAGAATAACTTCTGTTTATATTAATTTCTGAAATTAAAAAACATGTAATTTTATAACACATTATTATTATTTGATTTTTGTCAAACATTTTTACAAACACAATAAGCCATAATATAATTTAATTTGAAAGAATATATATATTTTTTAATTTAGAAAGGAAAAAATAAAAAACTTAAAACAAGAGTATTATATTACAACTTAAAACTCAACATTTCCACATATATAGCCTATATAGCCTACACACATTAAATTATTTGTTTTTGTATATTGTGTAGGCTATATGATGTCTACAGTATATGTACTGTATGTATGTATATATATATAGGCTATATATATATATATATATATATATATATATATATATATATATATATAGGCTATTAAATCATTTGTTTTTGTATATTTTGTATATGTTTACAGCACACACACACACACACACACACACACACACACACACACACACACACACACACACACACACACACACACACACACACACACAGTATAGTATAGTATACTACAATTAGGCAATATACAAAACTATATATAAAAATACTATATATTTGTTATTTCATATATTTGTGTTGTGTATATGATGTTTACACATAATTAGAATGGTATTAATAAAATAAAGATATCAATTAAACTAAGTACACAAGACCTCCTCCTTTTATAAATTGTAAAATGATGGCACGTAGGCTACATCTGATGTGTTTTTGATGCATATTTAGTCTTACCTATGCACGTTTTCATCAACATTCTGGAAATACAGTAAAATAAAGCCAAACGATATACTGTAGTATTCAAACAGCAAACGACCTGGCACTCGCGTGTGAATCCAGTCCGTTCATCTGCACACGCCTGGTGTCTTCCAAAGGCGCGAGCGCTTTTACGCGACTCTGGGACACATTTTGTCAGCAACCAGCAAGCATGGCTCTGTGGTAATAGAATAGCCCGTGTAATTTGACACTTCAACTTGCCGTGCACTACGTTAGTTGATTCAGACAGTCATACTAACGAAACGCCGTGCGCTTTTCTCTCAGTGTTTGTGAATTGTGAGGGGAGAAAACAGATCGTAACTTCAAATCCAGGAGGTTTTAGGCGCCGTGCTGTGATTGGACCTAAAAGTAAGTTGTGTTTGTGTTTTCCTATCATTTTCACACCTTGCTCGCTGGGAAGATTTTTATGCATTGCATTGAAATGAATCCGTAGCCTCCGCGCTAGCTCCAACCTCAGCTAACAATAGAGTCACTTAAAGTATCGCTGAGATGTGTACACATGTATTTCTGCGCAGGAAACAATCGCACTTACTGAAGCGTTGGCGATACGTTGGCTTTGTGTTTTCGAAGCAAAGCACTATTGAGCGCTTTTTTCCCCCTGGACAGTGGCGTTCAGAGGAACGCGGAATTTGGCTGAACTGGAGAAGCCCACCGTTTACATACCGCTCAGCATATCGTTTTGGTGTGTTGCATTGTTCAGATGAAGAGGGCACTGTCATGCGGTGGACGGTTGGTTGGCACGTAGATGGGCACAATTGGATGGCTTCGTTGCACAAATGTAATTTAAATTCGCCGGGTCTTTTTTATTAGGCGAAATTATATAGTAGCGTCTTGATAAGGAATAGGAAACAAGGCTTTCAACCATGTGCTGAAATGTGATGTTTCATGCCGTTGTGTAGTAACAGGACAACCGCGTTGATACATTCTGACCGCTGATATTGTAACATTTCGTTCGAATCTTGGATTCGGTGAATGCTTGAATGGAACAGACATTGAGGACACAAGCAGTGTTGGGTGCCCACTGACTATGTGATCTGGATGTCGTAATCCGATTAGAAAAATCAAGTGTTTGCTATTAGAAACCATTTCGTTTTATATATACATAATTAGATGACAGTTGACTTATGGATTTTATTATTGCATATGGGTTACATTGCCTACCAGGAAGCGCAATAATGTTTAAATGATCAGTAGTTTCCAGATTGTGCCCCTAACATGTAAAATATACACGCAAAAAGACATTTAAGCAGATACTTTAAAAAGATTGATGTGAAATGCAATTATTGTTTTCAAAAAATGAATGTCTTAAAACACTAGTTACTAGTCTAACTATTTTACTGTTGTGACTTACAAACGAGGAATACAAAAAGCGATTTATCTTAAAAAGTCAAACAGGAAAAGTGCTTGTAATACAAAGTTTTGTACATCGCTCCGATTAGTACATTCACAATAGTACAGAATAGTACTTGATGCTGGAAATTGAATCACAAATAAGTGCAAGATGTGATGTAAGAATAGGCTGACAAAGGTAATGTTTAGGAGTATGTTTCTCTTGCTCATGTTTAAATTTTTTATCAAAATCCAGAAGTGATCTGATTAGTTCATCTGAAAATGGCCACTGATTACAATTTTAGCCATGCAATTTGTAATAGTTGCCAGATTATGTTTAGAAGTAATCTACCAAAGACTGGTTGCAAGATACAATACACGCATGCTAAGTGTCCACCAAGTGTTCTCTTGGTAATCCATGGGCTATTTTGTGTGCTTAGTGAGTGAATATTTTATTTAAGAGATTATTACAACTGTCAGCTTTTGTTAATAGTTTTTATTTTCCTACATGCTGTTGAATCAAGTTATTTATTGATGGTTTTTGATCTAGCATGGCCCATGCTTTATGCATGGTCATATTAATGCTTTTGATTCTAGAAATGCATATTTAATTTCTTTAGGAGAGTCGTCTGTCAATATTATCACAAGAAGCCTAAACACATAGCCGAATTCTTTCTAGCAACAATTTGAGTTTACAGTAAATTGTCATTGTTTTTGTGAAAATAGGTTTTTGTTTCCTCTAAGTTTTAACGCTAGAGTTTCTCTTTTTAGTGGACACGGTTGTTTGGAAGCAGACAGTTTCTTTTTTAGGATGGTTCTTCAATCTTCAGTCAAAGTTTCCGTTTAATGACAATTTCTTGGTCACCCCTTTAGTTCTGTACAATCACAGTCAATGTTTACATGGCTGTGTGAGTACTGATAATGTTAAAAACTTCCCCCTTACTTCAGGGTGGATTGCATCTGGAACAAAGGTGAAAGTACCTAGCTCTCAGCTCACTCATTTTGTATTGTGGTGTTGGTTCATGTTAACATTATTGGAGGAGGCATATTGTAAAGGCCAATTATTGTTTGCAAATGTTTAAAAATGAAGAGTCTAATTTGATGAGTCTGCTGGGGGTGTATTTTAAAACACAGTAGATTTACCCACCAGTGTGACGTCCTCTGTATGAGTGGCTTAACTTGTATGAGTCAGGAATGGAGAATTTGTCTAGGAATTGAGTTTATTTTCCTCCCTTCTTCAGACAGGGGCCCCAGGTTGAGGATCATCATTACCAAGGGCAGAGGTTTTAGCCATAGTCATGTAAAGAGACACAGATAGAGCTCAAGTCATTCTGTCAACGGGGCTAAAGAGGAATTGCGGAGGGCTTAATTGAGCTTAATGTGGGATTAAACTTCCATAAAATCGTTGAAAAGTTGTTTTCAACATGACAAAATAGAGAGAATCACAAGATATGTCATTTGAACAAATTAACATTGTCAAAAATGTATCAGATTTTACACGCAAATTATTCAGTAACAGGTTTATTAGTTATTATTGCTCACATCGCTGCACATTTATGCACATTTGTGTCTCTATTGTGTCTAGCCTAACAAATGTGTTCAAGGTTGTCCAGTTTAGGAGCGTAGTCTAGATGATCTCTTTTCACATTCAAATTCTTGGCATGTGTGACAAAAGCTTGCCTAATTCACTGGGCGATTTAAGGGTGGGAATCGTGAGTGATCCAGCTATACAATATTATCATGATTCTTGGGTCACAAATCACAATACCATACAGAAAGTTGCAATACGTGCCAGCATCATTAGTTCAGCGTGAACAGCATTGACTTCCATAGTATGGAAAAAAATACTTCAGAAGTCAATGGCTTCAGTCAACTTAGGTTAACGACATTCTTCAAAATATTTTTATGTTCAACAGAAGAAAGAAACTCATAGAAGTTTGTAACAACCTGAGGGTGAGTAAATGATGACACAATTTTCATTTTTGGATGGAATGTCCCTTGAATAGTGTTTCATACTTCATACATTTCTTTATTTCCTCTACTTGCTTATAGCCATAATAAGACAATGTTTTTTTTACCAGCTAAAAATACTAATCGGTGTTTTGACAGGTTGACATTTAACTGTTAGCACACTATTGTGGTGAAATTGTGAAATAGTAGGCCCATGTTCATTCATCATAAAGCTGAACAGTCGTCTAGCCACCACCCGCACACGCCCACTCTTGAACCTGAATCAGGCTTTGTTTGACTCCACATGCTGCACTGTGGATCATTTATTACACTTAATACTCTGATGGCCTTTTTGAACTGTTCACATTACGTCTGCATAACCGCCTGCTCGACTTGTGTATGCACTTTGGTTTTCTGACTGTGGCGATCGGGGTTAATACCTTTACGTGAAATGTAGCCTCCGAACCACAGATTATTCAGACAATAGGAGTGCATGACTTCTTATTTCCTTGCAGACTTACGGGTACGTTGGTCCGTTTCATCTTGCGGTTCGTGACCTCGGTGAAGCAGAGGGAGAGAGACTTTTGATTTTAATTGCATGCATCTGCAAAGAGCGTGGCGTGGGACTGAATCTGCTTCCAGGCTGCATAAGTTGAAAGCTTGTTGAAGGCTGCCTCTGACTCTTGAGCTGACAATGTGACCATGGATGCACTGGGATGCGATGTGCAAAGCATTAGCTAGCTGGTGCCATTCTAAGTGCTTTACCCCTCAGATAGGGACTGTCAGGCCCACACTGTCACAGGCTCATGCATGTTTGATTTGACGTTCTTTGAAAAATGAACGCAGAAGATGTCACAATGGCTGTATCCCGTTTCTGTCGGCGAGAGCAAGTACTTTGAACCAAAAATGACACCCAGCTACTTTTTTTTTTCCACAGTGCAAGGGCTTGATATTTGGAACTATAGGACAAAATGTCCCCACCACACTGACAATTTTGCATGATCACAAGCAATTACCTTCGTTTTTTGGTGCCAATAAAAGCTCGCAGTGCTTTGAAGTCTGACTGCCGCTGTGTGCTGTGCAAATCCAGCTTAAGCAAAACAAACATATTGTCCTCAACCTGTTTTCTTTTGACTGAGGCAAATTAGTGTACATTCAGTGAGCCATGTTCTCCATGCTAAACTGTTAAGTCCCGCTACTCTTTCAAAGAGATCCATCTCTCTTTGAGAAACAAATATCTGCGTTGTTAAGTACACTGATTCTATAGGTCTATAAAGGTCTATAGTCAGGCCTCGGTTTCATGTCATTAAACATATTAGAGTGATGCAACTGGTTGTACAAAAGTTGTTAATAGATATTTCTATATTCAAATTCTGCATTGTTGTTGTTTTTAGCAGTGCATTTATTCAGATTTTGCACAACGCCAATGCATCTGCGTTCATTTTATGTATTGAAATACTGCCATGTATTCCATCATGTGGAAACCTTGGACCATGTCACCGCGTCTGAGCTGTCTGTCTCTGACTGCGAGTGGGAGATTTCCCTCCGTCCCTGCGAGTGATCGCTGTGTTTCTGAGAGGGACGTGCAATTACTTTCAACATGGCCTGGGGGATTCATGCATGTTTTCTGACAAAGTAAATTAATTAGGTTTTCTTAGGAAAGATAAATATTATTTCTCATCCAAATTCGCCTTTTACGGGAAGGAGGATTTGCGTCTGCGCGCGCCAAATGACACGCACACATAACCTTGGCTTAGACATTTGCACAAGGTGAGACTAAATGAAAGCTGAATGAAAGGCAACTTCAAGATGTCAGGAGAACATGACAAATGGATGGTGGCGAATGAAATTCACAGTAGATCCGTCAAATCCCTTAGTGTCGCAGGAAAAATGTGAATTTATATTAAACAGTAAAAATGCATTTGATTTTTTCCCCCAGTTTTCTCTTTGTTTTTAGATACTTGTATTGCTTTTATCCCCCCCCCCCCCACTTTGATATTAAAGCTGATGAGCTACATTTTTCATTTTTTGTTAGCTACTAGGCTAATCTGTCAAGTTAGTTTTTAATAAAGAGACTAGATGATTTCTGTTGGTAAGGTCTATTTTACATACATACACTACATATAAGTAATACTGTTTTAAAAATATATATATTTAAATTTAATTTAATTTATAAATTTAATTACCATGCTTGAATAATATGTAACTTCAACTAGGCACACAATATGATCAACCAATCAATAATTATACTGATTTCAGTCTTGCAAATTTCATAATTTAGCATGTACACAGTTCTGATTCAGATTGAGAGTTCATGAGTCTGTTTGACTGATTTGAGAATCAGATGACAGTGGTTGTACTGTATGTAATATAAAGTAATAATAAAAGAAAGATGCATTGTTTTTGTTTTATTTTGTGATACCCAGTCCTTTTAGTCATTACATTCAGATTGCAAGTTCATAACTCTGGTTAAAGTACTTTTTTTTGACACCATGGGCCCTAACAGCTTTCTCCAGCGTAATCACGCTTTTGGTGTTAAAAAAGTATACTGTCAGGATTTACTAAGACACACAGTGAAAAATTAGCGCTGAAAAGGTGTGGACACGGCTGACCTTACTGAATGCATTTGTAGTTTCCCTTTCAGACACAACATTTATTGGAGAAATCACGCAAGGTGATTTACTAAGGTTTGCGCCATTATTTACAGCCTAAAAAAGCACGTCTTAAACCAGACGCTAATTTGCGCTGCTCTTGGTAGATTGTGTCTCGTCAATCGATCACACGTAGAACTTTTCACTCCCATCGCTGCTTTTATGGGATTGCGCTCTCATGCTAATTTGCGCTGTTTAGTAAATCTGGCCCTATATATTCAGCAGCAGCAGAGCACCACTGCACTGATATAGTGTAATATCATATTAATCTTGCGTAGTATGCTGTTAAAACAGCTCATTGTCATATCATATAGGCATCATTCTGATTTTCCACGTTTTTATTATCTGGATTCTGCTTTAGCACTTATTAACCGTTCAAGGCAGATCTCACAATGAAAATGTATTCCATCTGAGAACACACCTCTTGCTCCACAAATACAATTCATGCATCACAGCCTCCGTGCAGAGCTCATGAGGTGACAGCTGTAGGCAACAGAGAGACGTTCATGGAGTGCTAGTGCAGACTCTGCGCCAGATAGAGCATGATAAATCCAGAGCCGTGTAAGTGTGTTTGTCTGCGCGTGTATGTCCAGGCTCAAATTGGCATGCAATGGCAAGCACCACTTCCCAGGTAAGTGCTGTGTGCCCTGGCTCTTAATGACTGTTTCATAAGCCACACTCTTGGTGGCCACTATGTGCCCTCCCCTCTCGTTCACCCCTGCGGTTCTGAACCAGACTGCTTCACACTCTTATGAGCTCATGTCTTTTAATATCTCTACCTGGGCTGTTCAGATAAAGAGCCATATTAGAAACCCCAGAGTGCAAATATTGTAAAATGGCAGGTCTGGTGTAGTGGTTTTCGCTGAGCCTTGTCACGGAGGAAAAAGTCGAGTTGATTTAATGGTGGATAATGTCTTAGAACTCCAAGGCAATTAGGTGTTTTTTTCCACGCCAAGCGGTCTGACGTTTATGTTGTAACAAATTGAAACTACAAGTTTTGTGTCGTCTGTATACCACCACAATAAAGTTGTCAGAGATAAGAGTAAGCGATATTGCAAACTAAACCTTGATATTTCATACCTCATTCTTGCGCGCATCTTCTGAGAAAACAGAAGCCATTGTTGCACTGATCATTTATCATTGCTGTAATGAGATTAAACTAATCGTGTATTCCAGAGACAGCAATGATACACTGTGTGGGGCTTGCCAGGGATCATCTTCAAACAGTATTTGTCATTGTCTCTCAGTGCTTTTTAATTAACTGTTGACAAACAGCGTAAGCCTTTTGGGTGTTATGATTTAAAAACAGTCCCATTTCAGTGCGTCCGAAAATATGGTTTCTTTAAAGACAAAAGCTAGAAAGAAAGAAATGTTTTGCTATCTATTAGACAAGAGCTGTGTAATGTCCTGCTCCAAAATCTAGTGAGCTGACTTTGGTAACTGTAAACATGAAGGGATAGTTCACATAAAATTCATTATTTACTCATCCTCATGTCATTTCAAGTGGAACACAAATTATATTTTGAAAAGTGCTGCGTATTTTTGTCCACACAAAGAAAGTTAATGTTGTTTTGTATGGACCAAAAAAAAGGACACTTTCTTCAAAATATCTACTTTCGTGTTTTGTGATATTTTTTTCATCTAACTCTTATATATTATTTGATTTTAGATCAGTTATTTCAGTTACCAAAAATAATTGAATGTTTTTTTTTGTTTTGGTTTTGTTCAGTTACCACAACAGTGCCAATTGGTCACTTATAAAGCTTCATGATGGTTACAATGCGATGGTTACTATGTAGGCAGCAAAACAGCTTGCTAGTTTTTAAAACAGAGCTTCCGAGTAAGTGGTTTTCTAAAACGCGTTCAATGTTTCATTAGTGGCTGCTGAGATCGTTAATCTGCTCTTTCAGTAGTGAGCTTGTTGCTGATGCATAAGCAAACAGTGTTCACATGAAATGTTTTAATTGCACATTAACCCACTGCTGGCATATTAATCTGGCATGCCTTAAAGACGGCACAGCATCCGTTACATTCCCCCATAGTTTTCTCTGCCGCCGTGGCCCTGAGTGAGACGTTGAGCTTCAGAGTGAATTGTTGTTTTATTAGCTAGATTGAGCCGGTGGCGCGATGCACGTTGGGTGCGTGTCCTCGGAGGACGCCTCTGAGAGCTCCGTATCTGCAGTAAGTAGTCACCAGGGACGGATGGCACATGCCAGCTCAAATTTTCACGGCGGCCCTCAGACGAGAAACAGCAGACCGGGAATAACATGCAGATCTTTTTCCCCCGCCGTCACCATCCCAGATATAGGAAAGCAAAGTACCTTTTTCAGGACATCTTGAGCATCTAATCAATATCACTGAGTGTTATTGAGGTTGGCTTGCTGTGCCTTACCCTGTTCTAGCTCTCGAAAGCAGCCTTCGTTCGTGCATATGGCGGTCTAATTTTCTCTGGAATTCTTTTGACTCTGGGACACAGGAACAGAGGAAACTCAATCTGGAGTGCCCTGAGGGGTTCCTCTGCAAGAGAATTCCCACCCAGATAGTTGCCAACACCCACACAAACATTTATATAGGTTTGTTTTCAAGGAAGAGAGCGCAAACCTCAAACCTGCGTCACACCACAGCCGTCGACAACCGCAGAAGGCGAAGCAGCTTGTTTATTAGTGGGCAGGTGGGAAGTGTAATGGCAGTTGAACATGTGCACAGGGGCCACTGCTTATGTGCCGCAGTATCATTAATGAGATCACAAGTTGTACTAACAAAGAGCCGCTATGTACATGCTTATTTATTTAACAGGTTGGCCCATTTTGTATTTCACTCTTCATTCTTTATTGAAAAATGGAAGGAAATACTGTGTCTGAGATTGATCATTTATTTAGTTTATTTAAATATGTAAGATTTTTGGATAAAATATCCAAAAACCACTAAAAGAGTGTTATATATTTTGTTGACTTGTGTGCATTATCCCAAATGTTTCCAACAATGTTTAAACCTAGAGAAGTCAGCTATTTTAACCCGTGTCATTGTGTCGCCTGCCTATGATGTCATATCGCTTTACCCTCGATTACCAGTTTTACTTCCATAGAAACCATGGATACACCAAAGACGCTTTAATATTTTTTGTGTTTTATTAGACAGGTCAGTAACTGTTTTGATACCTTTATCGACAGAAAACTACATGGTTAGTCTTGCTGTTTGAATCTCTTGCTTTCTTGATTTACCGTGAGTAACATGTTTGTACCATGACCCAGCGTTGTCAAAACCACTTTGAAATGATAATTTTACAATACCAGCATTTCCCTCTAGCATTTGAGCGCTGTTGAATGGATTCTTAAACAACTCTGGTTGGTTATTGCGTTCCCGCGCTCAATATATCTGATTGGCTACAATGATCAACACTTCAAAAACATGTTGTCTTCTTCACCAAGCGCTTACACAGGTACTCACGGGAGCGTTTGAAAGCAGGGATTTATCGGCGGATCCCTAATCCCTAAATCAGTGCTCAAAATGCTAGAGGTAAATGTGGTATCGTCACTTTTTAAAATTTCAACAACACTACTTTAATCATAACTCGTGAAATATGCATAAACAACTAAATGAAAGGAGTGGCAGCAACCGACTGCAGCTCTTGGTCCCATTCACCTCTAGTGGTGAAACTTACGTACTGTTCCTTTAATTAAACATAAATTAATTAAATTTAAATGTTATTGATTTGTTATTAGTTTTTTTAAGTGTACATTAAACAATTCAGCTATTACTAGGTGTACATTTATATTTGGCTCATTGACATTTTAAGCAGTGCCTTGCAATGTGACATGCTATACGCTATCTAAACCGTTTGTATTGTAACTAGATTTTTCTACATTTGCATTTTTTTTTATTTAAATTAATTTGTCACACCAAAGAAGTGCAAATCTAAAAATAACACCAAAAAAATAACGGCCTGCTTACTTTTTATTGTGTTGTTATGTGTAAAATTTATCCTTAAAATATCCTTTTATCACATTGCAATGATCGGAAATGGTCTGGCTATTTGTTAGAAATTAATATTTTTCTCTGCCTTCTCTGATAGTCTGTTGTTATGAAATGGCCAAAAATGTGTGTTTTTATAAAGAGCAGTGTAGTCCCAAACACAATTTTGTGTCATGCCATCAAGGTCGATTGTCCTTTTTGTCTCTATATTAAAATAAAAGTGGTTTATTTAGAAAGAAGAACAACAGTGTTTTGTCTAGAATTGACCCTAATAATGAGGCGGTGTACCCCGTGTTGTTAGCTGCAGCTGGTGTCTAAAGAATTACCACACGTCACTGCCCTCTGGCTATGGTTCGCCAGCTCATCTGATATTGAATAATGATTGTGGCTGGCTTGTAGCAAACCACCATTCCAAGTGTCTGTCACTTTAAGTGACTTCCACAATGGCAGCCTTTCTCTCCACCCTGTTTGGTGGTGGCTTCTTTTAAAGGGGTGAATTGAGAGCGCTCAGGGTCTGCGTCTGTACTAGTGTGTTTCCCGTTCTTGGCCTCGCGAGTGGAGGGGGTTGGCGGTGGCAGTCACGTGAATAGTAATTGTATTTGTGTTGGGTTCCTTTCAGGCTGTCGCTGTAAATCTGTTTGACTCGTCACTTTGTAAATCATTATGATGGCTAAAAGCCTTTTTATTGAATTAAGGAAGGGGAATTTGTTCTCCTGAGCAAATGTAAGATAGCTTTTTTTAGTTTGTTTGTTTGCCCCACGCTAATCTTGAGTAAAGATATCATTCAGTTTTTGTTTGCTTTTGTTAGAATGTTTGTTAAAAAGGGAAAGTTGGCTAAAAGTTTTAAGTATGCTAAAAAAGTTCTCTCATTAGATTGCAGATAGATTTGTATGAGGCGTTCCAGATGCTACTACAAGATCGAAGAATGTTTTAAAACTTGCAAACTGTTTTGGCTTTTGGTCAGACAGGGTTAAAATCATTAGATGAGGATTGTCAAACTCAAAGTGTCACTTACTAGCAAAACTGGTTTCGGCTGACAGAAACATGTCCTGAAGATCAGCAAGATCAGCTTGACTTGTTGTCTGATACACATCTCCGTGCGCTCCCCTCTGCCACTGGTGGCTGGCATCATGCGTGGCGGCAGGCATTTGTCACTCTGAGCTGATGTACTGTCAGTACACACACGCTAAACAGGATAAGAACCACGGATCTTCTTTATTCTGTTACTTGTTCGCAGAGGCAGCAAGGAAGTCGTGTGTTTTTGAAAAAGATGTCTTATCGTTTCCATAAAGACAGAATTGTCAGCTGAAATGATGTTTCTTGTTGCTGTTAGAGATGGGGGTGTTATTAACATGGATTTAGATTTGAATGAATGAATGTCTTTAAGTGTCAGTTGTATGTTGATACACTGAAGGTCTCAAACAGCTAATGTCAACTGTTGGGTGCAGCTGCTGACGTCAAAAGAGTGTCCTGCTTGAAGTTACTGTAAAATGCTGTTCTTAACCTATTTTACTTCTGTAATGTGATGTATTTGTGAGTGAAACGGGATACTGTTGAGAAAAGAAAATGTAGGGCAGGATTGTGTTTATTGCAATTGATCAGCTTGTGAAAAGTTGCTGTTAGAAAAAGGATTGAAAAATAAGATGGATTCATTAACTAAAAGGAATGTTCTTTTAGAAATGTACCAGGTTTAATTTCAATTAGAAATGTAAGATGAATTGGGATTTTTTTATTTATTTGATCTCTATTGGCAATCTGTTCATGTCCTCTTTGCTATCGTCTAACGCACACTTGGTATTCTTCTAAAACACAATTTTTTTTAATAACACTGTTAAATATTTTTTTTAGCATAGCTCAAAATGAATATCCTTTTTACATACTGTATAATGTTGTGATTTTCTAAATAAAGATTGATTTTAGTTTCTAGTATAGAATTGTAATATCGGCCAGTTATTGGTTATCAGCCATAACATAAAAATAATATTGATGATGTTTGATATGTGCATCAATACTTATGTGTTTGCTCTCTGAACTGTAAATTGGGTCAGTTTTGATCCCAAGTTGACTTCACCAAAGAGAAAGTTGCTTTTATGTACTTTAATATGTTTGTACTCCGGGAGGGCTCGAGGTTCCTGGAAGTATGTACTCTGATGGGCAGATCCACTTTTGTAGTATGAGGGAGGAGAAACTGCTGAAAATTTCTCACAGTTGCCTGTCTGACAGAGTAACAACTCAAGCTGAAATCTCTTCTGGAAAATATTGATGTTGGAGGAAGTCAGTAGGCTGTCACAAGTATGGAAGACTTTATGTGCATGGTGATGAATGTGTCCTTGGCAAAACATCCCCAGTGCTTTTGGACTTTCAGTTAAGCATTTGGATCTCATCCTGTTTGTTTCTTAATTAGAATTCAGTTCATTTCGATAGCTATAGTTTCACTCTGTATTTTGGTAGTTTCAACAGTTTGTCTGTTCTACTGTAAATTGGTCATGACAATTGAGGAGAAGATTAATAATTACATCCCATTACTGCAATAGACGCCCTAAAACTGCCTCCTGGATAGATGCAGCTCTCAAAGGAGCGTGGATTTGATCATTCGCTTATGCTTCTGTGAATTATCTCAGAAGTGAATCTGACATTTTGTTTATTCAGTTTTCCCACAAAGTATTGTTCAGTGAAAGACAGTGCAGACAGATTGCATTCGGGCCTGTCAGTCACAGGTGCAGTCTTTTGCTTCTCTGATAGCTAATTAAGTCATGACACATGTTTGGCAAGATGCCCACGTCCCAATGGATTATGAAATTATTATAGAAGGCATTCAGAATAGAGGAGCAGAAAGATCAATATTGCATGTTTGCATAAGCTCATTACTAAAGACTTCAAACGCAGACGTTTCTGTTGTGGTTAACACGTGGTAGGCCTCTTACGCGCTTGTTGCTAATTTGCTAGCGCAATAATAAATGTAAAATGAAATGCATTATAAACAAGTAAAATACAGTTTATCAGCTTCATTTACGAAGTAAACAAATGCTTCATCGTTTATTTCTCTGGTAAATGTAGAAGTTGTCTAGGACTTTATTCTGGGCTTTGAATTATTCAATGTAGCATCATGGATGTTCATAGAGCCATTGTTTACTTGATTTTTGCAATTTAAATGATGTTGCATCTGTTTTACAAATCTAGATTTGCATTCAAATATTTTTGCTCATTAATCATGGTCAAATTGTGGCATGTCGTGACATTATTTGTTTGCATAGGGCCACAAAAATTTGAGCACAATTGTTTTGCCTCTTTACAAATCCCCTGTACCTTCTACTTTCATAAACAATTTGATAAATTAGTGACTGCTATAAAGACAGATATATGAAATTTTGAATGGTTTGTTTTTGTTGGGTGGTGTTTTCAGTTTTTACTGAGTGACTTGTGCTTGTACTCGTTGTACACTAGGTCGACTGTGACTGAAATCAAATAAACAAGATTGACTGGATGAGAGCCAAGACACATTACTGGCTCAGGGATTGCTGTCAAAAACATCTCGGAGGATAATTAGCTGTGCTCTATCACTGCCGATTTCGCTTCTTAAAGCCACATTTATGTACACGATGCCCAGCCCTGTTAAGTCTGGAGGGCGTGTTATAACTTATTGTGACTTTATTGCTAAGATAAATATCAGTTTCCTGTAATTAACTCAATAATAACATATTATTTGCTAATAATGTGTCAGATTATATACTGTCACCACAATCGGAGTGATGCATAGCAGAACACCCACAGATATTTACCTTTTTAAGGACTGGCTGTGACTTTATGGAAGTGGTTGGTTCGTGTTCAAATAGTCCTACTTGTTGTCCAATTCAGACGTTTAAAGTCATTCGGCCATTAATAGCAGGCAGGTGTTGTGCACTTGTCAATAATATTTCAGGATATTTCATATCTGATGTGATTCCTCAGTTAGCCAAAGCTGTTTTTTTTGACTAGGGATGGGAATCTTTTGGAGTGTCACGATTCGATTCAAATCTATTCTTGCGGTCACGATTCAAATTTAAAAAATGTATTCTAGATTGATTATATTGAACTATTTTATTCATAATAAATACATTTCCTGCCTTTTTGTATAGGATATTGGTAATAGTTTTTATATTGTTTATATTTGTTCCCCATGTACAGATTTGCCATGTCTGCTTAATTTATTGTGTTTTTAAGGGCTTGTTTTTCTTTTTTTGTGTTATCTGGCAACCCTTCACCTGGAGCTTTAATGAAGAGAGGAATGAAGAGTGCAGAAGTGAGTAGAAGGAGAGCAGCAGTAAGCCAACTGAACAGCAGCTACTGTTAGTGTTGATTGGTTGGGAGTTAGCTATTTAAAAAAGTAGCCAGTTTAAATAATGCACACCTTGTAATCGCGTTATTATTTTACTCTAGCCGTGCATGTATTTTGTAGGGATGTGCACGAGTACTCTGACGTGATAGCGACGATTGATCATGAAAGCTATGACTTAAAAAAATATATTTTATGATAAATAGCCTAGATTTTTTTCTGATTCTATTTTTACCTGAGGTCTGATTGGTTAGCTTTAGGACAGCATACCCGGTTCTGAGCATACTGTCCAGACTGGTGAAATAGTGAAACTGTGGATTGGAAGGCGCACAGAAAATACAGTTAAGTGCAAGATGTGCTGCACCAATTACAACTTTATAATGAGAACACTGTTGTAATAGAATGTTGTTAGTTCTTTGTGCTTTAGTTGTAGGTTGGTTTAGTTGCTCATGTTTCAGCGGGAAGAGCACATCCACAAAGAGAGTTACATTCAGACAAGCACTGTCAAGTTCACGTGTGCTTTTGCGTTAGGCTTGCTGTGATAACCAGTGTTAAACGGTGTTCAGCCGCAAGCCCCGTAACACCAGTACATCACTTGCCCACCGCAGCACTACCACCATCATTTTTATTTATTTATAGTAATAAAAATAATTTAGCTCAGTTAGGGAACAGACACAACAATTAAAACTGAACGCGTCTGTTGCAGCGTGAGCCGAACAAGAGTCGCATGCAGCACAGATCATCAGAAGTCAGATTTTATTTATCACAAGAGTGATGAGCTGATTGACATGGCTGAAGATTTGGTTTTAAAGCAAAATGTATTAGCGCATATTTGGCTTTAAACCCAATGCTAATAGGGAACCTGCAAAGGCTTAGTTGTGTTTTTCTAGTTGTTGTGTTTTTCATTAAGAATAATAATGAACCCACCATTCAAGCAATTGCTGCTTATTCGAACTGGCGCTGAGTGGAGAGATCGTTTTCAGTTGAGTTAAAAACATTTCTCGTCATGGCTTTGAAAATGCGCAGGAATGTCTGGAATCTACTTTATAAAGTAGATGAAAAATGGCCAATTTGCCATGTACATAACGTTATAATTACGTGTGGGCCCTAACACCCCAGTATAGTGATGGGTCTCTACTGTAACAAGCACCGTCCTTCGGATGAGACGTTAAACCGAGGTCCTGACTCTCTGTGGTCATTAAAAATCCCATGGCACTTCTCATAAAGAGTAGGGGTGTAACCCTGGTGTCCTGGCTCAATTCCATCAAATGGCACTCGCCAATCATGGCCTCCTAATAATCCCCATCCATTGAATTGGCTCTATCACTCTCTCTCCTCTCCACCTATAGCTGGTGTGTGGTGAGCGCACTGGCGCCGTTGTACTGTGGCTGCCGTCACATCATCCAAGTGGATGCAGCACACTGGTGGTGGTTGAAGAGAGATCCCCTGACTGGAGGATTGTAAAGCGCTTTGGGTTTACAGTAGTACATGAAAGCGCCATATAAATGCCTCATTCATTCATTCATTCATTCATTCATTCATTCATTCATTCATTCATTCATAATGAGAACTCTATAGAATGTTGTGAATTATTTGTGCTTTAGGCTACGTTCGTTCAGACTGTCAGTTTAAATCTGATTTGTGTGCATATCCGAATAAAATCCAATCAATGTGAACTGTAAAAAATCACATGAAATGGAAATTTTTACAAATCTGTTTTTTCAAATGTGGTTTGAAATCCTATTCATATCACATTTCTGGAAATCTGTTTCAGTCTGACTGCTCTGATAGGATTTTGTGTGGTTTGTGACTCTCACACCACGTAAATGTAAAGTCAGACGTTGTTATAGGAAACATGCTGAAAGTCGCTACAGACACAAGGTTGTGTTGTTGCAAAGTGCCGGACGACCAGAAAATGCTAATATAAAGGACACATGTTTTGAAAACTGGCAGAGTTGACAACATGGAATAAAGCTGCACACACCAGCCTCTGTACGGTTCTGCCGCTGCTTCAGAAGAGGTACTAGTCCAGCACTGCGTCTACATATTGTCATGTTGTAAATAAGACCATATCTGTATTTCAAATCCCTCATGTTGCGTTTGTTGTTGTTGTTGTTTTGGCGTATAGAGCGCCACGGGACACACAAATCAGATCTGAACAGTTGTTATAGTGTGGACTCATTCATTTTAAATCAGATTCCAATCGGATGCACAAATAATCGGATTGGACTGACAGTGTGAACGTAGCCTTCGTTGCCCATGTTTTAGAGCATTGTTTTGGCAAGAGCACATCCACTACTGAAGTAAAACTTTCTGACTAGCACTTAACTTAGGGTAAGTTCACTTGATTTTGCTTCCTTTTGTGCAGATACAAGTTGTAATGTTTCATTTATGTTGTGTATATAGGATATCTAATAAATCAACAGATGTGATTAAAAGAGAGAATCGCAATACATGTGTGAATCGATTTATTTCCCCATCCCTATTTCAGACCCACTTGTCTCTACAGTTTTTTATGTACAGAACAGTATGATATGATCTCAGCAAAGCTGACACTGACTCTGCACAAAAGAGTGCTTTTAGCTATTATACTACTCAATCAAAGGTCATTTGGTTGTTATAGAGAAAAATCAGAAGCAATGACAGATATCTTGCTGAATGTCATTGCAGACTGTAGACGAAATCGATGGATGGAGAGAAGGAAAGGGTTGTTCTGGCAGGGAAAGCATAGAAGCTTAGTCACAGTCTTGGAACCCAGGATTACTGTTGACGTCTAAGGAAAGCCTTGACCTCAGAAGGGATTCCCCAAATCATTGATGTGTTCCACCCTGAAAACATAACTTTTTATACTAAAGGAAAATACAAGGGCAAAGCTGATTTTTCAACAGCCATTGTTCCAGTCTTTCCGAAATTATTACAATATGATTTGGTGCTCAAGAAACGTTTCGTATTATCACAGTTAAAACATAAAAAAATAAGATTTAATAGAAAGTTCAAAAGAACAGCATTTATTTTAAATGATCTTTACTGTCACTTATTCATGCTGTTGCTGGTACTTTGCAATTACTGTTATAGCCAAAATGAAGCCAAGTTGTTGCTTAAATTTTATCTAGTGTCCTCAAGATCCCCAAGATAGATTATGGCATTATCAGCCATGCCTTTCCTTCAAATCATTGCACGTCTTGTTTTTGCTGATAAAGGAAACCCCAGATGTTTGTAGGAGGTTTCAGTGACTCCTGAAGACAATAACCAGCTCTGATGTTGGCAGGTACACTCCATCATGAATGGGCTGCCAGCCTTTGATGTTATGATGCCTGGGCAGAAAGCACTTGCATGCGGACACTAATTGGGCGATTGGCACCAAAGGACTTTGCACACAGATACTCTGTATTCCAGAGTCAGAGTGGGTGCGAGTTTGATTATGCTTAGCGTAGGCATGACCTAATAGAAAATATTTGCCTGGCTCTAATTTTAATTTAGTCAGTCTGCAATTAGACATACGGGAAATTGATTCCCAGTGCAGCTGTAAATGTCTGATTGTCAAAGATATGAGTTGTTTGTTTGTCCACACGCCGAATGTATTTGTTAAAATCCTTGACCTAGGGACCTATTTTATCAAATGCAATACAGACTTGTTTGGGGGCGGTAAATCTTAATTGTCTGCTTTATTTTAATCCTTCAATCGAAGTGAGGTATCAGAGCGTAGGCCCTCTAACTTTAGGTGAGATCCGACACTTGAAGGAGTGAAGTGTTTTCGCTGGGAAGTGCATGAATGATTGATAGCAGGAGCAGAGCTGTTTAAAATCGTCTTGCTCCCTGCTAATCAATAATTCAAAGCACTTTCTGTATTTTGGTGGCACATTAAATATCAGTCACCGGCTTGAATTCTCAATTTGATTTATGTCTGTCAAATACATTAGTGGTTTGTCATGATTCTCTTCATTTAAACGAGTTAATTTTGCCCATGCTGGGAGTGATCTTACTTGTCTTAGTTTTCTCATTACTAGTGTATGTTACAAGAGTAAAGTGTTGATTAATAATTAGGCAGCTGTTAGAAAGAAATGTCTGTTGGGAACTAGACACAAGATCACATTCTTTGGTTAAAGTCGACTGTTTTGATGTCTGAAAGACAAGTAATGTAATGGAGAATGTACAATAGGGCTATACAATATTGAAAAAAAAAATTAATTAGCCACCTTTTACTCACTTGTATATTTGTACAAATTTGTCGTGAGATAGCATTGGAAAAACCTGACATAGCTCTATTTGGAAAGAATTAATCATTCTAGAACGATTGGGGTGATTTTGTTAGGGATTGAATCTGCATAGAAAATAAACAAATTACAAGCTTAGATAAATACAATAGAACAAAGATACAAATTAAATAAACAGTGGAAATGGACTCGTATAAGAATGCAATTCTGTGTTCGCGTGCTGTCTGTGCGTGTACAGAAAATGAGACATGATGTCCAGATTGAGTTCTCTTTCGTGTCGTCTTGTGCTAGAATGGTCTCTTGAATGTTTAAACTGACAGGATCTAAAACACATGCTTTCACTCTATGATGGTTAAACTTTGCAATCAATCTGAGAATCATGTGCGTTCTGAACCGTGTCTAGGCATCGGAATGAACAGTGTCTACTACGATCCTTATACTTGGACATCACACATCCTGATGTGACTTTCACAATATCTATGCTAAAGCGATATATAGGCTATCGCGCATGCAATGTGCATGTGAGCCAGTTGTTGTTATGACAGGTGTGATCAGTATCCCCACGTGAAACTGATGGTTTTGCAATTACAACCATGACATATTGATTTATTGTAAAATTAGTTTATTATGTGAGGCCAAAGAGTACATGGAGAGAAGCAAACTAGTACAGCAACTAAATAAATTGGTGTCCGGGGCCAACGGTCAGAGTAGTGTGGTAAAAAAAAACAAATTAATTGTGAATGCCGTGATTGTCTAATAAGAATCAAGCATTTCAGAGAGCATGTAATCATTGTTTGAAATGTGCTCATGATGTGACTAAGCACTCCTACCTTACACATGATTTACTGTAGGGCACTATCAGCCTGTGTTCAACATGCCTTCATTTTCCTGAGGCGCTAGAATGACGGTTTGACCTTTACTTCACCAGAGGTTGAGGAGCTGGTTGTGGCGCATGCTGATGTTTCCATTTGTTTGCTTTCATATCCACGTGGAGCTTCTAGGATCTCCTGCAAGACCAAGAGGGCTTTTAAATTTTCAAAGATAAATCACTCTCCGCTATCTTGTAAGTGCTTTCTGCACCGCTCGGATCCCTGGTGTTAAAAGTCGGAGTCGTCTTTGCTCTCATCCATTCGCAGAGACGCGCAGCGTCCGGTCCATTTGCATTAACTGGGAAACACAAAAGGATTTGAAGGAGGAAATTGCCTCTTGTAAACACAATGGCCTTTCCTGTGAGTTCTCATGATAATGTCCTGAGTGGCCTTGGGGCAGAGTCTAGAACATTCCGTTGAAGAGCACAGTGAGGTCTGCTTCTGTTTGGCCTTTAGCGTGAAATGGCAGTGAGACTTGCGCCCTGGATATTGAGCCGCATTGAGCGTAGTGGCTGGCTGATGTATACTAACAAGCTTGAATTTCACGTCAAAGCTGTCTGGATGGGCAGTGCCATTCGTGTCTGTCAGGAAGAGCCGGAGTGACTGTGGCACGGACGCTGATTTCCAATGCCTTAGGGACCTCCACATTGGCTTTAAGAGAAGGAATGGTAAACAGAAGAAGCATCTTCCCTCGTCCATGCTGTAACCCTTATTAAACACCATGTTTGAACATCCGACTTGAATTGTTTTGTGCTGCTGTTAAAGGCATAGTTCACCCAGAAAGAGCATTCTACTCACTTTAATGTGACTTGCATTACTTTTTTTGTGCCATGCAATATGTAGAACATCCCTTTAGAAACTTATAGGGAGATATTTTTTATAGATAATATTGAAAAACCCATATTGATGTTAAGTTTCTGGCCAAACACTGGCCAAACCAATAGCCACTGTCGGGCCAAAAGCAGGCGTGCTAGTGCGTGCCAGGGCCAGCCGCGTTTCCACTGTCACTTCCGGGGCTTGATCAGGCCTCGTCAGGGTTTCCTCGGGGCCAACAAACAGGGTTCTGTTTGTTATCCGATGTGGACTCTGTTGACCATGTAAGGTAGAAATATATGCGATGCAAAAGACTATGCACACTAACCATTACCATAGTAAATATGAATGCTTGAAGAAATCAGACAAATCATAAAGGCTATCACAATCATGTTTTTTTGATACGCCTTATACCGGACTATCATAAAATAAAGCAACTTTTTTTTGCAGAAGCTTCCTCTGTTTCTCTGAATGAAAATATAGGCTAACTGTAGCCTACTGAGAGAGAGTGCTAAATCTCCACAGGTCGTATTTTTGGTGGCATATTTGTAGAAATGACCATTCTTTCTAAATGTGTTGTAAATATGTTTTGTAACTACCAAATAAACAGAAACAGACCCGACTGAATAAGTAAGTCTGTCCTCTTTCTTTTTTTGAAATGGAAAACCAATTAATTTCTGTGTGACTAATGTGCAATTATGATTATTTATGATCACAAATTAATTAATTATGATTAATGTATCACTTTTTGTGGTAAAACATAGATTCTTGGGTTTTAAATATTCAAGTAAACAACAAAAATGCCAGCAAACGGTCGCTTTTATCATGTTTGTTTTGTGATCACGCTAGTTTCCAGTGATTTCTTTCTGATTATTTTTCTGATAAAACTTCCTAATTTTTATAAATGATGAGTAAGTGTGACGTTGTTCCAGTCAGAGAGACGTGTTACGGGCGTTTTTTAGTGAAGCACTGTGGAGCTTCTGTCCCGACAGTGGAAACGCAGTGTGTTTTGGGCTCGGTGCTACAGGCCCGGGGCTTTTAGCCCGGGACTGGCCATTTAAAGCCCTGGCTTAAAAACGCGGATAATGTCGTCAGTTTGGTACTGAACTATCTGTTAAACATCGAGTCAAACTTGAGTTAGAAACTTGTTTAAAAAAAACAAAACTGTTTTGTTTGTTGCCAGTAGAATATTGAAACACAATACCTTTGTTCATTACCTTTAATGAGACAAGTCTATATCATCTGTAAAATAGACTATAATAGGAATAAAAAAGAAACACACTATATTCAGTGTTTGTGTTGTAACATTGTGTATGCGTGTTGTTTGACAAATATGTCTTATAGATTATGACGGGCATGTTGATGGGTTAAACTAGCTTTTGGCAGTAGGAGGAGGAGAGGGACAATTTACATCAGTTGACATTAGCGTCCATGGCTGATTTTGTTATCGCCTGTTCCTCATCAGCTCAGCTTGTCAGTTTGCTGAAATATAGTCGCACTCTTATGTCAACAGCTAATATTTACATAATCCCTTTCCTCCCGCTTTGGTAACATGCGCATCTGAATGGCCAGTGTGTAGATTAGAAGATGGCGATTCATTTTTAACACCAGAGGCACATCGTTAAAGTCCTGAAATGGGATGTTTGGCCTTTTGAGAAGAGCTCACGTAGCCTGCTAATGAAGTCTGGGAAGTGTGCATATGTAAAACATGACAAAATGAAAATTTAATTTGTGTGGAAAGTGCAAACCCACGTTGTGTTTAGCATGGTGTCAACGGTGTAACTGCAGAGCTTTTATATGGTCTTATTCTCCAGACTGCTTGGATAGATGAGGGTTGTGTATGTAAAGTTCCTTTGCTTGTGCTTGAGGTTTCTGTGACATGCAGCAAATGCAGCATGATTATGCTCTCTGTGCTGTGATTCACTCATCTGTGATGCTTCCTATGGGTCATGATTGCATAAGGTCAGTTGAATCATATAGCCTGTAGTCTGCATGCTGCTCAGTATGTCAAGGAGTTGCATCTGGCAGCAGCGAAGTTTATTAGGTTTTGTTTTTTTTGAATTGGTAATGCAGCCCTGCGTCATTGACATTCTGAGTCTCCTGGCGCAGTTGCTCACAGAGCACATTGTGTTTTGCCTGATAAACAACCTCACAAATCGAACCACTGCAGAAGTAATTCAGTGGAGCAAGCCAGTAAAAACAGACAAGAGGAAGTGCATTAATGCACTTGTGTGACCAAATAATGAAACGGTCTAAATACCTGGATAGTTACACAGCCATTAACTGTAATAAGACTGATTTAAATGGACTATATGTGTATGTATATATACTGCTGTTTCAAAAGTTTGGCACCGGTAAGATTTTTTTTAATGATTTTAAAGCTGCAGTCCGTAGCATTTTCCCTTTTTGTCGCCATCTCTGTTCGAAATCTGTAACTGCAGTGATTCGCGGAATTATAATCTTTACGTGGGTTGTAAATCGGCATGAAACAGCGCGGATGAACACAGTGTTTTGGTGAACAGTGTTCACCGCGCTGTGGATACTGTCATTCAGAATCACAGATTCACTTTTTGAAAGCTTGACCAACATAAGAATTTTCACCGGAAAATGTCTTCTGAACAAGTAAGTAACATCCATTTTTGTTCTGATCAACTAAGGGGGAAAAAGCATTCGACATGACAAGCGATCGTTAGATTTAATCAGCGCGATTTACAGCAACCGTGCAAATCATAGCGTTAGGTTACTGACGTAACCCCGGTTCTCTGATAACATGAAGTGAGGTATCTCACTATGGGAACGCCTCTGGGCGTGTCCGATCGCGGAAGCACCAATTACACCACGTCTGCCAACTATGGCAGACCAATCGCTGCAGCGATCAGGGAGTCCCGCCTCCCTGTATATAAACGCAGCTTACCTGCCGTTTCGTCATTCTCCGCATATCTCTTCTCCGTGCGAAAAGGCAAGGAGGGCAATGTTGTGAGATACCTCACTTCATGTTATCAGAGAACCGGGGTTACGTCAGTAACCTAACGTTCTCTTTCTAACATTCGTTCGGTATCTCACTATGGGATATAGACAACTCCCGTCTTGCCGATATGCTGACGAAGCAGACTGAAGAAGAGGGGATGTGAATATACTGAATCATAGACCCAGTCGGTGAGACACGGGATAAAATGGGGACAGGTGCCCCCTTTATTAAAAATCATATCATACCCCTTGACTACTTACTCCCAGAACTGAGTGTGCCAGAGAGGGTTCTGTAACATCCAGTCTATAAAAACGAATAAAAGTGTGCGGAGAGGACCAGCTGGCCGCCGCGCAGATTTCCTGAATAGAAATCCCCTTAAATAGAGCCCAGGATGTAGACATCCCCCTAGTAGAATGCGCTCTTAGTCCTACTGGGGGCTCTATATTCATGCTTTTGTAACATAACACGATCGCCTCCACCACCCAGTGGGAAAGGCGTTGCCGGGAGATAGGTTTTCCCTTGTAAGAGTCAGCCCATGAGACAAATAGCTGGTTGCTCTTACGCAATATGTGGGTTCTCTGTACATAACTGTACAGCGTGCGAACCGGACATAAACAGTGTAACCTCTCCTCTTCTGGAGAAGAAAAAGGAGGGGGATGAAAAGCTGGCAAGTCTACAGCTCTTACGGTATCCGCGTGCTCATATACTTTGGGCACGAACGCCGGGTTAGTTCTAAAATTAGCTCTTTGACCACCCGGAGCGAACTTCATACATGAAGGGTGAACTGATAACGCCTGTAATTCACTCACCCTCTTTGCTGTTGTAAGAGCAAGTAACAGAGCCGTCTTTAAAGAGAGCAGCTTTAAGGCAATGCTATCAATGGGCTCGAACGGGGCTTTTGAGAGCGCGCTCAAGACCACAGACAAATCCCATGGTGGGACCAGCGTTTTTGATACTGGGTGCAGCCTACGTGCGCCTCTCATAAAACGACAGACTAGAGGGTGTTGGCCAATGGTACCCGAGTCAATACCCACATGACATGCCGATATAGCGGACAGATAAACCTTCACCGTGGAAAAAGCTCTGCCTTTATCCAGGAGGTCTTGGAGAAAACACAGCACATCCGAAACAGAGCACAAGAACGGAACAATGTTCTTATCTGCGCACCATTCCTCAAAAACTCTCCACTTTAGGTTATATAAAGAACGAGTCGAGGCCGCCCTCGCGTTCTGAATCGTCTCAATAACTTTTGGAGGTAGTCCGGCTGCACTCAGATTCAACCTCTCACGGGCCAGGCCCAGAGAGCTAACCTCTGAGGGGAGGGGTGGAATATTTCTCCCCGTGCCTGTGAGAGGAGAACCCTGCGCGCTGGTAGCTGCCAGGGCTGGTCGTAGAGCAGTTGCGCAATCTCCGCAACCCACAGTCTCCCCGGCCAGTACGGCGCGATCAGAATCATTACATGTCTGCGCTCCCGAACCCTCCGTAGTGTCGGCTCGATCAAGCTCAACGGAGGGAACGCGTACAGTAACACGTCTGGCCACTCGTGGGCTAGAGCATCCACACCCAATGGTGCATCGTCGCCGACCAGAGAGAAGAACAGGGGACATTGTGCGTCTTCGCGCGATGCGTAGAGATCTACGGCAGCCTGGCCGAATCTCTGCCACAACATGAGGATCACCTGGGGGTGGAGTCTCCACTCTCCGTACAGGGGATTCCCTCTGGACAATAGATCCGCTCCCCTGTTCATTATCCCCGGGACATGTGTCGCGCGTAATGACAGGAAGGTCCTGTTGCTCCACATAAGCAGTTTCTTCGCTACCAAGTGAAGCGTCTGAGAACGCACTCCTCCCTGCCGATTTATGTAGGCAATCACCGTTGTATTGTCTGTCCTGACCAATACGTGATGATTCTTTAGAAAATGCACGAAATGTCTCAGAGCTAGAAACACTGTCAGTAGCTCTAGAAAATTTATGTGCTTCTCTCTCAGTGCGGGAGACCAAACTCCTCTCACTGTCCTGCCCTCGAGCACTGCGCCCCAGCCTGTGAGAGATGCATCCGTCGTCACCACTTTTCTCAGTACGATCGGACCCAGAGGGCATCCTGTCCTGAGAAAAGACGGGGCTCTCCAATGACCGAGAGCGCTCATGCATTCTGGCGAGACGCGCACTCTGCGGCTGAGGCGGCTCTCGGGGCGAATGCCCTGTGACGCTGTCCAGTTCTGAAATTCTCTCATTCGTAACAGTCCCAGGGGAACCACGGACACAGTTGAGGCCATCAGTCCTAGTAGTCGAAGACATATCCTGAAAGAGACTGATCTCCCTCGTTGGAAAAGAGAGAGGCAGCTGTGAAAAGTCTTGATGCGGTCCTCTGATAGGAACGCTCGAAACGTCACAGAATTCAACCTGAGACCCAGGTAGACTATTTCCCGAGACGGAGATAGACAACTCTTCGCTTGGTTTATCTTGAAACCTAATCTCTCCAGATGTGTCACTAGTGTGTGTGTATCGCTCTCTGCCTGCCGTCGGCCCGGTGCGCAGATAAGCAGATCGTCCAGATATGATGAAATTCTGATCCCTGCTCCCCTCAACGGAGTCAGGGCTCCTTCTACACACTTGCAGAATACTCGAGGAGCCAAAGCTAGGCCAAATGGTATTCTCGTATACTCGTATGCTGTGCCCTGATAGGCGAACCTCAGATATTTCCTGTGCGCAGGAAAAATATCTATGTGAAAATATGCGTCCTGGAGATCTACCGAGGTGAACCAGTCTCCTTGCCGAATATTTTGACACAACGTTCTGATAGACAGCATTTTGAATTTGTATTTTCTGAGGTGTCTGTTGAGGACCCGTAAATCCAGAATGGGACGGAGACCTCCCCCTCTCTTGGGAATCACAAAATAACGGGAGTAGAAACCCTTGTGGCTCTCTTCCGTTGGAATCACTCTTATCACTCCCTTTTTCATTAAAGAGGCTATTTCTTCCTCTAAAACCAGAGCTGCTTCCCCTTTGGCCACTGAAATTAACACTCCGTTGAACAGAGGAGGTTTTACAGCGAATTGAAGCCTGTATCCCCTCTCTACGGTGGTTAAAACCCAGGGATGAACTGCGCATGCGCGCCAGTTCACTGTCTGAGCAGCGAGTGGGCCCTTCCTGTCTTCGCTCACTAGAGGTGCCGTAGCACACTCTAGCGGCAAAGGAGGGGAAGACCGCTCCAGTGATGGAGTTATGTTGGTCTTTATTTGTGATTGTTTTATTCTTTTGTGATCTTTTTCTCTTTTTTTCACATTCTGCGCCCTCGGTCTTTGACCTGGATGCGTCAGAGGAAAATTTATTTTTGCAAAACTGCTTGTGCACGTTAGACCTTCTTCCCTCGTAACAGACCTCGAAGGTGGAGGGGGAGGCGATTTCTTGGGGGGCACTCGCAGAACGGTGGCCACATTCCCGCAAACATTGGACTCTGAACTGTCCACAACACAAACATATTTCACCTCTGAATTCCTTCTCCTTTTCCCCGCGGGAGGAAGAGAGGAATCGTTCTGAAGGGATGGGACAGAGAAACCCTGGGTGCTGTCTCCCAACCCTTCCTGATGCTGAACTGATGTATCAGGTCGACCGCCTCTTTTTGTTCCCCTGGGGGGCTGGCGATCGGTGTTTCGCTGCTGCGGCCGCGAAAGACTGTTTAGGTCTCACGAAACCGGGTTTTGGCTGTGGGGCCGCGTTGCCCGGCTGTTGTGGTGGAGCAGAGCGGGAAGGCTGGTAATCTGAATGCCCTCCTCTGCCTGACGGTCTGAAATTCGGCCGGTTCGGGTGATAAGGCCGAGCCGCCGGCTTTCTAGGGAGACAGACCTGGAAAGCTTCTCCCTCCTTCTTCCGCATGTCACACTGCTGCCGCATCGCCGTTACCGTCGCGCCGAACATGGCTTTAGGATCTATAGGGGCATCCAGAAACTCTGCTTTCTCCTTTTCAGAGAGCCCTGACAAACCCAGCCACAGCGATCTCTCACCCACAACTGCTAAGCCCATACTCCGTCCGCAACTTTGAACTGCTCCGCGGGACGTGCGCAGGTTCAAATCTGCGATGACGCATATCTCCTCCCAGAGCACTGGGTTGGGAGATCCGGAGTCCAGTTGACGACCCATCTCCTCTAATAGCTCCGCTTGATAGGCTGTAAGGAGGGACGTTGCGTTTAAAGCACGGACGGACAGTGCAGTGGATTTGTAGATCTTTTGAAAAACAGAGGCGGCGAAGCGCTCTGTTTTCCCTGGCAGCGACGCTCCGGTTGAAGAGAGCGCCGCCCTTCGGCCCGGGTGCAAGTGATTTGCAACCGAAGTTTCCACCGGGGGAGGATCCGCCATCCCTAAATCCTCCATTCCCTGAACATCCAGCCTCGAGAAACCCTTGACGGGCACTCGATGTGAAAAAGGTTTGTCCCAAAACTTCTTCATCTCCGTCACACAGGCCGGGACGGCCGGAATGAACTGCCTGGCTGGCGGGAGACGTGACGGAAGTCTCTTTCCATCGTACAGGTCTCTTTCAGCCCCTTGACCTGCCTGTTGGGATGGCCAGTCGATCGATAATCTAGCCGCGGCCCTGCGACAGACCTCGATTAGATCCGAATCCACCTGTACAGGGGAGGGTGAACTCTCATCCTGTGCACTCGGCGGCCTGGACTGGTTCGGGGGAAGAATGGCATCTTCATCGTCGTCGTCGTCCTCGTCTTCGAGGATGTTCGACAACACCTCGTCATCGTCATCTTCCTCACCCGCTAATGGATCATCGAACAGCGGGGGAAGGACGGGTGACACCTTCTCCATCATCTCTGCCCATGAGGTAGTGGTCCGGGGACAATCCATGGGTTCCTCTCTGGGTTGAGCAGAGAGGCATGGGTCCGACTTTCCGCTGACTGCCACGCGGAGCCTTCTTTCTCGGGTCTTAGTCGAGAAAGCAGCGCAGTGCGGGCATCCCTCGGGGTTGGACAGCGCTGCCTGCGCGTGTTTAGCGCCCAGACAGGAGATGCAGAGGCCGTGTGCATCCTTAGCAGAAATCCACATTCCACAAGCACACGGATGTGGGGGGCGACCTTTTCCCCCGGGGCTCTCCGGTTCTATCGCGGTGGCCATGGGGCTAGCACTCTCTTCGTACGGTGAGTTCTCACGCAACGTGACAACTGGTACGGAGCCGTGCTGCGATTAGAGAGCTATCGTTTTCCTTATCCTTTTGGTGCGTGGTAAGCGCCCCGAAAAAACTTGGAAAAGATTAGAGAACTTAAGAGCAAGAAAACTCGTCTTGACACGTTAGTTATCGTACTCTTAAGTGACAAAGTCACTCAACGACCTAAGGAAAATCTTGCGTTAGGGACGTTACCTCTCGGCTCCGTCTGAAAACTGTTAAGCAATGGTTCCCAAAGTCTGCTGAGGACAGCTTCCGAAATCTTCCACGGGGAAGAGAGCGAGAATGGCGAAACGGCAGGTAAGCTGCGTTTATATACAGGGAGGCGGGACTCCCTGATCGCTGCAGCGATTGGTCTGCCATAGTTGGCAGACGTGGTGTAATTGGTGCTTCCGCGATCGGACACGCCCAGAGGCGTTCCCATAGTGAGATACCGAACGAATGTTAGAAAGAGAACCTACTTTGTTCTCAAATTGTTCATGTTAACAACATCAGCATTGCGTGACTAACGTTATTTAATGTGTTTTATGATTACTTGTGTAGTTCAGAAATCATATTCTCCATAATAGCTAAACGAGAAAGGCACAACAAAGGAAACTCCATAACTGTGAATTAAGAAAACGCACTGTTACACGATTGAACTATTGAAATGTCTTACTTGTTCAGCAGAAAAAGCTGTCTCTTCTTCCGTTTCGAACCCCTTCTGGAGTTCACGCACCTTTCAAAAGCCCCACCGATGTGTAATCCTTGTGTTCGCATGAGACGGTTTCTTTCTCTTTCCACCTTAAATCCGAAGTACGAAGTCTTTTGGGTTTTATAACTGGTTAATCTCCAGTTGACACTGATGATTGTTGTTTGGATCTTTCTGGATCCGCCATGAGTTTAATCATGTAAAGTGCTGCGAAAAAAGCCCATCTCTAAATCTCCTCACGCGCAGTAGCCGGCTAGCCGAAACTCCTTTATGTGTACGGATGTGACGTAATGACGCAAAGACATGCTCGAATTTCCCGCGAAAACCCACCAGTATTACTGGAATTAAAATCATTATTACAAGCTAACCGTTTTGAATCTAGCTATGGCAAGCAGATAGTTTTGAACACTGGCTGAAGATGTTTTTTTAAAAATAATTAATTTGGATTATTTTTAACTTAAAAATGTTACAGACAGCAGCTTTAAGTGAAAAACAAAACAAAACAAAAAAAACTGTAATATTGTTAAATATTATGAGGATTTAAAATAACTGTTTTCTTTTTGAATATATTTTAAAATATAATTTATTCCAGTAATGCAAGCTGAATTTTCAGAATCATTACTCCAGTGTTCAGTGTCATGATTCTTCAGAAATTATTCTAATATGCTAATTTGATGCTAAATTTTTTTTGAAAACAGTTGTGGACAATTGTTATTTAGGATTATTTGAATAGAAAGTGTCTTTTATTTGAAATATAATATTTTGTAACATTATAAATGTCTTTACTGTAACTTTTAATCAATTTAATGCATCCTTGCTGAATAAAAGTATTGATTTATTTTATTTCTACATATAAATGGAAAGCTGTGAAGTTTTATACATAAACATCTTTATAATTATCTATTTGAATTGTAAATTTCAATGTATGCATTTAAAACTGATTTAATGATTTTATTGCGTGATCTTTAAAAAGGTTTGCAACTTGGAAAATTTTTATAATCATTTAAAAAAAAATATATATATATATATTTTTTGCAGTAATTTACTGCATTAGCATTTTGAATCGTATTGACTGCGATGGCTGTTTTATTGCTAAAACAATTAAATATTGAGTTTCCCCCCCAGCCCTAACATGTATTCTTCATGTAAAAAAGAGAGGACTAGGACACACACACTCACACTCAGTAAAGCTCTTGAAAAAGCAGGAACAGAAACCAGCCTGAAAGGACTGCATCACGGTGGCTATTAAAAGGAGTGGTGGTTGCTCCTGATAAGCTCAGTTTGCTTATTGCACAGCACAAGTATTGGGGGCAGAGGATTATTGCCACTTGTGTATATTTCTGCTGATGTTTTTTTCAATCCCACTTCAGTCAGATGGCGCATATTAGAAAAACCTGTCTGATGCAGAAGTGGAGGGCGTTTACTCTCACCTGAATATAAAGTGGGAACATAACCCTGCAAACTTCTTCCTCACATATTCAAACACACTGTCGCTTAAAGCAGCTGCACACTTGAAATGTAGACAGATTTTACGTAACTTTGCATGTTTAAAAAAAACCCCCCAGATAATATTCTCTCGCCTCACGAAAAGCCATAGAAGCCACACCCTTGCTCCTCCGTGCCTCGCTTTTAGCCTCCTCCCCACATTGTGTCAGTGACTCTGACGTTATTTACATAAATGATAAACACGGCGGATGGCTGGATTGGCAGCGTAATCCACTTGCAGTGTCATTAGGGAGGAAAAGAGAGAAAGGCTATTACGGCTCTTGCTTCATCAGTGCGTCTCTCTTAGGCCATTTATGGAGGTAATGGAAACCTCTCTCATTAAGGTGCCGCTCACTGTGGCGCTGAGAAACATCTCCACTCGGTAATTGATCTTGTTGGTCTTTAGTGCTGGAAAGTGGCCCTGAAGCACCGCCCGCTTGCTGCATTCATTTTTCAGCAGTCAGAGCCGCCCTGCCCGTCCGCTCTCGTCCAGTCACCTTCACTTCTGCTGCTGAGCACCTGCGTGTGGTCTGCACCCTTTGCTCTTTGTGCGTCTCTTAGGGAGAAACACAGCCGTGTTTGTATTGAAGGAATGGTTCTGTCATTATTTACTTGCCCTCGTGTTGTTCCTTTTCTGTGTGACACTAAAAGGTAAATGTTCAAGAAAATGAACATGGCTCTTTTTCATACAACCATAGTAAAATGTAATTATTCACTGATCATTTTACCCTCCAGTGAGCCGTTAATTGATGTTACTGAATCGAGTCAGTTAGTTGAACTCATAGAAGAAGGGAAAAAAACCGGACCAGTTGAATTGCTTCTTTTCAGTAAACCGGCTGATCTAGTTCACAGATTGGACTGATTCATTCATGAATCAGAGTTCAACTCACAAATTTAATGATCGGGTTTTAGCAGTTCTTGAGTTAAGGAACAAATCAGAATTTTGGTCCGTGCCTCCTTACACAAAGCTTTTTTTGGCGTTTCTTTATTTGGAGCATAACAGGCTTGGTAATCATGAACTGCTATTGTATGGAAAAGACCATTAGATTCTTAAAAATATTATTTTGTTTCAAAGAAGAAAGTATATCTTGAGATAAGATGTCATGTCTCTGAAGATTATCACGTGAAGCGAAACAATACCCAATCAGAAAGCGAGCTGACAGAAGACTTACCTCCAACTTGCACCGTAATTTGTAAAGTCCATGTTCATACCGTCTCCACGACTACATCTAACCCCCCCCCCACCCCATCACATTTTCTGTAAGAAGCAGTCCATACACTCAGCAGCATTTCTTCTTGACAGTCATCCGCCATGTTTGTTTACTTTGAAATCACGTTTGATGCGGCGAGAGATTTTGCGAGATTTGCCGTGTTTACAGTCTGTTGTTTGTGAATGAAATCTGTGTGTGTGGTGTTGTTTCCTGATCACATCGTGGCTCTCCACTAGGGCTGCACGTTTTCAAGTTTTTCATTAACCGTTAACCGATGCCCTTATCGGTTAATACTCGGTTAACCATAATGTGCGCGCCGCAACCCCGAGATACAGACACGCGAGAAAGGGGTAGTTCATTTTTAACACCTTTAATAACTGCACAAAACATCTAACTTTTAGGTGGCAAAATATTGTTTTAGGCTACCTAATTCTGTGAATTACACTGCACAAACCAACAGTACTAGGCTACTGCATGCCGAATGAAGAAGGGTTAGTTCTCCCCAGAACATAAAATATTCATTTTATTTTATTTTTCGTGTTCGCATTTATATGGAACAAACAATGGGACGTGACAGTTCTTGAAGCGGCACAAAAACTTCCAGAGACCTCAAACAGAAAGCACAAAGCCTTTCTTTAAAGTTAATTTCTTAAATGAAGTGAATTAAAGTGAATTTCTTTGAAAATCTTAATTTGAATCAGTGTTTCATCGACCAATTACCTGGATTAAATAAATATAAGTAAATATAGCAGACATTAGATAATCACGACACGGAGCCGCCAGTGCGTGAACTGAGCGCGTCTCATAAACGAACCGAAACCGAAACTCCGCGTATAAGGTAGCCTACTTCACAGACCTGAGAAATATATCTATATTGAAATGTCTACTTTTAAACAGAACAATTCAAAACGAAAGAAAACAGACTGCTCTTATGTAATCCGTATGAAAAGTGCATTTCTCTCTGGCGCATTCACTGTGAAGATCGCGAGTCAGCATCGTCAACTTCATCTTTCCAGCCGAGTGAGCCGACACTGACAGAAAACACTTATTTATTAATAAACAATTAAAATGTCTCCTTGCTATATTTGACATATTCATAATCATTACTTTTGCCTGTTCTTTTTGACAGCTTTTAGGTTATTGGCAGCGCCACCCAGGCTACATTGAACGCGTCAGCACCGAAAACATGATTTTTTTGAATAATCGCACAACCTATTTGATATTGCAATTAAATAGGCTACTCAGTTAGGCTACTCATCCGAACCAACTATTAAAAAAATGTTTACTTGTTGTAAGCGGTCTTTTTAGATGTTAGTTTTTCCGTGAGCGGGATGTAAAACCAGGAGTGGACCATGAGCGAAGTGATTACAGAATGCTTAGAGTGGAGAGAGGAACGTGCTTTTGCTCCACTCCAGGCTTTGATCACATCCCCCTCAGCAAGGTGAATAGACTACACCTCGTCTTTCCTTAATTTAAGACCTATTCAAACTAAAATTAAGACATTACACTATTTGAGAAATGAAAGCCTATTTACGGCCTTAAAATTATGAAAAGTGAACTTCTTGTGGACATTACAAATGTCTGTGAGCGCTCTGGCGGTCTCTGGTGGTGCAACAATTCATGCTATTGACGCCACTTAACCGAGCAAAATGTTTCACTCGGTTACGCAATTTTTAACGGTTAATCGGTTAATCGGTTAACCATGGACACCCCTACTCTCCACACACTAGAGGTACAAAACTTAAATCTATAATTTCTTATCCTCGTGTTTGTGGTCTCTCACATTTTGAAAATCTTTTAGTGTGGCCCCAGTTTAAAGTATTTATACTATACAGCATTTTCCCAATGTTTTAAAATTAATTTCATTCCATTTAGCAACACAGGTCATCCAGCTTTTATTAATATGATATTCTATTATTGATCTAGCATACTGCATTATGCAATACGTGTCTCATTCCAGCCACTGAGCGAACTCGCAGAGTACCGTTAATATAACTTTCACACACTCAAATGTATTTTTAGCATCATTGTTTTGACAAAGTAAAACAGCATCGGCATTACTCCACAATTTTAATTAGTCAAATAAAGAAACTTGTATGAGTAGTAATTCAGTACTTGTGGCTGTTTCATTAGAATAAAATAAAATAATGTGAATTTAAGTGACCAACCATAACTGTAGCAAATTTCAGGGAAGGAGGCGGACGTTAAACATAACTTTAATTGTAACTTTAATTGTAAAATATGCATAAACAAAACAAAAGGACCGACAGTGATTTTAAAAAAAGCAACGTAAAACGTCCCAGGCTCAGCCGTCTCAGCTGTGCCCTGCTTCATATCACAGTAACATTAAAAAAACTTTAATACTTTAGCTCACCCATGAACATGATCAGATTGTCCCATCGGATTGCTTTCCATCGCCTGTGGAGGTGAAGATGACAACTCGTATGATTTCACGCTCATTCCCGGCATCATCAAGCTACGCCTTTTATTATTCTGAATAAGCGACCTCTAGCGGTGAAACTTACATACTGTGCTTTTAACCTTCTTGAAGTAAAAAGCAATTGGATTTGCACTACATTGTTGGCCCTGGATCATCCAATGTAGCAAATTATCACATTTTGTTGAGAAAACAGTGAAAACACTGGCTTAAGTTGCATCTTTTTATAGTAAATACGTGTGTGCACAATGAGAAGTGTTATACAGAAGTGCTTTATTGAGTTGTCTATGTATCCATATAAGTGTGCTCTTTATTATCTCTGGCTTGTCTCAGTGGGTGATGTGTTTATGTATAAGTGTCTGCAGCTGTTTTGGTGTGTGTGTCAGGCTCTTGGGGGCCACTGGGAGTTGTGACATGTGTGGTGTAATAATAGATGAGTTTTTGTGATCCAAACAGCCTGCTCTGCTCTGTGACTCACTGTAGCTGGGCCTGAGGTCTGGACTTGCATCATCACTGGGATCCGCTGTGCTGTCAAGAGCACACAAGGGATTCGGCTCTGTCCGTCAACCAGGAAAATAGAGCATTTCATTCCCTATATTTTTTGTTTAACTAGCAAAATATCCTAACTGCATTTCTGTGTAGTCTGACAGTAGTCCAGCTGAACGGGTTGAAATGTCAAATTGTTTCATTGTAAACAACAGGAAATGGAGGGAATAATCACATGTACTCACCTAAACAATTCTCTTCGTTTCATTAGAAAGCATGGTTTTTGTTCTAGTGAATCGGTTCATCCTAAACAATCTCATATGCAGCTGTAGTGAATCATTTTGGTCTAAACCAAGGTTGATTCATTCCAGTGAACTGATTCATTTGGATGTAAATTCATTTGGATGTATAAGTGGAAATAAGAGAAAAATGTTGGTTCGGGTGTTGGTTCGGGTGATTGGATGGACATATATTGGGTTAATGTGAACTTGCACTCGATTGTAAGAAAGGGGGTGGAGTTTAACTGGACTAAAATGATTGGAGAAGTCTGGCATACATGATCACAGAGAAGTCTGTCATTTTGATTTAAAAATAAAACTTGCATGAATTGATCGTTCACAAGCAGACTACTGTTTTGTATTAGCCTGGCTGCCAGCCCGAACCCCGCCCACAACATTTTTTGGTCGGGAAGTTCGGTCTGGACTCGATCCGTTGAGGAGCTATTATGCCCGATCAAAAATGTGTTCGGACCAATCAAATTGTCAGGGCGGGCTTTATACGATGATGGGCAGATGAGCAACCATAGATAGACATCATATCTATGTGAGCAACGCGTTAACGTAACCATCCACGTCATCAGAGCGCTTGGGTTGAATTCATGGCTGCCGCTGGAGAATTGAGTTGTGTATATTCCGCTATCGCGTCTGTTATAGAAGATATAGACAGCGCATTCATTTTAGAAGAGGAACAGAGAACCGCGATCAAGGCATTTGTCGATGGAAAATATGTTTTTGCCGTCCTTCCTACGGGATTCGGAAAAAGTTTAATCTATCAACTTTAATCTATCTCTCAACGTCACTTACTCCGTTGCTCTGATTGGTTGTAGGTCTATCCAATTGAGTGCAAATAAACACATTGAGTGTTTATTTCCTGGTTCGGTTGACACACGCCCCATAATCACAGCCCAATGGAGCAGTTTCAGACTCACATTCTTTCTAGAATATGAGTATGACGAAGTCAGGCTAGTTTTGTATTATTTTTTATTATAAATAAACCCACTGTAGTGCCTTTCCCAAATCTTGATCCTAGATTTCATTTTGTATTGTGAAATGCGACCTAGCACACAAAATCGAGTTGCCATGTTGTCTTTTTGGTGGCGTTAGTGGGCATTTTTTGCTGACTGTTGAAATAAGCTTAATTGTAAGTATTTTAGAGTGTTTTAAAGAACGTTTAAATTTTTTTTCTAGTGCTCTGTTTTTCCCCTGTGGCAACATGCTTCCATTTAGACCCTGAAATGAATTATATTAACCGTTTGAAGGAAGGGATGTTATTGTTCATCTCAGACAAGCAGCGGTTGGGTTTGAACACACTCAGTCAGACCACTGTAATGTGTCTGACCTTTTGTTCCCATTGACGGATGAGGTATTGGCTCAAAGGAAAATTTGATATTTCCAGCGTTCCCTTTGACAGGCATACAAATGAACGAATCAAACAGCGTGATTCCACTTAGACGGATCAGTATTCTGGCATTGTGAGCAAGAGATCATCAAGCTTCATGGAGAATATGAAAATTCTGCTTCAAAGATTTCTTGGGAGAATTTGTTTTTTCTCTTTTTTGTTCCTCTCCATATGAGTGTAGGGTGAACTATTGCTTTAGTTATTCCATATAATAGCTCAATGTGCTTTGTCTTTATATTGTCAGTTGAGGGGCTTCTGCTATCATCATCAGTCACTCTACCCTTGATTAGACCTCCGACATCCCCCTTGAGTGTTATTCATAAAGACTTGCGCGTGAATGAGCACATAGCTCTAAGATACTTCTGAGTTCCTGTACTACATTTCAGAGTATGTTCTGAATTTGATTTCAAGCATTCAAGAAGTATGCGCTATAGTATTGCAGGTATGTTGTTAATACACTCCTGGACATACAATACCATTCAAAAGTTTGGGGTCAGTAGGATTTTTTTAAAGCATGCATTAAAGGGGATGCATTAAATTTGATCAAAAGCGATAGTAAAGACGTTTATTTTTTTGTTACAAAACAATTATATTTCCAATCAATAAATACATTCCTTTGATTTTTCTATTAATCAAAGGATTCTTATAGTATCATTGTTTCCACAAAAATATTTAGCAGCACAACTGTTTTCAACATTTATGATGATGATAATAATAACATTTTCTTGAGCACCAAATCAGTAATTTCTGAAGGATCATGTGACACTAAAAAACTGGGGTATTAAAAATTCAGCATTTACTGGTTTCACACTTCAGTAAATGCATTGTCATCCAGGTATTGTTCAACCGCTATATTATTATCAACACTGAGTTATGTAGATCATCATTTTCAAGCACTGCTATTTGAACACTGAAGTATGGATATTCGTAGACTAGTTCTGTTTTGTATGACCGTGTTTTGGTTTATATCTAGGCTGTGTGTATCTGACTGTTATCCCCGAAAAAAGGCTAAAGACAGTTTGGAGTACTTGCCCAGTCACTCATTCCAATCTGCTTTAAAGAAGCTTATACGGGCTTTGCTGAATGGCTTCCCGAATGGGCAGATTTGCAGGGAACTGAACAATCTACAAGCAAATGAATGATTTCAAGGAAAGCCTTCTTTCTAAGAACCAATATATGAGATGCTGTGTGACGTATCTTGATCAGGTTTCTAATGCAGGAAAATGAATCGTTAATCAAGACACTGGGGAAGTGTGCTCAGCATGAAGCAAATTACCTGGATTAGCATAGCAAAACGCTGCATAATGTACCTTTACCACGATGTGGAGTCTCGGTGAGAGAGAGATGCCTCTGTTAATTACAGTAGCGGTAAACAGAATGTGAATGTGACAGGGCTAAATGGAGCTGAGAGAATGGAGAAGCTAAAATGGAGTCCGATTTTTATATTCCCGTCATGTTTGTTTTGAATTTGCTGCTTGAATCTCTGACATTTGACTCCGTATGCATGATGTCTAAATGGATGCGATACATTTGAAAAGTAAAAGAAGTCATCAAGATAACAGAGGATAAAATGGTTCTCTAACTTTTCAGGCCAAGAACCACCTTTGATCAGATCAGAACATCTAAATAATAATAAATTATTTTTCTCAGCTTTGAACAAATTGAGAACAGGATCAGCAAATGGCGATGTGCAGCAATGGCCGTCATGCGCAAACACAGGAACACCGAGTCTCTGTTGTGCTGGTCAGATTGCAAAAGTTAAGACATACTGAGAAGAGCCAAGTTTCTAAGCAGCTGCTTCCAAGCAGTTTTTTGGACCTCATATTAACCAAAATGGATCCACATCCATGCAATATGCAAATTTAAGGACTGCGAGTCAGTCAAATTTAAAAAAAAAAATTGTTCAATATTAATATTTCTGTATTTATAGTGATAGTTCACCCAAAAGTGTTACCATTTAAATAGGGCTGGTCCGAATACCATTTTTTGAGCTTCGAAGCTTCGGTAGGAATAAACATCGAATATTCGAAGCTTCGGAATCTCTATGTCTCAGACATCCCAAGTCTCCCGCATATTGATAGCGGCTCCCTGATGCCCGCAAATTAGTTCAAATCTCCTGGAATTTAGCTGCTCGCGAGCTCCAAACCGTGTAACGCACGCACGACAAAGAGAGGGAGAGACCTTGCCTGTCGTGTGTGCAAATGTGCGTGTGTGTGCAAGTGTGCGTGTCTCTTGCAGCGCATGTAAAATGCGCATGATCATCATCAGCGCATGATTATTATTTCGAGAACCGTTCATCCAAACGACTTCACAAGGAAGTGCAGTGTATTTGGTGCAATATAGATAGACAGGCGAGACGCGACACGTTCAGAATTAATACATTTTTAATAAACTACACAGACAGCGCGAGCGGGAAGCAGCGCCTCACATGTGCGTGTGTGTGCAAGTGTGCGTGTCTCTTGCAGCGCATGTAAAATGCGCATGATCATCATCAGCGCATGATTATTATTTCGAGAACCGTTCATCCAAACGACTTCACAAGGAAGTGCAGTGTATTTGGTGCAATATAGATAGACAGGCGAGACGCGACACGTTCAGAATTAATACATTTTTAATAAACTACACAGACAGCGCGAGCGGGAAGCAGCGCCTCACGCGAGCAGAGCTTGTATGCTCCGAGAACGGACACTGCTTTGCACTAGTGATATAAAACACGCACAGGTCTGTAACTTATGCAGTATTTCTAATAAGGTAGGCTAGTCTAATAGTCTCACTAACAAATTACTGACAACGTAGGGTAGATGTTTAAAGAAGCTGCGCGCCTCGCGCGAGCAGAGAACGGACACCGATATGCTGTCTAATATCTTATATGCTCCGAGAACGGACACTGTAGTTATATAAAACACACTAATACATACATTTATATATTTTAATACTACATACATTTTAATATATTTTGTTTCTATTATTCTATTTTCCACAATGTCAAAGCAATGCAGCTTAACCCAAAATACAAGCTCAGGCATTCACATCTGTCCATACAAACTCTGCTGTTCTGCGCTCTAGCCAGAGAATACTCCCGTTGCAGGAACACTTTTAGTAGTCCAAGAAGAAGCAAATATCTATTTATTAAGTAGCTATAACGAATTTATATGTAAAGTATTGTATTTCACCAGATTCTATAGTGCAAAACATATACAAGCGCGAATGAGAACCGTTTCGAGGGGGATGCCAGGTTTGCAAAAAAAAAAAAAAAAAAAAAAAACGAATATCCGAATGTCACATTTTCAAATCGAATACCAACCCACCGAACGAATATTCGAATATTCGAATATTCTGGTCCAGCCCTACATTTAAAACAAAATACAATTTACTTGCTCTCATGTTGATCCATGTTTATTTGAGCTTTTCTTCAGTGGGACACAAAAGGTATATCATTTTTGCTTTTATCTTTTGTCTTTTTTCAATACAATCAAAGTCAGGGAATACTAGGACTGTCAAACTACACAATGACGACAGAGCAACAAAAACAATATCATAAATGTAGTTTATATGGCTGTTTTTCCAAGACTTCTTAAGCCATAAGATGGAGGATTTAGGATGCTGTTTGTCCATTTATTTAATGGATGTGCTTTTCTGAAAGATGTTTTGGTTCAAGCTAAATTCGACGGAAATTTAAAAGAGCATTGATTTGTAGATATTGTCTTCATTTTACATGATGGACTGTCCCACAAATATAGGGTTTGATGTTTATAAATGCACGTCCTCACAAACATCTATCATTGCAACCACAGTTTCCATTAAATTACCATGTGGTGAAAATGTGGTATCTTGCTATTAGCCGCCACTGTCATTCAAAAAAAGAAATGTAAACAAAATGACAGAAGGATTCTGAAATGGTTGAGTTATTATGGTATTTATTACATATGATTACCATGGTAGTTTTTTGTGTGGGTAATGCGCGTAACGTTATTGTGCAGCTCCTTTCAGAGCGACGGTCTTTTCACACTGTTGACAGATATAGGTCACTTAAACATGAATGTGAGTTACTATTAAGACCAAAACAAGACATGATATGTAAACTTGGACCCTGACAGATATTTTAAAGTAATATGATTAGAATAAGCATTTATCTTTTTAGCTTACAATTCCATCTCCTAAATATTTTCGATATCTTACTGATTTTTTGTTGTTGTAGAAAATCATATTTGTGTCTGAGAAAATTATTCAGTTGTTTAATATTACAGTAGTTGAGAATGTTAAAACGGTTATCTTAACAAAAAAGCAAGGTTCTTTCTGTTAGATGTTTGCTTGTCTTTGACTGGTTACTGCAAGAACTACCTAGGATCTGAATGGGCCTTTTTCTGACTGGCATGAACATCTGGCCTTGGTATTGTGTGCATTTCTGAACAGTTATGCTTTTATTGCAACCAGTACTATTTCACTTGAAGTCTGTTTGTGCGCAGATATTTGATCCATATTTGAATGTTTTTTACGGAGAGAAGACTGCATCATTAAAGGTAAAGTGTGTTATGTCCGCACCACTTAACATTTAATAATGACTGTTTTCAAACAAGTTTCCTAAACACCCCTCTGTCTTTTATTGGTTGATGAACAGATAGTTCCGCTCCCAAAGTCACTTGATTGGCTGAGCCAGTGTTGCTGTTTTGTTCTGGTAGGGATTCACAATCAAACAAACAGAGCAATGTTTGATAGTGCCGCACGGGATTCATCATGCAAATGTCTTGCTTATAGTTGTCTCTGCATATTAAGCTGGGGAAAAGTATTTTTTTTAACACTGAAAAAAATTTACTCTTCAGCTTTAAGTGAAGTGTAAAAAAGCTAGTTAAATGACACATTTTTATTAAACTTATCAGATAGAATTTTTTTTTGACATTTGGTATTTTAAATGGATCTCTAAACCAAAGTAAATGAAATATTTTAATCAGATCATCCCTGAATATCTGACGTTTTACAGCTCTAAATGCTATTACAGTGAGCTGCAGTGGCTACACAACAGAAGGACTGTAGTGTTTGCTTTCTGTTATATCCTCAGGACATTTTAGAAATGACCAATTAGAGGGAACCGTGTCCAAATTGTTTCAATTGTTGACATTTACTCTGGAGCTCCAGTTGATGATATCACTGATTTGGGAGCGAGGTGTGACGCTTGACCTGTTTGTTTTTGGGTGGGAATAGTTTTCCTCAGCTAATTTCCCTCTGATAAGTATCTGACAACCCATAGTGTGGCACATTATCTCCGGCTGAGGAAAATGGTTTCTTCAGAGTGTGAATTGATTTTGCTGGATGCCCATGCGATGCGGCTCTTCAAAATGCTCACTGTTTTTTTTTTTTTTACCAATTTTTTTGCGTTCTCTATTTGCATGTAAATGATCAATTATTGCTTTTGGCAGGGTTCTGCCACCCGACTCTTGTCTGCAGTGAGGAACTGTACTGTTTCACCTTAACAAATGATGTTTGCACTCCCACCCCCCACTTCCATTCGTAATTATCAACTGTTTGCACTGCTGGCTAGATTGATTTTTCTTTCTTTCTTTCTGCATGTCATGACTCAACATTTATTAGTCTGTTTAAATTGAATTGAGGGTGTGTTATGTGAAAACGACTGGTTCTTTCAGAATTATGCCTGAATTTTCGGATGCGGAGAATTCAGTGCATGCAGGAGCGTGTCGTCTAGTGCAGTTCACAGCATTTAGAGGATGGAGAAGGGTCATGGTTTTGAAGGGTTGAAGCAGTTCAGTGGTATTGTGCAGGGTTGACAGACATGCACACTAGACCACAGAATGTTTTTAAAAAGAAGTATAGGGATATATCATATCATCTAAATAAAAAACCTGAATAATTTCAAAATTATGTAATATTTATATATATAGTATGTATACATATACACGTGCATGCATACATACATATGATAAATCCATATAATACTGGGCCAAAATTGTATTGGTTTAAGCCGTACATTATAAAGTAACAGATAATTGAATTTTATTATGCATTTGTTTTTTCCTCATTGCTGTCCATGACTTTGTCAGAACAGGCATGCAAGCAGTTGAGACATTTTGCAGTGTTTGTGAAAAGGACTTGTTTCTAGCACTCCATAAAGAGTTATCACAGAGGATCGACATATTTTAAAAGCATACAGATGTATGCTCTGTATCTGAAACAGTATTGACACTTCCAATAATCTCTCATTTTGAAACGCATGCTATTACTCTGGAATATTTTAAGGGTTATTTGAAACCTCATTGAGAAACCGTTGATACTCAATATCAGGTCGATTTGCCTTAGCTCTGTTCTTTCTTCCTAGATCTGCACATGAAACTTGATTGCAGATATGCACCAAATTTTCCACTACATTTATTTTCTCATGAATGTTTGCATATTTCAGTGATTGCCTTCTAGTGGATTCAAATATGCAGAAATGGCAATCTTCCTCTTCTGGAATGAAGCATGTACTCATTTCACAGCCTCTAATTGCTTTTCTGTAAAATGGTCAATTGTTCCACTTGCGCAAAGACTAAAGTAGATGCTAAAGTGGAATCCTTGCTCTGATCATTCATATCTGTATATGATGCAAGTTCACTCATACAGGTAAAACAGAATTACTAATTAAGTTTATTGAAATGACTACCTGAATTTGATCACTGACCTGCCCTAAAGTTGTTGCTTTGCTGTCATGGTGTTGTGGGTGGTTGCCATGGTGGTGTTTTATGTTTGCTGATGTGCTCTGAGTGGTTTTTAACATGCTGTTATGTTGTAGCTAGGGTCTGTTGGGGTAGGTGGTTGCTTATAGTGTGCTGCAGTGATTGTAGTTTTTTTAGGCCAAAACCCAGATGAAACCCGATGAAGTTTTTAGCACTTCATCATCCCAAATTCAATGTGTTTTTGGTATGCCTGAAATAAAGTCTGTGGTTAACAACTTCAAGATACTATCACACTTTGTTCTACGGCATAAAATACTAAATAAAATAGGCCTACCTTTACATTTTTAAAGCTGTTACTTTGTCTTGATAAAGTTGGTTGCTAGCAAGTGGCTAAATAAATAGTACCACAGGTTTTGTTGAAGACATTAAACATCATCACACCAATCAGGTAAACACATCTACTCAGTAGTCTGCTTTTCATTGCGTTTGCAAACTATTCTAACTCAACTCAAACTTTCAGGGAAAATGTTTGGAAACACTTTAGTTTAGGGTCCAATTTTGCTTATTAGCAGCATGCATATTATTAAGATATTGGCTGTTTATTAGTACTTATGAAGCACTTATTAATGCCCATATTCTACATCTCCAATCCTACCCAATACCTAAATGTTGTAGTTAATAACGATAATTGGACCCTAATAGTGAAAATTGGACCATAAAGTGTGATCAAATGTTTTTTAAAATTACGACTGAAAGAGTTGTCAGAAATCATGTGCTATTGTGTAGTTCATTTAGATTTTTACTTCTGCCGATTGTATTTAGGCATCAAGATTCAAAAAGTTTGTGTTCATTTGTGATGATAATAATGATGAACAAAACATGAAGGCCTAGGACTCAAACTTTTGTTTGATACAGAGCTTTTTTTCTGCAATAATCCAAAAGCCAGTAGAAAAATCCTATTGGGTTTTTGTTGAGGGAACAAAGGTGATGCTAAATTTCAGGCTGGCCTACAAAAATGGCTTACTAAACTCTATTGGCCCAAGTGAAAGAGCCCACTCAAAAGTCTCTATAATATTCTGGTCTCTAATTATGACTAAAACGCTTCTTCAGTGAGTGTACGTTTGGGATTTTTAGTTAGTCTGATCATTTAGAAATGTCCAAATGATAAAGCATACATGCCGTGGTGATGTGGATCCATTTTGGTTAATATGAGGTCCAAAAAACTGCTTGGAAGCAGCTGCTTAGAAACTTGGCTCTTCTCAGTATGTCTTAACTTTTGCAATCTGACCAGCACAACAGAGACTCGGTGTTCCTGTGTTCGCTCCATCGCGGGCATTGCTGCACATCGCCATTTGCTGATCCTGTTCTCAGCAGCTTAGGACGTATGTGTATCATACTCCGAGAGATGTGGTGGTCGGCCATCCAATCCAGTTAGCAGCTATCCGAGCCGGGTACGATGAGAGGGCCCAGGCATTATCACTTGCACATTCATGCCACACATTACCGTCTGACCTTCACATAGCTGTCACTCAAAAAGCGGCCTCAGTACCCTGTCACATGCCCAGAAACCAAAGATTCTCCACCCCTATCGCTTATACAAGGTTAATAGCCGCTCAATTGGCTTACCTGGCAACGTGCAATCACTTGTGAGGTCGGTAAATTAGATTTGGTGCTGACACATACCAGTCTACATGTTTATGGTGCTCTGCTCTCACAATTACACAAAGCATTGGTGTCCGTTTTTACCCTGTTTCTCTACGTCCTTACCTCTCAGCGAACTGTGAAGGAGCTCACCCAGCCGTTCAGGAAACGTATCATTTTAAATTGTGGTAACTGCTATATGTAATGAATTTTGGATTAGGAGTAACAAAGCAGCTCTATGATAACCTTTCGGAAGGACGCAGTTTGTGAGCAGAGGGAAGCGGGTTATAGCAGGAGTCTACTCCCAGACACCCCAGGGTGGCTGCGTTTGATGTCACTCTAGCTGAAAACTCCCCAGCGCAACACAAACAAAACATGCCGTACCAGACCTGTGCGGATACATCAGTAGAGCGGGAAATGTCATAGCGTCAGGGGTGTGCGTGTGAAGTGAATTACTCTGGTTTGGTGAGTGTCCCTGGGAGGATACTCTAATTTCAAGCTGAAGGTGTAACATGTCTTTTATTTCTTCTCAGGTGCAGTGGACCCTAGTTTGGACGGGAGCTCGCAGAGGGACCTTCCCCACGGACTATATGAAGGGACGGGAGGGGAGGGGGAGGGGGGGCTGCTGACATTACTCCCAGCTTGAAGAACACACAGGTTGGCATGCCTTTTAAATCTGACATGTTGTTTTTTACAATGTCATGAAGTTTATTGTTGTACATTTTTAGTGGCTGTAAATTTAGTTGTTGTTTTTTCGGTACAGATAATTTAATGGCATTTTGCATTTTGACTTGGAAGGCCATGTTGTTTACTGTGCCTTTTTTTTATCGTTCATACTGACAACCCCATTAATAAGGCTCAAATACCCCTTCTTTGACACCAAACCTGACATGTGTTCCTTTTAACTCTGGCGTTAAAGCCCCACTAGGTAGGATTTCCGTTTTGGTCAAACAACGACCCCTAGAGTCGCTGTGGACTACTTGTATTTAACGTTACTGTTGTAAATACCACTCACGCAGAGCAGTCTCTTCACTCACGGCCTGATCCCCTCCACCCTCTATACCGGTCCCTGTTCAGTTGGGTGGAAGTTGTAAATAAAATAAAAAAAGTGGAAATAAGGTGTGTCTCCTTTAAGAGCTGCGTGCGCCCTGTTAATAACTGTCGGCAGTCTGTATTGTATGTGCGCCTCACACCCCGTAAGCGAGTTGTTTCTGTTTGATGCTCCTATTTTTGTCTATCAAGTAATGCTGTGGACGGTAGAACGTGTGACAGACAGTTACACGAGTTCGATTGGGGAATAAACACAACGCGGTACAAATCGTCGGACATCGAACAAGCACAGCTAGCCTCTGAAGATGTTTAAGTTACTGAGGTAACTTGAGGCAAGTTGACTTGTTCATCAACAAGGACGCCAGGTGCTTTTTAGCTCACATCAACGAGTGAAAGCTTGTCCGAGTGATATACAATATAAGCAATACTTACAAGTCCAACAGCATGTGAGGACGTATTGGGAGAAGTGAGGTAGCCTATGCCGTAAAGCAGTCGAATTTTGTAGTTCTTTTTGTGCTCGGGTTACTACCCGAACCATGAAGTTTAAAAGTACGATTAAAAACGCTACATACCCCGTTAGGCTATGGCAGACGTGTCATTCAACCTATTGTAAGTCGATGTACCATCACAAGAGACTTGGAAATATATTATGAAGGTGGAAAAGTTACCTAGTGTTACTTTAAGTAGAAAGATCATGAGATCACATGCTATTTAATTATTAATTTGCCTAAATTTATTTTAAGTCACAATTGTTGCTTTATGTTGGAGCTTTGACAGAGGGTCACAAGGAGAAACCGCACTTGTCTTTTGCAACACACCACTTTCTGTGCCACAACTCTGATGATTTCTGCAGTTTAAGTATGTCGTTCTACATATCAGCATTTTCTGTTAAAAAGAATTACTGGTTGACACCTATATTGACGCAAAAATGTTGATAAGGAGATTTTCAAGTGGTCACTGCGAGTGTATGTAAATATGACTCCCATTGTCTCAAAAAGCATAACAAATCACCAAACAGTAACAGCATTTCAAGAGGCTTAGAACAAAGTACGTAACATCTGGATAACGTTCGACCTTTGTACACTGTCCTCTGTACCGGCAGCGGGTCATTCCCGTCTTCTGCCATAAGCTGAGATGTGTTTACATATCCTGTACGATTATGCCTTTTCATGAGAGTGTGGTGAGCATCGGGAACATGCTGGGTTGATTTAGCCAAATTGGAAGCCTGTGAGTAATATTCGGCAGAACAGACCCGTGCTTGGATGGACGTCTGGTAGTGTTTATGCGCAGGGTAGCTGCATCTGCACACAGAATGCCTCGTACCCTCAGGCCTCCAGCACCTGCATAATGGAACAACAGAGAAGAAAGAGAGGGGAAAGAGATCAAATGACAAGGGCTTGGGTTTCTCACTTCAAATGTTTCTTATTTTTTGACTTGCACCAGGAAAATATTTCCACGACCTCAGAGAGTTGCGCGTCGATATGATGGAGCGGCCTTGTCGCCGTTTCGTAAACATTTGTCTTATTGCGTGTTTGGCTGTTCTCCCCAAAAGCCACTCTTGGAAATTCATGGAGGAAAAACACATTTCTGTGAAACGATCGCAGGGTGCCTTACACAATGATTTAATATAGCTTTGTTGTGTTTTTTTTCCTTTCTCCCAGCTTTTTAGTCAGGGATTAAGAATTGGGGCAGGCGGGGGCAAGGAGGGAAATAAATAAATAAATAAATAAAGGTTGTGGGTTAATCTCGCTTAGTGCAGTGTGAACGCTGAGCAGTGCTGTGGCCTGACAAACATCTGCCTCACACACAGCCGAGCGGGATCAGCTAAAGCGATTAGCGTGCTCACGTCAGCCTGTGGAGACGGGTGCTTGTTACAAAAGCCAGAACACCAGCCTTTCCTCCCACACTCCACCTGGAACACTGACACTGCAGCGCAAGGACCGGCTCACAAACCACTAACTTTTCTAATACGCATATGCTCCTCTTTGTTTTTACTCTTTCTCAGAACAAAGCAACATGTAGCTCAGAGGATTGAACAATCTGTCGTGGTAGTAAAGCAGATGCTTATCACAGCCAGAGTTGTATCTGAAAGTTCTTAATTAGCATATATGTAATGAAATATGCTATTCATTAAGGTGTAATTGTAATTTTACACTTGCTTTGTACCGAGACGGGGGCCTCGGTGTGATAACGGCTGACCTTTCTGTTGCTGTGTGTAAAGGGAGACTGTATCCTGCACATGCTTTTACAGTTAACCTCATTAAAGCAAAGGAGGGGCGATACTTCCTGAAAGGGGTCTCGACAGCTTTCTTTCACTTTTTCTCTTTTTCACTTAATTTCTCTTTTAAATGTTATTAATCTGCATTTTCTCTTCTCTTTCTCTTCTCTTCTCTTCTCTTCTCTTCTCTTCTCTTCTCTTCTCTTCTCTTCTCTTCTCTTCTCTTCTCTTCTCTTCTCTTCTCTTCTCTTCTCTTCTCTTCTCTTCTCTTCTTTGCCATAAACTGTTCTTCTTTAATACTCTTTTCCTTCCCTTTCCATTTTCCTCTCTCTTCCTTTTTTCTTCTCCCTTTAATCTTGACATCCAAGTTCTAGTGTCCCCAGCCGTGGCGAAGGCAGCGATGCTCTGTGTGAGGTTGACTTGGTTTTCCGCCCTCATTTTTCAACAATGTTGTGAATGGCCTCTTGTGTGGCTCCTCAAACTAGTATCTCCTTGGTGATTTACTTTTCTGACAACAATTGATGCATTTATATATTTTAGAGTTTAATTTAAAGCAGTAGTGAGTATTTTCTGTTTTCTCAGTTTTATACATTGCTCTGTTTGAGCAACCTGAAACTGCCCCAAAACATACATATTACATGTGGTGAGTTTAAGCTGTCCTTTTGACTGACTAGTTTTTGTTAACCATCATTGTTTTGGGGAGGAAATGACAAATTGTAGCTATCTCTTTTTCATCTAGACTTGAAGATGTTTTGCATTCATTGTCTCCCATACCACATGATAGAAGCACAGTATGAAATGATTTTGACGGTGAAGTTTTCTCTGGGCATGTGTACAAGCCACATGGTGTGTTTGATAAAGAAAAAGGATGTCAGCACTCGCAGGATTAGCTCACACCACAGGAATTAACATCCCAGCTCCTGTAGCATCCAGGATTTCACTTCTCTTTGATATCTAGCCTGCGCAGTTACAGGAGGAAAACGCATCCGAGAGGAGGAATACTCCCGATTCTATGTTTCTCTTTTTCGATCTGTGGGAAGGTAGTCTTTACCTTTTGTAAATTACTGTTTTTCTCCGTTGATAATAGCGCAGCCTCAGCCAGAAGTAGCAGTGCTCTAAAACAGTATTTTATCAGGCTAAACTACAGTAAAGCTATCGATTTAATATTCAATTTAAAATGTAGTTTGCTACTCTACAAGTTACTAAGAAAAAGTAACCACAGAGGGCATATCTTTAAATAAAATTCAGAAGTTTGGTGTTGGTAAGAAATATTATTATTATTATTTTATATTTATCTTATGCTCACAAAAGCTACATTTACTGAATACAGTATAAACAGTAATATTGTAATATTGTATAATAAAAAAAGTTTGCATCTGAATTTCGGATTTTTCAGCATCATATACTTCAGTGTCACATGATCCTTCAGAAATCATTCTAATATACTGATTTGGTTCTCAAGAAAAAATCCTAATATTATAGATGTTGAAAACAGTTGTGCTGCTTGCAATTTTTATTTGTATTTTTTTAAGGATTTTTTGATGAATAGAAAGTCCAACAGAACCTGACTTCTGAATGTTTGATTTAGTGCCGCAGATTGTTTGGCTGTAGAGCTGTGTGCCTAATATACACCAACCAACATTTTTTTTTATCACAAAAAGCTACGAAACAAAGCTACTGCTGCTACAATACATCCGCCTCACTCTCAGTCATGTAATACAGCTTTGCCAAGAATTGCCTATATACTGGCACTTTATTGTTGTTAATGGAGGTTTGCCATCAAGTTACTTTACTTTTTTCCCCCATTGTTGGCTCAGATTAAGTTCAACACCCCTTTTGAATGGAAGGTGTTGAAACAAGCTGAAATATCCCTTCTACCCATGCCAAAAGTGCATTCATGAAGAGCACTGACTGTACAATGCGGGACAGATGTGGGGATTCCTCTGGAAATATGTCTTTTGCGTGGAAGGGAAATGAAAGCTTAGGCTGGGATGTTCTTCATCTCACTTCTGGAGGTGAAGAGGCTGAGGATTGTGCATCTGTGTTGCGTTTATGCCAATGACAGCTAGCATCCTAATAGTACCAAAACTGATACAGTAGTGCATTATTAATCCGTTCTCTTTTTATGTTCCACTGTGGACATTAAACCCCAATTGTTTCACACACAAGTTGTAATAGCAGTGAGATATAAACTTTTCCTTTGTCAGCTACTCACCAGTAAAAACTAACATTTGAATCATTAAATGTACAGACGTGTATGCTGCCCTTGACAGGAAGCTATATGATTACAAAGGATGTTTTTCTGTTGGCCTGCCAGGCCATGCAGCCATGATGAATGTGTGTAATATACAGTGCATCAAGAGTGGACACATGCATTAATGGGTCTCAATAATTTGAGCAATACATTTGAAATGCTACTTGCACTCAGGGGCTGATTGTTTCTGAATGATTTAATCTTGTTGAGTTGTCTCCCGCCCGTTCGTGTCAATAAACAGGAAAACAATGTGCTCATTTGAATAATATCACAAATTGTGTAGTTCCTGGCGGTCCCGGGCTGTGCAGTGTGAAGAGTGCCAGCCCTCAGGCTCTGAGTGAACAAAAACAAATCACTGCATTGCTTACACAATTACAAACCTGCGTACTATTCATCTGCACAGGATATGCGAATTACTTATCTGAATGCGTCTCCAGATATTATCACTAGCACACAGTGTTGCACAGATTGAGATGTATAAGATAGGTTCTTGAAGCAAATCGGTGTGCATATGCATAAGAGGAATCTGGCTGGTTATTTTTATATAAAGATAGTCAAAGATTAGCTTCATATTACAAATTGTCGAATTACAATATTACAGTATAAAATCTAAAAATAACAGTTTTTTTTCCTTTTTCAAGAAGATTCACAAAAGAGCTATTGGTTTAAATACGGCTCATTTACTCTAGTTATTTTTTGGTTCTGTTGTACTTTGTTTGTACGTGTGTTGTATTCAAGTATTGGAACTGTAATCAGTAAAAAACATTTTTGTATTTTATTTTATTTATTTATAATCTGATAGAAATATTCAACAATCTACATTTGGAAGTGATCCTTCGATTTGTTTTCCTTCAGACATCTAAAAAAGTAATCTGGCTCTTAAACGTTTCAGTTTTGGAGCCGGTGGCTTCTTGGTAGTTGTTTTGGTTGTGCAGCCCTGGAAGAGCTTGAGAGCTATTGGGGTGGAGACTGAACTCAAACAAAGCCTTGAGTTATCAGAACATACTGTCTCATCCAGCTGCACTGATTATATGAATTCCTCTCATTTATTTGCTGGTGATTTGGGGCGTTCACAATGTTGGTGTTGCTCTCTGGCAAGACTATCGGGAGTTGATTTACGGATACAGTCTGTTGGATAGAAAATCTGAGGCCATTATGATTCTGCCCAGACCAACATTAAAAAGTGTATTTATTGCACTTCCAGTTTTTATGTGTGATCCGAAGCAGACGGCTTGCCCCAGATTGGATGCTCTCATTTGACAAACCTCCATTTTGCTTGAATCTGACAGCAGTCATCTCAATGCATTATATCCAGCGTATGCATACGGCTCCTCCAATCATATATTTTCATTCTCTCCTTCCAACTCTGTGATCTTTATAGACTCCATAAAGAATGACAGATGTTTCTTGGTTTCCCCCACCCCAGACTCCCCAGGTTGGGTCTCGGTGACACCTTTTGTTCAAGGCCCCCAGAAGGACCTGCAGAGGTGGGGCGACGTACAGAGCTGCCGTAACAAAGCAATTAAAGAGCTGCGGTGATGGGCAAATTTTATAGTATCAGAAGGATGTCTATGAGGAATGAGGAATGTGGTAAGGATTTTAAAGCAGCAAGCCATTCAAGATCTGAATGAAAATGCTCCCATCTCTAGCGAGACCTCCTGTAGCCCCACGCCTTCCAGAGGAGGAGAGCTTGAAAGACATTCAGACTGAGTTTGAGGCCCTGGTAATGAAGCACAGAGAGGGAGGGAATGGACCTCTGGTATATGTTTAATTAGCAGAGGGTCTAGCTAACTGACTATTAAACTCCTTAATTTAAGTGAAATTTCACAATGTAATCAGGAGTTCAAGAGTTCAAGAACTCAAGGTTCTTGGCTCTATATTTATACATTTTATATTATGTTATTAGATGTACTCATTTTGTATATTAATATTGAATATTTTTACATTTAATACTTTATAAATGTAGTAATAATTATTATTATTATTATTTATAAAAAAAATATTGATTTGGGACCAATATGTTCTACTTTGTGACATTATTTTATTATTTATTATAGCACATTTTAACTACAAATTAATTTATGTAATGTGAAAACAGAATAACATTTTTTAATCAGTAAAATATTTATACTTAATTGTAGTGTTATGTTATGACGTTTAATTTAGCAAAGAAAATTCTCAATGCAATATGTTAACGGGATTTTGGGGGTAGTATTTGCCTAATTATCGTAAAATCACTTAAAGTTGGCTTCATTTTCGATTTGGGGTGAAGCATGACTTGGATACTTTTTTGTAAGATTGATATGACCATTTGGAGTTTTGAAGCGAAGTTTAATTACGTTACGTTTAGCTATAAAGGTTATATGTCACAAGCTATCTGTTGACGTTCTCAGATATTTCACACATGCACACGCACAGTTTCAACTGTTTTGAGAGGTAAATAGCTGCATGGCTGCGTGAGCTGCAGAAGATTGTTGTACCGTCCAGACCCAGATACCAGAGAGTGAGTTATTCCCTGCACCGTGACCTGATTAATTGAGAACGTCTGAGGTTGTCTGTGGGTTGTGTTCAGGCTCCAGTCGCCGCCCTAACCTCATCCATCTCAAATGCTTGTGTCTAAAGGTTGGCCTCCGAACGCTGACCTCTCGCCTCAGCCGCAGACAAAAAGTCAGTGTGCTTAAGTTGATTGAATGAGAGAGAGCAAGAGAGTGAGCGCGGGATCAAGAGAGAAAGATAGCGCAGAGCGAGTGAGAGACAAAAAGAGGCAACATTTAGACAGCTGCACGCGTAGCGCCATGTATCCATGTCTGTCAAAGCAAGATATTTCTGTCTCCTTAGTGTGGCCCGCAGGCTGCCAAGCAGGCCATCTCGATGTCATCACCGTCACCCTGCTGTCATTGGCTAAAAAGGCCCTGGCTGCGTGCGTGCCTGAAGAACAGCATGTGCTGGAGTTAAGGGCTCTGCTAGCCCAGGCCTAATTGGAGTGTGTTAGTCAGGCAGCTTGACTCATCGAAAATTACTGGGAGCAGTGCACTTAATAGGAAAGCAGAGAGGAATGACAATAAGGTCATGATACCACCACATCCAATGGCAACGATCACATTCCAGGCCTGCAGTAGTTATATTTTATGAGCACCCCATGATAACAGTGTATGCGATAATAGGCGGTCACATGACGTTCAGAATGAGCCCTGTCTTATAGATACAGTCAAGGGTCCAAAAATAACACTTGTGCCAAATGCAAGTAAAAATTGGCTTTGGTGAGGACTAGGGGTGTAACGGTAATTGTGTTTGTCCTGAATCTTCACGGTTCAGACGGCGAATACAGTCAGTCACAGGGGATCCACACTCCAATCCAGAAGGGGGCGCCCACGGTAATGCAGCGCTGTTTACTATCCGCCACAACAGGAAAAAAGAAGAAGAGGAAGAGACGATCTATGCACTAACCCCCACAGATGTGTTCACATGGCACGCAAGAGGTTGCTAGTAGCCTATAGACCTTATGCACCAGAGAAACGTGGGCGCCGTCATTTTTAGAATATTGTCTTTGAACTTCCGGTTTTGCGGTCACTCTGTATATTTCTATGGCATCGCTGTCGAGGAGTAATTAGATGGTGAAGTGGATTTACTTATTGTACTTGTAGAGTTAACAAAAGTTATCATGAGCATTGTAATGTTTATCATAAGCATTGTAAAGCAGATGTCTTAACAAATGTCGTCCGGGAATTTTTTTACGAGCAGTTCATTCATCCCTATGCAAGATCGCTGTGAAAATACAGACCGGAAGTCAAAAGACAACAAGCGCAGCACTGAAAAGGGGCGGGGCTACATAAGGTCTATACTCTGAGTTTGGATTGATTTTTGTGATGCGCTTCACAAAAAGAAACTGGGATGGCAGAAAGCAGCATCCTGTTTGTTTTACTTGTTTTACAAAAGCACAATGTTTTATTGTGAGTGTACACAAAAAAAAATAGACTCTTCACATGTTTTGAATGATCACCATAAATGACGGAATATTTTAAGTTTGTGTCCGCTGTTTCTTTTTCGTTTTTATAACACGAGATTTTGTAGCTAATTGTGACCAAATACCTTTTGTTTTTTTGTTCAAAAAATGCAAGAATGCATTCTGTTAACTGCTAAGTGCTTAATACACTAAAGGAGGCTGTACTGTACCAACTACTTCAGGGAGGACTGAATGCCACTAGCTGGAACAAACTGTAATTTGCACTACTGTCTGTTTAATAAATTAAAAGAAAGCTTTGGGGATTTGTTGCTTTTTCCTGTTGTACCGAACTCGTATCGAATCGTGACCCAAAAACCGAACTGTGTCTTCTGTGTACCGTTACACCCCTAGTGAGTAGGCTACATAGTCACTCGCCAGTTGGGCAGATACTTTATTAGGAGCTGCAACATAATATGTGTTAAATTGAATTGTAAGAAGAGTCTGACCCTCGCTAATTTAAGTGGCGTGAGCAAATCGAATCATAGATTGTGACATGTACGTCTTTAACATCATATATTTATCTACTATGCCTACAGTGTTTATTTCTCAAACTCTTCCTCACATTAAGGCATCAAAATGATGATTATGATAATAATGTTTTTTTATTTTATTATATTAATAATTAATGTTTGTATAGGCCTATTATAAATGTTTATATATGTGTTTCTGTTTAATTTCTGTGTAATTTACACTTTATAAACTATTATACTTTTGTTTTTTAAATATATGTATATACCTATTTATAATATTTTATATTTATATAAAATCTTGTTTACAGTCCCACCTTCAATATGCAATGTGCTGGTAGTGCTGTAGCGACGCGTCGATGACGTCGACGCTTCGACGTCAAAATTACGTCGACGCCATATTTTTGCGTCGACGCTTTCTTCATTTATTTATTTTTTGCACCGTTTCCGGCAATACAGCTCGCAAACACACGTGGGAGACCGAAACATTGCAGAATGGAGGACGAAAACCACTAGAAGTGAATGTGCTTTCCATTAAATGAATCACACGCAGTAAACAAATCCTTAACAAAAAAACCTTTGCAATTTAGACGCGCAAACTGAGTGCCGGTGCGCGGGTGCGGTGAGACGTACGGCTCGGGCAGATTCGGGTTGCAGTCGTTCATCCGCGGACGCGGCGCCGCGCGCGCTGTTACAAAAGAAGCCGTGCACACAGGCAAGCGAAATGGGGTCTTGCCGGTCTTGCTCACCCAACGCGTCATTTTTCCCGCTCGTGCGGACGCGTCGAGTATAAACAAGGCTTTGCTCCGTGTCATCGCGCGATCTGATCGGTAAAAGGGAACAGACCTCTCCCGAATCATCTCCAGCAGGAGCAGGAGCAGAAGCACCACTAACTCCGCCTCCGTTTCCCTCGTATTAAAGCTGATATTAGTATTTAAACATTCTCTATGATAAAAAATGTTTGCACGAAATATTTTAATAACACGGGTTTGGCGGTTATAGAGTTCTAATGACGGTGTTCAAATACATAACATTAGACTAAGGTTAGCCAGCATATACAGTATCATGATTCGGTACGCTAGTTCGTATTTATTTGACATGCATTATGGTTTTTTATTAATCGAGCAGCAGAATTAATCTTCCAATTAGTCGTTAGATTAGTCGACTAATCGATAAAATAATCGCCCAACTAATCGTTTTGTTAATAATCGTTTACCCCAGCCCTATGCTGAAGTATCAGATAAATGTGAACTGGGAGCCGAATTCTATGCAAAAGGATGAGAAGTTTCTGGTCAGATAGCCTACACAAATCAAATCTCAAATTACATGTGATATCATTTGTAAGGCACATTCAGAAATTGAAACATTGTTCAGCGCTTCCTAAAGATTGCGTCGTAACCTCATGGCACACATACTTTCGTGGTGAAACGTGAGGTGGGTGTTTATGTTCTTTAGGTTAACATGGTTATCTGTGGAGGAAACCTGGCCTGCTGGCTCTGTTCTGAGGAGCTGACTTCACTCCGCAGCTGCAGAAATGTTCTCTCTCACTGAGCTGCAGGGACATGCCAGTATTTTCATTCCTAACTTCAGGCATTTCCGAGCTCTAACAAAGAAAGTGTGAGGTGATGAAACTAGGGTGGAAGCTGTTTTCCAAAAGCACCAAAATTATTTTTCTGTTGGAGCAGTAGATGCCGAATTCCACAGAAGCTCTAATAAGGTTGATTCAGAAACATTTCATGGTGTTTCTTTATAGAGATGCTTTCTCGTGAAGACATATTACTTACATATTTATTAGAGTTATATCCTGACACAAATATTCCACCAAGTACTGGAGACCTGGACTACTTGTCACACAAGGAAGATGCTCAAAAGTGTCTGAATGCCACATTTAACACTCCATTGCGTTACTGTATTTTTTGTAAACTGGCGGTATTGGAAAATTACAAGCTACTGTTCAAATCACCATCTTGTTTTTAATCCTTTTTGGAAACCGCTTCCCTCCTGTGTAATGCTGGTGAATCCTGAACCGGAATCCCACTCATTTTTATCGGGTTACACTCAATCTTCTCCCATTGACCATTGGAAAGGCTCCTGCTGGGGATTGACAGGGAGAGTCTTTGACAGGCGGGTACCAATAAACAGGGAATTACCCTTCCAGAGAAAATAGCTTGGTAATTGTTGGGTACGTTCAAGCTCGGCCGCAAAGAAAAGGCTGGAGTGAGCCTGTGCATTTTTCTGCCCTGCGTCAGGGTTGTAGATGTGTCAGCAAGTCCCTCGCTCTTGTGCGCATGGCTGTGGTTGTCTGCTCAACTTGGCCCGGTGCTGGAGGCCCAGCTGAATGCTTTAGTGGTTGGCAGGCTTGGCCGCTTGCCTGTATAACTGGAGTTTGAATGAAAGGGGCCTTGTGAACTTTTGGGCTACTGTGGCATTTTCCAGCTGCCGAGCGAAGTAATTAAAAATCTTCAGCTATATTGCATGATACGTGTAGTTAAAACGTGCTCAGATTGCTAGAAACACATTGTGATACTAGTTATTAGATATTGTAGAAATTCTGTTTAAGTTTCTGTATTAATCTCGATCTTTACCCCTTTCTCGATTTTGTTCATGGTTCTCTCTTGGTTTCATGTGCACTTTTTAAATGTTTGATGCATTTTTTACACTTGTTTCCTATTGTCTCTGCTTTCTGATTGAGAGGGGAAAAAATAGTTTTCTTTTGAAACTAATCTACACTATATTATTCTAGGAAACCTGTAAATATAAGGACATTACTAAATTCATATTTCCAGATTTGATAAAATCATTAATAAAAAACTTTTAAATTCACCTTATTTTAAATATAATTATAATTAACATTTTAATTATTATATTAATTACTATTATTGTTATTATTATTATTAGAAGATAATAATGATTATTATATACTTTTTTATATCTATTTATATACGTAAACTAAAACATTATCATGCAATTAATTTGTTTTTATGCTAAAACTCATACAAAATTTTCTTTTTTTTGTGCAAACAAACTCTATGATATCGGTCTATAATAAATTCTAAATCTGTGATCTTGATCTTTGTGACTTTTACCCTGTGCACTGAAATGAGTTTTTTCTTCCCCACTGATGACCCTGTTAGAGTTTATCTTGCCTTCCACAGTTACTGAGTAAATTAGAGCTGCGGAAAACATGGTGACAGATGTCTTACATCACTCTCATGTGATTGGCCGTGAGTTTTTTATTGTCTGTGTGTAGTCTCATTATCCACTGCCCCTGGAAAAGCGCCTAATAAGGCAGGCGACAGTCTGCAGTCTCTATTGAACTGTACAGAGAAAAATAAAGGTCTGTGCCACATGTAAAGACACCTGCTTGCTAATTTCTATGTTCGCAGAATGCTCGTGTTGTGTCTTTTTTTGAGTCCGAGAAAATATATGCTCTGATTTTGATGCGGGAAACCAATTGGGGAAAAAAGATGTCCTTCCAGCGGGTTGAGCCCTAAATGAATTATTCAGATCTACATGTTGTGTGTTTTGCCGGCCCATTCTGCTTAATGGCATCTTTTATGGCATGCATCAGAGACGACTCCAGATGTAAGACAGCCTCGGCATTTCAGCTTTCTGCATTGCCTCACTGTGTGGCCGAGAAACAAAGCTTAAAATGCTGGAATTCATTTCACTTTTAGCCTCCCCTTAATAAACGATTCGCAAATCAATGGCTGCTTTTGTCATGTAATTTGTTTCCATGCTCAGTTTTGTGATAATGTTTTGCAAGCAAGGCTCTTTGGATCAATATGAGATTGAGGGGGAAACACAAGCCTGGCTTCTATTTTTCTCTTCAAATATTTGGAAAATGATGTAGTTGGTGCATTATCTCATCCAGAATAATTTAGCTTGATAATGGAATGCTAGTTTTTGTTCAGATAAGAACAACAGAAGTGCATTTGAACATGCAAATGAAAGACAATTCATATTAAAATTTGATACACATCATTAAGAATAATCAGTGCAAGAATGTGCATGTAAACAGAAGTTTAAGTTGATGTCAATTTCTTAAACTAAGCTTTTTATCGTCTAAAGGTCATAAACTGTTTAAGCAAAACAGATTTTAAGTGCGCAACACCAGAAAAAAACTCGCAAATTCAAATTCTGACGCAAACGTGATTGTCTTGCATTGTTGGTTTTTATAACGAGCTGATTTTGGAGTCATCAGCGCTTTGTTTTACATGTAACAGCACTCATCTGCGGTGTGCAACACCTTTGTGTGTTTGTGTGTGTTGTGCCTGGTCTTTCCTCAGCTGCACCTGCACTAATTGTAAGTGTGCAGCTGTGATGTGAGAGCCGTACTCCAGCTGGGAGAGCTTGTTGAGCTGCCACACAAACCCGGCGAGCTAAACACCCCAGTAAGTCCCTCCTTGACTCAGCTAATGAGTGTGGAGCGCAGACAATACACCCCAATCCAACAGCCCATCTGAGCGCCACTGCAGTCCAAGAACCGGAGGAGGTCGGCCATAGACGACTCTCAGTTTGTGCTCCGTGACCGTGAAAGTGTGGATAATCAAGCCTTTGCTGTCTCGGCCTCCTGTATCCCGACTGTGTCTTTCCTTTATTGTTAGTATCAGTCCATCTCAAGGGTTTCTCTCACGCTGAGTGACTCCAGATCAGTCATCCAGCCCGAAGGTCATATTTTCTTAATAAGTAAATGATACTCTGTGTCACAAAGGTTTCATGTTTATGCAGGGCTAAAAAAAAAAATGGATTTTTTGGAATCTTTTATTATTATTAGTTCTTTTTTTATGTTTCAGAAAGACATGTTTTCTTTATATACAAGACAATTTATTAATTCAAGTATATCAATTATAAGAATACTATATAAATATTTTAAATCAAAATAAACATATATATTTTTAATTTAATTTTGTACTATTTTTAGATATTTTTACTGGATGTTTCATCAGATGTGGGTTTCGATTAACCTAATTGTACCAATTAAAATGGCAGTAGCCCATTGAAAACTGGAGCAGTCCTTAAGGAATAACCTGTAACATCCTCGTGTCTAAACCTTATTTCAGTAAGTCCTTGGGCATCTTGTCCGGAATAACATGGTGGATGTTCTCGGAGTAGGACGTTAACATGCACTTCACATTTTGTCTGTTCTCAAATGCTTAATGCAAGAACTGTAGAGCATTTTGTTAATTAAAAGGATATGTCCAATTTAATTAGGCTCAAACATAAGAAAATAAATGAGAGGGTCACAGCAGCCAACCAGATTTGAGTGTAATTTAATGGCATACTGTGTGGAAATTGTTATTATTATCATCATCATTCTGGTATCCGTATTCACAATGAATTGACACAATTACAAAATTCTGGTAGAATATCAAAAGTGGTGTGTGGGTACTATATAAACAAGTCCATTAATAGTCAAAGCATGATCTCATTAGGATATCAGTAGTTTTGCGTTTCCAAAAGCTGACTTGAAATATTCATATGAAATTACAGCTATAGGGGTCCGTAGGTGGTGATAGCAGGAATTCAAGCAATAAACACACCAAAATAGACCCAGCACTCCAGCCGCTTTTTTTCCTTTTAGATTATAAGCCCATTCATTCAGGCTCAGTGACAGTTGCATGACAGGATATGGATGGTGGAACCATAGAAGCTGATGAGAAAGATAAAGACAAAGTTTTATATGAACAGATTATTGCTGCCTTCAAGTCATGTCAGAATTATCGTATTTACGAGAAGAGAATGTGCCGTAAGTGCCAGTGGGAAGTCTTGGATTTTCTTTGAACCCTGCCTTTTTTAGTCGAGGATGTGTCCATTGCAAATGTTCTGAAACCATAACCATGGTGGAAAATTATGCTTATTGGTTGTAATTCAGCTGGAGTTAAGAATGTTGATTTTACAACTTTATTTCAATTCTTCATTTTTAAAAAAGCTTCCAGGTTTCCAAACAGAAGAGTTATAGATAATAGTTGTAAAATGACTTTAGACTCACAAGATCTTATATGTTAAATCTGTTTGTGTTTATTCTGTAGTTGATAACTTGTGTTGTGGTCTAGAGAGGATATACATGTTTATATTGTTGTTACTGAAGCCACACAGTGAGGGATAGTATACAGTCAGTCTGTTTTTATTGTAATGCAAACCCTGACAGAAAACTTATTCCACTGTTTAATGTTGGTGGTGGGATGGTTGTGGCATCATGACTTCTTAAGGATATTTAAGTGTAACTTTCAACTCGCTTTGTATTATTATAATGCCGGTAGTATATGTAAACGGTCAATGTTTACTGATTTCTCCATGTTACTGACTGAACGGCAGTTTCTTTCAGTTTTCCCTCTCAGTTTGGGCTAAAACACTGTTTGTGGTCATAATGTTGACTACAAACAGGGAGGTTTTTCAGATAGTCCGTAGTGGTGTTCTCTCCGGATTTCCAATTCTTTGCAGCCTTTTAGCCACTGTCTACAACACGCTGGACACTGGAAATCGAAAATATCTACTTTTGCTTTTTGACTTCTTGCACCTGGGAACAAGTCGGCACTATTATGACAAAGTTTGCTAAGAGGTATTTCCAACTAAAGCAAGGCGATATTTGACTGGCAATCAGACTGGTGGAAGTGGCCTTTTAACGGCAACATGCCCCAGTGCATTATGGGTGTTGGAGTTTTCCTACCTATTTGGCAAAAGAGAAGGCGCAGTCTGTTTTCTCTAGTTTGTTATTCATTGAAGTTGCACAAATAAGTTAACATGATCTTTTTAAGGGATTTGGTGTTTTAAGTATTCAAAATGAATGTTGTTCCAACATTTGATGCTCTCAGTGCCAGGATTATATCATAGGTTTTGTTGCTTTATTGAACTTTCAGCATTATTACAGGTTGTCAGTTGTCATAATAAAACAGTTGATTATTTTGCTCTTAAAACAAACAACAGTATTAAATATTTATAATATAAACTGCAAATTACTAATCTGATACCTCATATTGCAGAACTAAATTCTAAACTACACAATAATTTAGGACTCTGCACAATATCTCTTTGTTTGAAGGAGTGATTGGATCAGCAATTTTATATTTTTTAGTTATTAAAGACTGCTTTTTTTCTTTGTAATTTGATTTGGTTGTTGTTTATGAAAATACGAACAGTTGCCGTTCAGTACTGTTACTATAACGGTTTGTTTGCCTCCTATACTAGCTGCTAAATGCCACAGATCATAATGGTACATGATCCCATGTGCAGAATAAGCCTAACCGTGTGTTTCCTTTATTTAGCAGTGTGACATTATCAAGCAGGGAAGGCACAGAACAGGGGATTATGAATACTGAGAAGAACATGTGTAACCTTGCACATCATTTACTTAGGCAAAGGATTAATATAATGAGCTTTATTTTTTTTTATTTTTTGTAAATTCCAGATCACTTCTATGATTGATGAAGATATGTGAGTGAATTTGCCAAACGCTGAACAAAGAAATCTACTGCATCCTCCGGTAAGCGCTTCGACTGATGATCCTTCACTGCTCATTTCTGCTAATGATTGTTCATGTAATCGCAGATTTGCACACACATGTGCCGCTCGCATGGTGTTATCTTCAAAACAACTTTTACCAAATTAACTCGAATGGCGTAATTGGTGCTAAAAACGGGGAAAGCATTCACGCTGTCGTGTCAGACGCTCATATTTCTTGAGCGCAGTCAAACGACGAATTTATTTCTTGTTTTTGAGAGGCAACAGAACGTTCTGTATAACATGAGTCATAATTAGCAGTGGGGCCTCTCAAATCACTCGCTGCTTTGTTGTTCCCCCTTACAACGTCAGTGTCAGTTTTTTATGTGATTATTAAAGGCAGGCACAATTACTGAGATGTGAGATTCTTTGGGGGGGAAAAAAATCTGTTTTAGCAGGCAGTCGGAGACATTCGTCTAAACAGCACATGTGGCATGAAGCGTTTCATCCTGAGCCTGTAATACACACTCGCTGCTTTCTGTCTGGTCTTGTGTACTGATGAGACGTGGAACAGCTCGAAGGTGAAAATGTGTTGTTTTTTTGGTAGCATCTACATTATGCTAATGAGTTTGGGATGGGGGTGGAGCCATAAAGACCAGATTGCCAGGAGAAGAGGGAGAGAGAAGAAGCCTGTAAATTATGGATGCAAACTGCCATTTCTGCCAGGGCAAAGAAAAGAGAGGCGCTAGGAGAAACCACAAGTCATGCATATCAGATTATCCTTCCTTTACCCCTCCTTCTCCCTCACTTTTGCTAAATTTTCTTATCATGCTTCTTGAGCAAACTTGCACACACAATCTGGGCTGTGTATCTCAAGTCACATGAGGGCCAGAGGTGCTGACTAGCTGGAATGCTTGGCCTGGTATTTCCTGATGCTCACACACACACGTACACAAACACACACACACTCGCATAAACACACAGAGCAGGCGATATATTTGTGGATGGGTTTTTGTTTGACTTGGTGACAAAGTGAGTGTCAGAATGATGATACACAGATTTCATTCTAGTCTTCTTAGCTTTGTAGGGGATTTTACAAAGCTACCCTATGGTTTATAAGCTGATTTTAGAGAATTGTTTTTACATTTTTATTTAATGCATGCACTGCTGTTAAAAAGTTTTTGATTAGAATTATTTTTTTTTATTGTCATTTTTGAAAAAGTCTCTTATTCTGATCAAGGCTGCATTTATTTGATCAAACATATGGTAAAAAGTAATATTGTGAAATATTATTACAATTTAAAATAACAATTTTCTGGTTTTATCATTTTTAAAATAGAATTCAATCCTGTTTTTTTTGTTAATTTACTTACTATTTATTATTAGTTTTTCTTATTATCAATGTTGTGCTGCTTGTGACGTTGTGATGAAGAGCATTTATTGTAACTTTATAAATGTCGTTACTGTGACTTTTGATCAATTTAATGTGTCCTTTCTGAAAAGTGTATATATCTTTCAAAAATACTGACCCAAACTTTCTATATATATATTTGTTATAAACTTTCTATAACGCTTTATTTGTTTTATTTACAGAAATATTGTATGGAGCCTTACCATCTGCTCTGGCATGTGATGTGACAAGCAATTATTTTGTTGAACTGAAATATGAATCATTTAGTTTAGTAATTGTACACAATCTTCACCAAAAGAAAAAAAAAAAAACTGTATATAAAATAATTCCATGGCTAATTAAGTGCTGCATGCATTATAAAACCTTACAATACTTTAAGATAAAAAGATGAAATTATTTAAAATGTTCCTAAAAAATGTCTATTTTCAACCTTTATTCCTGTTATTCAGTGATTCATTCTGTTCTGTTTTGTTTCCACCTTCACAAAACGGGGGAATTTCCGATAGTGGTGTGTTTCAGCGAGATCAGGTCAGAAGTGGGAGGACTCTGTGAAAGTATGAGTTTGTGGGGGAATAATGGAGCCGTTCTTCAGCTCTATGGAAGCCGCTGTACAGTGGCGTGCGGTGGACCTGCCAGAGGCACTGGGGTCTCCTTAAAATAGCTCCAACCCTCGAATGTCAGAAGCAAAGCTGAGACTGCGCACCAAACACTAGCCATTTGACCAAGAGCATCAAAAAAATCTTCATGAAGTCCTTGAGATTTTTGCTGTAGCCAGGAAAACATCCAGTCGTAATAAGTTAATCATGTTTTGATTTTGATCTAATATTGAAACGTGGCAGCCTTTTGACGTTTGTGTGGGAATACATTTCCGTATCATACCACAAACCCACAAATCTATGTGCATGCATGGCAGGCGGATCCAGAGAGCTAGCAGGTTGTCCGTCAGGATGTTTGTTTAATAAAGATTCAAAAGGTCATTTAGTTGGACTATGCGGTCAGGATTATTTTAGTTATAATCAGAATGATTTCATACTAAGTCACATGTTTGACATGGGTTCATGATTTCTGTGATTAATTTGACTGCTTCTTGCAGTGCATAGCTGAAAGCTCAGAGAAAACAGAAGAAGGGCTTTAAACTCAGCCCGGTCTGCCAATGAGTGACATCAGTAAGCAACATTCAAACACTTCAAATATATCACATTTTATTTCTTCTAGAGACCACACATCTGAAGTAACTCTAATCAGAACAATGTATGCTGTTTCTCTAATATTTATTATTAATGCTACTCGATTTTGATTCTCAAAACAGGTGGACTAAATTAATTTAGGCATGAATTCGCACAACCAATGTGCAGTATTTCACCTTTGCATTATTCACTCACCACCAGCAATCGAGATTTACCAGGCTTCCTTTCTTCTGTGAAATACAAAAGAGGATTTATTTTTCCCATTAACTGAATCAAATCAATTGGTTAAAATTTTGAATTGACCCCAACGTTTTGTTCCACAGAAGAAAGAAATATGTAGAGGTATGGAACGACGATGATGAGAAAATTATGACAGAATTTTTGGATTAACTATCTTTTTAAAACCAAGATGTTACATAACATTTTAAGTGAAAGTTAGATAAATACTCATTAAGAATAGGATTTTGTTGCATTGTAGATTGCACATTGTTCACTTAAGCTAGTACTGTTTGCCGAGCGGATTTAATGTTGCGCCATTAGTACTCACACAAAGCAGGCGGTAAACTCAGTTTTATTTACATTTTCTATTCATTGTGAGTATAAATTCATTATATGATGATTAAATGACGCAGAGCATTGGAACTGTCTATTTGTACGTGTTGACAAACCTAATTTTATTTTAAAGAACTTTTTAAGGTGTCTGGATTACACTGTGAAGAAGTGATAGTCCCATTAAAGTATGTCAGATTGCAGTAATCTATTGGGTCACCTAGAACCACGTACAAGATGGGGAATCCTGAAATGCAAATTGCCTTCAGTACAGATTTTTTGGTGTGCTTTGCCATTACCAGATTTGCATAAGTAGCATAGCATAAAAAATAGCCTAGTCTCTGATTTGTGCCTAACACGCTGGCAAAGTTAATGATGTGACAGTGGTATGACCATGTTAAATAAAGTCTACTGTACCAACTTCAACCAACAGATGAATTCCCGGTAGGGCCACCAGTGTTACGGGCACCTTGTGTGCTTCATCCTTTGCTCGGGTGAGCATAATCAATGGCCGAATGGTACATAAATAACATACTTGATTTCTCTGGCTTAATGCTTGGCTATTGCAAGGTCCCGCCACGGCACTGTGTACTTTTAACCTTGCTTGTACAGACAGATGAGCACTAGAATCGACCATCCAAAGGGGATTGAAGAGAGCTGAGACAAATAACATTAGAGGGCAGAAGCAGAACAGAGGAGGCTGCGTTTTCTGGATACAGACACACATTCCGACCGATCTCATTTCCAATAAATCATAATTTGGGAGATGTTGAGGAAGCTGCTTTGAAACTGCAGCTTAGAACGCTACTCATAATTTGACATAGTTAAGCCACACTTTTTGAAGTAAATAGTTACGTTTGAAGCTATTTAAGGCAGTAATTTATTTTTAAATAGCACAAAACAATGATGTCTCAATTAGTGTTACAACTTGAATAGGCACACACAACAATTAATAAAACTAGAAAAATGCTTTTTTTTAATGTAGTGATTTAACCACTTTTATCTGAATATTGATCTAATTAAGAGACATAAAATGTTGCTTAGCTACTCAAATGAATCAGTGAATCTTTTTAGGAGCCAACTCATTTACATGAACCAATGTCATGCTACTGAAAAGGTAAGGTAGTAGTGTTGCTACCTTTTATGTCATGTCTTAACACTGAACTGTCACTTTAACTGAACCTTAGACAGTACGACATGTAATGGGCTCTTTACCTTATTTACAGCCCAGTTACAGTCCAAACTGTAAATATTCATGTTCTTGGAGCAGGCCGAGACATGATCTCATTCGCTTCTGCCAGGGCATCGCGTGTAGGCACGGGCTCCGCAGATGTAAATCGCGGTTTACTTCATTACATCATTAGCTGTGTTTCCTTGGGCCCTGGAGAAATGAGGTGAAACACGCTGGTTACTGTGTGCCCTCTGTGCCCTATCGAGCTGCAGAAACCCGCCAGTACAGCTTATTTCCTCCCTCTATTTGCAGAGGATATTCTGTGGAGATCCTGTTGAATTTCTTGGACAAATTGAACTTCTGTTCACATCTAAATTATGGAACAGTTGCCAATTTAGAAAGCCTTTTTTTTGCGTTTATCATATCATTGCACCTTTATTTGCCTCTTCAGTGATTTCCGGGTGATTGGATTTCAACACAGATGAAAGATGGCAGATATCATTGAAAGGTTTTTTCAAAACCGCTCTGCACAATAGCGCTCCAAGGTAAAGTGTTAAAAGAGAAGCTCTTGTTTATGAATGGGGTGTGTAGAGCTTAGTGCAGGTGCAGAAATAGATCATCCTTACAGTATAATGTCTTTGTTGTGGACTCCTTCCTACTAAAGCGTTTGCTCGGACGTGTTTGTTTTAGGAATTAGATAAGTATTGAAAAGTCTGCTGTAAAAGTAAAGGAATCAATGATTAACAACATGTTTTTGTTTTGAACAACTTTCAATTATGGATGAAGTATTCAACTTGAGGATCCAAGTCATGATAACGATGAAACCGCATCATGTGCGCCATTCAACATTACAAAGAATACTTCATGCACCATGGAATCCACTATGGTAATAATTTTATAGGAAAATAAGGAGGCGGTGTCATGGGTTGAGATTTAATCAGTTTCTGTGAGTTATGGATAATAATGAAATTCTATGCCGATAATGATAACCAGTAATCAACAGCTTGTTGTAGCCAGTTTATTTTATTTAAAGGCTTTTCATTAATATAAATTTTACAATGCAAACAAGCAATTAGAGAAACTATTCTGCTTTTTATTTTGCTGAGTGCTCCATTCCGAAATGTTTAAAATGTATTCATGATTGTATTGGATCATAGCTGGAATCAGTAAAGATATTATACAAATTAAACGGTCATGTGTTATTTAACGTTGTAAAGGTCTCGACTAGAAGAATACACACTTGTTATTGATATGCAAGATGCATAAAAATAACAATTGAATAAAAGCAGTCAACCTGAGGCACGTTTTTGAAACCGTTGAGAACGTTGGCTACAATTTCACTATTGGTATCAAAATTTATTTCATTTTATATGTTGTGCACCTCCAGAACATGAAAACCTCAGAACAACAAATGGACGAAAGAAAGACTCGCAGAATCCCAGCGGTGTGTATATGTGTGTTTGAAGTACACGCAACATTCAAAAGCCTCTCATTAGAAGTACAGGAAGCTTGTCAGTGTGCCAGTTAAGTGTTGGTGTGAGTAGACCAGTGCGGCCTCTTGTACTCACTCGATTACGCACCTAATCAAATCACCTGCTTGTTTATACGCTCGCTACTCCTGCATCAGAAAAGCAGCCACGCTTCATTCATACCGCCCGTTTTCCTCAGAGGACCTCCAAACAATGTCCATAACAAGCCCAGCGGTCTGTGCTTTCCTCCCAAAGGCCGGCTGCTGGATTTGGATTTCACTTTCTTGTTGGACTCTAAATCCTCATGCACTGTAACATGTTCAAACTGTTTTCAGCATGCTTTAGGAATCTTCTCATGTTCTGAAGCAGCGATTGATTTGTTTAGAGCTGGTGGCATCATAATCACCCCACAAGTGGAGGGAGCTGAGTTACATTTTCCGCTCTGTTATACTTGCGTTATTGGAGTGTGGCTTTCCTGAATGCGCTGGCTGCAAAATTTGTGGATATTGCATTACAACAATATTGTCTCTGTATGCGCTTAGTTATTCGCCGAGAGACAGACTACAAATGGCCGGGTTGCTGCTTGTTTAAATGCTCCCAAGCATGGCTAATGCCTGGATTATCTCCTAGAGAAATGATTTAGTGAAAATAATGGCTTCACAATGGCCCCACTGCAGCAGATATACCCACCAACCCAATAACCAGTTCTTTGAGAGACTGTATTGATTGTGGCAATAATATTGCCCTATTCCAATAGAATAAAGATATGAATACAAGAATAAAAAGCAGAATTTGAACAAATTATTCCAAAGCCATCTTGTGCTGAGCCCACCTGATGCTGAATCCGAAAAAAGAAAAGAAAGAGCAAGCATGGAAACGTGGGTTTGGAAAACATACTTTTTTTCGTTTCCTGTGAGAAGTGCAGAGATCATCAGAAATATTGGCATAACTTCACCCGGCTCATTGTCTCCGGTCGGAGACCCTCCACCCCCCGCTCAGTGTTTACGCCGAGACACTGTGCCTGCCTTAGGATCAGATATGACATCATTTGGCCACAGCTGCGGGCCGCACACGAGGCGTGGAGAGGGAACAATTGACCAGGGGGGACGCAGGAAGAGCCGACTGACCTGATTGCTCAGCTGGCCGAGCAACTGGGAAGGAAGGCCCAAGGCGGAGTCGTGGATGTGAGGAGGGGTGATGGTGGTGGACAGTGCCCTAGTCACTCTCCCCTCCCCCTGGATGCATCCGCATCCTCGTTCGCATTCACCCTGCCCTCTGCTGTTCTCCTGCCTGCCTCTCTCTCTGAGCCAAAGCAGATTTGTACATGAAAAATGATCTACAATCTCTGTGGCTGTATCAGCTTCCAGATATAGACGTTCCTGATAGGCCAAATCCCCTTTAAAGAGGGCTTTATCCCTCTCACTGAAAAGCCATGGAGAAAAGCACATTCTTTTATCTCCGCACCTCAGTATGTTCTAAATATGCACCATGTTTTGAGCTGTGACACCAATCTGTCCCGATCGGCTTGTGTTCGGTTAACATGGTAGGCAGGAAAGGTTATTTGTACAAATGTTTGCGCAATCTGCATTGCATTGATAGTTCTTAATTATTAGACGCACAGCTGCTGCCTGAATATGAATCAGATGGACGTTTCATCTATGTATAGATAGACAGCTGGAAAGGCCACAATGCATATGACCTACCACATGTTCATTTCCATATAGAAAGAAAGAAGACTCCAGTTTACAATAACTTTGATACGAGAAACAATCCTCTGGAGAATATGTTATTTTATAATTGCATTTTGATATTATTAGTGTTATTCGTATTAATTGTAATATAATTAGTTGATTAGTAATATTTATATCTTTTTTTCTGTCATAATTTTGGCTTTTAAGGTTACATCTTTCCGATACCCTTTGGACCCTGCTTAACTTACTCAAAAAAGAAGAGAAAATAAACTGTCATTCCGTCACGCTGTTCTATACCCGTATGCATTTAAAGAAGATATTTTGAAGAATGTTAAATGGAAACTGTTTTTGTCCATACAATAAAAGTCAATGGGGTCCAAAACAACACTGAAACTCATGGACATTTTTCACAATCTCTTTTAATATCTTCTTTTGTGTTCCACAGATGAAGAAAAATGAATACGGGTTTCGAATGACATGAGGTCCACGACGTTTTATTTGTGGACAGGGAATAAAAGCCTGAAAATAGATGACAAACCAGAGTACATAAATACAGCAAGGGGCAATCTGGTGTATTTGTGCGTGTATGTTTGCGTCTGGGTTAGAGATTGCGATAGCCCTTTCCTTCTTAAGAGATATGTTTTCAGTGCAAGGAGCCGATTCCCGTGAGGCGGGTGATCCTTTTTAATGACAGGGATTCATCTGTTAGCGTCCCTCAGGCCCCACGCAGCACTGTGCGTCGTGGCTCCCAGCAGCCCACAGAAAATGGGCGGCAGCCTCAGGAGAGCGCACCTCCTCAGCCCCTCAAGATGCCGTGTGGGAGTTTAATTACTCCTGCGGCCACAAACCGCAGCTTACGCGCTCTCATTACTACAAATGCCTTCATTCTCTCCTGTTTTTAATCATTTTTAGGCAAAAATATCACATCGGAGATGCCTGAAAAAAGTGAAAAAATAGAACAAGAGCAGAAAGCAAGAGATTGGTCTTGTTAGGGGGGAGGGGTGGGGGAGGTTGTGTCTGTGTGTAAATAGGGGGTCGAAGTGAGGGTGCTAGCCTTCAGGGAGGAGATGGGGCTTAGAGACAGGACTTTGGATTAGTAACTCAACAAAAAGGACTAAACATCTATTCAGTCAGGTCCTTCTGGTCTTTAGGCCTATTCCTGCTGCTTTAATGAACTTATTTGGACACAGTGTAGTTCATCCACCACTGCTTAGAAGGGTCAGGCTACAATTTGTCTCGTCATATTTGCTTTAGACTTTAAAGTGTCACCACTTGGAGTAGCCCACTATTTAAGGTGTTATCTAGGATATTTTGAGATGTTGAACTGCAGGTTTCCAGCTTCCATTGCTCAATAGTTGTGTTCCAATTTGCTAATTTAATTTGAATATTGCCATATTCAATATTTGAATATTGAAATGTTTTAGCGAATAAAGCAGAGTTTACATGTTAGCTAGCAATCGGCATCAGATTGTAGCAAATTACCTGCCACATACAAATGTCACAGACTTTTTTTGAGGATTTTTTCCATTTGTACATGTATATTATGTATGTTTTCCTACTAAATGAAATTTGAAACACACAAGAAGATATTTTTTAAGAATGTTTTTTTTTAATAAAAAATAACTCTTTTTCTCCATATAATGAAAATCCAAATGACACAACTTCTATTCATCCAGCCTTTTTTTGGTGTTATCTGAACATTTGCATTAAAACACAAAATGGATTGAATCTGGCTAATGTCATACACTTGCTTATTTAATTAGTGACCTAGAAATAGTGCATAATCCGACATATTAGCATTGCTTTTACAAAAAAAGAATGCTTTAGGCTTTTTTATTTTGTTTTGGAGGTTAGAATTAGATTTCCATCAAAATTAGATGCGTTTGTGTGCGTGTGTGTGTGTGTGTGTGTGTGTGTGGTGTGTGTTCGTTCGTTTCGTTCGTTCATTCATTCCCATCATCAATTATCAGTCCACAACATGCACCCTTTATTCCCATACTGTTTGTGCTGTTAAATGTGCCAAGACTGTGCACTAATGTTTGTCAGTTAAATGTACTCCCTGTGAGGTAATGAGTGGCAACCCAATATGTGCAGCATTATCCTTTTAATTAGCGTTAGTCCACTAGCTGTTGTCTAATGAGGTCATGTCAATATTGAGTCTTATACTTCCCTTCCAGAGAGCAGACACACTCCCCTCTTCACTGGTTTGGTTATAGCGAACTGGCCAATGATCTTGTTTTGTGTATTTCTCCATTTCTTCACTGCCAATCGGTTAAAAGCTTTCTAAAAGGGTCTATGTCATCTGTTCTACATAAACAATCACCCTTCTGATGGTTACACTTGCAATTGGATCTGTCTGAAAGAGTCTCTTCCTTCCCTCGTCTCTGTCTCTCGCTTTCTCAGCCTGGTTGTCTCTGAGAGAGTGTGAGACATGTTACTGGCTGTAACCCGGCTCTCAGGGGCCTGCTCTGGGTGGCTGCCGTCTGCATCTATGGGAATTTCTGCAGACATTGTGCAGGCTCTCAGATCATTACCAGCCTCCTTCTCTGAGCCTTTGTTCCCCCATTCGCCTGCTCTGGCGGTGAGCTGACACGCGACGTTCTGTCGACGTGAAAACCAACCAAACAGCGCGTCTCCTGACGTAGCGCCATGCAGAGGACAAGCTGACTGTCACTCCTCCGCTTGTCTGTCCCTCCTCCCCCCACTGTGTCATCTTAAATCTGTTCATCTGTTAACAAAGCATCAGACAGCTTATTATGAAGGTGTGAAAAGCAGAGAAAATCACTCCACATTCCTGCATTGAGACACTGTGTCAAAAAGCCAGTTTCAGTGAAAGCATATAAATAGTAGCGCAGATCTTTTGTGATCCACTTTTGCATGCATTACACTGCAATTTTTTTATTAATCTCTGTGTGTGTGTGCATAAAATAACTTTTATTTTTTAAAAGGTAAAATAAAAAATATTTTTTATTTTAAAATATTTTTTACTTATAGCTACAAATATAATAAAAAAAAGTATTAATCATGCATTTTGCATGCATTACACTGTTTTTTATTAATCAGTGTGTGTATGTATGTGTATGTGTATATATATATATATATATATATATATATATATATATATATATACATACATACATACATACACGCATATATGAATATATATACACACATGTATGTATATACACGCATATATAAATATATATATATACACAATACATGCACTAATACACAGATTAATGAAATGTTTTTATTATATTTTTAAAATAAAATATATATCAGTTTGTGTATATATATATATATATATTATATATTATATATATATATCTTCCTGGGATGCGCACCCTGGCCAGTTGTCTTCTGCATCCTAGCTGATCGGCAACACGGGAGCTTAAGTTTCAACCTGTGCCATGGCCCTGTGTGCTGGGCCCCTGCCAGGGTTCAGGGGTCACACTTGTGAGGCATGTGTGTGGAAGGGGGGACTCAGTTTGGGGCCCCAGCCTCACACAATATGTCCATCAGCAAATCTCTTTGTTTTCTCCCCTCTTAACCGCTCAAGTCCCCACTCTGTATCCAAGGAAATGTTGCCAGGGGAGATGCGGTACGAAAACCTAAGGTTATGTGCGGATGCTCTGTTTGCCTTGATAAATGCGTGGTGTCCAAGCCATGCCTGATTATTTTGCTCCTGCTTCTTTCCCTTTGCTGCTCCTGGGGGACCCATGCATTCTGTGTACATGTGTGTGCGAGCTGGTGTGTGCATGTGTGAGTGCTTCCATATGTCTAGACAAGAGTGGAATCCCAGGGGCCCCACACGTTTAGACTCAGGATATTAAATGACCTAATGGCCATGTTATTTGTGTAGGATTCATTTAGAGAATCTGGCGAGGAGCATTAAATCATAATGAAGAGGGTATGAATTTTGATCGAAGGCGGAGGGCTGCTTTGGGAGCAAGTCCAGGTAAAGCTTCGGCTAAAACCGCTGCATAAAACCCTCATTGTAAGCTCCAGGCTGTGACCGAAGCACACAGACAAGTTTCAACAGCCAGACATAGACACGACACGACCAGAGCTTGAGTGGTACACGCTCAGACCGCTCCAACAGTAAGAAAAATGATTAACACCTAAACAAGACAGGGCAGACGTCCTCACTCGCTCTGTTATAAGAATCAAATCCCTTTAAGAGCCCCAAAATAAAACACTTTTGCTGGTCTTATATAAACTTGGATGATTAGTTTTGTCAGTGCATTCAGATTCAACAGTATGTTTGGGGATTGCAGCATCAGGTTATATCTGAAACATCATCTTGCTGAAGTCTGAGCCTCATTAAGATAAGAGAGAGACTGCTTTTCAGACACTTTATGTAATGACTGCCTTTGATGTTCTGGGCAGGCTAGGACAACAGTCCTCCAGTCGACTTCTGAAGAATTCAGTCGCAAGTATGCTTACCTTTGCCCGGCATACATTTTTTTTCCTTCATGACACCATTAGAAAGGCAGTTTTTAGAAGTTTTTATTTGTTTGAAGTTTGAACTTTTATATACTACAGGTCAGAAGTTTGGGGTGTGCAAGATCTTTTTTTTTCTGATCACTTTTCTGTCTCTTCTGATCACTAAGGTTGTATTTATTTGATCAAAAATACTGTAAAAACACTGAAATATTATTAGTTTTTACTGTATTTTTACTGTTACAGTGTTACTGTAATTTACTCTTTACTGTTTACTATCTATTTGAATATATTTTAAAATTTAATTTATTTCTGTGATGACGGCTGAATTTTCAGCATCATTACTTCAGTCTTCAGTGTCACATGATCCCTCAGAAATTATTCTATTATGCTGATTTGCTGTTCAAGAAACATTTCTTATTATCAGTGTTAAAAAAGCTCAAAACATTGTACATTATATTGTAACAATGGAAAAGTCTTTGTCACTTTTGATAAATTTTGTGCATCCATGCATTAAAGTATACATTTCTTATACAACGGGGGAACATGGATGAAAATAGACACAACATGTTTTATAAATACATCTTGGCACACTTTTAATTTTATGCTCTAGTGCTCCTTTTAGCATTCAAATGTTTAACCAGATTTTTGGCTACTACATTTTTATGATATCTACATGATTCTTTGTCGTATCCTGGTCCGTTTGCAAAGACATCTATAAGTAAGCCAATTGTAAGTTGTTTTCCTTAAGAGAAACACTGGCTGTGGTTTACCCTGCAGACTTCTGCCTCAACCGATGGCATGAGTTTTGGATGGAACTTCCTGTTTGGCTGAACAATGGAGGACTGAGGGAAAGTTCAGGAAACATGGTTTCGAAGCAGTCAAGCAGTCATTATTTATTCCGTTTTGTGCCGCTAGTGGCACAGAAATTACACACTGCAGCTTTAAGCCTATTAAAGTTAGTTTACAGGCCCCGAGATACCAATAATTATACATAAATGTATAACACTTATATTTAGCTCTTACTTGGGCCTATCAAATTCATCATTCCTGTATTATAAGACTTTTTAAACAGTTTATCTAGGTTAAGCAGTAATGCGCTGCTCAGTTATGTGAGTCTCAGTGGCGTGAGGGCTCTCCCTCACCCAACGTTCCTCAGCTAACAGGAACTCCCTTATTTCCTGAACTCCCCTCACCATTTTACTCCTGTGCTAAAGACACCACACACACACACACACACACACACACACACCACACACACACACACACACACACACACACACACACACACACACACACACACACACACACACACACACACACACACACACACACACACACACACACACACACACACACACACACACACACACACACACACACACACACAGCTTCAAGTGTCACCATATCCAGAGGCCATAGTTAGTAACTGTAGAAGTGCCAACAATATGAACCCATGTGTCCGTTAACATCCATGTGCTGACACAAACTAACCAGTAGCAACACATTTTTCCACCGACAAGAAATTTATCTGTCCACATTGTATGCTAAAATGCAACACAGTCACAACCAATCAGAATGTATTTTATCTGGAAAGGGAGTTTAGACCAAAGGGATTTCACTGTAGGTGGAGCTAGAACATTGTGTAGAACTCTGTGTTCGCTTTAAGCTTCATAATTGATCCCTGAGATGAGGTTGATGTTTCATTCATCAAATTGAACACCTATGTGATCGATGTCTGTTAAAAGTCCAAGGCACTGATTTAGGGTGCAGAGAGAACAGATAAGTGATACATGTTTCTGTCCAGGTGTAAGACAGTGGAGCGTGATTTCATGAGGTGTGATCTGTTGATGTACATGTTAGAGGTCCAGATTATTGCTGGTTAAAAAGACCAGTGAATGAGAGAGAGAGCGAGCTCTTTGTAGACCCCTGCTCCAGGCTCATTGACCCTCCGTGTTCTGACCAATAGATGTGGGACTCTCAGCTCATGCTCTATTGATCCACGTGAGCCCACTCCACTCATATCCACACACACACACACACACACACACACACACACACACACACACACACACACACACACACACACACACACACACACACACACACACACATTCGCTTGGGAAAAAAAAAAAAAATTGAGAACATGCTTGCTCTGTGTACAAGGATATATGCACAAAACATCTTTAAAAAAAACTTAATTAAATCGAATCACCCCTAAAACCAGATACATTTACTTAAGGCAAAATTATTGTATTAAGCCTTAATATATATTGGAATTATTTTATTTTTCTTGCCCCATTGGCAAATTAGTTTCTTCTTGTTTTAGGACTAAATCTCTCTAAATGTTGTTAGATATACTCTTGAAACATAAACAACAACAACAAAAAATATATATATGCCACTGGGGTAAAAAAAAAAACTTAATATTTATTCTCTGAAAACAAGTCAATGTATTTTGCTTCTCAGGTAAATAATTTTTTATAGCTATTTGGATGTTCTTTGAAAAACAAGATCACTACTCACTGAGAAAATGATTTTTTTTGGTGTCTCCATCTGATATGCACGGATTTGTTGAAATATGTATTTTTTATTCATGCATATTGCATTGCGGCATCATTCATCTAATTTATACATGATTATGTGTTAGGACTGAGCAATATATTAAGTATTCATAATTTTTTTTTCTGTCGATTTGCTGGCTATAAACACTGAATGAGTTTGTGAATGTGAAGTTTCAGTTAAAAATACCTCACCAGGTAATTTAAAATACCGTGCCCAAAATTTGGGTTTCATGTGTGCAGTGCATCTTATAATGCAAATGAGCTGTTGTTCCCCGTCCCCTTTCCGGAAGAGGGCTGTGCCTTTACAGCTGTGCCTCGGATACTCCGGCAACAACAAAACAGGAGAAACAGCATAGGCCTGTTTCAACATAACGCGGTTTTAAATTCTACACTTTTCTATTATTTTCTATGTAAACATTTGCTAGATGGACATTGTGTGTTTTTCTCCCATTCGGGGCCATCACACACAACGCGTCTTTGCGTCTAAAAACATGTCAAGACAAGTTTTTTAAAAGATTTTAAAACTTGCGCGAGACGTGAGGGCATCGGTCAAACACGTCTGTCTAGCACGTTTATTTAGAATGCGTTTTTCCATTTCACTGTGCTAATTTTCTTTTGCTTTTATGTTTATATTATCACGTAGCTTAGACATTCTTGTGTTTCCACTAGCTTTTCTAGCGAGGAGATAAACATGGCGTGAGGGAGGAGGGAGGGGCATGTTACATTGACACAGTTTATGATTTATAGGGAATATAAGAAAAAGGTGGATGGATGTTTACCATTGTTGGATGGTTGTGTACACACACTGTTGACACACATTTATGTTCAAACACCAAGTAAAAGTGTATTTTTCATAATTGGTCCCCTTTAAGATTTGGCCATTAATGTTACTAAATGTACTTAGTTTTACTAATAAGTTTAATTTTTACTAGATTTACTGTGTTTTGCACTACAATTTCAATGACCGTTTGGTTTAAATGTGGTCTTTTTTATTTACTTGCATTTAGTCTTAACATTGTAAATAACAAATATAAGAAGAAGAATGCTGAACATAAACGTCTTAACTGCGTCGCACAGCCCCATGTTGCACACTGTATATTTGTGTCTGTTTGTGCTCGCAAGTGTGTTTGCCTCTGCATGTGTGTGTGGTCGCACTTAAACAGAGTTGAGGGTGGGGAGAGAGGCAATAAGGGAAGAATGATTACCAGACAGGCCTCATGCCCGCTGCAGATATGCAGGCCTAGCAGTATTTTGCCTCTGCACAGTGTCAAGCATATTGATCAGCCTCTTGTAATAGAGAGAGGGCAGTGTGCAAAATCAATGTTCAATTTTTCCCCTCTCTCGCTCTCTTTCTCTGTCTTTTTCTCTCTCTGTGTGTCAAACTACCTTTCTAACTTGCACTGAAGCTGATTCACATCTCTAACTGTTTATTCTGAGACACTTATGAATGCTAAGATGGCGTAATAGGGATTTGAATGTCATCATTGTTCCATTGTATGACCTTTCTGCTTAAAGATTTGAGAATGGAAAGAAAAACACAATATAATATGCATTTGTTCAGTGATAATGTTCAGTCTGCATGATGTTAAAGGGTGGAAATGAGGTGTCTGTGTAAAAGCAAGTGCTAATGATCTGCTAGTTAATAGAGATAATTCACCCAAAAATGAAAATGGTCATAATTTACTCACCCTCATGTCATTCCGTACCTGTGTGACTTCATGTCCACACAAAAGATTATCATTTTGAACATTTGCTATTTCTGTACATACAGTACTACAATGAAAGTCAATCGGGTTCAATTTAGCTTGGAGCCCAATGTTCTTCAAAATAGTGTTCAACAGAAGAAAATAAGTCATACCGGTTTGGAATTACACCTGGGTCAGTAAAAGATGACAGTTCTCCTTTTGGGTAAACTATCACTTTAAATAGGCTGTCCAGTTTAGTCCAGTCCGAGGATAAAATCAGGCATCTTTTTCTGTTATGCAAGTGTTCCCATTTGTTCCCTTTCCCCCTCTCGCTCAGCGTTTGATACAGATTATAAAAAAGATTAGGTCTGGCGTTACTCTCCCAGTCTGTCTACCATCAGAAAATAGAATTCATTTAGGTAATCCAGATGGTTTTCCTCAGTTTGTGTGTCTGGTATTTGGCCGGCAGTCAACAGCTTTTAGCAGCTCAGGGTGAGCTTTTGTGTTTGCACAGAGTGCCGAAGACCTCGACAGAGACACTGCTCATGCTTTCACGGCATCATCGCTGACAATGAACAAACGCACACCTGCTGCTGATCAGTAGCTATTGTTTAATATCACGAAAAATGCTCCTCTGATCCTTTTAGCGCAACTTCAGTGTCTTTATTCTGATGCTACCGAGAGAATTGATTGATTTGTTCTGTAAACCAATTTATGTGGCTAAATGCACCTGTATATTATATTGTTGTTGAGGCCTGGCTGTCGATATCTATTTGTCAAATTCATTGATTAGATTCAGGAGAGAGCTTATTAGAATATGGTGGATGTAAAATACTTGATCTTGAGAACAAAACAACACGTTTTCTCTAATGGATGCCGGTTAATCTATATTCACCTTTCTGTCATGTGTGCCTCATTTCTCAGTCTCTGGATTGTTTGTTGCACTCATGTAAATGATCTGGCGTGGGCCGCCGTGTGACCTTATGGCAGTGCAGACCCCATGACATCAGACAGCGCTGTTCGTCTCGAGGCTCCAGCATCTTAATGAGCGTTCGCTGTGCCAGACTTGGCCAGGCTCGGCCTCTTTTTGGTTTGGTTTGGACGCCGGCCTTTGCTCCTCCAGAAACCACCCTGCCCCACTCGCAGCCCCACCACAGACGCATGCGATCCACCCAGTGGGACAATCTTTCCCCACTGTTTCAGTAGAACGACACACAAACACACTCCCAGAGACGTGATCCCTCTGTGAGCAGATGCCCTATCTGGAACGCTTTGGGCCCTGGTGGTGGATTGGGCTCAGGCAGAGCAGGTTGGGTTGGGTTAGGGCCGTCGGGCTCGGGCTGGCCGTGTTGGATGGGCTATGATGAATGGGGCTCACCTGGTGGTCTCTGTGAGGGCTGGCAGGCTGCGCTGTGGGGGTCTCCCACCAGCCTGTCCCAGGCAGCGTGTGGCAGGAGGCAGCAGCCAGGGCCACATTAATCAAACCCTCCACCTGCCTCTTTTTCACTGTCTCCCTCGCTCTGTCTCCCTGCTCGTCTCTTTACACATTCTCCTTCAGACTCGTCGTGCAGAACAATGAGTCTTTGAACAGAGCCAGAGCAAGGCCAGTCTGTCTGACAGTGGCCATTTTACAGCTAAACCTTGGACTCTTTTTACATTCATGTACTAGGTGTTTAATGCTATTACGGCAAGGCAAACGTTCCTCTCCGCTGTCAAGCCAGGGTGTATGTATAAAAGCTAAAATAGACTAAGGGTACTTTAGCACTTAATATTGGTAGGCCTTTGCCCTGCTCTGAAGTCTTAACAGCTTTGGCTTTCTAATGCTAGAGTTAGTGACACCTCCTTTTGAGGTCACTGAACACATAATTGGGTACTTAGTGGGGCCCGGTGCTTAGCCTGGATCCATTTCAGTGATTTGATCATTTCAGCAATAAATATATTTTTCTGCTACTGTAAATATCTGAAAGACAAATATGTAAAATATTTTTTTTTATGTATTATATATTTTTTAGCTATGTAATCTCATAAAAATATTTAATGTGAGTAAATATTTGTTTGTTATATATATATACTGAAATATATATTTAAAAAATATTTCTTTACATAATATATCCAAACAGTAAATTATACTCTATTTTACATACAAGGTTTTATATATAACATACACATACAGTAATATTTACATATAGCTACTTTATGTAAATATATTTACATATTTATATTTATATTACATATATATATTTACATATTGCAAATTTACACATTTGCAAATTATATTTTACATTTACGGAAAAATATTTAATACAAATAAATACAAACTACAATTATTTTATACGATATTCTGTAAAAAATATTTTTTATCTAAAAAATGTAGTGACAAAGCAGCGCTGGCTCGAGGCCATTTGTTGTCTTGAATAACATGGAACAAACTAAGCTAACAGAACAACACTACAGCAGTAATTATCGAAAGAAATTCAAAAGCCAACATGAAAAGCTCAATCGTTATGAAATAAAACATAAGCAGCGACTCATCCTAAATGATTATTTACTGCATGTGAAATTGACCGTTGTTTCCCTTGTGATGTGTTTGGGGGGATCAGATGAGCACTCGGGCCTCATTAAATATACATGCTGTGTATTGAGCTGAGCAAGCCAATTAGCCGGGTTTTCTTTCGATCGCTAATAATTGCTTGCTGTTTGCAATATCACCAGACTCCACCTCTCATTTGCTTTTTTGAGACGTTATTGCTTGGCTAAATTCGCACAGCAGCAAAGTCACTGTTTTAGAGCTCTTAATGCAGTTAAAACTCCCACATTGTATGACCGAATTCTGACTCAATTTGATTCAATTTGTTCCTTTAAACGAATGGGACAATTTTAGAGTCACACTTGTTAGTAAATGAGATTTTTACTTTCAAAAACTGACTGTGTGAAAGTATCCTTTGTAATGTGATCACTAAATAACATTTCCACTAGTCCTCCTAACTACAGGGATTTTCACGTTCCTTCTTTCAAAAAGAAGCATCTCAAACAGACGTTGATCTGGAATGCAAGCTGCCTCGTTCTGCTGGTGGCAGCCTGACTTCATTATCACACGCATGTTTTAGAGCAGGTTCGTAGATGAAGGCTGAGATGATACAGAGTGATCTGTGTAGAAGCAGCCTCCGTGCATCAGCGTCGACCCGTGCGTGCGTGTCATCTCTATCGTGAGGTTTTGCAGCATGGGTTTCTGACATCAGTGGAGCAGCACTGGCGCTTTGATGCTAAACTGCGTCATCAAAGCTGAATAAATAGTGTTTACAGATACATCCTCACCCTTCCAGGATCAAACAGCCCTGCGTTAACCATGTACAATCATACACGAAGTGTCAGATGGCGTTCGCTAGCGATGACGACATCTGCAAGCGAGGTTCAGTTTGGTTTACTGCAGTCGCATTTCACGTCGCTAAACGAGGGCAGTTTCAAATAAGAGTCTTTTTTTTTTTTCTTTGTTTCTTTTTAGCAGAAGCCGTTTTGAAGTAGTGCTTGCTGGTTAATCATCTTATCTCCATGTAATTAAGGGCTAGAGTGGCCTTCCGTGCATTTCTATTTCAATCATGCCAGAGATACCGTGAGAAACAAACAGAGACGGGCCATACGCGACTCAATTACTGCACGCTAGAGGAGATCTAAAACTCTATTACAGCACATTTTACGGATAAACTGTTGCTGCTACCTCATAAATGCACTAATACAATAAATGTCTAAGTCATAACTCAAATCTATTAATGCAATTGAACACTTACATCTAAAAGTATCAATATAAAGTGTGTATAGTATGAAGTATATATAGTATATATACTTATAGTAAAATCTATCACTGTTGTTGTGTGAGTGTGTAGACGTGTACCGTCTACAGATTTGACAACACTCTTGATTTTGATTTGGGCTCGGAAAGCTGGCTTTCCTCTCAGGAAGTGTTGTTCCTCTCCTTTTTCTATAAACAGTGGAAAAGGGACTTGAAGAATATGTCCCAGACTCACTATTTCCACTGTAAACACTGTGCTGTTTCCATCCACAGCAGTGGCTTTCGGCTGGGTCTGCCCAAGGCCCTTTTCTGGGGAAGGATTTTCCAGGGAAGAACTTTGTTTGGATTTTATAGCAGCATTGCTAACTGCTATCCCTACGAGGGTGTGTATGTTTATGCAAACTGTTGCGTAGAGTTAATGTGTCCTCAGAAGCGTCTGGTACTGAGAACCTGGTCTTGTTCAGAACTGGATTTATTCTATTTTTCTATACTGCAACCGATTGAATTTGTTGACTTAGTTTTGACCAAATTAATGATTCGTATGAACCGATTCTTTTTAATGAACCAGTCAAAAATCAGTCTCAAACTTGTTTTGAATCATTCTTATGACTCACTCACTGACTGAATCAATTAAATGATTCTTAATCTTAACTGAAACAAATCATTACTTTAATTGAGTCAGACTCTAAATAAACTAAATTGTGTTGTATGTACTTAAAGTTGCACACAGTAAGTTTTCTTAATTTAAAGTATGTATGTAGCAGAAGTTACAATAGATAGTCCATATTATGACATACATCCGAGTATAACGGATTATCGAAAGAAACATTTAGAGCTGGGTCTTGGTTCTGTCCATTATTTGTTGTTTAACAGCATACTCCACCAAAGAGAAGTCTGTTGAGTTTCAAAAAGTTCAAAAATACTAAGTAGTTGGCGCCGATAGCCTCGTTGTGCTTTGGGAGACCCGAGTTCGAGTCCCGGCTCGTGGACCTTTCCCGATCCCGTTCCCCCTCTTTCTCTCTCCCACCTCACTTCCCTTTTAGCTACTGTCCTATCCTAAAAAAAGGCAAAACGCCAAAAAAATCAAAACTACTAAGTAATACGTATGTTTACGTGAGATTGCTAACACTCATATTAAAAGAAGATTTTTATGGTCCGCTGTTGCAATTGGATAATTGTGTTGTTTCTTAGTGAAACTTTTTGAAGCATTGCTTTGTTGTTTATTCTGCATATTAAACATTTTTATCATTATTCATTATAAATATGATATTATTATTATTGTATTATAAAGCATTTTTATGACAATATTTAAACATTTTAACAATTTACCGTTTAGGGTAAATAATAATTTTTTTCCCTGTTTTATTTTGACTCTTTCTAACCATATCCATCATTGTAGCTGCAATAGCTGAAGTGAACAGTCTTCCTCCTTTGTTCCCTTCACACTGACTGATCTTTCACTCTCTCAGCAAGTAATTAAACAGTCGTGTTAAGTGAAGAAAAAAAATCACCAGTATCGTACACCAGCTATCTGGCCGATAGTAAAGGTAAACCTGTGTTTGAGGCCGGGAGAGCCATTTTTATTGCATCGTATCAGCCATGAAAGAGGTGCTAAGATGGACACTCTGTATCACCGCCGCGCCAAAAACTAATCTAAATGGAAAACACATTGTCTTCATTATTTTGCAAGTGCTGAAAGAACATTGTTGCCATAGTAACTGGCAGGGGAGGCCGAGGGCTGCTTCAGGGCCAGTGAATGGAGTACAGGAGAGCCCTCCCTAGCCGACTACAGAAATGGCCAGTTAGTGAGTGTAAAAGTGCTGCTCACTCATGTAATTAATTTCAAGGAGGATTGGTGTGCGGGGGGGCGGGATGCAAGGTAACAGATTTAACATGGATACTTAGGAGCCGCGAGTCAAATGGCAGCCCCGGAGCATGAGAGAGAAGGACAGTATGCGGGTGTGCGGTGGGGGTAGATGAGGGAGTGTGTTTGATTAACAGCAGCGATGATGACATGCTGTTTTGCAAACATGCGGCTGAAATTGCTCGCGTCCATAAAGCTGTGGCTGCCAGGCATAGCTTGAGTTTTTCTCTGGAGGATTTTTAACGAATGCCAAGAAAGCTGTTGTTTTTTTCACAAGGTGGTACCAGACATTACGCAAACACGGACACACACACGCACACATGCATGGACTGAAAAAAAAAAAGGCTGAAGAGCTTTATTAAAAATCATATGAGGAAAAATAGCATCAGTTCATATCACTAATGCCATGAAATCCAGACCAAATCCATGCTGTGCTCATATTTATCTAGTCACATATTTTGAATACCAAAAGGATGTTCTTTTCAAGCTGTTGGCTGTGATTCTGGGAATCCAAATGATAAAGGTCTTGCCAAATGGGCGGGGCTTAACAGTTTATTTTTGCATGAACATTTGTGTCAATCAGCTCACATTTAAAGTCGGCATGAAACGAAAGTTTTGATAGCTGATTCTTCCCTGATGTGACGTATACCTGAGTGCAACAACATCACAAAAAAGAAAAAAATGTAAGACAGGACTTGATTTTGTCCATCAGGAATTGATTGGATTGTTGGATGGTTGTGGTTTGCTATTGCTGTCCTGTGAACACGTCATCAGAGAAGATAAGAGATGTGATTGTAAAGAAGACGGGAAGTTATATTGATTAAAGGTTAAGAGGGCACATTAATAAAAATGCATGTGCATGGATGAATAGTTTATTCCATAGAAAATTACATTTATACATTTTGTATAACAAATATGAACCTCTCTAGTTGGTTACAGTAGGTGTTGGTTAATGATCTCCTGGTCATCTAATGAGAAAGAGCTAACCGAGGTGGGTCGGGTGCTCTTCTCCAAGAGGGAGGACAGTGGCCTGACCGCTAATGGCCGTGGCGCTTGTGTGTGGAGGCTGTTTGTCATGGCAATTCATGTCAGGGTGTAATTGGTTTACCTGGCCGTGTGTGTTGTGAGGCTTGTCTGCATAGCTAAAAACAAATTACCCACCACTGACCTTTCAGCTACACCGACCACATGGCCACACAGAGGCAGCCGGGTAGGGAGGAAGTAGAAAAGATGAGAGAGAGAGTGTGTCGGAAACAGTGTTTGAGTGCCACGATGGCGCTATTTCTTGGCTCGCCGCTGTTTGAAGGAGAGTGTTTGAATGAAGGATGCCTTTGGGGATATTTATTTGAGCCGGTTCACAGCATGCAAGGTTTTAAAAGGAACAGCGGAGCATATGTCCCTCGCAGACTCGGCCATCCCATGCTTTATTTGCCCGTGCCTAGATGAAAACGACCGCTGGTTTTGAAAAGCAGTGGCTGTGCAATGCAGCTTTGCTTGCACCACTTATCTGTCAAGAGCAGTAAAGGGGGGATAGAAGGATGCCGTAATTCCCTACTTCCTGCATAAAGGATACAATATCCATTTTAGTGACAGAGTAGTTGGGCCTCAATTTAAATCTTAATCCACGGGAGCTGAGTCGCAGTCGACCGGATTGATTCTAGCCTACTGTGTGTGCGACTGCGTGCTCCAGGCGACGCTGCACAAGTTGATTTTCTTTGTGAAAGTCTGACACTTTGCCGCCACCCTCCGCGTGCTTGTTTCTGTCTTTGCTGGCATGTACAGATGACAAAAGCACTCTAGCCCTGTTTTGTTCATGTATTTCTCTCTTGCCAGAAGCCACTTCCACATGAAGACTGGAGATTCATTTCATAATTGAGGAAAAAGAGGCCTGTTGTTGGAACTAATTTATGTATTTAGCAGTGTTAATAGTTAGAAGTAGAGAAAAAAAAATACAGTATATATATATAGGAACCGCGGGGGCTGGCTCATTAAAAGATTGTTCCTAAAGTTTGTTCTCAAAAATGAGTTGATGCTGATCTTCTCTGTGAGGGTGGTTGATCTATGTTGCTGATCAACTATGCTTTTTTCCCCAACAGGCCTGGCCACTACTTAAACAAACACAGCCTAGCCAGAAGATCATGTGCTGATTGTGAGTTTGATGTCAATACATTTCAAATTGATCCTATTAGCTGTGCAATCGGAGTGCTTTCCAAACAGCAAAACCTCTTTTCTAACCTGCTGTACAGTTCTGTAGCCCCCAGACAAAGCACTTATAAACAGGTGTAGCAGCTATGAGCTATAAACGCTGTGCCATTGATCAGTCTCTTTAATTAGAGAGTGAGATAATTAAAACACTGTATTTTCACTCAGCTAGGTTCATCACCATATATTATTTTTTAACCAATACCGAGTTGCAGAGTTACACCTATTGACAAGTTCTATTCCTGAAGGGTTTTTTTTTGTGCCTCTAATATATTTCTTTTCAGTTAATTGGAGTTTCACACTAATTAGATTTGTCTTATAAAGCATAAGAAAACTCTGGCGCAGCAGGAGCTGCTGAGCAGGAGGTCGAATGTTGAGAGATTTTTGAAAAATGTTAGTCTCGGTTGTGAACAGTATGCAAGCGTGTGGCTATATTTGTTTTATTTGTTTTATTTTTTGCTGTATAAATCAGGGCAACATCTTTTACATAATGTGCTGTTTTTGTGATCAGTTTTTGTTCAGATGCAAATTTACTAACATAAATGATATAAAACTACCGCTGTGCAACCCTCATCAAATTAGGGTTAATTCACCCAAAAATGTAAATTCTGTCATTAGTTACTCACCCTCATGTCGTTCCAAACCCGTAAGACATTCATTCATCTTTGGAAAACAAATGATGATCTTTTTAATGCAACCTGAGTGCTTTCTGTCCCTTCATTGACAGTCTATGCAACTACCACTTTTAAGCTCCAGAAAGGTAGTAAAGACATCCTAAAAGTAATTAATGAAAGAATTTTCATTTTGGGTGAACTAACGCTTTAGTTATTTTCTGACAAATTATTATTTATTTATTTTTTCTTTACCTTTTAATGATGCATAAAATGTATCAAAAGTGACAGTAAATACATTTATAATGTTACAAAAGATTTCTATTTCTATTTAAATACTGTTATTTTCTATTGACTAAAGAATGCTGAAAAATTCATTAATGTTTCCGCAAAATTATTAAGCAGCACAACATTGTTTTCAATAGTCTCATTTGCTTCTTTTTTATATCTGAGGCTAAAGGCCTGTTCACACCAGGACGAATTTCACGTGCGATATTCGGCGACGTTTAACGCCTCGTGACTAAACAATGGGCGCCAATCTGAGTGTGCACACCGACGCGTAAAACGCCACGCGTAAAAGCGTAATTTTTTTTAAAACGCCTCGGGTTCGTTTTTTTTGGTTTGATGCGCCGCATCAACAACTATCCGACCAATGAGATTGGCGCTTTTGCTCACGTGTCTGGAGCTTCTGAAGTCACAGTAAAACACAACTTGGGGGTGCTCAAACACAAAACGGTCTTGCCGAGCACACATACGTAATGGCGAAGAAGATATACAGCGTCTACACTCTGCCGGGAAGAAATAAGACGAGGAAGATGCAAGGCCAGATGAATGTAGAGCCAACGAGATATACCAACGAGAATAAAGAACTATATGACAAACGTGACAAACTTGCTCTCTTCTTCTGAGTGACAAGCGAGTGTCAGAAGCACTTTGTGGACCGGGGTATTTCTGTACATTAAGCGCCATCTAATGTCAGGGAATGAATTTGCATGTTCACTCGGCTCATCGTCAGCGAAAATCGCATGGGTGTGAACACAAAAAACGCGTTGAAAAACGCTGACGAATAACGCGACCCGATATTCGTCCTGGTGTGTACGAGGCTTTAGTTTATACATCAATGAAACATAAGTAAGTAATTATCACCCTTCCCTGTAGCTATTGGAATTAGACATTTGTACAAATTGTATTGTTTTAGGATCTTCTGACATAGGAGAGAGAGCTCCTGTCCTTCAGTGAGTGAGTGATAGAGCTCAGTTGCTGATGTTTCAGCACTTTTAGGGCAGGCCTGAAACAGAAAGCCGTGGAATTTCTCAGCTTACCTATTCAGCAGTAGGATCCCTGAGGTGTCCAGCAACAGCCAAGCTGGTCTGCTGCCTGCAGGGTTCAGTTTACACCGTCCTGTCAGCTCTACTTCTCACTCATGGTCCACAAACCCAATGTTTTGTTCTGCTGAGCTCTCAGACAGAGCCAGAGCTCTCTTCCCCCAGCCTGAAATACAGCCATAGACTTTTACCAACAGCGCTGAAACATAAATTACTCTCTCTTTTTTCTTGTTCTAAAAAGCCTGGCCTGGAATTCCTCCTCTCTGCTGTCACCCTAAATTAGAAATCTCAGAATTTATACATCCTTATGAAAGACTGTATTTTCTTTCAATGATACCACAGAAATAATAAATTGCTGTAGTAAACTTCTAAAGTTTTCATATTACAGCCAAGTCTTAAGTTCTCTCTTTTTAAAGAAGTGAATTGATATGTAAACGTATGAAATCTTTGTAGCTCTCGCATGACAAGCATTCACCTCACACGACTTCTGAATGCATGTGAAGGCGTCTTTTATGCTCTGAGAGATGCTCAGTAGCTTCCTTGCCTTGATGTGCATTAGGGGCTATTTTTAGATGGGAACAGCACATAAGATTCACAATCATGTGTCTCACTGTGACCTGATTTTTGAAGACCTGACCATCCTTTCATAACCAGAGCCTGGAGTAATGGTTATGAAAATATACACAAACAAATATAAAACTACTGTGTATTTCGATTTGCTTTACATGATCCTCAAAAACAATGAGTTTATTAAGAAAAATGAAATGGGAAATTAATAATTCGATTGAATCGGTGTTGGTCAATAGTTGTTTTTAATAACAATTAGAAGACAAAATCCACCAACACTGAACTAATCAACTGCTAGACTGCTCCTATTCTCAATAAGTCCTGCATTTATTTGAGTTTTTAGCATCATTACTTCAGTCTTCAGTGTCACATGATTTCCTTCAGAAATCATTCTAATATGCTGATTTGATACTCAAGAAACATTTCTTATTATTATCAGTGTTGAAAACAGTTGTGCTGCTTAATATTTTTATGCATCAGGGTTCTTTTATATTCTTGAAAAAAAAATGTTTTTTTTTGCTTTGTATTAAATTATTTACTGTCATCTTGATTGTTTACTTTGATCAATACAATGTATTCTTGCTACATAGTAGTCATTTCTAAAACGACTCCAAACTTTAGAATGTAGTCTAAATTGAATAATTAAAACGAATTAACTGAGTATTCAAATAACCTTGTGATTTACCGGTCAAGTTATTTCCAGTGAAATAAGAGCAAAACACCATTTTGGCAAAATTATGGACTATACTATTTCCGAGCTGTGATGTAAAACTGTAGGAAGTTGTTTTGAGTTAGTTGGTGGTTTCAACTCGTTTGGTTTATTAGTTGGTCCACAATTATTGTTTTACTGACATAGTCCACTACCTGAAAGGTTTAAGAACCACTGTTATATATTCATCATATAATGCAAAGGAACGTAACAGAAGCAATCCTACTTGAGCGGGTTTACTGCTCCTGCCACTCTAACCGCCTGTGAGATGGACGCACTTCCTGGTTTATTTACACAGGGCTGGCCTGGCAGTTGGCGAACTCTGACAAATGAGAGAATCTCAGGATGAGCCAGAGGAGGGTGAGAAAAAATTGTTTGGAATGCTGGACATGCTTTTGCTCAGCCTCACAAAGATGCACACACCAACAGCCATGATTGGCAATCCTGGGCAGTTTGTTGATAAGAGCGAAGGGTTAAATCGTGATTTACGCACGCAGTGATTTGTTGCCGTCTGGAGTTGGACGGGGCCGAGCGCCACACAGACCCACGGATCTCTTATCTGAGATAGCTGGAGTTTTTCTCAGCTCTGGTCTTGCCCTGCGCAGTGAATCAGAGCTGAAGTGAGCAGACACCGAGGAATGAGAGCAGAAGGGAGAGTGAGTTCACAAATCGCCCTAGAAACACCGTCTCTGTTTCCCCCAACGTATTCATGGCATGACGGGATTGTCCTGGGGTATCTGGTGACACATACCTGCCATTGTAGAGACCCCTGGCACCGTACTGCTGTTCAATATTTATAGACGCCAAGCGCTCTCAAATATCAAATGGTTAAACAGCTGCGGACAATTTCAAAACTGGCAGCCCGTTTTGGGAGGTGCACAAGCCGCAGGGATAGTTGCCGGAGAAAAATAGTTTATTTTCTTCATCACTCTCTCTATATTGGGTAATTAATTGACTTGAAAGAGTGATGTCGTAATTGTTTCTGTGCAGTGAGGTTCAGGGTGTCTAAATGAACACTGTGGAAAGAAGGTTCAGTGATTAAATCACACTGAAACACAATATAAAAATCAAAACTGACCCCAGATTAGTAGAAAAAGGTTATTTTGTGTTGGCATCATGCGGTGAGCTGATGAAAAATGGCTGTCACATCCCTAACCTGGCGTCAGCAGCTCCCTCGTGAGAACTTCCCCTCAGGTGAGAAATTAAAGTGGATATTATCTGTGCAGCGGCCCAGCAGCAGCTCAGTATGAGGCCAGGATCCATTTAGCTCCCTTCACACAGGAAACGCTGGGTTGACATTATTTTCAGGGCAGCTATACTCGCCCTCTGTTAGTGATGTGCTTTTCATTCACCTACGCAAGGGCAAGGTCAAACCGACTGAGGTCGTTACGCGTCCACAGAGGTGTAAAGGAATCGTGAAGAAATACAGTGCATGAAGAATCACAGTGTTAAACATTTTCAGATGTGAGCGTTCATGATAATATGAGTGGCTATACAGATAATATCGGTTAGATACCATTTTCTCCATTCTTGGAGAAAAGTATACTGTACACAATATGCCCCAGATTATGCAATAATTAGTTCTAGTCCTCAATTTTGATTGACTGAGCAATGTTCCAAGCATGCTTAGGCTATATACAGGTACAAGTGTTGGTTACAAGTTACAAGTGTTGTATAAGTGTTAATGTTGCTGATATCTATCGGTTTGATTTAATTATATAATTTTAAAACAATTTTAATAATTGTATAGTTTTGTTTATACTTTTAACATTATATTTAGCTATGTATATTTTGCAACGCTTTATACTTTTAACATCTTTTGAGTAAAAATATTATTGCCCATTGACAAAACTACAAATTATGGGGAAAAATGTACTAATAGTACTAAATATTAAACATTGTGTGTGTGTATATATATATATATATATATATATATATATATGTATACATACATATATCATATATATAAAATTAAAATATACATGCATACATATAAAATATATACATATAAAATTGTATCACAATTTTTTATTCTTTTTTATTTGTTTTATGTTAGTGTGTGTGGTGTGTGTGTGTGTGTGTGTGTGTGTGTGTGTGTGTGTGTGGTGTGTGTGTGTGTGTGTGTGTGTGTGTGTGTGTGTGTGTGTGTTTTATACAGTGGTGCTCAGAATTAATGGTACCCCTGGTAAAAATGATAAAAAATGGCTATAAAAAATAAATCTGCATTGTTTATCCTTTTGATCTTTCATTCAAAAAATTGGTAAAATTCTAACCTTTCATTGAAGTAAAAGAATTGAAAATGGGGGGGGGGAAATCACATTATAAAATAAATATTTTTCTCCAAAACACATTGGCCACAATTATTCATACCCCTAGAATTTTTTATGAATAAAATATCTATGAAGTATATTCCCATTAATATTTACCTTTTTTAGCACACCAGGGTGACTAGGAACATGAAATTGTCCAGCTATGACTTCTTGTGTTACAGGAGTTTAAATATGAGGAAGCACAAAGGCCAAATTCCCTTAATCATTCATCACAATGAGTAAAACCACAGAACATGGTTCTGATGTGCATCTAAAGATTGTTGAGCATCACAAAATAGAAAGTGGATGTAAGAAAATAGCTAAATAATTGAAAAATCCCATTTTGACCATCAGGGCAATAATTAAGAAGTTATAATCAACTAAAGATGTTACGATTCTGCCAGGAAGAGGACGTGTGTCTATATTTTCTTAATGGACGGTGAGGATGAAAGTTTGAGTGGCCAAAGACTCTCCAACGATCACAGATGGAGAATTGCAGAGATTAGTTGAGTCTTGGGGTTTAGAAAGCCTATTAAAAAAAATCAAACAACCCCTACATCACCACATGTTGTTTGGGAGGGTTTTAGGAAAAATGCTCCTCGCTCCTCCAAATACAAACTCTAGCATATTCAGTTGTCAGACACGACTGGATCTTCAAACGGCGCAGGCTTCTGTGGTCAGATTAAACTAAAAAAAGAGCTTTTTGGCAGCAAACACACTAGATGGGTTTGGTGCACACAAGGATAAAAAGTATCCCATGTGTACAATTTAATATACCGTTGGATCTTTAATGTTGTGGGCCTATTTTTCTGCTGGAGGTCCTGGACTTCTTATTCAGATACATGACATTGTGGATTCTATCAAATATCAACAGATAAAAAATCAAAACCTGAGGCCTTCTGCTAGAAATCTTATAATGGGCCGTGGTTGGATCTTCCATCAGGACAGCGATCCAAAACAAACATCAAAATCAACACAAAAATGTGTTAGGGAGCACAAAATGAAGCTTCTGCCATGACCGTCCCAGTTCCCTGACCTGAACCCTATAGAAAATGAGTGGGCTGAACTGAAGAGAAGAAGCACCAACATGGATCTGGGAATCTGCAGGATCTGGACAGACTCTGTATGGAGGAATGATCTCTGATCTCTTGTCAGTTGTTCTCCAAACTCATCAGGCATTATATGAGAAGACTCAGAGCTGTTATCTTGGCAAAAGGAGATTGCAAAAAGGTATTTAATAAAAGGGTATGAATAATTGTGGCCAACGTGTTTTGGAGAAAAACATTTATTTTATAATGTGATTTCCCCCCCACTTTCAAATCTTTTACTTCAATGAAAGGTTAGGATTTTGCCAATTTTTTGAATGAAAGATCAAAAGGATAAACGATGCAGATTTATTTCTTATAGCCATTTTTTATCATTTTTACCAGGGGTACCATTAATTCTGAGCACCACTGTATATATATATATATATGGCATTTATGTGGCATTACATATATTTTATGTGAAACTATATTAATATTACATTAATATAATTATTTGTCATTGACATATCTAAACATGTTATATATATATATAATATATTTTGTACTTTTTTACAGGACGTTTTTATTAGTTTTTATTTGTTTGATGTTAATATAGCGTGTGTGTGTACATTTTGGCATTTGGCATTTTACATGGCTTTAGTATTTTCACATCTTTTGAGAGAAAATATTAATATTATTTATGCAAATTATATATACAAATTTCAAGTAACTAGGCTATGTAATTTTGTATAACTTATATGCATATTGTATAACTTTAAAAAAAAAGTTGTTTGGTTAATTGTTGCATTTATGTTTATATAATTTGCTTTAATAAAATATAATAAATAGATTGTATTGGCTAGCATCACATGTATATCAGCATTATATTGAAACCCCCTTAATGTTTGACCACTATAGAGTTAGTTCAGGGCAGTTTGGGATGGGGGTGGTCTGTCTGTACATATGCCCTCCCCTCTCTGATCAGCTCACAGATGGGACACACCAACCTTCTGTTCCAGATCTGAGCTCCCAACAAATGAAGAGAGAGAGAGAGAGAGAGAGAGAGAGAGAGAGAGAGAGAGAGAGAGAGGAGAGAGAGAGAGAGAGAGAGAGAGAGAGAGAGAGAGAGAGAGAGAGAGAGAGAGAGAGAGGTATAGAGAGAGGAACAGAAAAGACAAATTAAAGCGAGCAGAAAGGATGGGGGGACAGTGATATTGTGGAGGATGAGATGAGGAGAGAGGTGAAGGGACAGAAAAGCAGACTCGAGTCAGTAGCTAAGTGCCTTGTGACCAGAATGAAACAGAAAGCCTCAGGCAGATGTAAAGAGTAAAGAAGAAAAGGAGGGGGTGGCAGAAAAGGAGGGAGGAAAGCGGAAAGGGGGAGTCAGTTTGAGAGTAAGAGGAAGGTAGAGTGAGTGAAAGAAATAAATAGAGAGCGTGAGAGGAAGAGGGAGGGAGGGAGGGCGGCGGTGGGGGAAGATGGTGTGCCGGTGCGGCCGTGTTGATTGGCTTGTATGAAAACACATGACTGCAGTGGGGAGCCTCTTGCTCAGGGTGAGTGGCTCTGCTTTAGACCAAACCACATTAGATGAAATGAATCCATTCCCCAGCCTGTTAAAGGAGCGCGCTGCCCGGGTTCTGGAGAGAGAGAGAGAGAGCGAGCGAGAGAGAGAGAGAGAGAGGGAGGAGGGGTGGATTGAGTGGCAGGAGAGAATGGGGGGGAGAAAGAGAGGGAAAAAAGGAGAGATGGGGGCAGGAGGAGGCCAGCACGCACACATATGGTGCTAGAGAGACTGCTCGGGAGATTACGGCACATTTTAGGTCAGGACAATAGAGAGCAGTGGAGAGCCTTTACGCTGCCTTTCTGGACTCGCATAACAAATGCTGCCTTGTGCTGTCTGCAGGGGCCACTGTCAGGCTCGCTGCTCCTCGCCACACACGCCGAGAGCTGGACGCTTATGTGCTTGCTTAGCTTTCACCATTTGCATATTTCACACAGTTTTTGCGTTCCGTCTTCATAGAAGGTGTTTGACTGGCAAAACAATTATGCGAAAGTTTGAATTTGTGTACTTTTGAATACACAGTGGGCCTAAAAATGTTTTTACACTTAAAAATATATTAAGATTATTGCTTTAGAAAACCAAATATTCTTTTATTTTGAAGACAAGCAACACAAGCACACTTTTCATGATAATTGACTAAAAATAGATTTTATTGGTTTAATCAAAAAGATGCTTCCTATGTTTACGAGAACCAAATTTAGGGCAACTTGAATGGAATAGTGTTAGTTAAGAGATGAGCGCATCATTTGTTTGCCAATGCAATTGGTTTGGGTTCAGCAAGATTTTATTTTTTAAATGAAAGTATTTATTCAGCAAGAATAAATTAAACAGACATTTATAATCTTACAAAAGATTTCTATTTTAAATAAATGCTGTTTTGTTAATAAAAGAATCCTGAAAATCTCAAAAAAGTTAAGATGCACAACTGTTTTCAACATTGATAAGACAAGGTGACATGTTTCTTGAACACCAAATCAACATAGAAATAATTCCTGAAGGATCATGCGACACTGAAGACGGAAGTAATGATGCTGAAAATTCAGCTTTCCCATCAGAGGAATAAATCACATTTTAAAATATATTCAAATGGAAAACAGTTATTGAAATTTTAACTATTTTTTTAATCAAATAAATCCAGTCTTTGTGAGCATAAGAGACTTCTTTCGAAAACAAAATAACACACTGACTGACTCCAAACAATAATGTAATTGTCCAAATACTTTTTGGCACCACTGTTTATGGCTTAAGGTTAATTTGTGGTGATCGGTTCAAGCAAACGCATGCTCAAATGCCTCTCTGCCAGTCAGCTACGGCGGTCGCCGGTCACACCAACAGGTGCAGAGACACTTCCCTTGCCTCTTCTCTGCAGGCGTTCTGGTCTGATCTTTAGTATGACTGCACTCTGATCAGCCAAGCTGAAAGCAAACAGGCCCTGCTAGCTCATGTTGTACTGCCCACAGACCATGCACTTGACCGGCATACTGTGCACAAGACCAGGCTGAAATCACCAGTTCCAATCTGATTGGCTAGTGCTGTGCAATGCCCTGAAAATCAAGAGTTCAAGAGTGTTATAAACTGTTTTGATGGAGAACTAATCACTGGATTGGTTTGGCAGGTCACTGAATCGAATGGGAAATATTCACAAATCAAAAAAGTTGTGTTTGAGATGCTTAGAAAAAAGTAAACTTACCTGTATTTTTCAAAATATATTTTGTTTTCAAAGAAGAAAGAAACTTGGAAATGGCAGAGATTTTATTTTTGGTCGAAACAACTGTCCCTATTAATGGAATGTAAAATTAAGATCAGTTATGATTGTTCATATAGTCAGACGGATCTTTCCTAAGTGGGCAGCACTTGGCCAGAATAAGTTTGAAAAGACATTATGCTGATTGAGTTTAATATCTGGTTATGTAGAACTATTGTTCTGCGTGCATTAAAGTGGCGAATGAGAGGTTTACACCGCGTGAATGAGTCGGGTTGCTTTGAGAAGATCTCTTGGTCGGATCAGAGCGTGAGCTGTAATTATGATCCGTCTTTTAAGCTTGGCCTTTTTCTTGAATTAAGTTCCAGGCTGGTATCAGTCTCTCAATCCCTGTCCTTAACCCAAGAGAGTGACTGACGGTATTTATAGAGAGCTACCTTTTGAAAAAGGAGTCAAGCATGAGTGGAAATGCATCACTCATGCGGCGTGTGTCTGATTATGAACAGATAACTTTCCCTGCACAAAATAAGTCCTCTCTCCATCTATCTTTCTATGTTTCTCTCTCTCTCAGCCCTCTTTCTGACCTCACCTTTCTGAAGATTAAAAACAATGTGTTTTTTGTACTTCACTTCCTTGCTTTTGTTTTTGTTCTGACAGTAAGAATTTTATAGTCTCGTTCATCTGATATGATTTATCCTACTGTTTTTAGAGATTTAGGTTCTCCACCCTGCTGTTTTACTTCCTAATACCTGGATATCAGCACCTCATCTCATTTTTAGATGCTTTGACGGTGTGAATTCCCCTATTCTCTTATTAATGCTGGTCAAATTAATTTATTTAGTTTTTTAAGTAATGTTTTAAGGAATAACCTTAATATTTAAAAAAAATGACGTTATTTTTTATAATAATTTGTAATATTTAATTATGCACTCATTCTTTTGTTCAGCATTTTTAAGTATAAAGTATTTAAGTAGTCTTGTGTGTGTGTGTGTGTGTGTGTGTTTAATATTATTATTATTGTTGTTATTATTATTATATATTAAAGGATATGTGATTTGAGTGAAATATTGTGAAATGTTACCATCATGGCCAAGTATCTGACTGTAAACTTTCTGTTTGGAGTAAGTCCATGGCTAGCTTCTGCTTCTCTTTGAATAATGAGAACAAGAGTTTGTTTTCATTGAGGTAGTTGGTGTGTTATATAACTGGTGTTTTTCCAGCCTTCATTGCATGAGGAGAGAGAGAGAGAGAGAGAGAGAGAGAGAGAGAGAGAGAGAGAGAGGAGAGGAGAGAGAGAGAGAGAGAGAGAGAGAGAGAGAGAGAGAGAGAGAGAGAGAGAGAGATGAGAGAGAGAGAGGAGAGAGAGAGAGAGAGAGGAGAGAGAGAGAGAGAGAGAGAGAGAGAGAGAGAGAGAGAGAGGAGAGAGAGAGAGAGAGAGAGAGAGAGAGAGAGAGAGAGAGAGAGAGAGAGAGAGGAAAATGCGTGATCAAGCTGTGTGGAGTTTTGGACTCTAGGCTCTGCTTTACGGCTCTCTGACGTCATACATCAGGATGTTCAGCAGCGCACTGTAATGATGTTTTCATGTCATCATCACCCTCTTGAAGCCCGTAGCTCAGAGTTTGCACACCAAACAAAAGCCGTCTCACGAACGAGGATGAGGAGAGTGAGAGCATTCTTCCTCTCACTGCTCATGGCTGGAGGTGAGAGTGACAGTGGGGTAAGGAGGGAAATAGTTAATCAATAGCCACAAGGTCAGACAGGCGAGCCTCTGGTTTGAGCGTTCCCTGTTAGTGGGTTGGAGCAGAGGATTTGTAGCGCTTGTAAAGGCTTAAAGGAACACTCAGCGGTTATTTGTGGTGGTGCTGATGGTCTAGGGTGGCAGGGCTGCAGTGTGTGTGAGAGAGAGAGACACCTGCTGGCCTTTGACCGTCACTGCAGACACACCGACCCAAATTCTGTCAGAGCATTTTTAGCTTCACATTACATTACAGAGCAATTTAGCATTACATTTACTCTTTGCCAAAAGAGTACTCCCTTATATATAGAGCAATTTGCATTGCATTCAACTGACAAAAACAACAATATAACAAAAGTTTGTATCCATATTTTTCCAAAAAACTAAAAAAAAGAAAACTAAATAGAATTTAATTTAATTTAGAAGAAGAATTGCATAAGATATCACTTGTTTAGAGAGAGTATGTTTTTACACAATTACAGTTGGGGTCAGTAAGATTTTTTTCAGAAAGGATGCATTAAATTGATCAAACTATTATTATAATATATATACAATATAGATTAATACTATAATAATAATAATAATAATTATTTATTATTACTAGTATTATTATGTAATATAAGTATATATCTATATCATAGCATTATCTACTAGCCTATTTAGATAAATGCAAATATTATGATGCAAATTTCAAATAAATGCAGCCTTTAGTGACCTTATTTCAAAAAATCGTACAGACCCCAACCTTTTGAACGGTAGTAAACTCTAACAAAATGTAGTGGTTATGCTTTTGAAAAAATAAAATGCTTTGCTTACAAGTCTTATTGTTCCCAAAAGAACACCATTCTTCTCAGGAGAGTGACTTATTTTTTATAGATTTTTTTTTTTTACTGGTAAACAAAATACTGATTATTAATTATTATTATTATTATATTCTGAAGTGATTGCAGTCAGATGCACATTTGGTGGTGGTTTAGGCTAAAATTGGAGCATGTTGTGCTGTTGTATGAATCTGACGTTGTGGGCACACTTCTATTATGCAGGTATCAGGCATGCCGTCTCATCCGTGACTTACATGCTTATACATTTCATGTGAGCTCTAGAAAGCACTCTTAATACCTGTCCCGAGTCGACATCCCTTCCTGAAATGCACTGACTGCTTTAACATATATAGGGCAATATCTAACCCTCCTGAGAGCGAGAGACTCTCCCCGTCCTGTCACGCACAGAGCCGAGATATTTGAAGAGCGCTTTATCAGACCGCTACAGTGGGTGGTGGGGGAATTTTGCTGTCTGCCTGTTTTTTTTTTTTCTTCTTCACATTAGTGCCTTGGAATTTTAAGAGTGATGGCAGTAAAGTGGTCAGATGAGAGATGAAGTCCCGACATTCCCGTTCCTCACCGATTAATCCTTCCGTGTGTCGGCGCAGTGAGTTACAGCACTGGCCACGGGGCCTCGTGTTTATTTGCCAGTGAACGCAACTGTAAATCAGCCCGCCGCAGCTAAATTGATAACTTGAATGTAAGGACCTGATACCTTTAACAGCGTGTAATGATGGGGTTCAGGAATTTGTAGAGGTCTGATTGGACTGTACGCACACTTCCATTCAGCACACATACTCACACTTCTTCTGCTCCATCCTTACTGAGTTGTGTTGTTACTGGTGATTTATGATGATCACGGTTGAGCTTTAATTGTAAGAAACTGAGAGGAGTGTCAAAGTTACAACGTCAACAAGAAAGATATGGGACGGCTCCTCCTCAGCCACTTCTGAAATGTCATCTGAGCACTCAGTGTCTTTCAGGGCCTTGTTGAGCGTGTGAGGAGATCACAGATTTGCGCTGAAGTGCTCTCCCGTTTTTCTCTCAGCCTGACACACTCCTCTCTTTGTCTGTTCATTTTTCAGAGAGAAGAACTTTAATGGCTTCCAGGTAGAAGGAAAGAGGCAGCAGTCAAGATGAACTCGATTCCTTCGATGGACAGGCACATACAGCAGACCAATGACAGGCTGCTGTGCATCAAACAGGTGAGGAGAAAAGTACCACAGTGATACAATGACTGTCTGTCTGTCTGTTCATTGTCCACAGTCTCTCAAATGGGGATCTGTAGTTCTTCATTAGCTTGGCACATATCAGGTTGCTGAATATGGTTGGAGTCTGAACTCTGTTGTCCTCATCTTCTATTTTCCAAGCATCTCCTATCAGCTGATTGCTTGTTCTTGTGTACACAAACACACACATCACATCACACACACATGCAGACATGCCATAGAGATGGCCGATGCTGATATCTTCGAGAGCAGGGCGTCCGATGGCCGATATAAAGCCGATATTTATATAGGCCTTTAAAATAAACATGCTTATACTTTAGATAGCAACTTCTTGAATCTGCAATCCTATTACAGTATTTTTCACAAATAAAGTAATTGTGTAAAGATATATGAATATGTGAATAAAAAGGAAGTAAACACTGTAACAGGGCACTCAGTAATCTGGTAATTTCATGCGCACTGGTAATCATTGTTTTTCAAATAAATACTTTTTTTTTTACACTTTTGACAAGGTATGCTAATTTTACATACAGCACACAGTGAAAATTATATGAATAAGACACAGTGGGCAACTGGATATAGCACAGCATATTTTAAAATAAGTTTTTCGATCGCGTCTCCTGTGAAGCTGATCTTCTGTTCGCATTCACTCACTTCGCACAGACCGACCGTCACTCGCAGTAACACGTTTATGCCGGCTACAAATGCACAATTCACAAGATATCACAGCTGGATTCAATTAAATCTGCAAGGTTTGTGAAATTAATTGTTTATTAGATATTCAGAGATTTGTTTAAATGATGTAGATGCGCATTTGCTGAATGTTGCCGGTAAATGAGAAAGTGTTTTAGCCTGTTTGCCTTTTCTGTTACAAATAATATAAAATTTTATATAAATAATTGTATATAATAATATAAAAATTTACTTTTTCGCATACCATTTACTTTCTTCGTTTACCAGTTCTGTCTAACAAAGTATTAGATATGACTAACAGAGATCGTAAACTAATGAAGATGGAGAATGTGAGTGAGCGGTGTGTGTGATCAGGCGCTGCAGTTCTCTTTTCCAGCGGCTGGTGTTTCAGCACCACCTGTCAAAATAAGTCCCGCTTCAAACACATCGGCCAATCAGAAAAACGAATCGGCCAATGCCGATATTTTAAAAATGCCAAATATCGTCCGATATATTATACTTCTATTATATCTACTTTTAAAATAAGCTAATTGCACACTTCATTCAAAAGATTTTCATTCCTAATGATTTCTCTGATCAACTCATTTGAGGACAAATTATGTACGTGCAAACACATCACAGACACATGTTTTTTATCAGAGTTATATATTATATTTTCTAAACCTATCAGTAAGAATATGTATATTTAAAGCAAAGGTTAAGAGCACTTTAGTTTGTGAAAACCTCTTCAAATGTGCTCGTTTCACTATATTAGTGAGGACATTTGAAAAAAACATATGACCCAAGACTATATCTTATGATTCTAGACGTTGATAATTAGGTGTGACATTATGCTTCTCTTGACAGATTTATGAAAATATGTGACATGCCAACTTGTATATTACAGACAGAATTTTTCATGTAGACCGTTTTCTGCTAGGCTTTGTTGTCTCTGCATATTAGGCAAGTCTTAGCGTTAATAAGATCATGTCTACAGCATGTAAGAATCCATTGAATTTCTGAGCCTATTTAATTGGTTACAAATTATACTGTTATCTCATTTTTGCATAGTAGATTGAGCCTGATTAAAACTAAAGACAAAACGCAACCGATTGCTGCCCATTAATCATATTGATATGGCACATTTAGAGTGGTGTGAGTCGTCGGTTTTGCCTCCAGGACTGGTTTCTGTCCCTGTGAGCTAAATTTAAGCAGAGCAGTATTTGTATTTGGAAGTATACTTTATCTTTTTTTTTTTTTTTTGCACCAACATCAGTAATATACTGTAGTTTTACACCGTTTTTCTGACCCTTAGGTCGTGTGTTCACCAAAGCGTTTTTTTTCCAAAGGCCAGTGGGTTTTTCCAATTGTTTTCAATGGGAGTGCCACATTTTTAAAACGGCAGCAGCTGAGGAGGTGCTCGCCATTTTTTTTTACTGGTCGCCGAGAGTTCAAGAATGTACAATTTTGGGTAAAACACAGCGCTCATCACTGTCACTTTTAACCCAGCCGTCCAATCACAGTGGAGTAGGGGCAGGACAAATAGCACACGACAAACCGTCACATTCTGCTTGTTCAACGATAACAAATGACATCAACAAGCACATCTCTGCATCCCAAACTAGTGCCAGAGCAAAAACTTAATATTGTGTTGACATTTTTATATTCAGAAACAAACTATTCAGAAATCAGATACTAATAACGGTTCTGCTGATATACTGTATAATATAGCGTCTCAACTGAAAAAAAAACAACACTCTGAAGTGCTCGCAAAAAGGTGTTTTCAGAAGAGCTGGCTATAACGCTTTGGTGGACACACGCCTACTGTCTTTTTACTACTGTACCTTTAAGACTTCCATATTTAAATGACCTCTACATCTATATGTAAATGCCAATATGTTGACAATTAGTAAATGTTCCACTGTTTGTGACGTCCGTATGTCAAAAACCTGATACTCTTTTAATCTAATAGGGGTGTTTCCTTTCCTCTCTGTCCCGTTTCCCTCTTTCATCATTCTGTCATCCTGTCACTCAATCATACGCATGCCTGTCATACAATCTATTCTTCCCTCAACTTTACTCAGTTGGTTATAATGACAGAAGTGTAAAACATTATGTCCAATCTCATGACTAACACCCACTTGAAGCCATCAGCATGTTGTGATTGTAATGTCGATCAAATGGACCATTTTCTCTCTTGACTTTGACTTTTTTTTCTATTCTCATACAACCAGTCTCTCAAACTGAGTTTAATTTACGGAGCCCTTCCTACAGAATTCCTTCTGTTTTCTCATTGCGGGCTTCCTCGCCAGCAGTTAAAGCCCACACACTGAGCAGTCAGCAGCCAATAGCTGTCAATCACACAAAATGAGATCCTCTTCTGTCTGAGAGGAGCAGACTGACATCACAATCAACTCGAGGAGAACTGTTGCATTGAACTGAATCACACACTCAAATTTGTTGTTCATTTTAACTACATATTAAACAATGCGATATATATACATACATACATTGGCAATCTGTTAATACAATTATGGCATCTGTGAATAGTGGCCCCATTTTACAGCTTCAGTTTATTCTGCTAACTAACTCTTATCATTCACATTGTTTACCTTTGAATGCATGATGAACTTTTGGATGATCAGAACAATTCTCTTGGCTCATTCTCCACCAAGAACATGAGGAGGAATTTAATGATTAGAAATAATAAGTGAAACATGCCACAGCGACTCAGTTTAATTAGAGTCTTTCTTTTCTTAAGCAAGAAGAAATTATCATTCACATGGAACATGAATACAAATTTGCTGAGGAGTGTTCTGATGCTGGAGGAGGCAGTTATTCATGGTCCATGTCCCGTGTAGGACTGATGAAATGAACTCGTGCTCAGGGATTTCCTCTGACAGATTAGTTGATGAGAGCTATTGCCCTTAAGATTTCAAGATCCTGACCTTTTCTCGTAGTGAAATCTTGAATGTGGTTGAAATATTTGAAGATTTTTTTCCATATATATATATATTTTTAGATTTTTTTAGAAATGTATAGATTTAAAAAAAAAAAAAAAAAATTATAATTGTTTTTTCATGTTACCAGATTTTATTTATTTTTTACATTTTTTTTTTTTTTTTTACTTTTCCAGTCCTGGAAAGTACCCTGATATTTCCATGTTTTCCATTTATGTGAACGGTGTACGTAAACTTCATATGTAAATATTGTAACGCTTACTTCACAGTGATGCGTTTTTAAATCTTCCATTATACAGCCACTTTATTTTTTTATACAGTGATTTGCAGTATAAATGATCAGATTTGTAGATGTCCAGAATAAGTCAAGCAACATGACTTAATGCCTCTGGAGTGACTGTTCACAACACACAGATCTGCCCTGAGGTGGAGAGGTCCTGTTTGGACACCGTGTGCTTGGCAGGGGAAAGGTGGAGTGCTGAGATTTGGCCACGGTTACGTTAACACCTGTGTTGCGATCATGCCAAAAACCCTTCTTTGCTGACACACTGCTCTCAGTGCCCACCATCACAACAGCAAGCTTTTCATCCCCTCCTCTCTTTCCTGATAATCGTGCGGTTGGACCCAGACATCAGAATGTTCGCTTAAACAAAGAATTTCCTTCCTCATAATTGAGTTTTTTTTTTTGCGACGAGAGGGGGAACGTTCGCTACCCGCATATCCCTTATGCTGTGCAGGATTTACTCAGCAGGGTTCTGCGGCAGTAGACATTGGCTCTTTGTCAGATGAGCTCTTTGTCAACACACACACACACCAAAGCCTCTCATTCAAATGGCGACCTCTGCCGCCCTTGGAAGACAATGACGCTTCCTTCGCAGCAAGCCGGGGAAGAGGAGGTGTCCGTCGGAGTATAATGGTCTTCAAAGTGCGCAGTCTCCTCCTCAGAGCGGCCAAACATTGCCGGAGCATTAAACGTGCAAAGGCTCTGAAGAGGTTGTACAGATTGCTCGTTTGTTTAAATTTCTTGTCATGTCTTGTGCGCCACCAGTCGCTGGAGAGTTTGGGTGGGGGAGGGCAGTCCTGAGGGGAGGATAAACAACCTCAGCGCTCAATAAATAAAAAAAAACGTAGGGAAAAGAGAATAAGCCTTTTCTCATTCAATTCTGCCACAAAGCCCCCCCTCTTGTGCTCGCCTTATTGGCCGGCCTGCTTGACTATGGCTTTCAGAGGTGCAGATCTATTACATCTTAGTGGACAAAAGATGATGAAGAGTCTGGATTAGGACGTACTGCGGTGTGTGAGGAGGCCTTGAAGCACACTGAGCTCTTTGTCAGCAGAGTGGATCTGTCCCAGAATGCACAGCTGCGTTCAGACCAGGAGGCCTTGGGTTACTGGCTGGGTTCTTGCTGGGCTGTGCAGATGCACTAAGTCAAAGGGCAGGGGGAGCTGGAGCACTTGGCTGACTGAATTATATACAGGGGTACACATAACTGGTGCGCATGCGTGGTAAAAATAAATGATGCGAACCAGAAAACGTGGAGGGGAGCGCTTTTGAGTACATTTACTTATTGGAGTAGGATCTCTGGTAAGATGGTAATCATGATGATATGTGTGTTTATTAATTATTAGGGGTATAACGGATCGCAGTTGATCAGTGATCCGTACGGACTAGGCCCCACGGGGTCGGCGCGCATGTGATTCGTGGATTAACTGCTAAGTTAAACCATATAAAGTGAAAGTTTATCATTTGGACATGGTTTGTCTTGCCAGTTTACAGATTCAAACATTTTAAACGCAGATTAAGAGGCGAAAATCGGGACTCGCGCGCTGTTATCTGTTATCGCGCACGTGCAGAGAGAGAGAGAAGCGTTTCAGACAGCGCTCAAACACTGAATTGATTCCTCTTTCGTGTTTACTTGCGCTTAAACACATACACACAAAATTATGTCAAAATACCGATCTCGGCAAGAGTAAAGAAACTGGATTTGTGTCAGTATATTCAGTCTGGGCATTCGGTCTTAAAGTGACAGCAGCCTAATATTCCTGTTGTTGTCTTTGTCATTAATGTTAATAAAAAAAAACAAAAAACATCATTATCATCTACCATGTTCGAGAGAAAAGAAGATAGTGAGGAGAGCAGTCAGGAGGAAAGTGATGACGACAGCTTCTCCAGGTGTTCCCTTGAGAACCAGACCAAAAAAGTTATGTGCACCCCTGAATATATACTATATTAAAAATCTGAAACTCATCATTTTATTAAATGAAAATTAAAAGGATAATTAACCCAAAAGTGACAATTCTGTCATAATTTACTCACCTCATCTCTTTATCATTTTTTTTTTCTTCTGTGAAGCACAAAATATTTGGAAAATGTTTACCAGTCATTTTTGGTTACTATTGACTTCTATTGTTCAGGTTTAGATTGACATGATGATTCCATTTAAGAGAAAATGTTTTTTTAATGATTTTCTAAATCATTTTGTGGAAATATTTTTGTAGGTAGATGAACTTACTGATACTCATCCTTGAATCCCTGAATGTGTAGTTTTCTCTGTGTAAACAAAATATTATGATATTTAATTACTAATGTGTGTCGTATTGAAGTTTTATGGTTTAAAAACTTCAATATATTAACCATGCACTATTTGATTTCTTCTCTTTAAACAGCACTTACAGAATCCAGCCAATTTCCAGACGGCGGCCACAGAACTGCTGGACTGGTGCGGAGACCCTCGAGCCTTCCAGCGGCCCTTTGAGCAAAGCCTTATGGGATGCTTGACGGTAAGCCAGCAGCTGCTCAAGCCTTGTCCTCATGTCAGGGGCCAGTGACGAAGGTTAAAGAAACAGTCACGCTTCACGTGTCCCTCTGCCCACCCACTCATCTCTCTCTGTTTCCTTTCTTCCCTCCTTTAACCTCTGCTTTTATATATATATATATATATATATATATATATATATATTATATATATATATATATATATATATATATATATATATATATATTTAATTTTTTTTATGTTAAAATCATTTCTACTATTTCAATAAGCTAAGAAATAAGCCACTAGTAGGCTGATTTCAACACATTTTCCACATCTTTTCACATTTAATTCTGTTTGGTGGTGCAGAACATACAGTAGGTTGAAAAGTAGTCCCCTGTCCCACATTCTCCATGACAGTCATTGATTATGGCACACTGCCAGTGTTTAGCACCTTCAGTCTGATTCAGGCCTCCAGTCCAGGTGCTTTTCACGGGCAGACAGACATTTTACATTGATTTCCACTGGACTTATTTCAGTCCCACTCCCACTCTGCGATCTGAATTCCTCAGATAATGCTCTCGGAATATGTTTGATCTAGCTAGACTTACATCAGATATCTTTACTGAGATTTTTTTTTTCTTCTAAATAGCTGCCATTATATATCCTAAATCACTGGTTCTCAACCAAGGGGCCAGGGCCCACTGAGGGGCCACAGCAATATTTTAGGGGCCCCCAGTAAATCTTACAATTATTTAAGTTTAGTTATATTTACATAATCTTAATCTTAATCCAAAAAAAAAAAATCACTTTGATGTTGGATGACAAAATAACCTGATAATATTCATACTACACTAGAAGATAGAGTACATAGTGTCATTTTGAGATAATGGTTAGAGCCTTTGTAACTAAATGACAACTTTTTGCCATCTACAATGTATTTATTATTCTTTAAATACAAGCCTGACATGTAATATCCCATATATAATATTCCATTAAATTACTGATTACCCCTTTAAAGCTTTTTTCAATTTTAATGAATGAACGTGCACTACCCGTCAAAACTTCGGTAATAATAATAAATGTTTGCTTTCTGAAGGATCATGTGACACTGAAGACTAGAGTAATGGCTGCTGAAAATTCAGCTTTACCATCACAGGAATAAATTACATTTTTAAAATGCATTAAAATAGAAAACAATTCTTTTAAATTGTAATAATATTTCCACAATATTGCTGTTTTACTGTATTTTCAATCAAATAAATGCAGCCTTGAAAAAAATATAAAAAAAATCATTATTACTCCAAACTTTTGACCGGGAGTGTACATGCGGTTTTGTTTCACACCTCAGGACAGTCACTTGTAATTTCATGACATCACTTTTTGATCAATCACATGGTATTAGCGATCAAAACAACCTGGCTGCATCACAAACATCCAGGGCTTCCTACGCCAGCTGGGCTACTGCCCTTGAAATTAATGAGGATGTTAGTGGACAGCTTTCTCCAGGTATTCCAGACCTCCATGCTGTTGCACGGCTCTGACAGCCTGAGCTTGGTTCAGCCTCCCTCTCTGTAGTTAGTCACGTGTGTACATGACAATGTGTCCCCAGACACCGTCTTCACACCACACGCGCTCACTCCGAAAGGATGTGCAGTATATGTTTGCGCTCTGTATATTGTAATTAATTTGTCTGATGTGATGCGGTCCCTCAGAGAGCAGCGGAGAAGTTCTTCTCCCCAGGTGAGGATGGTGGAGAGATGAAAGAACTGGGGAGATAAGAATGTTGGCTGACAGATGTGGACATGTCTTACACATTTCCCCTCAGGCAGCAGGTAGCTCTCTGCTCTCCGCAGACCTACATATGGAGCGTTTCTTCCATTGTCTCCCAGCTGCACAATATCAGCTCTCAGCCAAATGATAAATGACATCTCCAAACTGTCAGTAGCTTTAGCGATGACAACTATCTCTGCTGTTCCACTGTCTTTTCTTGTCAACCCCTGCATATCTGCGCAGTGCTCGCTCTGAAAAGAAATAAACAGCCTTTTTTTTTTTTTTCGTGTATTGTATTGCGGGTCACTGTTTGTGTGCACTCGGCTCTTTAGCAAAACTGTAACCCAGGACATTTGGATGGCTCAGTGATTCTAATTTTTTTTTTGTTGTTGAATCACTTAATGTTTTAGGCCTGCATTCTGAGAAGAGAGATTATGTGGAAAAGGCTTATGAGAGGATGTATTTCTAAACGGCAGTGGAATCTATACCAGCCCTCATGGCAGAACGCCTGGCTGCTGCGTTTGGCAAGTGCAGCTGCAGAAAGGAAATTAAAGTTTGGCAAGAGTGCAGCGCCGCTGCCTGTCCAAAAATCCCCAAAAACTGGAGGACAAAAAAAACTCTCTAGGTTTTCAGTTTCATAGATGCCGTCCTAGAATCCCATTAAGCCATTATTTGACCATTAAATCACAAATCGAGATCTGTCAGCGCAGGTTTGATTTGTCATTTTTGTTGCACCACCTTGGAAGCAGATGTATGACAATTTATGATTAAGAAGAGTCACGTTTGCACCCGTTGTGGAACATAAATTGCACGTCAGGCGCTGAGTGTTAAGAATTGAGAAGGTTAGTAAGTGGATAAATGCAGCGCACAGCTGCAGCACTGTGATACATGAGTCATTAAAGATCATGTGCTGCCTCATTCAGATTTTACAGCAGATATTACAAAAGGTTGAATGCCTCTCATTCTATATTGGTTGTCATTCTTGATGGATAGAATAATAGAGATTGACGGGAGACAAAGTGAAATTCTTCAAATTGAATGTTATTCAGAGCAATATTTAAATCCATAACTTAACTGAAAATAGGCACCTTAACCAGTGTAACCAGGTTTCTTTTTTTGTCTCTGCTGTATCATTTTAAAGAAATAGTTTACTAAAAATAATGTACTTATTTACCATCCCTTGTGTTGCTCCAAACCATAAAAATTAGATTTATGGCAGAATGTTCACACTGTAATTTTTTTTAAATAAAGAAAATAGATGGTGACTGAAAAAAGAAATCATATTCACGGCACTTTAATTTGTTTGTTTTTTCCATTATTCATGATTTTTCTCCCCACTAGTTTTCACCATGGCGATGAAAGGTTATTATTAGGGCGTTGGTTGGAGTTCAACTTCAAATAGGGCAGTACGGAAATGGTAGTGAATAACAATTTTAATTTCGGTCTGTCTGACCAGGGCCCTTAGAATAGTCTTAATACACTATAAAAAATAGTGTATTATTTGAGAAGACTTGGAATAAACAGTCACCATATGGACTACACTTTTTGGTGGATATTTGTCATTTCTGAAGCTTGATGGCAACTTGGTCACCATTCACATTCAATATATGGAATAGAGTAGATTGGACATTCTGGCTAACTCTTTTTGTGTTCTATGGTAGAAAATAAGTCTTGCAGGTTTGTACAATGTGATGGGTGAGTAAATTACAGAATGCTAATTTTTGAGTGAACCGTCCCTTTAAGAGAGTCCACAGTTAAAGCCTCGGTTTTGTATTCTGTGTGGTAACATTGTCACCTACCAGCTCTATCTTACATGTGGCTTTAGAGTTTTATTTACACGCTTTTGAATTGTTCGGCGAAAGATCACGAGATGCTTTGAAAGAAGCTGGAGTTGCGAGTTCAAGGGGCCAAGTGCGGGCTGTGGTCTCTGCGGATCAGTGTATTCAGAGAACAAACAGAGATGTCTGCGCACCAGTCGTACAGATCTCTGGGGAAAGCTCATCAATCGTGCCCTGCAAATATCAACACAGTCTTAACACTAGTCTGCATCAGTGGAGGTGGCTGTTTTATCTTTGAATACATTATTCATGCACATATATAAATATTTGATATGATTGCACTAAAAAAGGGAAATTGCTCTTTTATGAGTAGTTTTTGGAGAGATATTTGGTGTACATGGAAGTGGGGGGTGGTAGCTGGGTGATGCGAGTATACCGCTGGTTCTCGTGTCTCTCGTGGGAGTCTGGGGTAGAATTTCAAGGAAGCTTAATTGCACATAGCTCATGTAGACTATTGAAAAATTCAATAGCCTTAATGCTAAAGAGTGTGTTTAGAACATTTCGGCTTGATTTTCCTTCAGACTTTAAGCGGAGAACTATGTGTTTGCACCTCTCTTGTGAATGCAATTAATGGGCGCACACATGCAGATGAGTTCTCTAAGACCCGTTTTAACGCTCATGTGGTCTCTCTTCACAGGTCGTGAGCCGCGTGGCAGCGCAGCAGGGTTTCGACTTGGACCTCGGCTATCGGCTCCTGGCTGTGTGTGCGGCAAACCGCGACAAGTTCACTCCAAAGTCAGCAGGTGAGACGCTCTTCTCTCATGCACGGTTTCTTCTCACTCATCATTGCTAATAAAACCCCGAGACACTATGCCTGTAATGAATCCACATTCTTCATTTAGCGATGTGACAGGAAATCTTTTAATTGCGGCATTATGCAATCACAGCGCACGGCCATGCATTAGCATCCTTTCACTTTCCTTTGTCCAACACTCACCCATCTCCTCAAGACATCATGAGGCGATTTAACTTCCAGAGGTTGTCTTTTTCTGACGATTTTACACGTGGAGCTCTCGGCATGCCAGAACCGCCCCCGAATAATTCACGGATAAGCTGCCAGAGTTCACTTTCCAACAATCATCCATCAGCAGAGCAGCAACGCTTTGTAATCAGCTCTGTTTGAAATCCTGACCTTCTCAGCCAAAGCTGAGTGTCCTGTTCTTGTACATTTGTCAAAGTGAATTGCGGACGGGCATCAGCCAAACAGAGATAGATGGTCGGCAAATGCTGAGGTTGAGGTGTGTGAGTGTACTTTATTTGAGAAAGGCCTGACACGGCTCGCTGTTCAGAATGAAGATAAACGGTCCATTTGAACCATGGTTACTGTAGGACACTTTGGGCCTTCAAAAACAAATGTTTCTGGATGCTTGTTTTCCCTATTCCTCCTTTTAGATAACTGCACAATCATTTTATTAATCAATATTTTTGTCTTATTTTTTCCATTTTCCATATACATTTTGAAGTGGCTTTTATTCTTATATTTTTGGTTTTCATTTTTATTTAGCTTTAATTTGTTTTAGTTATTTTAGTACTTTAAGTTTTTTAAATCTAATATTATATTTTATTTTTGCTTTGTTTCAATTAACAAAAATGAATACTTTAAATAGTTTTAGTTAACAATAACAACATTCTGGAAAACTTGTTTAAACTGAATTTTATTTTATTTATTATTTATTATTATAGCATTTTTTATTATACTATTAATTTATATTTATTTATTTTACTTACTCTCAGGTTACCAATAATTGATCTTGCCATAATAATGTTTGGATATTTGTACTTGAAAACAAGACAAAAATACTGATTAAGAAATGGTTTTTTTGCAGTAAACAGCTGTGATTGTGTCAGTAGTATTGCTGTTAATAACACTCATGTGGCATAAGAAAGTTGTGTGATGGCTGAAATATTTATCATTTACAGTGATATCTCAGATATTTCAATCCATGCAGAGATTGTGTTGTTGCATTCAGAGCAGCTGGTGATAAAGAAATGGCTGGAAGCAGATATGACTCAGACTTCCTCTCAGTGCATCATGGGGGCATCCATCTTACCTCTATCATAAGGGCGTCTACCGCCCCAGACACGCAGACGACAGTGGCAGAGCTCAGAATCATAAACCCACTCTCCGTCCCTCTCGTTTTCTGTCCTCCTTGATGCCACATACTCTTTCTCTCTTTACCGCTCTACATCCTATACGCAAAACACACACAGAAAGAGCGAAGGGGAAAAAGAGAGAGAAGAGATATGCACGTCGGGTCAGGGATTTGTCGAGAAAGTGCAGCCCAAGCAAAAACCCAGTGACAGGCAGGATGGCGACAGAGGGGCGGCCACCCGACACCACACACCGGAGTTCAGTGTGTCTGGCGCGCTCAGAGCCTGAGAGAAGCGAGACACTGCCACATTACACGATCAATGCACATCAGGCGGCCGTGGAGAGGCAGTCACCGGCTGCAAGATGAATCCGTCATGTTTCGCTGTCTCGGTGATATACAATGCAGCTGACACTTGCCTATGAGGATGGCCAAAAGTCATCCACTTGTGCTCAGAATTACACTTTTATTTGCCTCTCGTAAAAGAATGTTAAGTACCTGTAATGGATAAATGCCAGAAGATATCTTGTAAGATAAATGTAATTCATATATATATATATGCTTTGAGTTCTTTTTAATGTTACATTTAAACAGTTATAGTGCTTTAAAATGTGATTTTGGCAAATCAAACACGCTTGAACCTCATTAGATGCTTGGAGTGTATTTTTTTTTTTTTTTATATATATATACAAAGATAACTAGAACAGCATTTTTACTAGAGCAACAGTCTTGCTTTCTAGTAAAAATATGAATTTATTTGAAAAGCTAAATTGTGTAAAATAAGAAACGTATAATATATTTTTAATTACATGTTAATAAATATAAATATTTATGTTAATAAATATGAATTAAATATATAAAGAAAAGTTACAAAATATAATAGTATATAAATTGTAAATTAATAAAAAATATATATTTATTTATTAAATCATGGGGTAGGAAAAAATAAAATAAAAAAATGAATCATTGTACATGTAAGAAATTATAATATACTATTATATATAGGATAATAGTGTAATTATAGTATAATATATAATATAGTATAATAGAAATATATATTATACTGTTACATATTTTATATAATTGTGTATATTATTAGGTGTTCAAGCACTTTAGTGCTGAAAACCTATTGTAATTGCTATTTGAAAAAAAAAAAAAACCTAAAACGCATCGTGCAGCCCAAACCGTAAGGCCTAGAGACTTGAAACTCGCCCAGATGGTAGGCCTCAAATATGGGGACAACCTATCAGAGTATGACCCCGTTTGGCCCATAGGTGGCGCTACAGCAACCAAAAGTACTAAATTGGCCATAACTCCTCGACCGTTTGTCCTAGAATCAAGCTTTTTACACCACCGAAAAGCCTATAAATCATAAATAAAAACTCAGAACTTTACAAAAATTGGTGACCATATGTGACATAACATCATTAACAAGCATGCATAGTTTTATGGACATTGGACCATAGGTGGCGCTATACCTGTAAAAAGCTTAAAAAACATGTATTTCCTATGGTAAATTGCCTGTATTAGTTGTAAATCGTCTATTTCATCTATGATGTCAGTGGATAAATGCTTACCAAATAAAACTTAATGTCTTTTGATGCTTTTGAGCTTAACTGCCTTAACAACCTTAATTGCTTGAACACCGATAAATGCTGCTAGCAGCTTTAATTATTTATTATTTTTACTACACCATTGAAAATTTGTTAATTGTTTGAAGCTTGAACCTCATTGAATTTTGATAACTAATGCTTAAGACTCTTAATAGCTTATGCATCTTGTCGTGATGATGTTTACTCTTAATGTATTTATGCTGGAAAACAATAAAAACATACAAATTGAGAAATGATTGCAAATGATGCACTGACAAAAGACAGATATAATCAGTGCAAAGTGATGAAAGCATGTTTGGCATTATAACCATCTGATCTTCAGGAACGTGTCAGAGATGTGTTGTGCTTGTGTGTGAATGAAGTGTAGTCTGTCAGTGCGTGCTGACCTGACCTCTCTGTCAGCGGGATTATCTGGCCGTATTAATCTGTGATTATGAGAATTATCTGTCCATGGTGTGTTTGCTTCTGTTTTTGTGTGTGCGCTCTTATTTAGTCTGATCTTCTCTTCTTACGTGCTACTGACAGACTTTTTAACCAGGCTTTGTTTGGCACCCCACTGTCAGTCCAATAAGATAATTTAGTCTAAAATCTCCCTCTTTAGAGCACACAGTTGTGTCTGTACCAAGAAACGTTAAATACCTTGTCTGAGACGCTTTTATTGAGCATATGTTAATTATACACAGCATCACAATTGCTTTTGATAGTATTTCAACGGTGCTGTCAGTCACAACAGTCTCCTCACTTAGATCAAAATCTAGTTCTTCCCTTTATATGTGTCATGCTGATATTTAATCGAGAACAGGTTTGCTGAGAGACTGACAGCTAATGTGTTTGTCTATTAGGACATGTTTCTGACTCACATACCCCTATTCAGAAAGCTATTATTTAAACGCTTTCCAAAAAAAAAGTCAACTTCCAACACGGAAACAGAGATGTATGCCATTGTTCAGAGTGAGGTGTTGCGACAAGATAATTGCAAGGTGTGTCTTAATTTAAATGTTTTTAAATTCTGTTATTGAGCAGATTTGGCACAAAGTGCAGAGGGAGAATGTAATAGTTTGCATCACTTATAACAAGGCAGAAATACTGTATATATAATATATATATGCTGTTTTCTATTCATCAGAATCCAGAAAAAAGTATAACGCTTTCTGCAGCACAATAATAAGAAATGTCTCTTTAGCATCAAATGAGCATATTAAAATGATACGATCATAAACACTGGAGTAATGGCTGCTGAAAATTTCAGTTTTGTCATCACAGGAATAAATTACATTTTAAAACCATCATTTATTTTAAATTGCAATACATTTTCACAATATTACCGATTTGCCTGTACTTTTGATCAAATAAATGCAGCCTTGGTGGGCATAAGAGACTTTAAAAAATATTGAAAAGGCTTACAGGCTCCAAACCAGGGGTCTCCAACCTTTTTGTGTGCGAGGGCTATCTCAAGGGATAAAATAATCTTGAAGTTTGTTAAACTCAAAAAAATTATTCTACATATATGTGTCATGTGTCAAGTGTCATGGTGGTGCTTTTTTACTTTACTTTTACTTTTCACCATCATATGCAAAATAGTAAAATATCTTGATATTCTGGATCAGACTTACCAGCGTTTAAAAGAAATTCAACAATTCCTGAAAAATTATGAAAATATATATTGAAATATGTACATTTATAATTTTCTCTCTGAAAATCACATTAACTACCACAATTTTAGGAGTCATTTGCCACCACAAAGGCAACAAGAATGTTTGATTTTGTCTCATCATGGAAATAGACGGTAAAACAAAAAAGCTTAAGTCGGGATGCAAATGTACATTTGTTTAAATAAACTACATCTGTAAAAAGTGTAAAAACCTAATATTTAAATATTCTGACAATGCAACTGAGTTGTAACTGGACAGCCCTTGCTTCTGTTTTTTATTTGCTCATTAAAATTGACCATTGTTCTTCCATAGTGTCATACATTTGTAGTTCATGTTAACCCAGGTAATAAGGCATGACTATTCACTACCACAGTAATGAAAAAATTGTAGATTCTCTATCAGCCCGCTCAGCTGTTTTGGGCACGATCGCTGTTTTTTGGGCCGAGCTGTTTCTCATACGCCACGCAAATGACAGCGCATAATCAACGAGATTTGGGTAATTTTGTAGGGGTAATAGTGCACATTTTTGGTCGCACCTGCACGACAGTAGGTCGTAAAATGATACAATTTAGTCGAAGTCTGGAGCCCCGATTTACAGTGCTAAGCGGGCCACTCAGTTTTTTTTAGTAGTGTTTTTTTTTTTTTTTCATTCATAAAAGTTTAGTCACATAGTTTTGTGACTATAATGAGTTGGCAAGTTTATGCACGACATCTTATTGAGTGATTTTTAATCACATTTTAGTAAGAGACGTTACACCATATTCAAGTTTTTGGCCCTATGTATTGTTTTATTTATTTATTTTTATTTAGAGATATAGTTGTTATCTATCAAAGTAAAGCTGACACATGTCTCTTCTCTGAGTAGCGGATGGGTAAAAATATTATATTGGCCACTGTGGGGTGAAACGAATCTCTCAATGCAATGGTGAGGAATGTTCCTGCTCTACATAGGAAGTCTGTCAGCAGCTTGTAAATCAGCCCAGCTGGAAGGCACGTCAGGAGAGCAACCAATCCGCCATGTCGAGGGTGATTGATCGCTTTCCAGCACCCAGCCGTAATTCACATGTCATGTACACACATGGTTTACAGAGAAGACACGTGCGCAAATACACAAGAAACTCAAGCCCGGGACCTCCCCGTTGGTTGGATACACCGCAAACCCTGCCTACCTCTATCTGCATACAGTTCTCACTTTATACTTCAGACATTCACTGTGGCTTTGAGTTTGTAACATCAAAAGGATACGTCCTTAGTGGGTCACAGTTGCCTTTATATGTGCGCTTTTATTCAAGGTCCAGAATTAACAATCGCCAGCAACAAATGTGAATGAATGTTGGCTTTGGATATGCAAGTAAAATAGTTATTTGTCAGTTGAATGGTAAAATACAAAAGTAAAAAAATTTTTTTTTTTTTTTAAAACATTAAACAACATTAAAATGGTAACAACAAAATCTTTATGATATATATATATATATATATATATATATATATATATATATATATATATATATATATATATATATATATATATATATATATATATATATATATATATATATTTAAACCGAAATATTTATGATCAGTGAAAAAATCTACCATTCTGAGACAGTTAAGTTTGGACTCTGCTTAAACTTAATTTTTCAATATATTATTTTCTTTCCTTCTGATTTAATCTCTCAGCAACAGTTCAGTTACTTAAAGATGCTCCAGATCTGCTCGATCAGATTTTTTCATTGTAGCTCATTATCTGCAGTGATAATGCTGTTTTATAGTGGATTTTTATATTAAAAAATCTAGGTATTTGTCATAAGATTGCTCATTTGTAAAGTACTTAAGTTCACAGCTATAGAGAATTGCTGGAGTGATGTGTTTGTGTTGGTGGAGGGTTATGACTCACTGCTTTGCAGTAAAAGTTAAAGGAAGCTTGAGTTCCTGTTTGAGCCAGCTTTAGCTCTTCACCTCCTTTTTCATGTAGCCCGTAGCCTTGACATCTCTCATTTTCTCTGAGTTATTTCATCCCCTTGTAGCTTGATATTAAAGGTATCTGTCACACTTCAATGCCGGCCGCGGAGACTGTGTGCGCGCTGAGGTCTTGATGCTTCGTGCTACATTGTAAGTCTTTATAGTATGTTGGAGCTTTTAATGAATTATTGCTAATTTGATGTCAGTGGAATTTATTACAGTGCTTTTTTTGCAGCGTCAAGAAAAATCCTGCTGTTGATACAGCATTTTTATTAGCAGATTAGGCGGCACTAATTCAAGAACTGAAGAATAGCTATGTATTAATTCATTAATGGACGCACACTATTGACAGCCTGGGGAAGTGCTGGATCTCTTTCTGATATTCAACACTTTTAGATGTGTGTAATTAACAGTGTTAGCAAGTGTCAAGTTAGGCACTTAGCGTTAAAAGCTAACAGTTTCCATTAATTTCACCCTCACATGACACTCAAGAGGGCCGCCCACCAGCCCCGGGCTTAATTAGTGTGTACGGTCTGATGGATTTATACATTGGTGTCATGTGATTAGCTCTCCAATGGACGGGATTCACCCGCTTTGATAGCAGTAATCGTGGGGCCGCGAACACAGCTTTAACTGAATTGATCCGAGCATGTTGTTTGTTCTCAGTCTTTCTTTGGATGATTTGGTCACGGGCCAAGATACAGCCCATCTGCTGTGATAGGCTCCACCCCCCTCTTTGCAAGTTTGAAATGTGAGCCGCTCATGCTTTCCCCCCCTTCCGCCCTCTGGCAAAGTGGCCGTGGTATTGCATGGGTGTGTGTGTGTGAGTGTGCGCATGTGTGTGTGTGTGTGTGTGTGTGTGTGTGTGTGTGTGTGTGTGTGGCTTCCATCAGTTCCAAATGAGCGAGGGTTTTAGGCATGTGGACGTCACTTACAACACAATAAATCTGAGGTGAGAGGACATTTGCTGCTTTTTCTTCCTCTGTCTCCCTTCTTTTTTTTTCTACCCCCCCCCCCCCACTCTTTCTCTCTCTCTATCTTGCTTCTTTTTTTAACCCTTTTGAAACCCAACGGTGCTTCCTGTTCATTTTGTGGTTTTGCACTGCAGACAGTTTACAGGCTGTCATTGTGTGAGTGTGTGTGTGTGTCTGAAGTTTTCGAAGAGCTTAACCTGATTCCCCGTGGGCTACGTCTTGGAGCAGAGGAGCCAGGTATAGCAGGAGCCCATTAGCACAGAACTCCATCTGTGATTGGCTTTGCACTGGAAACCCAGAGACCGCCGCTGAATAATTGATGTGCATTGTGCAGTCGCTGGACAGGCGAATAGAGGGAAAACAGAGAGAGAGCCCCAGACAATCAGACCGAGATAGACAGAAAGCTCGTAGATTTCTCACGGGTTCGTCTTTGCCTGCTGGTAAAATCCCATTTTTTTCTGTGCAATGAGAAGACTGCGATGAGAGCCCGATCCCGACCATTGGTAAGTCACGTGACGAGCGGAGTGCATGCGGATGAGTTTAAAGGCAGGTGTACTGTGTATGTATGCGCAGGAACTAACTCGTAAAGAGTTCTGCTCATGATCAACTGACTGCGTTTGACCTAGTTCCCTCTCTCCTGCATAAATGCTCACACATAGAGGGTCAGAGTGGGCTTGATTATCTCCAGGAGGAGAGCTGACCTACTTGAGGCACAGTGTTTTTGTCAGTCCTTCGGCGTTTTAATGTGAGCCTGGCGACAGCTTGGCTCCAGCCAGTTACATGGAGCAGCTCTTGCTCTTCACCGGTTACTGTAGGTGGCGAGTGCATGTTGTAAATCATCAGATGGGAGAAAAGGTCTTTTGCATTGCATTCAAGGTTTTGTTCTATGGCCCGTAGGGGTGAATGAACGTGGAAATTTCTGGGGAATTACGTGGGATGTGTGCTTGCTGTGCCCCTGCTGTTTGTATATTTAGAAAGCTGGCTTCATCTCTTGTGTTTCTAGAGCACTGTCTGCGTCTAGGCACAATCCCTAGATATTTATAGTAAGTAGTTGTTTCTTGTAACTGCTACAGGGTGGCAGTTAAAGCGTCGTAAGGATAATATAGTGCTGGAGCAAAGTCTACAGGTTCCTGTGAAGTTTCGTTAAAGCTCTCGGCCTCTGAGTGCATGCTGATGGGGAAATAAACAGCAGTTTGCTGTAATGAGGATCCTGCTGTTCATGTGTGAAACTTCCTCCTCACTGGTGAGGAGCTTTTAATAGCTCGGTGCTTTTTGCCCATGTGTCGTTTGTGTTTGGTGGAACTTTTTTGAAACATGCAGATGTTGTGTTAATGTTTTGGGATAGGCTACAAATGAAAATACAAGTTAAAATGTATTGAATAGATCTATAGAATACTAAGTGTGTTATTAATGGGTCAAGTGTAAATAGCAAAAAGGCATTAAATTGCTTAAAAGTACCAGTAAAGACAAGATTGCCATTTCAAAAAACGTTCTTTTCATCAAAGAAACCTGGGAAAGTATGATATTTCCACAATAATATTAAGCAGACAACTTTCTTCACCATTGATATGTTTCTTGAGCACCAAATCAGCCTATTAGAATTATCTCTGAAGGATCATGTGACACTAAAGACTGGAGTATTGATGCTGAAAATTCAGCTTTGCCAATCACAGGAAAAAAATTGCATTTGAAAATATATTTAAGTAAAAAAGTTATTTTAAATGGTTCTATTTGTAAGTTTTATGTAAAAAAATTAAATAAAATACACACAAAAAAGAATGTGAATAAGGATATAAACTAACAGCTAATTGCTGCACATAGGATTGTCTTTATCTAAATCATCACAACAACAGTTTTAACCATCTGCACCTGAATTGTCTTGTCACAAGGACCTGTTATAAAGTACAACAGAACATTTTCATTAGTAATATCGGGTAGTCAGAGCCTATAGGAAAAAATTGAGACCGTTGAGTAATGCTTGTTAATATGACTAATTTGATATTTAGATGTTTCCTCATACAGTGACGACAAGTGTGTTAGTCATATGAAGCATCGTCAAGATGTATGCATAATTTATCATAGCTGTAATTAAAATGATGTGTCAGATATTCTGTGGTGTATTTTTAACATATTTAGATTTGTAGATGTTGGAATGTCATGTTAGGGTTTTAGAATCAAATTCAAAATAATCAAATACTGTTTGTTAATACTTTAAAAATGTATTAGCGTAATCATTTTATTAGTGATGATATTATTGTGATGGACCAAAATGCGTAAAAAATGCTCAACTTGAAATTTCTGACAAATGTGCAAGCACCTGGAATATTTCAGCGAATGCATTGATTTTAGATCATTTCTTCCTTTAAGATGAGAAGTCAGTATATCGCACAGCAGACCAAAACAAAACCAGGGTCCCGTTAAGTCCCATCAATTCAACCAGGACATCAGCTCACCCATTGATGATGTCAACTCTGCTTACTAATACTATCTTGTCTTAATATTGCTTTGCCCCCTTGAGTAAAATGTTGAATTTGAACCCTACAGAAACCACCACCTGCAGGAGATGTCAGAGTGACACAGGTACTCTTCTGTGTTCTAGCATTGTTTGGCTTGTTAAACACATCTAGTGGAGAGCTCTCTCTCTCTTTCTCTCTCTCTCTCTCTCTCTTCACCGTCACCCTGGGCATTCATTCTGTTTTCTTTTTTTACTCATTTGTACGCAGTCACAGGAGATGAATCACGGTGACGCAGACGCTTTTGATGTGCTTCCTTTGTTGCGGGGTGTGTGTGTATGTGGGGGGTCATCGGCTTCTGACTGAGCATCCATACCTGTTTCACAGACGCATGGGCTGCACTGTCATCTCAGATTATCCTGGGATTGTATCCCGTCATGTATTGCGCAGGCACTGTAGGATTCCAGCCCAGGTTTCCAGCTTTTTTTCCAGACTGTGCAGCTCATTGAACAGGAATGACGTCCCATTTTGTGGTATTTTATGTTCAAAACACAGCCTTCATCCATATGTCACTCACTTCTAGGGCTGCCCTGTGTCGTGTGCCGGTCTCTCTGTCAGCTCTTCCCCGTTTCATCGCAGTCATTCATTTCCATTTTAGCCAAATCTGTAGCGACAATGCACTGCCGTGTGCTTCAAAATCCTTTCCAATTCAAAAGAGCATCAAGCTGTTTCAATTCTCTCAAACACAAAACAGAAAGTCAGCAAGCACGCATTGTGCGGATGTTACTGCACTGTAGGATGCGCATTACACCTGTCACTGACAGTAACAGACACCGACATGTGATCGTTTATTTATGTATTCAAATGAGAAATATCAGTTTCATTTGTTTGAGCAGCTCTTTTGTGGTTGTGTAAATCTGTGTGTGTGTTTGTGTGTGTGTGTGTGTTGTGCTGGAGAGAGTCCAGAGCGGTTACGTCATACGGTGTGAGCGGTGGTCACTTTGTGGCCTGTTAGCCTCAGTTAGGGGTTAATAAGTCCTACTTGTGTGTGTGTGTGTGTGTGTGTGTAGACTGCACACACTCTGGCCTTAATTAATATGTGAGCCTCTCATACGCGAGGACCTGCCCTGTGTCATTAGTTAATAGTAGTGGCTGCTTGAGCACATGCCTGCTGTACTGCCGGCCATTGAGCATTAAGGGAAAACTGTTAAATAGACCTCACCAAGCCACAGTCACATCAGCAATGCATTTTTACTGTTAGAACGTCCCTCTTAGGAGGCTCAGACAGCATCCGCTGTCATTTTCAATTTTTTTGGCACTGGGGGGAAATTTTTGAATTTTGTTGATTTTTTTTTTTTTGTAAACATGGTAAAACGCTTTTATCAGAGCTGACAGTATGCTCTTATTGATAGCTGGAAGCTTCATGTAGCAAACATGTAATTAGCAAAGAATGTGTAGAACTATGTAAATGATGGTTGTTCTTTCGGTGGTGGAATTCTGTCTAAATTAGGCAGTAAAGTGTAGATAAAATAGTCAATTAAAAAGGTTAAACTCTTAAAATAATTACTTGGCTTTAAGAATTTTGGCTCTGGCATGCAGCTTCCTTGTTATACAACTTGCATTTTTCTTGTCTCTTCTTGTGTACCCACAACAAGTGTGCATTTTTCTGGCTTGTGTGTGGCGGTATTACACAAATCTCTCTATGAAGACAGTTGGGAAGTTCTCATTTAAGCTGCTTACACTCACTTCGAAAGACCTGCATAACAGATTGAATTATTTAGGATGGATGAATTGAGAACAAATTTTTGGCTGAGGGTCCCAGTATTTTTTTTAATAAACTGGCTTTATGCAACTTAAGCTATACAATTCATAATCATGTTCTTTTTTCGTTTTGTTGCATAAAAGACTAAATTATTGCATAACTGATAGTTTGTCATTCTAGTTATCAGTAAAAAATATCTATTTAACTTTCTCTATAGTGTTCTCCATTGGACAGTATTTGCTGTTGGGTTTCTGTTTTATTGCTTTTACAGGTCAGGTAAGGTGGTATGATGGTCTCAGTGAGGTGATGATGAAGGGCAGACGCAGTATTGTCATGTGGAAGGCAGGGTTGCTTATTTTCACTGAGTGGTCCAGGAAGGTCAGTCGGCATGTCTGCCAATTCACTGTGGCATCAGTCTGATACTCCCACAGATTGAGGGAGAGGGTGAAAGAAAATGTCTCTAGGGGACGTTTGAAAAATATGGCTTGTGTGATGTATTCCAGCCACATTTACTTTCTAGACGTACTCATTGGGTTTGAAATCTTCCCACTTTCCAAAGCTCCGCTAGTTAAATATCCAATTCTGTGAATAAGAAGTGGGCAAGACATAAATTGTGTAATTCTTTTAGTGAGGTTTGGCCTTTGGCAGGATATCAGATATTTAACTTCACCAAACATTAGCTCAGTTCCATGTCCTATTGAGCTGCCTATCATTTTGGAGCATAATGGGTTTAAAGCATCATTTAAAGCATCTTATTCTGCCTTCTAAGATACCTCATTTTGCCAAAATGAAGGCAAGTATGCATCCTTAATGGAAAGATGATCATTAAATGTTTTTGCACATCAGATGTTAGCTTAGCAACATGCTAACGCAACACAACAAGCTGTTTGTGCAGATGCTATTTGTATAGATGTGCTGCCTATGCAGAGTGTCCAAATCAGTCACTTATGAGGTTCCATTTCAATTAGGATGCTGTCTGTGTAGGTAGTAAAACAGCATGGCAGCTCATTAGGTTTTTGGAACAGACCCTTTGATTAAATAAAGTTTCTGCTTGTTTTTGTCAATTTTGACTCAACTCCCTTGTTCTAACCTCCATTTACTGACATCCAATTTTTATTAGCAACATCTGAATAAAAAAGCTCCTAATTTAAGCCACAAAACTGGGCAAGAAATGAGAGTTTGGTCGAGTTTGGATTCTGGCAGAGATGAAGCAGCCAACCTTAGAAGGAACGATGGGCAAACATTCTTGGGGCAGCCTCATAGGTGATTTGTGTTACCGGGGGTGACCTGGCTTCCCTACACACCGGATCATTTGGGGATTTACCCTGGTCAGTTATTCAAAGCCCACTAAACCTGCTTGAAGAGCCTCTTCTCTAGACAATGAGCAGACAGGGAGGAGGGTGGGTTTGTATAGTGTCTGTCTCTCTCCTCTGTTTTGCCAGAAGTCTGTAGAGCCGCAGGCTGTTGTCCCCTCAGTAAGATGGTTTCTGTTGCAGTCTGGCACCTTTATGAAAGGCATAACATGGCTAGTATGAGTCACAGATCTTACATTTCTTGCAAATGTGGCTGTCTGCTCACTTGGAGTGCTGTCATTTTAAAAGAGTGACACAATTATCTAGCTATTACAATTATTATTGGTTGTAGGATGTTGGAATTTTGTCTTTTAAATAATCTCCCATATATTTGAATGGGTCAGCTGTCTCTCCTCAGGTCACCTTTTCCTCTGAATATGTATTTATATTAACATTTTTAAGTGTTTTATGATGACACAATGTGACACTGTAACCCATTCATTTGTAAACACTGTTAATGTCTTTGTTCTCACTCTGAAATTATTTTTACACAGTGCTTAACAACAGTTGTTGCAGCTGCCGTGTTGTGGTGATAAATGGCACACAAACTATGCAAAGTCTCAGACTGTATTAGATTCTGGCTGGTGTAAGCAAACCTTAGTTTTAGTGTCTGTCATGGCTTTCTGAGAGCTGTGCTCTGTCGGTACTCATCTCTTCCTGCTGGGATCACTGCCTGGTGTACACCGCCGTGAGCCAGCCCTGCCACCACAATGCCCGCTGACATAGACCCAACACACAGCCATGCCACTGAAATGGCCATTGCCACAGATCCAGCAAAGAGCTACAGTAGCATACTGCCAACTTAACACTCAACACAACCCTTTCTGGAGCAGGTGTCTGGCAATGAGCAGGTCTAAATGAGGGAAGGTAGACTGATGAAAGGAAAATGGAGACTGAGAGAGGCGTTTTAATACAGGGAATGAAAGAGAAATGTGATTAATGCTGATTTACTGGTGAGTAAGGATTCATGATATCATTTGTTAGAGAAACTTTTGGCACTCACTGCTGTTGTTTGTTACTGTTGTAATGTACGATGGGATGTATGATTTAAGGTCAGCATGACTGTGTTTCACAAAAAAAAATTTTTATTGAATAATGAAAAAATGAAAAATATACAGTATGAATAATAAAATGTATGATTATGACCACTTTAATGGTAAAAATTGGACTAAAGCTGCATGTGCGCTTGCGCAGTTGTCTACTTGCACAACAGGAACTTCACGCGGATGCAAATTAATTGTCGTTAGTCTCTGAATTTGTCCAGTCTTGAGACATTTTGTTGTGCTGCCAGTGTTTTACAGAGTATATAGCGTGTACGCTCAATATTGTTGTTTTTTCTTACTGGAGCATTTTTTGGATCAAAAGCAGTGCATCCCTTCTTATGAGAGAGATCCCGATACAGTAAATACTGTGCATTAATATGACAACACAGCCCTGTGGGTAGCAGTGGAGGTGATGATGTTTGCGAAAGAAACCGTGTAGCTGTATTCAGCAAGGTGAGAGGGATATTGTACGCTGCTGGAAGGTGCCGTGTTGATTAGGTTGTTTTTCCATGAGTTTACTGGATGAATTGCAGGCAGGAGAGCTCTAGTCTTTGTTACGTGTGGGAGGCATGCTAGGCGGGGAACATCAGTTGAAAATTGGCAGGCGGCGTCTGGCTGTAACCTGTCATATGAGCTCTAAGTTGGTCTTTTGTGAGAAAATAGCAGTTGCCAGCATGCAGAGGTAGTGATTTAGCTGGCCGATAAGCTCTCTGTAATGGCAGGGTAGAATAATTCTCATTGAAGTAGGTGGGTGATTCCAGCCTCCTGCTCCAATCCTGCTGGGACGGCTTTCACGCCTGTCGCAGAGAGGTGAGAAGCGTTCTCTTTGAAACAGACCCCTTTGATATATTTACACAAACGCATTTTTCTCACTGTAATTGTGTGTTTGAACTTGGAAGGGAAAGTGCGTCAGGTGCTTCTGGGATATTGAATAACTTAAAGCAGTTTCTTGGAAGTACTCCAGTTAGGATTCAGTAATCCATTAGGGGTCTTTTGAATTTTTTTCTAAAATGGTTATTAATGCATGCATTAAATTACTTATGTCACACTAATGCAAACGAAAACTGTCATTTACTCAATTACTTCGATCCTCCTGCTGTTCCAAACCTGCTTGACTTTGTCTTTCTTAGACCGCAAAGGGAAATATTAGGCTAGATATTCACACTTTTCATTTCCAAAGATTAAAAGTGAATAGCAACCAAACAAAAGCACCATAAATCATAAAAAATGACATTACATTAGTCACTATTTCCCTCCACCTTAATTCCCAAATCTCATTTGTTTTAAATATGTACATTCTACTAAACCAGCGTTTCTCAACTGGTGAGGCACGACCCAAAAGTGGGTCGCAAGGCCTTTTTTGACTGGGTTTCTAAATATTTTTCTGATGTGATCATTTTATTTTGAAAGACGGGCGTGAAAGCTGTTGAGACTTCTGTCAGACGCAGTTTAAGTAAAATGTGCCTGAGAAAAAAATGCATTGCCTGATTCAGTATCTTCTGTCAGATGAGATGTTGTCAGTCGGTGTGTTAGTGTCATTATTCCAACATTATATTTGTTACTAAATTGTTACTAAATATAGTCTCTCACCTCAGAAAAAACAATACTGTTAGACTTTATAGTGTGTTCATAGCGCATGCGCTCTTCAATTGCGTGTGCAAATTGTGTGTGTGTGTGTTAACCATTTTTGAAAATTATATTTTGCATGGATCAAATTTCTAAAAATTTGGGTCACGGCTTAATGACCATGGGAAATTTTGGGTCCCATGGCCAAACCAGTTGAGAAGCACTGCACTAAACAACATTTGTTTGTTTTGTTTCACAGAATAAATAAATTCATACAGGTTTGGAATGACACGAGGGCAAGTAAATGATTTTTAGTTGAACTATCCCTAAAGTGCAATCTGTGGTAAATAAGACTGAGGAGTGTGTGTTGTAGTGTTCTTCATGAGCTTGTGTGCCCGTTTACATTCCCCCAGCAATAAAGGCGCTGGAGACAGCTGAGCAGTCTTTAGTCATTACTGGCTGATCGATTTAGAGAGGAAAGAGCCAAGACAGACGTCTGTCTCTCTGCACCAGACTCAGAGAGAGAGAGAGAGAGAGAGAGAGAGATTCTGGACTCTTGACACCACCCTCTCTGTTCAAATAGCCGTAGCAGGTTTTTTTTTACTCATCTACTGTCTGTGAAGTAGATTTAGAGAAGAAAGAGGGGTATTGTTCCATGTATGAACTCGTCTTAGGGGAAAGAGAATATTTTATAAGGTCCCTTGCAGAATCTGTTTGATGGCAAAGGAAGACTAGAGGTGCAGCACCACTGAAACAGTTCCTGGCTTTTGTACTTGGTCTGTCGGTGTGTGATTCAGTTTTTCAGAGAATATTTTTTTCCTACTTGTTCTCTATGTGCAGCTCTCTGAGTCATTCTATGAAACGAGCACCTTTTTCGTGTTGGAATTTCGTGTCGTGGTGATTTTTTTTTTTTAAGTACATTGTATGATTTTAAATATTCTTTCAGACAAAGAACGTCTTCAAGTGCTAATAATTGCATTGTACCACCTCAAGTTAATTTTTTTTTTTAGATATTCTGAACTTGTGAGTTGTGACATTGGGCATGCGATGAGGTGGAACATTTCAAATGAAAAAACTTTCTCCCTGCATATCCTCCTTATAATATTTACAAAAATATACAAAATAATCACATTAAATATGTTTTAGTACAATACATTTGTAATTCATTTCTTAACAAACATGCTTACATTTAACACTTCATTGCAGTTGTTTGTGTTTAGTGCACTTGATCAGCTGTTGTGGACACAAATGGTACTCTTTTCATGGAATGACTCAGCTAGTAGTGAATATCTATCTAAACAGTGTCAGTTGGAAAGTATGAGGACCGTTTGTATGAAGAGCACTTAAATGCAGTGTGTTTCAGCCGTATGCGGCATGTAGAATCGGTTAGACTAGAATCTGGCTACGTGCCAGCTGCTGCCATCCCGAAACCGACTCCATCACCATGGTGAGAGGCTTGTTTTGTTAGCCCTCTCAGGAGTAAAGTGCTGCCAGGACACATCACAGGCATGATTCACCAACCTCAGCACTGATTCTCATCTCCCATTTCTGCTCTTTCTCTCCCCGCCTTCGTCATCCTCCCTTCACGAGAGTGGAAGACAGGTCTTCTGTAGTAGGATCACTGCTTAATGTGCACTGCAGATGAAAAGCATATGATCCTATGAGAAGCACACTGACAAGCTATTATAGAGGATCCCAAGCATGCTTGTACTTGTACTGTGATTGTAGTGTCCTCTAGTGGTAAATACATGAACTGATTAAGACACTTTTGGCACCATTATAACCATTGCTTATCCTGGGGGTTAGACATTTGAACAATCCCCCTTACCTTAAAAATATGGAAATTTGAACATTAATGATACTTCAAATTGTGCTACTCGTTAAGTACAGATGTGCATGTGATAAGGCTGATCACTTAGAAAAGTAATATGATTTACACTAAAACTGGTGAAAAATGTAATAGACGTGGATTAAAGGAGGAACCAGATGAGCTTGTTGGGCTTGGATCACCAAGAACACTCAAGCTACTTCAATGCAACACACTGAAAAGCCAGTCAGAACTATTCAGAGGCCAAGTACCGAACTTAGCTGCAGTGTGTACGTGGCCAGAAACTACATAGCAACACCATGGCATCCAATCTAGCATCATGGCGATGAGTTTTGCTCCTCCTAAATGGCAATCTGAAGATAAAATAAGGAAGATTGCTGTTAAGCTAAAAGGTGATTTATCTCTCTGCCAAAGATCTTTCCTGATCTCTCTTTCTCTTTGTTTGTCTCTTTTTCTCCAGCACTCCTGTCGTCCTGGTGCGAGGAGCTGGGACGGCTGCTTTTGTTACGACATCAGAAGAATCGTCAGAGTGAACCACAGGGCAAAGTACCCTTGCAGCCGCCCATGAACTCTATGAAGCCCTCGCTCTCACATGGGTCAGTACCCAAACAAAACTCTGCTCTACAGATAACCTGATGCTCATTGATGCTGTTATAAGCACTGTTAAAAACTCTCAGTAGTCTCACCCCTTCTGCTTTCCCAGAATTTCCTCTTAAAATGAAGTCCTAGTGCACTCATCCAGCAAAGAATTGTTTGTTTTTATGTGGCATGTGATCTTGAAGACTAGGCTTTTCCAAGAAGCCATTGACCAAGCTTTCAATAACAGCCATGTAAACATGATGACATCACCACAAAGCTGTGCTGATGAAATTTGTTATCGTAACATTCCAAACAACGACAGATAAAACATGATAACGTAACTTTACTCTCTAAGTACGTCAGCTAGAGTTTGATCGATTGCCAGAGAAAACGTTACCGTGCTGGAGAGGGTGTGAGGCTGAGGAAATTCACTAGCTAAGTGATGTTTTATAGAACATTTTGTGCTCTAGGGCTGGCGATTGGCCTCTCTCGCAAACATTACAGCTTGATTTTCATGGAAAAACAAATGTTCCGTAGTCAGGAGGGAGCGTTTTCTCTATCAGGCTGTGTCGGAGTCAACTCTTTCTCAATGCGTCTTTGATGCCACTGATCTCACATTACTGTTTGAACACTGTTTTGTAGTGATGGGTCCTTTCCATATGACAGCGTTCCCTGGCAACAAAACACTAACCAGGCCCCGGGCTCGCTGTCAGTGGTTACAACGGTGTGGGGAGTTACCAATACGTCACAAAGTCAGGTGAGTCACACTCACACATATACTGTAGTCTCACTGTATGACAACAGTAACATTGATAGCGATAACATTGATCTTTTTAACCAATGTCGCTTTTGATCTAGGTATTGGGTAACCCCATGGCCAATACCAACAATCCCATGAACCCTGGAGGCAATGCACTAGGGTCGGGTATGTCAGCCAACAACCCAGGGATCAACTCACCTCAGTTCCCTGGCCAACAACAACAGTTTTCAGCCAAAGCGGGATCCAACCAGGCCTACATGCAGCAAAGCATGTATGGTCGTCCAGTGCACCCGGGAGGAGGTGGCTTTGGTGCAAGGTAATGTTTCAAGCATTAGAGAGTTCCAGACAGGATGATGGGAAGTTGTTTGACAAAGTTGCTTTGCATCACTCTGGGAGATTCAATAAGCTATAGAAGTCTCCCATTAGTGATACTTGACACACGGTTTTTAAGCCAAGCCAACACTCAGTTCAAGGATGTTTTTCTCGAAAAGGGATGATATCACCTTCTTGATGTGCCAAGTGCAAATCCAGGAAAGATTTATGTGGCGTTCCAACCAGTTTTATTCTGATAAATAGACATTTTTGTCTCTGTCAGTTGTGATATAGACGTTTATGGCATGTGTATTCCCTCTATACTCAGTTACCCGGGTGGGCCGAATGCGGCAGGTGGTATAGGCATGCCCCCACATACACGACCACCTTCTGATTTCACCCAACCTGCTGCTGCTGCCGCCGCTGCTGCTGTCGCTGCCGCTGCCGCCACGGCAACAGCCACTGCCACAGCAACCGTAGCTGCCCTGCAAGAGACCAACAAAGACATGAACCAGTACAACCAGGTTGGTCTCTCTCTGGTTTTGGCTCCTTACCCTATCCTGGATTTTTAACGAGTCCACTTACTCATCTGAAATACCGCTGGCCTTCTCCACAGGTCTGCTCCTCTTTTCAGATGGGGCCAACGCAAGGGTACAACAGCCAGTTCATGAACCAGCCAGGGCCCCGTGGCCCCCCGTCCATGGCAGGAGGCATGAACCCAGCTGGTATGGGGGGTGGCATGAATAGCTCCAACATGAGCGGCCCGCCTATGGGAATGAACCAGCCCAGAGGCCCAGGGATGGTACCCTTTGGTGGCCACGGGCAAAGGATGCCCCAACAGGGTTACCCTGGACCCAGACCTCAGTCTATGCCCATGCAGGGCACTAAGAGGCCCTATCCAGGAGAGGCAAGACATTATTAGTTCAAATTGACTTTCAGCAGACATACTGTGTTTGCTATTTGTGTTGGCGAACTAATTTTTACTTTATTTTTTTTTACAGCCTAATTATGGAGGCCAGCAGTTTGGACCCAATGGCCAGTTTCCCAACCAGCAAGGGCAGTACCCTAACCCAAACGCTTCTAGACCTCTTGCGTCACCTAATTACCCTGGGCAGAGGATGCCAGGACAACAGAGCTCTGGCCAGTACCCCCCAACAGGGGTAGCCATGGGCCAATACTATAAGGTAAATTCATATTGGTTGGATTTTACAGTCTTAGTAGACAATTTTCTTGAGGAAATTCAGCTGATTTTTTAAAAAAAAAGCCACATTCAATTTAAATTAGCGGTGAAAGTAGCGACAGACCTTTGTTCCGTATTGGTATGTACATCTAAGTGTAATGGATTATTGAATGGTTGAATGGTTCTGTGCATCCAGTTGTTGATTAGATTTTGAGATCTGGGCATTGCACTCAAAAGTGATTATGATTTTGTGTTCGATTGTAAGAAAGGGAAGAGTTTAACTGGAGTAAATGATTGGAGAAGTCCAGCATACGTCACCAGAGAGAAGTCTGTCGTTTAGGTTAAACATTACGAGGTCTAAGAAATTGTAACAAATTTTCACAATAATATCTATGCCATGTATTTATAAAATAGATAAGGGTGAATTTTTTTTATTTAATCCTGACTTTCAGAGTTTTTATCGAAGGTATACTTTAAAAATGTTATCTAGGATTAGATATTATCTTTTATTTGATTTTTGTCTGTTTTTTTAGCTGAAAATTTTCATTGAAACTGTCATGGAAAACAGTTTTAGTACTGTTGTTTGCCTCACTGTTCAAATTTATTTTTGCTAGTTAAGAGAAAAGAAATATAAAATTAATAGCAGTTATCTTGCTTTCTTACTTTTAATACTCTATGCTCTTTCCTATTTCAGCAAGAACCGTTTAATGGTCAGAACACCAATTTCTCTGGAGGTGGTTATGGGTATAATCAAGGAAATGGGGTAGGTGGTGGAACTATTGTGTTTACATGCACAAATATGTGTAATCATCTTCCATTTGTACTATGTAATATGTACTGATCTGCTCTATATTTAGCGATTGTATTCAGTAATCATATGTCTCTTTGGCTAAAGCCTCCTCGGCAGGTGGTGAACTATCCACACTCACCGGTTCCTGGAAACCCCACGCCACCCATGACTCCAGGAAGTAGTATCCCTCCATACTTGTCGCCTAATCAGGATGTCAAGCCCCCGTTTCCTCCAGACATGAAGCCAAGCTTGACGTCTCTTCCTCCGCCTCCAAGTGAGTCTCGCAAAGAAACCACACACACAACCGTTATATTGCATTGATCTCCGCTCTGTCTGTATTACAAGCTCGGTCACAGTCTATCAGAATAAACCCCTGAGAACCCTTTGATCCGCCACCTGCAGCTGAGTAGAGAAAAAGTCCCATTGCACATTTGTCTGAGATTCATGCATTTTTCACATCCACTCAGAGCTCATTCATGATAAATGTGCTTTGGTGGGAAAGGGTGAAACTAGGTGAAGAGAGAGCCAAACTTGAAAGCATTGATACTCTAGTCTACATGGTAAGACTATGAATCCATCTAATCTCAATATTTGTTCCCATAGCCATCCCCAACGAGGAACTTCGCCTGACGTTCCCCGTGAGGGACGGAGTGGTCCTGGAGCCCTTCAGATTAGAGCACAACCTGGCCGTCAGTAACCACGTCTTCCATCTGCGCCCCTCCGTCCACCAGACGCTCATGTGGAGGTATGTGATGTGTGCAGGCTCTTAGACAACCTTCCATTTTTAAGCATATTTCTGTCTGCCTCATTACACCCGCATGTTGTTCCAAACCCATATGATTTTTCTTTCTGCGTGGAACACAAAATAAGTAGTTTATCAGTTCGTTCATGCTACTCTTTTCGATACAATACAGACTTAAATGTTGGTCTTTTACTCAAAGCTATCGTATAACTTCAGAACATCTAATGCTGATTAAAAGTTTGGGGTTGTAAAGATTTTTTTTTATGTTTTTGAAAAGTCTCATGCTTACCAAGGCTGCATTTATTTGATCACAAATACAGTAAAAACTTAAAATATCATTACAATTTAAATATATTTTGGAATATATTTTATTCATGTGATGCAAAGCTGAATTTTCAGCAGTCATTACTTCTGCTCCTTCAGAAATCATTTAAATGTGATGCTTAATATAGAATTAATATAGCATTTGAGTCATATGTTTGACTGGTGAAGTTCTTTTTTTGGTGTTTCTTTGTCATGTTTTGGAGTTTGACAGCTTCTGGTCACCATTCACTTTCATTAAATGGAATATAGTAGTGTTGGAACATCATGAGGACATTTTGGGTGAACTATTCCTTTAACAGTAGAACCTTCTCTGCATGTCCTTCAGATCTGATCTGGAGCTGCAGTTTAAGTGCTATCATCACGAGGACCGACAAATGAACACCAATTGGCCTGCATCCGTCCAAGTCAGCGTCAATGCCACCCCTCTCACTATTGAGAGAGGCGACAATAAGACATCCCACAAACCCCTGCACCTAAAGCATGTGTGTCAACCAGGAAGAAACACCATACAGATTACAGTCACAGCCTGCTGTTGTGTGAGTATTCCTCCGCTGCCCTTCAATAATGTATAGTCTGTCTGTCATTTAACGGCCATGTCGGAGAGCTGTTATACAGCATGCGATACGAAATCAGATAACACTGGTTTGAAGCAGCTTCTGTTCTCTGCGTTCCCACTACATTTGCTGGTATCAGTTTTATGCTTCCCTTTCTGTAAGCTGAACGGCACAGATAGTGTATCATGTGAAGGATATTGTGTGGTGAAGATGTTTGCTATCGGGTTGTTACATGTTCCGGGTCTTGTTGCAGTCGCACTTGTTCGTGCTGCAGCTGGTCCACAGGCCGTCGGTGAGATCGGTCCTGCAGGGACTCCTGAAGAAGAGGCTCCTTCCTGCCGAACACTGCATTACCAAAAGTAAGTAGATGCTTCATTCTTTGGAATCCGCTGATGTCTGTCACTCTGTATTATCATCTTCATCAATCCCTAATCTTTGCAATGTCTCTTGTCTGTTTTCCTGCAGTTAAAAGAAACTTCAGTAGTGTAGCAGCATCCTCTGGGAATGCCACACTAAATGGAGAGGATGGAGTGGAGCAGACAGCCATCAAAGTGTCCCTCAAGTGTCCAATCACATTCCGACGGATCCAGCTCCCTGCTAGGGGACATGACTGTAAACATGTGCAGGTATGTCTCTATTCATGTTCTTAATCATGTCCTAAGTCGTATTTTTTTTGTCTTGTTTTTTCAATAAAAAACAGAGAGAAATCTAAAGATACATTTCCTGTATTCAAATGCTATAAGACTAATAAAAAATAAATCTGTCAGCCAAACCCCATTGACATTAAATATTTACTTTTTAGCCACTTATACACTGTAAAGTTTCAAGAGTGACAACCACATTTAAATGCAGGAGTAAGTCTCCTAAATTATTGTTCCGTGTGTGCAGAGCCGATCAGCCCTATACACACACTACGCAATTTGCTTAGGGCCCCGCAAATTACTCAAATTACTCCCCCCTCGTGTCAAAGCGCGTCAATCAAAGTTTACAACATCGATGAGGAAAACTAGGCAGAACTATCCTTCTGGTCACAAATAGAGAGAAAAAAAACACCATGAGAGTGAATTGCTGGAACAGTAATCAGGTAGACTTGCGTTTCTCTCTCCCAAGTTTGATGTCAGCAAATGTGCATCTCTAGTCTGTCTGTCTGTCTAACCTAGCAGCAGTGCATCTTTTGGTGTCTTGCTTGCTAATGCCACTTCCAGGGCTGTGTTCTGTGACTTTGTGCCAGACAAAAAAAAGTGAGAGTGAAATACAACTATTTATTAGGTTTGATAAACGACAATGGGCAACGGTGTTTGTTTATAAATGATGGCACTCATTAGGCGCACATACTTTTAAAACAAGACAATGATTATCTAGTCTCCAAGTCAGTTTAGTTACAACTCTGCAGTAAAGCAAGATGGAAAACAACATACTGGACATACTGGTCAATGCACATCCCTAAGTAAATAATAACAAACAAGTATTGCTTTATCATTTAAAACAGAGTGACATGCTATTAAAACAAGACAATGATTATCTAGTCTCCAAGTCAGTTTAGTTACAACTCTGCAGTAAAGCAAGATGGAAAACAACATACTGGACATACTGGTCAATGCACATCCCTAAGTAAATAATAACAAACAAGTATTGCTTTATCATTTAAAACAGAGTGACATGCTATGGCAAGCCATTTTAGCTTTTATTCATTCACATGATGCATTTTTTATATCAATGATTACATTTTTCTAGTAACAATGTATATTTCTGATATCAGGAATTACATTTTCATTAGTACTAGTTGAAGGAGGGAGGATTGCAGTGGGAGCACTGGGGTGTCAGGTGTGACTCTGTGGCAATGGCAAATGGTTTACATGGCTCATGGGTCAGGTATGAGCCATGAGCCTTAACAGAATTTTGCTTAGGGCCCCAGGGAGGTCAGGATCGGCTCTGCGTGTGTGTACGGAACATGACTCACTCCCGAAACTGCAATGATTGACAACATAGCAACGCTCTGGCGTCTCGTGTGTTTGGTATCTGCTATTCAGATGAAATAGTGTTTTGCTTATGATTGGAAAGGCTGCTTCACAGAGCATGCTCTTGCAGTGTTGCCATTACATTTTAAGTGTTTTTGGGCTTTTAGTTTAAGTTTGGCTCATAAAGCGATCAAGTTTACGGAGTTATTAAAGTGAGCAGGAGCAGGTTGTGATATTTGGGTATTATTTTCAGAATTAAGCATTTGGATGTATTTAGGTTTATTGCTGGCTTGTTCTTGTTCGCTGTTTTTATAGCAAGATCTGGCAACACTTTTAATTTTTTTCGAATAACATCCATATTGAAATTAAATTAGATTTATCAGAGGACCACTGAGTTTGCTGAAAAACAGTAGATAACTTACTAGATACTAAGGTTGTGTGAGAAAAACACAGACATGGCAGATTCGGACAGGATTAAAATCACAAAGTACACCTGTGAAACAATTTTCTCCAACATCTACCATAAAAACTAGTCACATTCGAATAGGGCTAATGTAACAAATTTGCATAATGCCAGTCTATGGTCTTGATTGGCTGCCTGCGAACGACGTCTACTTTGACCCGCCCTAAAACACTGTTGTTGTTGCTGAGGCCTGGGAGAGTTTGGTTTGTGTTGTCATGTCGAGAATGTTGAGAGCTGTTTTCTGCAAATCCACTTTGCATGAGTCTCTCACTGGAATTGATACTGAAATAATGATATTAAAATGTATTTTGACCTTGGATGCATGCAGACCTATTGTATGAGACCTAGACTGAGAATTATATAATAAAATAGCATAATAGGGGCACTTTAAGTTAATGGTTTTTAAGTTCAATAATTTAACACATTCACACAGTTCTCTGATGTCAGTTAATGGTCACATGACATGCAGTTAAACAAATAAAAAAAAAATAGTAATAGTTTGATTATGATTTTTTATGAATTGATCAATAGATCAATATAAACTCACAAACCCCCTGTAGTTCCCTCATATTGAATGAAATTTATAATTGCAAGTATTACAATTGCGTAAAATACAATTATTTAAAAGGAAAAGTATATATTTAATATATTATGTTGTTTTCCTTCTGAGGTACATTTTCTTGTTTTAAGGATGTTTATAACTGTTTTTTTTTTTACATTGATTGAATTTACATTTGAGGTAATTTTCTGTTCCAGTGCTTTGACCTAGAGTCCTATCTGCAGCTGAACTGTGAGAGAGGAACGTGGAGATGTCCTGTATGCAAGTACGTGACAAATCACTACAATAATTGTTTTAGGCAGCCAAATAAATGTGATACGCTGTTCTTCTTGGCTGCCTTTTTTTATATGTTTCTGTCTGTCCCCAGTAAAACAGCATTATTGGAAGGGCTAGAAGTGGATCAGTACATGTGGGGAATTCTCAATGCGATTCAAAAGTAAGTTTATTAGTCACACACTGGGTCCCACAATTTTTCAGTGAAGTCCTATTAAATGCACTTGAGATACGATTGTTAAATTATAAACATCCTGTTATTCACAGTCATGAATGTTGTTCCATTCTTGCAGTTCGGAGTTTGAAGAGGTCACCATCGACCCTACGTGTAGTTGGAGGCCGGTGGCCATAAAGTCAGACATTCATATAAAGGAGGATCCAGATGGGCCTCTGGCCAAGCGTTTTAAAACCATGAGTCCCAGTCAAATGATCATGCCTAATGTGATGGATATGATCGCCCAGCTGGGGCCCGGCCCTTCACCCTACACCCCCCTACACCCTCAGCATGGAGGAAACAATGGCGAATATGGGGGGCAAGGTAGAGGTCAGCATCCGATCAGACTCTCTGCTCTTTCCACTCATCTCATAAACTAGTTATTAGTGTTTTACAAGCTTCATTGTTTAGGTACACTTAATTTTTTTCCTACAGTCGTAACAGTCAGAAGAACTTGCGCCTGCGAGCTTTTAACAGGCTGATTTGCCGTCCAAGCTGTCTAAATCTCTCTAACTCTTTGTGCTTCTGAGGTCATCGCTCCTTATTGCTGTTTCTCTGTTTTGTGCATCAGGCAATAGTTACCAGGGCCATGGAAACTTTGACTTCTCCCATAGTAACTCTGGTGGCGGAGCTCCCATGAATGACTTCATGCATGGACCCCAGCTCTCACATCCACCAGACGTGCCCAGCAGCCTCATGGCCCCTGACAAGCCTCTCGCCCACGGCATGCCCGACTCGGTAAATCACTTCAAGCAACAAGCACTGATGTTTAAACCTGGGGACAAAAGTTGGGGACTCCCGCACAGTCTCTTTTAAAGTTTGATATTAGTCACACATCCAACGATACTACAGTAAAAATGACAATTTAAAAAATAAGTGGCTGGTGGCTTAATTAAAAGGAGTAGAAGGATCAGGAATGGGCATCTATTTATTTTGAAGAATGTTTGTAACCAAACAGTTGTGGGGCACCATTGACTTCCATAATATATATATATATATATATATATTTTCCATGCTATGAAAGTCAATGTTGCACAACTGTTTGGTTACCCATGTTCTTCAAAATATATTCTTTTGTGTTCAGCAGAACAAAAAAAAAAAAGGTTTGGAACAATTTGAGTGTGAGTAAATGATGACAGCATTTTTATTTTGGAATTAACTGTCTCTTTAACATGAGGTCCCAAGTCCCATATTCCTAACATAAATAGTGCAAACCTTCTTTAGCTTAAAACATGCAAAAATGTGCATGACACTAATTTTGAGATTAATCACAACAGTCTTGTTACACTGTGAGCAATGTTCTTGTTATTAATAAATCTGTTGGTCTCTGTTTTTTGTGTTGATTTCAAACTCGAAGAAAAAAGCCCCCCAAAATACCTAAATTAACAATTACCTCTTAGTATTAAACTAAATATATACTTTGGTTTTGCACAGTCAAACACAGTATTTCAAAGTCTGCACCATCATTTGATAGTGTGTGTGAACCTCAAACAGCACATACTAGAAAGTTTCATCTAGTGTCTAAGCTATTTCTCCCCAAAACTTATGAGTGATAAAAATGTCTTTAAATAGTTTAACTTTTGAGTTTGATTGAAGGTGTATGTGCTCTGGAATCATCTGCATGGCACTTGTCTTGCTCTCGATCTGTCTATGGCCGCCACTCAAGCTCTCTTAGTCTCATCGCTCCTCTTTCCTCCCTCTGCAGATGCCCCATCCTGTGAGCGCTGATCAATCCCATGCTTCCATGCAGCCAGGCATGCATGCGTCCCCCCACCCCAACAGCCAATCAGCTCAGCCATTGCATCACAGCGGCCCCCCATCCTCCCAGCCCTCACGCCAGCCCCCGCCCCCACAGCAGCAAGGCCAAAACAGTCACCCACATGCCGACATGACCTTCAACCCTGCCTCTGATGGGCAGGCAGGTGGCCAGGGACCTGCAGACATGCCCGAGCCTTCTCTGGATGTGAGTATACACACCAATGGTTGTCTATTTTACGCTTCTTTCATTCCTGCTACTAACATTACTCGCACAATCATGTTACCATCACGCTTTTCTTATGCTCCAAAGCTCTGAGCGTTTCCAATAAGATCTGATTGAAGGAATTTTCAGATTCAGATTATCAGTTAAAGGTAGCGTAGGCAATTTTCGGAGAGGCTAGGAATAGCGAGCTAGCTTTGAAAGCATAAGATATCCCACCCTCCCTTCAGAGCATCTCCAAAGCCACGCCTCCTCCAAAACACACAAAGTGTACAGCAAAGAGTACAGCACGTACAGCAGAGAGCAAACAAAAGCTTCAGCAGAGATGGCGTTAAACTACCACATGTCTCAAAGCCCATAACGTTACAATAATAATAATAAACATAAACAACTTTAAGAGCCCTGACTGCAGCAGATTCATTTCGGCGTTGATAGTGCTGTCATTGAAACGCATAAATTCGAGTGACGAACTGCTTCGAGTATAATTTTTTTAACTTTTTCCAAGGGATGAGTTTTTTGTTTGTTTGTTATACCACCAATGCTGTCGATTGAGCTCGACTTGTATTGAACCCAGTATATTTCCATTAAGGTTCTTTGAGATTGTTGCAAGACTGTAACTGGATGTGTCTGTCTGTCTCCCTTCACAGCTCCTGCCAGAACTGGCAAACCCAGACGAGCTGCTGTCATACTTAGACCCTCCGGACCTCCCAAGCAGCAGCAATGACGATCTGCTTTCCCTCTTTGAGAACAACTGACTTCCTTCAGTCGGCCTTTTGGAGAGGGCCTAATTTGTTTGGCTGTCAGGAATCGAGAGGCACCTGAAGACTGACTCTGTACTTTACAAACAGGAAACAGCCATCCTTTTGCCTCTTCCTCGTGTAAATATCTCACTCTTTTACAAGCAACCTTTTCCACACATATAAGGCAGCCATGTTGGTTGGCACTAAAGTGATATCTTTCAATACTAATGGAAATACATGTGCAGCTATAATCAGTTCATATGAATACGTCACACAGAACTATGTGTGTGCTCACTAGGAAAGTATTGTAGCATTTTTAATTCAGATTTTTTTCCTTTTGTGAAAAGAAGACCTGAATAGAAAAAAAATATATATATATATATATATATATATATTTCTTCCTGTACCGGCCTCTGTGTGTCCGCAATCTCTTGAAGGTTTGTTCTTCCAAGCTATACCACCACGGCTTCCCAAATCCTCATCAGCTGGATGTCCACACTGTTTTTTTTTTTGTCCATCTCCCTTGAAAAAGCACAAGAGAATGCGTCAAACTGCACCTGGAAGCCTGTAAAGGAAACAACAAAAGGGAAGAAAGCTTATCTCGCAATCACCAGAATGATCGAACCCTCCCATCCCAGAGACTAACGATGGGAGTTTTGCAAAAGTCCTCCAAACTCTCACGCCACAGGACACAAGAACGTGTCCTGTTCTGGTACACCGCGCAGCTTTGCACCTCATTTTGTAATGTGATTCATATGTCCAGCACCTTCAGACATATGCATCATGTTCTAAACAAATGCTTGAGGGCATCACGGCATGCATTCTTTTCCTACTCGAGACAGAATAGCAAACATTTCAGCACTGTACCATATCATTGTGCATCTTCCGACAGACTGTTCCTCCTCCCGCAATGTCCTGTGGATTTTCCACTCTAGCGGTCACAGTGCAAGAAGAAAGCAATTCACATTTCAAAGGGTAGTCAGTCTTGTGTCATCCGTCTTCTCTGTGAGTTCTCTTCATGCATGAGGCTTGGTCGTCGTAGGCCCTTGATGTTTGTACCCCTTTTCTGACAAACCTCATACAATGTTGAAACATTCACTGTTGCCAATCGCCCCTTATTTTAGTGATTTTTTTATTTTTATTCGGCCTTTTATTCATGAACTGTCATGTTAAAGTTTTTTTATAATGCACAATATATTGTTCATATAATTTGTTTCTGTTGTTACAATTGTACAAAAATATGTACATTTATCACAAGATGTCCATGGAATACCAAAGTTATGCACCCTGATTTGAAAAGGTGGCCCAAACCTATTTTTGACATGCCCAATTTCAAATTGTTACCCATAGAATTTGATCTAATGTGTAATTTGTCCCACTTTTATCATTTTGTTTACATGTAAAATCATAGTTATTATACAACAAACAATGAAGAAAGTGTTTTTAGAATATGTTCTATATTTATAGATTTTAAATCCAATTATATAATTAAGCTATACATTATCTCAATACCCATAAATGCATTAGCCAGTGCATACAATTATTACAGCAACTGTACATTTCAGTAAAACTTTTGTAACAGCAGCTCAGTGAAGGCTACCAATGTCCATGTATACAAGATGGATTTTTTAAATGAATTTTTTGTTTGTTTGTTTTTAAATTAAAACAGCCCACTCAAATAATTGTCAGTATTTATGATATTTGTAATAATGACATTTCCATGATACTGATGTTACTCAAAGACTGTTGAAGAAGGCTGGCATCTGAATACTGTTTGGGATGTGTTTTGTTGTTGAAACATCACCATTTGAAACATGTTTCCATTTTAAGTTATTTTTTTATGAATTGCAATATTAGTTTTTAGTTTTTGTTTTGTTTCTGTTCTTCTTGGTGTAGAATTATGTAAAAAAGGAAAAAAAGAAGAAAAAAAAAAGCTCTTTGTCGTTGACAATTGAAATACTTAGAACTCCAACAGGAAAAGTGGGTTCAAGTTCTATAGCGTTTGTCTGTAGTTCACTTGTATATCCTTTTTCAAAGATGCACTGCCACATATTCGTTCCCACTTTGTAGACACAAATAGGCATAAACTGAACTTTAAGACTCCTAAAGTTGTCGGCTCTGAGCTGTCACGTGCTATCGATGTACAGTCGTCGAAGAGACAGTGGGCGCTGAGGCACGAACGGAAGGGGTTGAACGAATTGGACTGTGTTCATTACTTGGCCACAGGTGAGGGTTCAGAGAGAGTCGAAGGAAAAAAAGGGGGAAGGGGCACATTAGGGATGCATGTACATATGTAAATGATAAATAGAGACACGTTAACAGAAATGTATTCATTTTCCCCAGGGGAATGTGCATTGTGTATTTAGAATTTGTAAAGCTTGCATCCTCCCATCAGAATCTAAATTGGGTAAAATGAATCTGTGTGTGTTAGCGTCTGTGGAACCTCTAAGCATTTGTTCACTTTTTGTAAAATATTCATCCCACATGACAGGAATTTGGGGAGGGGATAAAAAGAGACACATTTGTTTTACATTTGTGTAATATTTAGCTTATGTGTATTGCTCCATTTCTTGTGTACTTAATAAGGTGCTAGAGAAGATAATGAAGAAAGTCCTGGGGAAATCATTTGGACAACAGGGAACATGGGTCCAGGAGCGGTTCCAAAAGATTGTAACCAAAATCCAGAGTTTGTAAAATTTTGATATCATGATCAGGAAAATTCAAAACGAAAATGAGGTACAATCTAAAGTGATTGGCACCAAATGTTGCAGTTGTCTTTGCTTGTACATTCTGTTGTACAATCATTTCATATTCTAAACTGGTCAGAGGAAAAAAACAACAAAAAACTAATTGTGATTTTTAGTCTTGCAAAACTGTATGTAGTTAGATGCTGTGACATCCTAATATTTATCTAATAAATATGTATTCAGATGAAACAACCTGGCAGTGTTTCTGATGTTTCATTTGGTGTGCATTCATAGCTGTGAAAACCACAGGCTTTACAGTTACCGCAAGAAAACAACCACAAAGAACAAAGCAACCAGTTTGTAACCACAGGGAGGCAAATGTTTCCTATGGAGTAAAAGGCTTCTTCAGTGACTCCAGTCTTTTAAAGCAGATTCACCAGAAATGTTTTGTTCAGAGACGGTTATGCAGATTGCACTTAGTTATCCCAGTAGATAGCTACAGGGGAGTTATTCTTTGAAAACATGCACTAATTGAATTCTTTATAATAATAATACAATAAAATAAACACATGGTATCATGGTTTAGCCATATCATAGTTACAGGATTAGTTTCAAGTTGCAAAACCAAACCAAACCAATCAGGCTTTGTTGGTATGACACTGATCATCAACTTTCTCTTGTCAACTCAAGCTTTGTAGCTTTATTGATTCTAAAGCTTGTTTAAATTCCCTTCATACATTTATTAAAAATTAGTTTAAAAACTGCTTGGCAAGAACAAACCTCTTGCGGGAGCTCAAACGTGCTGCATAACACGAGACCTCATTGGTTCTCGCACGTCAAGCAAGCATGCATGAGCTTCCATTTACCACAACTGATGTGTGAGTAGATGAATGTTTATATGTGAATAAAAGCCTAAATTTAATCTGTTCATCTTATAAAGCGATAGTGTCTCTTCAGACCATTCATTCAATTCACTTTGAAGCAGGTAAACATTTAACAGGTGAGTTTAGAGAGCTTGGAAATCAGCGAGAACGATTCGGTCATGGAAAAGATTAATTAAAAAAAAATGATTCGTTAACGAGCAGTGCAATCTCAAAAGTCGAATAATGCATGAAGCGCTAAGTAAACAAAAAAGATAAGTAGACAAACCCTGTGCCAACAATATAATTAAATATCTAGACCAATGGCTTTTCTCGTAATCACAACGTCTGTGATTAGACTAGCGCGGAGAAAAGTAACATAACAATGTGAAGAGTTTACATCTGAATATTGATGACCCCCCAAAGAGCTTAAAGGTGCAGTGTGTAGCTTTTTGGCGACATCTAGTGGTTCGTTTGCGAGTTTACACTAAGGGCTCAGCCCACTGCTCACCCCTCCCTTTCGAAGAAGCTACGGTGGCTAAAACGGGACAAACATCGTCGTAGTGAGCGAGAGTAAAACAAGCCACAGCTAAAATGGAGTAACACAGTCCATTATAAACCACATCATGGATCAAGTTTACAAAGCCATAATCAGGTGAGGATCAAGGGTCTTAATACATAATATAATAATATTGGTCTGAGCTGTCGACACGACAGATCTCGTCACAGTTGTTGTAAATAATAGTAATCAGCTGATTGTCTCACGAACGTAACCAGCACATTCTCCCCACATAGCAAACCCATAATACAGCGAGGGAGTAGAACCACATGAAACTATGCAACTATAGATTTTTTCTAACAGGGTAGTAAAAGTTTAGCTGGCTAATATGAGCTGTTACTGTGGCTGAGCTGGTTAAAGCCTGGTTTATACTCGACGCGTCCGCATGAGCCCAAAGGTGCGTGCGGCAAAAATGACGTGATTGTAACAGCACGCGCGCCTCCGCATCCCAATAGACACCACTTATTACACACAATAGCCTTTTTTCTCTGATTTTGGAAACTCGATCGACTTAAAATGCTTCCAAGATCGACGGGTTGGTGATTCCTGTAACTGTTTTCCGGTCAATGACAAGAGTACTAACGTTAATCAGCTGTCTCACGAACGTAACCAGCACATTTATCCCCACATAGCAAAGCCATAACACAGCGAGGGTGAAGAATTAAGTTACATGAAACAATCCAACTACATATTTACACCACTGACAAGGGAAAACACTCACGGTGTTTATGACTAGCTTCTTCTAGCTTTCTGCGGCTTCTCTTTCAAGGTACTAGTGACGAAACGCGCTCTGTAACGCTGTTTGTTCGCTGTCGGCTACGGTAGAAATATGACGTCATAATATGGCGGCCTTCATAGAAGGGGATTCCCGCGCTTATGTAGATATAAACATAGACATAATATAATACATAGACGCCCTATTGGCCGCTTTGGAACGTTGCTGCGATACGTCAACGGGTCCGCCATTTTGCGGAGGGCAAGACTGCACTGTAATCAAGGGTGAGCTGCGTTTTTTTCTGGATAAAAACAAAAACTGTTTTTATATTTATCAACCAATTTCAGTGGTTTGTATGTGGTGTACAAAAAGTTCCATCTCTAGTTATTTAAAATCTCAATAGTTACACTTGTAAAATATTTGTTTTAATAAAGAATGGTCAAAGCTCAGGCTTGTCATGTATCTGGCTTTTTATTCTTGGATAAGAATGATGAAGACCCCCATACTGAGATATAATTTAAGTTTTCTTATTGTGGAAAAAGCATTTTCTGTGATTGACCAGATTTGAGCAATAACAAAGATAACTGATGGATCCATGCTAATACATATGTTATGGTACAACTAACATTTGTGAGAAGTAATAGTAAATAGTTTAGTCAATAACATAAACAAATAGTATACAGCAAATAAAATAGTAATGAATAGTATAATTATATAATATCATACAATAATACAATCACAAAAATATCGATAATAGCATATGGTTTTAATAATACTATAATAATAGCAATAGAATAAGAAATATCAATTACAGAATATACACAATAAAAAATAAGTTAAATAGTGACTTATATTTAATATTTAACTCTTTTTGTTAAATTTCAGTTTTATTGATCAGTAATAGCAGAAGTAGCTTCAGTCAAACATACAGCAGGATACAACGTTAAAAAAGCCTAAATATAAAGTTATGAAACTTCACTTTGCCCTCAGCCAAAACGATTTACCAGGGAACCATTTATAGATTAATGAGACCAAAGATCGCCCGTTAGATATACACAAGACGAATAATATCTCATGTTTAATCACTAGACTAGAGGCATCCGAGCCGGCGGCAAACTTCAGACGCTCTGGCCGAGGTAAGGCTGTCCTCTGCGGGCTTAATGAGCGCCGAGCGCCCGGTGATCGCGTCGTACAACTCCGAAACCGTCAGATCAAATTTTTAAATAGGCATAACTTTATAAACAAACCACATATTTAAGCTTTAAACAACTACATTGTCGACTGAAAAACTATTAAAACTACATTTCGTGACACAATAACAGTAGTATTTTTTAATTTATCCTCTGAACGTTACTATTACTAATTAAATAATGACCAAATACAACCAAAAACAAACGTTCAGTCTTGCCTGTGAAAGATAATTCCTCGAAAGCTTTTTTTCAATTGTGTGGCGATTTGTACAGCCCCAAGCAGCGCACAAAACAGGCATTTTTCTGATTCCCAGTATGAGAGGTATGGGAAAGTTGCCATCCCCAATATGGCGGCGCCGTTGACGTGCGCTCCAGCGGCCAATAGGGCGTCTATGTATTATATTATGTCTATGGATATAAATGCCTAATTCTAAGGTAATAAAAACATTACGGTTTATTAAGTAAGTTCTTTATACACAACTGAACACATAGTTATGGATGTCATATTGCATTTCTGTTAATAAATAGTCAAAAATGTTACACACTGCACCTTTAAAAAGTAGGCTAATCGAATCAAAATGATATACCGACTCGTCAGACCACATGGTGTCGCTGTTGATTTTAACTTGACAATATTATGGCTTTCCCTGCTTTGACCATAGAAGAACATGTTACTGTCACATGACTGTGGCTAAACCTTGAACGCTGATTATTGCATCTATTCGTTGATGGGTTTACAGCACCACAGCAAGAATGTTACAACTGAAAAATCGTTTAAAATATTGCTCTGTCGCAATCGCTGCAACCCGACTGGTTTCAGGACCGATGAAGAACCCTATTGTGTTTATGGACATTGCAGCTGACGGCGAGTCCATTGGAAGAATTATTATTGAGGCAAGTCATGATTTATTAAAGCTGAACAGTACATAAAGCTGTAGTTATTTGTTATGTAACATAAATGCATGAAACAGAGACTGAGAAGTCAAAATTAATATAAAAGTTGATGGTGCAATGAAAAGAGTGAGGGAAAATTAAATTCATTTGTTTTTATCAGCAGTGGTTTCTATCCTTAATATGGCAGATTTTATAAATAATAGTGCACACTTTATTTTAAGATGTCCGTGTTACAGTGCAGAATTAAGTACGTACTATAGGGTTAGGGTGTATTTTAGGATTAGTTGCATATGCACAATTTACAAACTACATGTAAGAGGGACACAGTCTAATAAAGTGTTACCAATTTTTTTATTTTATTAAACATGTTATCAATAATAATTGTTGTTGTTGTTAAACATTCTAAATGCCGGTTTTCATATTTTGTTTGCAGCTATATGCTGACGCTGTACCCAAAACGGCTGGTAAGCAAGTATGGATTTTTTTTTTTTTTTTAATGTTATTTTAACTAATTCATATAGAATGTTTAGCGCCCATCAAAAAATACAAATGAAAATGTCCAATAAAAAAAAAAAACATAGAATGTACAATATAAACTATATACAAATATAGTGTACAATACTATGCCACAATTTTATATAATAGATCAGTTCTCGGTTCTTGTTTTTCAGCAAACTTCCGGGCCCTCTGTACAGGAGAGCATGGCTTTGGATACAAGGGTTCAGATTTCCACAGAATCATCCCTGAGTTCATGTGTCAGGTAACTATTAGGGCTACTGACATTTTGCATTGCTGTGTCTGGTTTTTTTTATATATCAATCTTAAAATGTCATATCTGTGTTTTTTTTTTTTATTATTGTTATGAGTTGTAAGTTTTGTCCTAAGGCTGTCTAATTATTGATGTTTTGCTGTCAGGGTGGAGATTTCACAAATCATAATGGCACCGGTGGAAAGTCTATTTATGGAAAGAAATTTAGCGATGAGAATTTCAAGCTGAAGCACACTGGACCAGGTGATGTCACTACTTTACTGTCAGAAAAATAGAGGGTTAAAGCTGATATTACAGCTTTAGACTACACATGCAATCATACCCATGCATCTAATTATTTTTGCATTATTCATTCATAATATTTTAGCATGGGAGGGTGGGGGGTGGTGAAGAATAATATTAAAAAAACAAATGTAAAATCTGTGTGCACTAACAGGTCTGAAGTTACTATAGTCACATTGGTAGCTGATCTCAGAATATTTTATAATGCAATGAAATCTTAATGAATGGAGGACAGTCCAATTCTGTGGAGATTCAACGTCTATTCAGCTAGACATGGCATCTAGTTCCTCTGGGATCTGATTCAGCACAATTTCATCATTATGGGCCTGTCAGAATGTGCAAAAAACTGCATGTGCACATCTGTTTAAAGCCACAAGGTGGTGGTACGGATCCCTCAGTTGCAGAAACAGATTTTGTAATCTTCAAACAAATGACCTACTTTCTAAGCAGGTCAAAGCCAGCATATTGTAGTGCATTTTTGGTGCCAGGGGGATCCTACACCAGCACACACCATCTTGATGGATTAATATGGGCAAATAGTGTTGGGTTGTGTAATACATGACTGGATGTAATTGTAGTAGAGAGCCGTAACTTACCCAACCCAGATGTTGTCTTTCATCCAGAACCCCCTGCTGCTTTTCAAACTCTTTTTTTTCTTATTCCTTGGTTTTTATTGTGGTTTTTAACTGTTGATTGTTAGATTTTCCCTGAATCTCTATATCATTAAATTATTTAAAGTGACAAATCTGCTTATATAAAGCATGCAGTAGGTGGTCTGATTCACCTTCTCTCTCTCTTTCTCGTGTAGGTGTTCTGTCTATGGCAAACTCTGGGCCCAACACAAATGGATCCCAGTTTTTCATCTGCACTGGAAAAACAGAATGGTATGCTGGTGGAGAGGGGATTTAATTATTACCCATCCCAAGTGTTTTCATTTTTTTATGGAATTAATGTTCCTTACGTTCTCTTTTAGGCTCGATGGCAAGCATGTTGTGTTCGGGCAGGTCAAAGGTGGTATGGACACAGTCTCTCTTATGGAGTCCTATGGCTTACATGATGGAGGAACTGTAAAAAAGATTGTCATTACAGACTGTGGAGAACTCAAGTAACCTGGGAAACATCTGTTCATTTTAATATGATCAAACTTTTTCATGACTGAAACTGCTTACGCATGTGTTTTGAAAAGAAATTATATATTTTTTTTCTACATTTATGTTACCTACCTACTTGTTGCCATTTTAATTTGTCAGTCTGTGGATTCATTAAGGTGTTTTATGCTTGCTAAGTAAGCAAAAGACTCAGTAAGTATGGTTATTACTTGCCCCTAGACAAGAAATCTTGCTTATGGGTCAAATACCATAGGCCATGAGCAAATTTATACTGTTAAAGCCATTTTATAAAGGCTATATGGAGATTGTTTATCTTCTAAAAGCTATGCCAGAGAAACCCCAAGAGGTATTTTAAGTAAATAAATGCACATGAAACTGGTTTTGACATATGGAATTTTTTTTTCCAGGATATTTGCATCCTGTGCCCTGTTTTTTTTTTTTTATGACTCAAGGCTGTTTTCCAGATGAGGGCCGACTACAACTGTAGCAGTATATCTAGTTGCGTGGCATGCTTTTTAAATCTTCCCGAGAATGATCCCAAACCTTTTTTTAGACTCTATCCAGCGACAAGATTTCCTGTCCCCCTAAAGCAGGATATGACATCCTGTTTGGCTACGAAACATCTCCACCTTCAACATTAAACTTTCAGCAAGAATCTTCTGAATGTGTTAATACAATAGTTGTGGAGACACTTGGGAATACGAGTTTGTCAGATGTATTCCATTATAACTGCAGCCAGCTGACATCCACATACCCTGAAATGAAAACGAGCAGTTCGTTTTAGACTGTGTGTAGGTGTAGCTTATCACAGTAATGCCTTATGAAAGTAAATTATGAACCTTTGTGGAGACCAGTGCTCTCTCCTAAATGAAACCATATGGGGTCTGAACTCGAAACTGATTTGTTTGACTTCTCCGATTGCACTGTTGCTATAGAGACTTTCTCATTCCCGCTCTGTTTTAGTCTGCATTGTTGCAACAAACTTGATATAATTTGGGTCTCCACCCTCTAGTGAAGTTTAAAGGATTTGGAATGTGTAGACCAATTACTTAAAGTTGGCTTCAAGAGTAAAGCCAGCGCAATCGCCAAGTCCTAACCTTCACATACAGCGCTCATGTGTTTACAATCATCACAAATAATTAGGTAGAGTGAGAAAAAAAAATACACATCTGTGTCTTCAAACCTGTGCTGTTGCAAAGACCAGGCGAACGCTAAACTTAAAGAAACGCCCCTCGATAAATGATTGTGATGTCAGGATGACAGCTGTTCCCCCATGGCTTCAGACTTTGGTTTTCCATTACACAAGCACCATTCCCAAGGACCATATCTAAATAATTAATCAGTCCATACTGCCTTTGCCTTATCCAAAATGGACACAATTTCCCAACACCCAGAGACGGGCCAAAGAATAGGTTTAACCCAAAAACAGACTGTATGTATATTTGGGCCAAACTGAACAGACATGTATCACTGTGTGTGCTATTACAAGAGATGAAACGGAGTCATGATTCATTTAGTCAATGTTTTAATTGAATAAACTTCTAAAAGCACAGTCTTCAGTTTTTCTAACTAGCAAATAAGGCACATATCGGAATGCCGTTTCATGGACACTGAGCTACAGATTTCATCTTGTCTCACATTCTAGTACATTCCACCATCAATGCTTTCTGTAGCTCGGTCCACTCCAATATGATGACAAATATATTACAAACATGAGTGTTAAATCAGTACATTCAGTAAATCTATTAATGGTACTGGAAATCCTAGGAGTAAATAGAGGCATTTATTAATGACTAACAATTAGAGAGTTGTATTCTACAAAAGATTTCTTGGCAAGAATTAAACATGTATTAATATTAAATAAGAATACATTGCACAAATTATATTTCTTGAATCATTTAAAAACATGCACATGCAAACTTCAGCCCCACACACATTTTTTTTTTTTCCATGTGAAGAAAAACATTTCGACATCATTCCTGGACTTGGCAGTAACTGGAGACGGCTAACTAGAGCTCCGTTTCATACAGTATGGACCTGATTCACTAACACATTTCGATTAGTATAAGGTTTGTACGTGCAATTCAGTGTTGATCAATGACTCGTTCAGTCGTGTCTTTTTGCCACTGTTTTGCATCTATAAAACCCCTCAGTAAAAAGGCCCAACGATTTACAGTGTGAGTCAGTCTCCGTTATGTTAAAAACAGCTGTTTGTGGTGATGTTAAAGCGAGTGTTTTAGGTTTCCTATAAATGCAAATCAAACCATTCATGCTATATAGCAGACACACAACAATTCGAAACAACATTGAAGCACATGTATGCTCGTAACAGGTAAGGTTACTATATATACCAATAACATCTAGAATAACAAAACAAATAAAATGGCTTGTAAGGGCATAATAATTATGTACCAACCTTTGAATAATATTCTATGTAGTCATCAATATTTTCTTCATAGAGTAACTTCTGTTGCATATTTTATACAAAAAAAGAATTGAATTGTTAAAAAAGAACAAAATCCTTCCATAAATATTTCTGTAGGATATAACCAAAGATTATTGTAAAACATCAAAGAAAACCTCCCAGATCTTTTGCATCTCAGCAATTTGCCCTTTTTCACATACAAAGTTTTAATATTGCATCATAACATTTTGAAACAGGTAACTTGATAATGATGGCAATCGAATATATACATAAAACACATACTAGTATCTTTGTAAGGGAAAACGAACAAAAAAAAAAAGATCAAATTGCTCAAAAATCTTCATTATCTATATTGTTTCCAAAATACACATACCTTTAATAGAAAATAACACGTTTATACTGAAAGTGAGCTATAAAAGTCAAGTATATGTATTTCAAGACAAAAACACATGCGCAAAAAAGCACTTTGTATAGTTTTAAATGCGTGGACACTCAATACCACAAGCTTTCATTCAATATAATTCAACAGGGGAAGCTCATTTATACAAATCAGCAAAACTCAGGGCTGTTATCTTTTTAGTCATGTATATAGTGCAATGCAACTATTTTGCAATAGTAAAGCAAATTTAATAATTAAGCCTTGATCTAGTGGTGCATTCAGGCATACAGAACTGACAATAAATTGAATTGATCCCAAAACTGCAGGAAATCATTATGTATAGACTACCAGCTATGGGTGATCAGCAATGATTATGATGAATCCACAGTAATAGTTTACTTCACTGGTTATTTTCATTACGCTGTTTATCAAAAAGCAGAGTAACTCATTCCAGCCTAAATGAGGCCTGAAGTAAACCTTGGCATGTAAGAATGTACGCACAGTGAAACCATTAGCAACACCGGCAAAAACACAGTAACCATGAAATAAAGGGTCTCAGAAACAATGATGACATCCAAAGAAGAAAGTAGCGACTTGCGCTAACAGCCTTGCTTTTTATCTAAAAGTGATCTAATGATTGACTGCTTGGCAGTTTTTACTCCTTAAATTTCCCATCAGAGAATCAAAAGTAGAATTAGCTGGTTTATATTTTCAGACATCTAATTGTAATTCTTCAGCATCATTCATGACATCCTCTAGCAAAAATCCTGATTTTTTTTCAAAAACCAAACTGTGTTAAGGCACTAGACGTTCCCTTCAGAGAAGATTCATATCGATCTGATTTTATTCTAATAAATGAAACATGAACTAATATTCAACACGAAATATGTGGACTCCAAAGATAAGTAAACAATTATACACATTGTATTTACCATGTAAATGTGTTTAACTTCATATGTACATCTAGGATTAACAACGCAACGTCAATTCTCACAATATCCATCTGCAACTTCCCACCGGAACACGTAAAGCTACATTTATAGTTCAATAATCCAGGGTCACACTCAAATATGATTGATTAGTACATTGTGTGAGCCATATTAAGAGGTAACGGCACATAGATGAGATCTTGTACACACTTACTTCCATACAAATATTAACAAGCTCCTATCATAATTCTCTCAGTAATACGTCTTCTGACCAATCAAATGTACCCAAAAATTTCATCTCATTACATCTCAAAAAAACTCTTCAGCATTACTTACTTTGTCCTTCTTTTCCCTTTACAACTAAAATATATGTCCATTCAGATAGAAAAAGCTTCCCATAAATCACAGTTTAAACAGGGTGTAATTCATCAGTTATGTTTGCAGCTAATGTATAAAACATATGGGGTTACGCAAAAAAGACATTTAAAATTAAGGTTTTCATTCTGAAATATGATCAGAATGATTGTGTAAACAGCAGAATTTGTTTTTAATGAAACATTTTAGTGCAATGGTCAAATTCAACATTCTCAAAAATAAAGGTTCTTCTTGCGTCGATGGTTCCATGAAGAACCTTAAACATCCATGGAACCTTTCTACTGAATTTTTTTCTGATTAATAAACTTCTTCACGGTAAGAAAAAAAAGGTTATTTTAAGAACTGTTCAATGAAAGGTTCTTCTATGGCATTGCTATGCAAACCCCCTTTTGGAACCTTTATTTTTAAGAGCGAAAGAATGAATAATTTGGAATTTAAAAATGAATGAGCAGTGTTCATATAAGACACATCAATTTCATCTGAGATGTGTCATCCAAACACTCTCTATCCTGAGGCAAATATCTCAGCGAAAGAACAGCCGTTATGTTTTTGAATGCTTGCACATGGACTGAAAAGCTCACATTTTGACCCCTGTACCAAAACACTTTATAAGACGTTTGAAGCAGTTCTCTGGCAACAAATGACGACATGATCACATTTCAAAGGACCGTGATGATCAGAAAGTCGTGGCTTTGTCTTCGATCATCCACACAATTCGTTCGATTTTGCGACAATGTAAAGGAACTGATGACTGCGTAAGCTGCTATGGTTTTGCATAGTTGCCAACAACTCGATTTAAATGTTCTGGGTGCCACCAAGGCTGCTTTTAGCCAACCTGACAAAAATATCTCGCATTTGGCAATTCATAAATGTACGTGAAAGACATAAACTACCTGACGTGCTAAACCGAAGCTTTAGTTCTATTCTACAGTAGTTTCTAATGGCAAGAGGTGGGGTTAAACAATACCTGTCCAGATATAAACACAGATGAAATTATCCCAGTTTAGTTAATTAAATTGCACTACGATACGATATACAAACATAAATAAATATGTGACACAAAAGCTAGGGATGGAAAATCCATTATCCCTCTGTTAATTCACAGTTAACATGATGTGCTATTGACCCAACAACTCTGCAAAGGCACTCTGGGCCCTTGTTCGACTAACGCAACACCTTTAGTGCTCGACACATCCTCAAAGTTCACTTGGTAGGGAGAATGAAGGGAGAGTCTGTAAACACACAATCAGAGGACGCAATGGTGAGGTAATCCACTGCATCCCGTACGGATAGAAATACTGTTCCAAACATATTCAATTGTCCATTATACACAATAAATGCGTCGCATGCTGCTGATACACAAAGCCGTTACTAGCGTTAGAGATATTTACATGAATATTTTGGCACTTTTCACTTTTTCTGGAGCGCTTGGTAGGAGAAGTGTTGGGAAAGGGGGGAGACGATATCGGGATCCTCCTTATTGCACACGGCGGCAGTAGTAGCCCAGGACTTTGCACTTCTCGCACAGATGTTGCGGGTGCTCCTTACTCTGGTCGGAAACGTCCAGGCCATCGGGTTTCTCTAAAGGACGCTGAGAGGAGCAGAACATTTGAATCACACTTTGAGCGCATGTGTATTTCTGTCCACAACATCAGTCAGGTTGAAACTGGAGATTTCTTTTAGCATTTGGCTAGACTCTTTGGAGATATGGTTTTGGAGACGAAGTATCAGGATCGCGAAGGTCCAAGTCTAAAACCACAATGGACCAACCACAGGGGTGTGTCAGAAATTTGTTTAGGACTGTTATCAAGAGCCAATTCATCCTTTTTGTGTTTTTAATGCTTGCCAGCAGTACGTGTTTTGTTATTAATACTTTTTTCCCTCAATTATTTTGCGTAGATTATTATACAAGAAGATTCCAAGTCATTTTAGATGCCTACAGGATTCCATCGCTCAGGACGACAACCAGGGAGGGAAGACTCTATAGTGAATCTTTGTCTTGGACGCGACGCAAAAGACACTGAGAACGTGTGCGAGCCAAATCTTTTTGGCTGTTGATCACAAATAATACTTCTGCAATTATTTGTTTTCCCACCCATTGCTTTTGGAAGATCGTTTTACAATTTTGTTATTCTTTCCTGTTCGTCTCAGTTGCGCTCTGTGAATTACGGAAAACCAGGTTACGACGGGCCATTGGGAGGAGACAGAACTGTGACCCAAGGGAGTGTTTGCTCGAGAGCCAAAGGCTTTTGTGAATGATAATGAGAGGAAATGTCTAATACCTCTGTGAATTAATAATTTGGCAACAGTGTGGCCTGATGCTCCTAATAAGCAGAAGGAATTCCTGCCAAAACCGAAAAAGCGCAGGAAGCTTGGGAGGACTTTATATAATACCTCTGTTCCATGTCTGCTCTCATACTGTAAAGATGTCAGCCGTGTTCCCTGTGCATGTCGTTAAGTATGAAAATGATAAAAGCAGGGATCTCCGGACGCCTGCGTCTTGAGCACATTCTGGCACAGGTCTGACTTTTTTATACAGCAGTGTGGCATTGGCACTACTAATATACTTTCACTTAATCATCCATCGGGAATTACTGGAGATATAAAATACTTTACGGCGTACGATCTGGAGTATTGAGCGATTTTCCATACAGCACGATATGGAAGAACGATTTCCATTGTGAGAGAACAATAAAAAACTGATTTTTCATACGTTTGCTTGGGTTACTGGGAAAGAGGGCCAGCTGCAAACCCTTAAAGGCATTTTGATATATATTGCAGTGAGCTGCACTTCTCACACGCTTACTGCAGGAAACATGTTAAGTGGGTGAGATTGAAAAGCTAAAGAATTTGCTTGTCAGAAGGGAATTAGCCATAATACTCTGTCCTGTGGAAGAGCTGGCCATCTCAACAGCTGGTTCCTTCGGCACAACGACCGCTAATGCGTTTGGATGCAAAACTACTTGTAGGGAAGGCAATTTCAATGAATGCTTGCCTACCGAGAGCTGCTAAAACATCCATTTGCATGCTTACTTGCCTAGAACTGTGTAGTGACTCTTTAAAAGCAAGTTTAACCAGTGAGGCTGCCGAATGATGCTTTCTATTCTTGCCTTTTTATGTATGCTGCAGAATAATTACCTAAAAATATACTTCATGTGGAAATATCCAAATCAATTGACTTATTCAGGTCAAAAACATTATTAAACGTCAACAAATCCATCTAAATGCAGCTCCTTAAGGAAAGGACCCCTTCTTGGATTCAGGGGGTATTTGGGTTAGACAGATGTCTTGGGTTTATGTCTCAGGTTTCAAGGGTACCTGCTGGGGCCCATACATAATAACTTCTTGGAAGATTGCGCTCACACAGTTGACTGGCAGATTAGAAAAACTAGCATGTAGTATTTTAGAAATATTACTAATGAGCTGTTAAAAGACTAATACAGTACCTGTTTATGAGGATAAACATTGATATGGCATTTGATGCATTCCTGTCCCATGTTGGCCCAGGAGTTCCCACTCATCCACTTCCTCTTGCATTTAGGGCACTTGTATTCACCAAAGCACCTCTTCTTGCCTTGGTATGGAGTCAGTCCTTCTCCTTTGGGTCTTGCCTGAGAGGACATTTCAGAGACAAAGTTTGATTAACGAGTGTAGCTCGATTTTAGTGTAGCTTATGAACAATTTGAAGATTGTGGAAAATTTGTGTAACCAAAATGTATGCAAATAAGTAAAGCACTGTGCATGATCTATGATGTTATTGGAGGACTAGAGAATATTCTTCTGTTCTTCTTAAAACAGAAATGGTAGCTGGTGATCATCGTGCATTTTTGTTGTATGGAAATAAGCAGCTCTGATATTTTGATTAAGTTCTGGTTCATACCAGTTAACTAATAATTATATTCATGTTATGGCCAATAATTGCTAAACAATTCTGTACCGTTTTGTAAAAATTAGAAATAAAAGCGGATTTGGGCATCACAACATTATAATGTGCAACATGAAAAATTTAATATTAATGGTGAGACAACAATAACCATGCAACTTAATTATCAAATATGGGGGAACATGAATGCTTGCATAATGTGTTTAACAAACAAAATATTCTAAACTGTATGGCAAACATTACCAATGTTAGCACAACATAAACAACTAAATATTGTGCAGAACTGCATGTTCACTTCCACTGCATTCCCTATACCCTCAGTCCATATTTCTACTGTCTAACATGCTGTATTTTTTAAATAATAAAACGGGAAATCATGTAACAATTATGGTAAGCAAGAGAAATTACTAAAAATCTATAGGAGGGGCTGCTTTTCATTATTATACAGGAGAAAAAAATTCTCATAAGGACTTTATTATGGGAGTAGTTTCAACAAGTCAATGCTGACATCAATATCTAGGCCTCTACAACTGCAAAAGAAAAAGAAAAGTTTTTCCCTTGAGCATCACAAACATCTTTTTGGTCAAAGTTTGTCCAAACCAAGCACACTTAAAATGCTTAAACTAAAGTCGGTCAAACCCTGTCACAACTCATCCAATGCTGTGCTGCAAAAACACAGAAAACAGCATCTAAACGAAACGTTAATACAGAGAGCTGCCGACTTGAAATATGACACCAGTTTTTTCTACATCTTCTTAAACTGAAGTACACGCTATGTGTGGTATGGCAGACTTCCGCTGGAGAGTTCAGACTCCAAACCACTACACACATTTGAGAAGTGTGTATATGGGGAATTCTAATGATTTTAATTATGTAAGTGAATTCAAACCTCAACAGATAATTGCGGTGTGGTCTCAATATACTTTCTGGTCATTTTTACATACTCTCTGCTTCCTTTAACCATCTCTCCCAAAAGAGAACAGAAAAGTGGCTACGGTATAGTCAGTGCATTATGAGCACATATGAGTGCCTGAGATTTTTTGCTAAATTTCTGTGACACTAAACAGGATTTAGGATGTGCATCCATGCATCCATGCATCCAACCATCTGTAATCTCGCATAACAAATCAATGGATACCGGAGTGTTTATTCCACACTGTGAAAGGGATAGGCAGACCTAAAGCTGCTTTTCTGGTGAGAGGATTTGGAAATGAAGCTCCAGGTCCCATATGAGGAAAAAAAGAGGTGATATCATTCATTAGCATCTGCTCCCATCCACACAGAGCCAACTGGCCAACTGACACACTGCATGCAAAAGGCTCTCCTCCCCAACCTTAAACACCATGAGTCAACCACTGTCAACAGAACTGTCGAAAACAGCTGGAAACCATGAAGGTTGTGGCTGTTGTTTTGGCCATACTTTTAAACTTCACAGAAAGTCTGACGCAAGGCCACCACCTATGATGGTGCCAATCCCTATGCTTTCGTAAGGCTGGTGGTCTAATCGGAGAACAGGCAAAACAATCAGTGATATCTGGTGTCAGAACTACTGCTTTCCGTCAAACATTTAGTAATTAACTCAGCATGGAGTATGATCTTGGTGTCAAGGGTTGCCCCATGGTCTGAAACTCAGGTGTGTGCCAGATGACCTGTTTTTGAGAACAGTTTTAGTTTGTGAATAGTGGAGTTAAAGCTTCATATCATATCTCTGTACATCAAAAGGAACCTATGCCTCAATGCATTTTGTCCATGCAAATAATATTAATTATTATTTATTTTTTTAAATATATATTTTTTTTAATTTAGGGCTAGAATATAAACCTGGGTCACGCTAAACCAAAATTATACCACCAATCAAGCGAATTGGAAACGACCGGACAGGCATTTGCAAGTTACAGCATCTCTATGAGACAGATTTGATCAGCAGTCTTGAAGAATTCACAACTCTGTGAAAAAGGCTCTATATATCCAGCACTGCAGAGGTCCTGGACAAGTGCCAGAAAAACACATGATATTCTGTTTACAGCAGTCTGACCTATTTTGGCTGTGTTTTTAATAGATTTTAGACCAACAGAGGTACACTGGCATTGTGAAGGAAACCTGGCGAATTTGACATTAAGACATTCTGGAGCTCATGCAGAGAGAATAAAATAAGAACAAACAAACAAATAAATGATGCATTGTTAAATATGATTGAAAGAAAAATGAAAAAAGCTGGACTTTTTGTTCTTTAAACAAATAAGAGAAAATAAACTATTTGTTGCTTATTTGAAACACATCACTTTTGCTCTAACCACCGGATCTGAAATCCACAAACCAAAGGAGCCAAAATGTATTATCCTATTTTTTAGCTCTGAGAATATTGCTCTCACAAAATAAGCAATTGTGCAAAATAAAAACACTCGTTATTCTCCAAATGCAACAATCTCCGAGGAAACAAGGCAATGGAGAGTACGCTCCACTTACAGCCACCACCAAGGAAATGACAAACTAATGCTGCTGACAGTAACAGCACAGTCTAAACAAATCCTGACCAAAGCCTGTGTGTTGCAGATTTGTGTTTACACAGTTCTACCCAGTGCATTACTCTAGAAGTAATTTGACCATTTTAACCCAACCCGAGCTTAATGGACACAGCAGGTTTGTGTAAATCAATCTGGCTATTTGTCCAATGAAAACAGAGCTTAAAGACAGGAAAGGGAATCGATAAGAGCAACACTGAATGTTTGATATTTCTCTCCCATCCTGCCGTAAGTCAATGTTTACTTCAGAGGCAATATGCATTAACCTTAAAGGGGTTTTGAAGGAAGAGCCCTCACTATCCAGCTGTTCGAGGGAGTTATAAAGTTATTATTTAGATCAAAAGAGGACAAAAACACTCACTCGCCATAAACACGCAACATAAAATATTTACTGCCTGTCAACAGAGTAAGGTGAATCTGTTCCCAAAAACCCTTACATTGTTAATCCTAGTGGCCTTAAATAACTGTGGGGTCACCATCTGAGGCCTAAGCAGAACATTTCTCAGCTTGGTGAATGCTTGGGACATTGAAGAGATCGAAGTATCCAATGACTGTAAACGCTCAGGGAAGAGGGAGATCAGATCGAGCGTCTCCTCTCACCATCCCTCCAGCTGTGTTCCCAATGGAGACTGAAAGACGGGAGGGGGGGGGGGGGGGGGGCTCTGGCTGTCCTAGCAGCAGAGCCAACCTTCCCGCAACAGGACAAATACCACAGCACGGCAGTCATCGCTCACAGCTGGAGACGTTCCTCCAATCAGGCCCTACAGGACTGAAGGGGGAAGGAAATCAGAAGCAGATGAGTTCCACACTGGTATAACATGAAAAAACTCAAAAGTCCCTTTCAGATCAGCCCTCTGTTTTCAATTAAGACTATATAGATTAACAAAAGGGTGCCAGAGGAGAAAAGTGAGATATAGCGATTCAGTGCTTAGAGAGAGATCAGACTTGAAGGAGCGGGAAATGTTATGATGGATCTGTTCAGGGCGAGTTCAAAATAAGAACAGTAAAATGCAATCAAATGCATTTAAATGCAGTTTTAAAGCAAGTGAATAGACATAAAGCTGCTCCTCCCCATCTAACAGGAAATGCTCTCAGAACTTTGGCTAACATTATGGCAAGGTTTCTTCAAAGTTAAGAACAAACGTTCTTGTAGTAATGCATTTAAAAGTAACGTTCCTTCCCATAATGTTTGCAAAATGGATTGTTCCCTTACCATAATCAAGAAAAAATGTCTTTAAAACATTTTTAAAACTGGACGTTTTGAACGTTCAGAGAACATTCAGAAATAACATTTTAATGGGAATGTTGGCAAAATGTTCTTTTTTGTCAACTGGGTCTGCTTGCTCCTACAACAATAATACTACAGTGTAATGCCTGCTACAGTGGAATCAATCGATAAACAAAAAAACAATATAGTAAAAATTAATCAAATAATAAATCAAACAAATAACCTTCCTACATAACATTTACATATCTTTATAAATATTGCAATTCAATTGTCTTTTACAAGTATTACAATTTTAAAAGTTGCCTAAACATTCTCTGAATAATTTTCTGTACTGGCAAAATAGTGTCTTTAGGGGGTGCTACAGGGGGTTAGTGCATGTTAGAATAATAAAAGTACTAACATTTTCTTAAAATACTAAAATAAGTCTTGCCATATATTCAAGAAAAAACGGATCTACAGTGGCCACAAATTTAAGCAAACTTTTTACCACATTTGAACCTTTTTTATGTTATTTTTCTGTGTGCAAAATTGAGGAATTTTTGGAAGGGTGACTGCAGTTTAAGAGAATTCTTGGAGGTAATCGGAAAAACCCACTTCTTTGGCCCAGGCTGCTGAAGTTTGGTTTTGCAAGGAAATGCATGTCAACTCTTGGGGCAGAGAATCAACAGGAGATTACAAAAATCCAAACACATTTTTTTAGTCTTCGCAAATGCGGGACAGAAAGGTTGTGCATAATGTTTTTGGCTATTCATGAAAAACGCAAAGTCTTGTATAGCTGGCCTTCCACGAACACACAAACATTACAATTCTGCTTCCTTCTTGCAAATATCATCCAAAAATCTGTCTGATGTAAGTATACAGGGGTATATTTTCCAATATGCACACAAACACATGTAAAGTGCCCCTCAAAGAATAATCAAAAAATAAAAATCTCAAAAAATATATATATATATATAAATATAGATTAAGGCCTGGTTGCACAGACAGGGCTTAGACCTTAGATTATTTAGAACATTTAAGTAGCCTTGCTTTTATTAACATTCCTTAGAGAAAAATAGCATTACTGATGTGCATCTCGAGACAAAAGCAAGTTGCTTTCAGTTAAAACAGCTCAAACATGCATTTTAGTCTGGGACTAGGTGTAAGTCTGGTCTGTGAAACTTAAGAAAAGTAATTTAATACTTTGTGGTTGTCTAACATTAGTGGACCATGTCTATAATTAGTTCATGTGAACTGTGGTTATTGTAAACTTGTGGTTATTCGGCGAGGCCATCTGTGTGAACTTGACCTGACTTCCTACATTCACTAAAAAATCACCACAACCTCAATGGTTAAAAAAATAGTTAAAATGGTTGAAGTAAAGTTAGCTTTTGGCCTGGCATCATTCTATTTAATTTTTTATGTAGATTTTAAATGTGACTTAAATGCCTATGCATATAAATAGGTGTCATCCCAGCGCTAAGTACATGTAAACAGACATGAATGTAGCAACGCGTGTTACAGAGCTCTATTCCCCTTAGCATCACAATGTATGAACGGATCAAGTGGAGCTCTGTCTGGCCTGGATGAGGAGATTCAGCCAAGGCCAAGACAGAGCCTGCAGATGGCCTTTCCCAGAGACCCACACACAAGAATGATAGTGTGGAGCTCATCAGCTGCGTCTGTGCGCGATTTCCGGAGTGCTCTGCAAACGACGGACTTGAGCAGCATTCCAGTCAGGTGCACGCTGGTGTTATTTATTAATCCCCACTAGGGCAGCTAAATGAAGCTAGTGTTTTCTTGGGTCTCTCTGAGTCCTTTTCTTGTGGGTGCAGCTGTCTCTTTTTTACAGCATCGCAGAGACTAACAAGAGGGAACAGGTGTGCTGTTAAATGATAAATCTGTCAGCTCACAATGCCTCAGTGTTAGGAAAAACAATCCAATCACGTAGAGTGACTGAATTTGGGGAGAAATTAGAAAGCAAGATAAGTTGATGTTGACACTTTATAGCTTTAGTTGCTGACCTGGGGTCAGCCTTGACAGGTTTTTTTTTTATGATTAGTGTTGGAGAGTATAGAGTAGCTGACACTTGATCTCTGTGTTCATAATGTGAAAAGGAAGGAAGCTGCTAATCACCAAGAACAGTCATTAACACCTCGGCACCAAAATGATGGCAGAACACTTTACCTAACTTTAAATTTGTTACAAATAGTTCATGCATTAGATGTCATATAACAATGAACAACATTTTAACCAAATTTATCAATCTTGTGTAGCATTTTTTGATACCTAATGCAGTAACATTAAAGTAGCCATGAAATGAAAATCCACCTAATCTCCACATCTCTTTTTTGATTGCATGTTATTGATCTTACTGTGAATGATTCATCTGTGCATATTTAATTTTTACCTTAATTACAATATCATAATCGATCTTCCAGTGAAACAGCAGACAGTCCGCTTAAAGCCCTACTCTTTCTTACAATCAACTCCAATCTCGCATTGAAATCTTCCTTCTACATTTTTTTAATAATGGTTTTCACACGTATGCATGTATTATAATAAGGAAGAAAAGATCTGTAGCTACTTCCATTTCATCGCAACTTTAACAAATTGGACTTTTAACGCATTATCATGTCACCAAAACACAACATCAGACCTTGAGCAATACTGAAATACAAACCCATTTAGCAAAACAATTAGACGCTAACACTATTCTCTGAGGCAAATACCCCTGGACCTTACATATTCCTTGAAGCAACTATTTTGAATTGTGAAACCAACACATGTCCAGTGGTCACTAATAATCAGTTTGAAAATTCAGTGCAGGTTTTGGCCCTTTCACTTATTTCTAGGTTATTACGAAGCTAAGCAATGTTTTCCAAGTATTCCAGATAGCGCTGGACTGCTTCCTGGTTTTTTGGCGTAGGCCCCTGGAGTTTGGCTGCTCCCTCTGCCAGCATCTGGAATCCATCAGTATAAACAATGGAGGCCCCGGAGCTGGAGCCTCTTGCCCGGCTCCCACGGGACTGCACTCCGCATAGCACAGGAACACCAGTCCCACCAGATACAACGTGCTCAATTGCCCCACATCGAAGAAGAGGGGAAGAAAACTCAACTTTCTACTAATCTGTGTTTAGCTTGGCCAGGATACAGAAGAGATTGATTCGCTGATAGATACCCAAACACACACAAACCAAACTTGGCCATTCCTGAGGGGACATTCTCTTCACTGCTCTGTTTACTCTGATAATTAGCTGCAAATCTTTTGATTAAGATTCCTATTGTTCAGTTCATTGTAAATGAGTCATACACGATTCACACAAACATGACAATTCCTCCGCCAAACGTTCAGTGATGCAATCGTAGTGCTGTTCAGTGTCCCTTGACCTTAATTTTGCAGAACAGACACATATGGTATAGATTACACTAAACAACAGACATTTGGCCAAAGTGAACAGCAATCTAACACTTGCTCTGAAATATATGGGTTTACAGAATCCTTTCAGGCAGGGGTGTCAAACATATGGCCCACGGTCTGAATATACAGCCCGTGGAGAAGAGTAATCTAATTTAAAAATTAAATTATGCTGAAAACATTCCCAAACATTTATTATATTTGTATGAGAGATTTATAATATTTCACTTTTTACAGTGGGATGGATGAATTTGTTCATTTTTATTACAGCAACAGACACTTTAAGTACATTCCAAAGCATAATTTCGTACTTTTACACCACTAAATTCCATAAAAACATACTGTTCCTCGTTAATCCAAACTGAAGAAAACAGCACCTGGGACGTGATCAGATTTATCAGATTCCAATGAACCAGCTGAATTGGATCATATATTACACTGAATGATTCAATCGTAAATCTGACTGATCCGATTGCAGCTGTTCTTGAATCAACAACTCACTGATACGAAGATCCGGTCAAAATGAGGCAAGATCCGGGATATCGTCAGAGCTTGAATGTGCGTGCAACTGATGGCGTGAAAAGTAAGTTACTAATGGCGATTTAGTTTTGATTATTGTAAACGATAATCATATTTAGGTCATGACTGTAAGTTATTTTAGAAGTAAATCTGCTGTAAAAGGGTGAGCTGTTTATGCTCATGAGTGTGGACATGTCCCGCATTGTGTGTCACCACAATTTAAGGTAAAATAACAGAATTAATGTCCATGTATCTTCTCCGCAGCCGCAGTTTCAAATTATATAAAACTTAAATAGATATTTTAGTGTTTTGAAGTTTAATGTTTGATAATGTATAATAGGTTTTGGTAGTAAAATAAAAAGTTTGCTTATTTGTAGATCAATACATATTAAAATATCAGCACTAATCTTTCTTATTAGTGCTGACTACTGACTACTGCTAGAATAAATAAAAACATGGTTCATCGTTTTATGGTCTACTTTTAATACTTGGGTAATAATACATTAATACATTCGAATTCAAGTACTTTTGTACTTTCACTCAAGTAAAATTGAAAATAAGAACTTTTACTGGAGTAATGTTTATTAGGGTATCGCTGTACTTTTACTCGAGTACTTCATCCACCACTGTATTTCTAGACCTTCAAATCTGTTGACATTCAGTTTCAGGTGATTTATTACAGCTTAAGATATCTAGCATAGAGAATAAGTGGTTTTCTTTTCTTATTGTCAATATGGTTGTTTCATTCATATTAGTTATTTATGAATTGTTTATGTACAATACATGTTATCTAAAGGCCTCTGGTTTATGTTGTGTTTTTACCACATTGTGATGAACCACTGATTAATTCATCTTGGAATTGTAAGTATGTATTGTGCAAGCACCTACATGGGTTCAGCAAGGTTGAACATAAAAAAAAAAATCCGCCCGCATAAACTGACACTTAGTCAAATCTGGCCCGTGTCCTAAAATGAGCTTTACACCCTTGCATTAGGGGTATAAAGTACAGTCTGCTAACTTGCTTGAACATGTTGAGATTGCTGGCAGTGGGAGTTGGCATTTTATAGATTCCAGACTAATATAGCTTGACCAAACCCATATATACTGACCAGTGTGAAAAAAAACAGAGGACGCAGAGGTAGGCAACCCTCATACTTGGCCTCTAAACACTAAACTAAGTGTGAGAGAGTCTCTTTATTCTAAATTGAGCCGCAGAACATACACCTATTTATTTAAACAGATGTATTTATAAACTCCAGTAAGTTACCACTGGCATTCGGTCAGTGAAAGATGTACAGATCTAGCTTGACACAAATATTATATGCTTATGTACAAACATTATATATAGATGTATAGGAGTTAGTTGCACAAATGCAGGCATTGCTTGGGCCCTGAATTTGTCTACTAGCAGCTGCTCCTTCCAAGCAATGACTGCTGAGATAAGCATTCTTATCTTCTACAGTGCTAAATATAAAAGCTACTGTAGCCATACACAATCACTGCATTTCAAATATTTTGCACTGGTGATTTAAAAAAGAGGAAGAGACTAGTGTTCAATCTCTTTAAACATGAAATGGTTTTGGGTGATAATAATTGATTTGATATTTAATAAAGCATTTAAAAACAATATTAACAATATTATAATAACAACATTGTTAACAACAACACCAATATTAATTAAATTAAATACCCAAGTAACATTATTCATAATTTAAACTGTTTATGGTTGCCAAGCACTAGTATTGTAGTCAAGACCAACTAAACCCAGACCAAGTCGAGACCAGCACTCTTCAAATTAATCTGAAAGATCTACATTTACTGCCAAGGAAATATCTTATATTTATTAAAAAAATATTCAACACAAAGTGCACACATCTAACAGGCAAAAGGGATAAGTGGTGCATATAAGTGCTTAGCGATGTGAGTGTTCATTGTCTAAAGAAGCTTGAAACGTCAACTGTGGTGAAATAAATATTTTTCTATTTTTGGAGCTGTGGTGTGCCAACTTTTCCGTCCTTTTTTTTTATATGTATTCAATAAATTCAATTAGAATAATAAGACAATATATAGAGCTGTTGCACTCAACTTTGCACTGCATTGGCGAATTGGTACAATTACAACTGCATAAATATTGTTTAAAACAAATTAAACTTAATTATTATTATTATTATTAAACTTTTTAATATGAAACTAAAACCGTCAGTAGATGGAGGCAACTCACTGTATTAATGAGTGAGTCACAGAATCATTTAACTGATTCATTCAAAGCAGCTGATTCAGTCAGTGAGGAAACTGAACCGTTACGTGTTGCTCGTAAACGCACCAGAGTTCTGCTGTGGATGTGTTTGGAACTATTTTCGTTGCCAAAATAGTAAAAAAAAAAATTAAATGTAAGACACTTAAAGGGATACTCCACCCAAAAATGAAAATTCTGTCATAATTTACTCGCAAGTTATTGCAACCCTGTAAGAGTTTCTTTCTTCTGCTGAACACAAAGGAAGATATTTTGAAGAACGATTGGAACTTTGGCACTATTGACTTTCATAGTATTTTTTGGGCATTTGTATTCCTTTTGGTAAAAAATGTTTGACACAATTTCCCATTCATTTCTGGCCCACCACAACAGTGACAAAAGAAATCAAATTAGAAATAAGTTATTGATTGCATTTGATGCAGAAAGTTTTACATTCAATCACATTAATGATGTTAACAAATAAATAAGACAATGCTGCGGCAATTCAGGAATATCCCTGTAGTTTTGGTCTTGTCTGGTCTTGAGATAAAATCCCGAGTCCTCTTAGTCTGAGACAGAGGCAAGACCGTGCAAATGCAGTATGAATGAGTACTACAACATTACCAAGCAACATATCAAATTGGCATATAAATATTGACAGGATTGCTTTAAATGCAGCTCAGTGCAGTGAGAATGTATAGTCTGAACTGAACTATCATTTACATATATAAATATGGTTTAAATAACCATCACAAATAAGCTGCTGTGGCCATCAAAACTGCTTTGCTACAATGACTCATTAAGTAGGTGTTTTACCAGACATCCAAAGGTCAATGCGGATCAGTCAGCCTCTGAACGTGACACCCGCACAAGTTAATGGACTATCCAGGGTTTCTGAAAATACTTCATGGGGAAACGTCCTCAGAAAGTGTGCAACATTTCCAAATAGCTTCAAAGTCATGAACAAAAAGTAATGATATTATAAACTTCTCCAAAAACTCAAAACAAAGGATTTTATAGCAAAAAACAGTTCAATATCGCAGCCTCCGCTGGAGGCTGAATAACATAACACTCAATAAATCATTTCTTATTTATAGGCAATACAATTGCATTCAGTCACACAAATAAATGAACTAGTTATTAACATACCACAGTGTTTGCTATGTTCATCCCTGCCCCACTTTCAGAACGAAAACAAAGAGGATTTCCAAGAGACCTGGCCAGCCAAAATCTCACATGCATGTCATGAAGTGATATGTAGCCTAACATAGCGACATGAATTATGACAATACTGGGTCAACAAGCACAATCGAATGGACACGATGCAGGAAATCTTTGCTTTCCTACAACATTACTCAGACAGACACTTTATTCAAGGTGGAAATGTAGCATTGACAATTCTGTGTCAAACTCAAGGAGGTATCTATAATACCTGGAAAAAACTATCCATTATGAATTTCCATTCATCTTAATGGCTCATAATCTTGGCTGAAGCAGAGAAGTAGGCAATTTGAAATCTGACTTCTTCGTTCATAATTAATCAGTCCTGAAAAAAATAAATACTTTTTTCATTCTTTAAGAGCCCTAAAAAAGACCTTGTACTGGTAAAACACTGACTATAATGAAATAATTAAGCAATAAAGCAAACACACACCTTTTAGGTGCAAGTTAAAGAAAAGAACTTTAGAGTATAACAGCTAAGTATTTGTATTATTTCTGACATTTCGGAAGACTTTTTCAAGGTTCAACTTCTTACAAAATCACTATAAATAGAACCAACAATTAAATAATTCATAATTTAATATTTTAATACAGTATGAAATATAAACAATATTTAATCCCACTTCTGAAATACCATCACTGAATCAGTAAAGGAGCAGTTATGGCATCTAACTTGTTAACGGATGTTGATCGAGCTGAAGTAAATGTTAAAAAGCTATAAAGGAGGATTAAATAAAAAAGTACTATTTCAAGTTCAAATAGTCTGATGGCAAAGCTGAAGGCACACACATATCTACAAACCAGTGTTAGGCAATCATCTCAGCACTCTATTACAACTGGTGACAGGCAAATAGCTGGCAAACCACTGATATTTTTCAAGAGGGCTTATCAAACACAAGCGTTAGCCATCATGTGGGTAAACACTCTTAAGTGGGTCTGTTCTGTAGATCAAACCCTGAATCCAAAACCCAAGAGAGCCTAATCTTGAAATAACACTGAATTTCCCATTTAAATTTAGTCAGAACAAATGTGGGCTTTAATGAAGGCCTTCTCTCTGCGTCTGCTCTACTATCAGGCAAGATGTTCGCTGTGCCTGTTAGACAGGCAGTTTTGGCATTCCTCCTCTAATTAGGAGTGTCAGTGAGGCCACTAACCTCTGTTGCTTTCAAACTAGGTTTGTGAGTTAAATCAGACATGATTTAACATTCTGGGACCTTTATTGTCAGCCTCTACACTGGTATCATTTAACATTAACATTTTTAAAATGTTTCTGAAAAAAGTCTCTAATGCTTACCAAGGCTGCATTTATTTGATCAAAAATACAGTTAAAACAGTAATATTGTGGAAAAAATATTACTAGGGGCTGTTTAGACGACGCCGTTTTCAACTAAAACCTAAAACTTTTTATCTGTTCTGACCATTCATTTATACGACGACGTGTTTTGGTGCCTGAAAACGCACACTTCTGAAACCGGGTTTCACATTGCACGTTTTTGAAAAGGGTCTCTTTGTAAACAGCAAAAACGTGAATCTCTAAAAACGATGACATCATGCACATGCGTATTACATGTTAAATCTATAGTGTTTCATCGACATCTAATGACCTGGCAGCAGAATACAGCGTTTTTAGTCATTTTCGCGGATCCATGTGAATGGGGATGGTTGTGTCGTCTGTACTCGGAAAACTCAAAGGAAAAGCTTCTCCATTTTAAGCATACCGTTGTCATTTAAATTAACTGTTTTCTATTTTAATATTTTAAAATGTTATTTATTCCTGTGATGGCAAAGCTGAATTTTCAGCAGCTATTACTCCAGTCTTCAGTGTCACATGATCCTTCAAACGAACAATTTATTTGAAATACCATTTTTTTGTAACAACGTAAAATATTTTACAACTTTCTGGCAATACGCTCAAAAACTGTTTCACATTATTAAAAATATTTGAGAAGAATCATCAATATTTACAGAATATCTTTTCTGCATCTAGAATTCCTATGCTGCAGAAATATTTGCATTGTTTTACCTAAGATTAATAATCAAATTAATGAACACCAGAGGGTCAGAACCATATTTCCTGGAACTGGATAAGATGTAAATAATCCAATTTAACTAGAAAACATTAATGTTGGCTACACACAGCATCATTTCTTATGCATATTAAAACATATTGCTATTGCAGAGAGTTGTAAAAACTGTTCTGAGAGGGCCTGCACAGTAAGAGCTGTTTAGTCTCTTCTCAAGGATTGTGAGATTCATTCCAGAATCCAGATCATTTCTTCCTAGTTTTACATGAAAATACATGTGTTGTTGGGTGTGTGCTGCTGATGATCTAGTGTTTTAAATGATGCGCTTCCTTATCGCAGAGGCTTGTCAGTCAAGAGTGTAATCAAATTATAATTGACATTTTATGAACCAGAGGTTATGGGAACTGCTTTTGCTGTCATGGACTCTTTTGTTTGATGATGTTGAGTAAAAAAAAAGACATCTCGCCAAACTTTGCTGTACTTTTTTTTTTGACAAGATATTGTGATGAAATACTGTCCACACAGAACGAAGGCGGCTTAGTCAGAGGAAATGGTGTTGGTCACCCTGCCAAACAACTAATGAAATATCTGATAACGATTTCCCAATAAGGATAATGATTGCTATATGCTACACCGTCTCATTCAGTTCTGAAAACAGTGTCTTGGCAGAGAATACATTTCAAAAACATCATTCTCAAGAGGAAACCGAATGGCTGTAATACAGGTACAGTAAGCCCTCATCCCCTAAAACAAACCAGAGCATGTTTAATTATCTTAGCAAACTAATATGAATCATATCTAAAATCGCTTTGCCTGGATTACCCTTTAATATCTTTCAAAACATTATTTTAACTGTGTTATTAATAAAAACTGAATATGGGCTAACAGGTTCAAATTGGTGTTGTACTTGAAAAGTGTACGGGTGGGGGTCTTATTTATGAATGAGCACATTGTGTTCTTCGGTTTCTCAGGAGGAGGTTTTCTCTTGGCACTATGTGTAGATAAATGTTTTCTATGTATTCGGTTTCACTGGAAAAATGCTATGGGTTCACATTAACGCTCGCTGGTATTTGCAAAATATCTCTCGCAGATAATGCTGACGTTTCTATGAATCGATTCTGATCTGGATCGGAATCCTCTCTCTGTGTCTCTCGCCACACGTAAATTCATCAACTTAATACAGCGTGTGGTCCTTGAAAACGGATGACACATGAGATAGGAATTGAGGACTGTATCTGATGGTGTCATAGCAACAGTTTTACACAAACTAAATCTGTTTCCACAGCCAATGACACAACAGCCCTATTCCCGATAGTGATCGTGTCTTAAAAATGTCCATACAATATTTCTCAAAACTTTCACATGCAATAGAAGATCCTTGGTATCTGCATCGGTCAAAACCCCCATTCCCAAGGATCTCTGTGCCAGCCTGGCTAACCCTAAAGTCTTGTGCAGCTGCAAAATGGGATTAAGTTACCGTGGCAATGAATGACATGAGCAGGTTGATTGGCTTGTGTGTAAAAAGATCGAGGTAATGTATCTAAATGTTTCCATCTTATTTCAGAGCACATGGTTGACATAGTGAAGAGGACATATTGCACCACTGTTTTTTCATACGAGACACATTTTCTCTTCAGCTGAAAAGAATGTTTGTTTTTGAGCACTTTGGCTGTGCACATGTGAGCCATTTTACAGTGTGGTTTGTTGCTGTATCATCATACTATCTGTTTATCTGACTAGGCTACGATAACGGCGAGGGATTTATTGTGTAGTAAATATCCATGTAAGCGCATGTCATCCCTCGGCTGAGCTCCTCTCGGCCGTGTCCAGAGGAGAGGGCTGTCTGTTATGTCTCCTGCCACAGAGATAAGCTCTATCTGTTTACATTTCAGCCTGTTTCACTTGTCTTCTCTCAGATAGCCTTGCCAATTTTTCTCTCTCTGACACACACACACACACACACACACACACACGAGCATTAAAACTATATATACAATCTCTAGAAAGATGAACAGTGGGATGTACAGTAAAAGTACAGTATTTGGACACTTTTAGACACCTAGGGATGTATTACTTGCACTGCATTAAATATTATTAAAGCATTTTATTTTTTATTTTTGTGGCGTAGTATTTCACCTATTTAACAGCGCTTCGTAGGTTACAAATACAAAAAACGTTTTTTTTAAAATCCTATCCAATGTTTGAAAAGAAAGGAGTAAATACGGTCACTAGTAGGTTGTGGAGGCTGTCAATCAAAATGTGGAGCGATGATTTGTTCCATGTGTTCCCTGTCAGAAAACAAATAGATCATTCGATAAATTTAAATATTAATTTACCAACTTGTTGCCTCCCGTGGTTGTTTTAATTCACATCCTTTCTTTCATGTTGTGTTATATTTTATTTGATCATTATTTATTTTGTTCGATTTTAGTTGGACTTGGTCAGAACTGTTTCAAAAATAGTTATCTGCATGATGCCTGCTGCCTTTGCACTCAGTAATGTTGAATTTAAATGACATGTGAAATAAAGACATGTTATGTTACATTGTGATGTAATGGTGTTTTCTGGAAGGAACTAAAGAACAACGTATTTTTATCAGCTAAAAGGCAGAATACAAATGTTTTTTATTAAGTTAGATAGACATTATATAACAGTTTCAGGTTATGTTGTCATGTTGGTAACATGTCCCACATTGTCCCACATTTGGTTTGTTTGATGGTGGTCACCCTAATTGGCATGCAGAATAAGGCATTAATATGTGTTTTATAAGTACTAATAAACAGCCAATATCTTAGTAATATGCATGCTAATAAGCAACTAGTTAACAGTGAGAATTGGACCCTAAAATAAGGGGTTACCTATAAGCCTACTTTCTTGTATACTTTATGTGTAACTAATAAACTTTGAGTACACAACTAGTTTACAACTACATTTTTCATTGTACTGCAACTATACTACAAGTGTTCTTACACTTTCATAAACAAGTGTTTATGAAAATACACTTTAAGTATACTCTCAGTAAACTACTAGTTTAGTAGTTTTATACTGCAAGTAATAATAATAATAATTAAAGCTGCTAGCAGCATTTAGCGGTGTTCAAGCAATTAAGGCAGTTAAGGCCTTTAAGCTCAAAAGCATCAAAAGACATTACGTTTTATGTAGCAAGCATTTAACCACTGACATCATAGATGGAAGACAATTTTTAGCATGATTTACCATGATATACCAAATCTAGTGTGATTTTTCATGATTTACCATGTTCCAGTATGATTTACCATGAATCTAGCATGATTTACAATAGTTTACCATGATATACCAAGTTCTAGGATGATTCACCATGATTTGCCTTGTTCTAGCATGGTTTACCACAATTGAACACATTCTAGTATGATTTCATATGATTCTAGCATTCATTGAAGAGATATAGGCTTTCAGGGACACATATGGCTATATATTTAAGTGACCCTATTATAGCCATCCAAATGAAGAAGTTAGACCTTTTCTGATAATCATTGATCTAGAGAGTCCAGAGAAATGCACTGCACTGATTTTTGGAATTACGATATAAAGATTATATTATCATAGATGGAAAATACCATTTACAGCCAATACAGGCAATTTACCATAGGAAATACATGGTTTTAAAGCTTTTTAACATACAATAATTATTTATTAATTTTCATTCATTCATTTATTTAGTCATTCTTTTTATTTATTTCTTTGTGTTTTATTGTTTAAAATGTCTGTGTAATGTCCTTTTATAATGAATTTGTATAGAGACTTGCATCATACATTTGGCAGGTTTATAATGAAGTACTTACAACAAAAGGTGATGTAAGAAATGAAACAAACTCTTTGCAGCAGAAAGAGAAAAAAGAAAGGAAAGACAAAGAACTTTGAGATATGATGAGAATGAAGCAGCAAATATGGTCTAATATATTCCAACACTTCAAGTATTGATAAACAGGTAAGACTATTTTTATCTTTTAAATTAGTTATAACTGTTATTACATTGACATAATATGCCTAGAATACTCTGTAATATTTGTTTCTGTTATAAGGATATTCTGTTAAATAAATAGTTGCTTTTAAACACAATGTTTTAGAAGTACATAATTCACTTGTAAAGTGTAAATAAAATAAAAAATCCTAATCAAATCCTCATTGTCTTTAGGTACATCAAATGTCTTACGCTGCTCATTATAGGACAATATTCAACTCCAGAACCAGCTGAAGATTCTATTCAATGCAAATCAAGGAATCAGTTTGACTGCAGAAAAACCATGTCCAGATCATCACAGCACCATCACCATTGTGGACTACATCTGTGTTGCTCAGTTCAGCATTCAGATTATCACCATCACCATTGTGGACTACATCTGTGTGGCTCAGTTCAGCACATACTGAAATGCTGACCATTCTGAAATGCTTATCACAGTTTTATCTGACAGAGTTTTTGTGTTTGACAGAGGCCAGTGTTGTCTGTCATTGAGGGTATTTTAGTGGTGTTGTCCTGCATGGACTGAAGCCCTTACCACCCTATCATCCCTGAGGATTGGTCTATGAGCTGAACGCCCACTGAATTATTGTCTCTTACCATTTCATATGTCTTGTTTTCATATGCATTGTTTTTTTTTTTTATTCTGTCATTAAAATTGATCTATGACTTTTAGTTTGATTCAATGTACCTTTTTTAAATGGCACATTTTTCATATTAACTCTAATGAATGTGCTTACACAAATTGTTGGATATATATTTGAAATAAATGATTATATATATTAATAATAAGTTATATATTTTCTGATAATTATTGATCTAGGGAGTCAAGAGAATTGTACTGTACTGGTTTTGAACATTGATTTTAACATTATATGCTCATAGATGGAAAACAAAATGTACAGCTAACCTTATTTATTATTATATTATTTATCATAAATATTATTTCCATCATAATAAATAGCTTTAAGCATTTGTTTGTTAGCCAATGCTGAAAACTGCTTTAAAATATTAAAAATGTCTAATGCTATTGCTCCCTCTCGTGGACAACAGCGGTATTACAATACAGTTGAAATGAATGACAGGATTTTTTTTTTTTTTTTTTTTTACTTATATCTCGGGAATGAGAAAGCGAAAAAATCTGAAACTCAGAACTTAGATAGTGTTAGAGAAGCTCTGTTGAACAAGACCATCGCGGTGTTCCTGAGTGATCTGGGACAGGAGTTATGTATGTTGAAATGCATATCTTTGTGGGCTTATAACTCGGGAATGCCCAGGCCAAATCGCACCATACTCGAATCGAAGCTAGATGAGGACGGGGCCTTTCCAACAAGCTCTCCCACAAGGATGTAGGTGCTCTAGATCGGGAGATACGGCCATTCAGAGTTGGGGGTCTCACGAATTAGAGATCCGCGGGTGGGGGGTTCTCCCGAGCCCCGCGACGCCAGATTTGGATCAAGAGCCCAGAGAGGACCTCACCATCAAAATTTGAGCGCGCAGTGACTTTTCGTTTTCGAGTTATGAGTGAATTTGTACTGTAGGGGCGTGGCCTGAAGGTTTCAGTTTCGTTTTAAGGCGTTAATGTTGATTTTAATGTGATACTAATAGTAAATTCTCAATAGCAATACTCCAATAGATGAATTTGGACAAAATGTGAGTGTAAATGTTAAAATTGTGATTTTTATAAAGTCTAAATAAGAATTATACTATAATATTAGTTAGTAGCATGACAAAATGACTATTTTAAACAGCAGGGGGTAGTACAATACCACTTATTGGCTTAAGCCTTTATATTCACATCATTTTCACATATTTAACTGCTATAAAGGGTATATTTTGTCCGAATCTGTCTGAAAAATGTTGTGCTTATTTAGTTTTACATGTTCAAACTTGTTTTTAAGAAGATATGAGCATTCATTGAAGAGATATAGGCTTTCAGGGACACTTGATCAATGCTACATATTGAAGTGTCACTATTATAGCCATCCAAATAAATAAGTTATATCTTTTCTGATAATTATTGATCTAGGGAGTCAAGAGAATTGTACTGTACTGGTTTTGAACATTGATTTTAACATTATATGCTCATAGATGGAAAACAAAATGTACAGCTAACCTTATTTATTATTATATTATTTATCATAAATAATATTTCCATCATAATAAATAGCTTTAAGCATTTGTTTGTTAGCCAATGCTGAAAACTGCTTTAAAATATTAAAAATGTCTAATGCTGTTGCTCCCTCTCGTGGACAACATCGGTATTACAATACAGTTGAAATGAATGACAGGATTTTTTTTTTTTTTTTTTTTTACTTATATCTCGGGAATGAGAAAGCGAAAAAATCTGAAACTCAGAACTTAGATAGTGTTAGAGGAGCTCTGTTGAACAAGACCATCGCGGTGTTCCTGAGTGATCTGGGACAGGAGTTATGTATGTTGAAATGCATATCTTTGTGGGCTTATAACTCGGGAATGCCCAGGCCAAATCGCACCATACTCGAATCGAAGCTAGATGAGGCCGGGGCCTTTCCAACAAGCTCTCTCACAAGGATGTAGGTGCTCTAGATCGGGAGATACAGTCATTCAGAGTTGGGGGTCTCACGAATTAGAGATCCGCGGGGGTGGGGGGTTCTCCCGAGCCCCGCGACGCCAGATTTGGATCAAGAGCCCGGAGAGGACCTCACCATCAAAATTTGAGCGCGCAGTGAGTTTTCGTTTTCGAGTTATGAGTGAATTTGTACTGTAGGGGCGTGGCCTGAAGGATTTAGTTTCGTTTTAAGGCTTTAATGTTGATTTTAATGTGATACTAATAGTAAATTCTCAATAGCAATACTCCAATAGATGAATTTGGACAAAATGTGAGTGTAAATGTTAAAATTGTGATTTTTATAAAGTCTAAATAAGAATTATACTATAATATTAGTTAGTAGCATGACAAAATGACTATTTTAAACAGCAGGGGGTAGTACAATACCACTTATTAGCTTAAGCCTTTATATTCACATCATTTTCACATATTTAACTGCTATAAAGGGTATATTTTGTCCGAATCTGTCTGAAAAATGTTGTGCTTATTTAGTTTTACATGTTCAAACTTGTTTTTAAGAAGATATGAGCATTCATTGAAGAGATATAGGCTTTCAGGGACACTTGATCAATGCTACATATTGAAGTGTCACTATTATAGCCATCCAAATAAATAAGTTATATCTTTTCTGATAATTATTGATCTAGGGAGTCAAGAGAATTGTACTGTACTGGTTTTGAACATTGATTTTAACATTATATGCTCATAGATGGAAAACAAAATGTACAGCCAACCTTATTTATTATTATATTATTTATCATAAATTTTAGTTCCATCATAATAAATAGCTTTAAGCATTTGTTTGTTAGCCAATGCTGAAAACTGCTTTAAAAGATTAAAAATGTCTAATGCTGTTGCTCCCTCTCGTGGACATATCTTTTCTGGAAAACAAAATGTACAGCCAATACAGGCAATTTGCCATAGGAAACATATGGGTTTAAAGCTTTTTTACAGTTATAGCGCCACCTATTGTCCGAGCTCCATGAAACTTTGCATGCTTCTTCATCATGGTATGACACATATGCACAGCAATTTTTGTGAAGTTCTGAGTTTTTATTTAGGATTTATAGGCTTTTGAGTGTATTTTGAAACGCCCATTTTCTAAATGACCCTGTTATAGTGAACCAAAGGGCAAATTTCTACTTTTTTTCAATAATTATTGATCTAGAGAGTCCAGAGAATTGTCCTAGACTGGTCTGGTTCCGATCGGGCGAAAAACCAGGGACTAGTTCGCAAAAGTAGGTTTTTAACATATTCATGAATATTTAATGAACGATTTGATTGACAGCAATGGTTCTAGAGGCAAAGTTGTTCAGCATGAGGAGATCTATCGACTGATATGCATTTTATGGGGATGTGTGCAACACCACGTGATTACAGAGCCGTAAAACTCGTTAGCGCCAACTAGTGGCCGATTTCTTTCAAAACTCTTACAGACCTCTTAGGCCATGAGTTGAACATGCCTATCGAGTTTCGTTCCGATCGGACTCCATTAACCTTGTTTAATAGGTGCTTGAACTTCATTGGCTAATGGCGGCCATGTTTTTTTAGATACGCCAATATCCTTTTACACATACATGGCACCTTGAACCAAGACACTGCATACCAATTTTCAAGTCAATTGGACTAACGGTCAGGTGGCCACACCCCCTTTTATGTTTTTTTAATGTTATAGCGCCACCTAGTGTTCGATAGTCGCGATTTTTTTACTGTGACCTCAGATTGAACTCATGCACATGTGTACCAAGTTTGGTGAGGATATCTCATTTACTTCTCGAGTTATAGCCATTTTAGTAAAATAGGCTCCTCCCACAATGTTTGTTTTACTGCCCCTAGCGACCGTAAATCGAAATTTCAACTTTTTTTCGATAATTATTGATATTCAGTCTCCAGAGAACATTTCTGCACTGGTTTGGTTCCGATCGGGCAAAAAACCAGGGACTAGTTCGCAAAAGTAGTTTTTCGACAAAATTCAAAATGGCGGAAAATCCAATATGGCGGAAATTAAATCGGAGATATACGTTTTTTAAGTCAGAAGTCCAGCTTTCCAATGATATAAGACACTTGAGTCTACGACTTACGGTTTAGGAGTTATGAGCAGTTTTGCGCAATTGGTTGCTATAGCGCCACCTATGGGCCAATCGGGCTCATAATTTGATAACCTCTCCTCGATTTTTGTACTACCATCTGACAAAGTTTCAAGTCTCTAGCATTTACGGTTTGGTCTGCACGATGCGTTTTACGGCAGAATAAATAATAATAATAATAATAAAATTAAAGCTGCTAGCAGCATTTAGCGGTGTTCAAGCTGTTAAGGCCTTTAAGATTTTTAAGCACACAAGCATCAAAAGACATTAAGTTTTATGTAGCAAGCATTTAACCACTGACATCATAGATGGAATAGACCATGTTTTAGCATGATTTACCATGATATACCACATTTAGTGTGATTTTTCATGATTTACCATGTTCCAGTATGATTTACCATGAATCTAGCATGATTTACCATAGTTTACCATGATATACCACATTCTAGAATGATTTACCAGGATTCTAGCATTATTTACCTTATTTACTATGATTTACCATGTTTCTAGCTTTATTTACCATGATTTACCACGTGGCTAGCCATTATGTGAAGCATTAGAACAAATGAATTGATAAACTTTGACAAAATATGATTGTGTCATAATAGTAATAGTTATATAAGGGATTTTTAAGAGTCTAAAGATATGAATGCACATGTGAAAAGACTGTTAATAAGCATAATGGCCAGCAGAGGGCAGTAGAAGACTACTTATTGGCTCATTTTCATTCTGAACTACTTGGTTTCACCAGTATTCTTCACTAAAGCAAACCAGTGATATACCAAGTTCTAGTATGATTCACCTTGATTTACCCTGTTCTAGCATGGTTTACCACAACTGAACACATTTGAGTATGATTTGCCATGTTATAGGATGATTTACCACAACTGAACACATTTGAGTATGATTTGCCATGTTATAGGATGATTTACCATGATATACCACATTCTAGAATGATTTATCAGGATGTAGCATGATTTACCATGATTCATCACATTTCTAGCATGATTTGCCATGATACACCATGTAATAGTATTTTTTGCTATGATTTACCATGTTTCTATCATGATTACAGGCAATTTACCATAGGAAATACATGGTTTTAAAGCTTTTCAACAGTTATAGCGCCAACTATTGTCCGATCTCCATGAAACTTTGCATGCTTCTTCACCATGGTATGACTCATATGCTCACCAATTTTTGTGAAGTTCTGAGTTTTTATTTATGATTTATAGGCGTTTGAGTGTATTTTGACACACCCATTTTATAAATGACCCTGTTATAGTGAACCAAAGGCCAAAATTTCAACTTTTTTTCGATAATTATTGATCTAGACAGTCCAGAGAATTGTTCTAGACTGGTCTGGTTCCGATCGTGCGAAAAACCAGGGACTAGTTCGCAAAAGTAGGTTTTTAACATATTTGTGAATATTTAATGAACGATTTGATTGACAGATATGGTTCTAGAGGCAAAGTTGTTCAGCATTAGGAGATCTATCAAATGATATGCATTTTGTGGGGATTTGTGCAACACCACGTGATTACAGAGCCATAAAACTCGTTAGCGCCAACTAGTGGCCGATTTCTTTCAAAATTCTTACAGACCTCTAGGGCCATGAGTCAAACATGCCCAGCGAGTTTCGTTCCGATCGGCCTCCGTTAACCTTGTCTCATAGGTGCTCAAACTTCATTGGTCGATGGCGGCCATGTTTTTTGTGATACGCCAATATCCTTTTACACATACATGGCGCCTTGGACCAAGACACTGCATACCAATTTTCAAGTCAATCGGACTAACGGTCAGGTGGCCACACCCCCTTTTATGTTTTTTTATGTTATAGCGCCACCTAGTGTTCGATCGTCGCGATTTTTTACTGTGACCTCAGATTGAACTCATGCACATGTGTACCAAGTTTGGTGAGGATATCTCATTTACTTCTTGAGTTATAGCCATTTTAGTAAAATAGGCTCCTCCCACAATGTTTGTTTTACTGCCCCTAGCGACCGTAAATCGAAATTTCAACTTTTTTTCGATAATTATTGATATTCAGTCTCCAGAGAACATTTCTGCACTGGTTTGGTTCCGATCGGGCAAAAAACCAGGGACTAGTTCGCAAAAGTAGTTTTTCGACAAAATTCAAAATGGCGGAAAATCCAATATGGCGGAAATTAAATCGGAGATATACGTTTTTTAAGTCAGAAGTCCAGCTTTCCAATGATATAAGACACTTGAGTCTACGACTTACGGTTTAGGAGTTATGAGCAGTTTTGCGCAATTGGTTGCTATAGCGCCACCTATGGGCCAATCGGGCTCATAATTTGATAACCTCTCCTCGATTTTTGTACTACCATCTGACAAAGTTTCAAGTCTCTAGCATTTACGGTTTGGTCTGCACGATGCGTTTTACGGCAGAAGAAATAATAATAATAATAATTAAAGCTGCAAGCAGCATTTAGCGGTGTTCAAGCTGTTAAGGCCTTTAAGATTTTTAAGCACACAAGCATCAAAAGACATTAAGTTTTATGTAGCAAGCATTTAACCACTGACATCATAGATGGAATAGACCATGTTTTAGCATGATTTACTACGATATACCACATTTAGTGTGATTTTTATGATTTACCATGTTCCAGTATGATTTACCATGAATCTAGCATGATTTACCATAGTTTACCATGATATACCACATTCTAGAATGATTTACCAGGATTCTAGCATTATTTGCCTTATTTACTATGATTTACCATGTTTCTAGCTTTATTTACCATGATTTACCACGTGGCTAGCATTATGTGAAGCATCAGAACAAATGAAGTGATAATCTCTGACAAAATAAGATTTTGTTATAATAGTAATAGTTTTACAAGAGATTTTTAAGAGTCTAAATATATGAATGCACATGTGAAAAGACTGTTAATAAGGACAATGGCCAGCAGAGGGCAGCAGAAGACCACTTATTGGCTCACTTCCATTTTGATCTACTTGGTTTCACCAGTATTCACTAAAGCAAACCAGTTTTTCCATGTTAACTCCATTATGCATGCTTACACACACACACACCACACACACACACACCACACACACACACACACACACACACACACAACACACACACACACACACACACAACACACACACACACACACACACAACACAACACACACACCTTGTACAGGCAATTTACCATAGGATATATATTGTTTTAAAGCTTTTTAACAGTTATAGCGCCACCTATTGTCCGATCTCCATGAAACTGTGCATGCTTCTTCAACATGTTATGACACATATGCTCACCAATTTTTGTGAAGTTCTGAGTTTTTATTTATGATTCATAGGCGTTTGAGTGTATTTTGACACGCCCATTTCCTAAACGACCCTGTTATAGTAAATTAAAGGACAAATTTCAACTTTTTTTCGATAATTATTTATCTAGAGAGTCCAGAGAATTGTCCTAGACTGGTTTGGTTCCGATCGGTGCGAAAAAACCAGGGACTAGTTCGCGAAAGTAGGTTTTTAACATATTCTGAATATTTAATGAACGATTTGATTGACAGCAATGGTTCTAGAGGCAAAGTTGTTCAGCATGAGGAGATCTATCGACTGATATGCATTTTATGGGGATGTGTGCAACACCACGTGATTACAGAGCCGTAAAACTCGTTAGCGCCAACTAGTGGCCGATTTCTTTCAAAACTCTTACAGACCTCTTAGGCCATGAGTTGAACATGCCTATCGAGTTTCGTTCCGATCGGACTCCATTAACCTTGTTTAATAGGTGCTTGAACTTCATTGGCTAATGGCGGCCATGTTTTTTTAGATACGCCAATATCCTTTTACACATACATGGCACCTTGAACCAAGACACTGCATACCAATTTTCAAGTCAATTGGACTAACGGTCAGGTGGCCACACCCCCTTTTATGTTTTTTTAATGTTATAGCGCCACCTAGTGTTCGATAGTCGCGATTTTTTTACTGTGACCTCAGATTGAACTCATGCACATGTGTACCAAGTTTGGTGAGGATATCTCATTTACTTCTCGAGTTATAGCCATTTTAGTAAAATAGGCTCCTCCCACAATGTTTGTTTTACTGCCCCTAGCGACCGTAAATCGAAATTTCAACTTTTTTTCGATAATTATTGATATTCAGTCTCCAGAGAACATTTCTGCACTGGTTTGGTTCCGATCGGGCAAAAAACCAGGGACTAGTTCGCAAAAGTAGTTTTTCGACAAAATTCAAAATGGCGGAAAATCCAATATGGCGGAAATTAAATCGGAGATATACGTTTTTTAAGTCAGAAGTCCAGCTTTCCAATGATATAAGACACTTGAGTCTACGACTTACGGTTTAGGAGTTATGAGCAGTTTTGCGCAATTGGTTGCTATAGCGCCACCTATGGGCCAATCGGGCTCATAATTTGATAACCTCTCCTCGATTTTTGTACTACCATCTGACAAAGTTTCAAGTCTCTAGCATTTACGGTTTGGTCTGCACGATGCGTTTTACGGCAGAATAATAATAATAATAATAATAATAATTAAAGCTGCTAGCAGCATTTAGCGGTGTTCAAGCTGTTAAGGCCTTTAAGATTTTTAAGCACACAAGCATCAAAAGACATTAAGTTTTATGTAGCAAGCATTTAACCACTGACATCATAGATGGAATAGACCATGTTTTAGCATGATTTACCATGATATACCACATTTAGTGTGATTTTTCATGATTTACCATGTTCCAGTATGATTTACCATGAATCTAGCATGATTTACCATAGTTTACCATGATATACCACATTCTAGAATGATTTACCAGGATTCTAGCATTATTTACCTTATTTACTATGATTTACCATGTTTCTAGCTTTATTTACCATGATTTACCACGTGGCTAGCCATTATGTGAAGCATTAGAACAAATGAATTGATAAACTTTGACAAAATATGATTGTGTCATAATAGTAATAGTTATATAAGGGATTTTTAAGAGTCTAAAGATATGAATGCACATGTGAAAAGACTGTTAATAAGCATAATGGCCAGCAGAGGGCAGTAGAAGACTACTTATTGGCTCATTTTCATTCTGAACTACTTGGTTTCACCAGTATTCTTCACTAAAGCAAACCAGTGATATACCAAGTTCTAGTATGATTCACCTTGATTTACCCTGTTCTAGCATGGTTTACCACAACTGAACACATTTGAGTATGATTTGCCATGTTATAGGATGATTTACCACAACTGAACACATTTGAGTATGATTTGCCATGTTATAGGATGATTTACCATGATATACCACATTCTAGAATGATTTATCAGGATGTAGCATGATTTACCATGATTCATCACATTTCTAGCATGATTTGCCATGATACACCATGTAATAGTATTTTTTGCTATGATTTACCATGTTTCTATCATGATTACAGGCAATTTACCATAGGAAATACATGGTTTTAAAGCTTTTCAACAGTTATAGCGCCAACTATTGTCCGATCTCCATGAAACTTTGCATGCTTCTTCACCATGGTATGACTCATATGCTCACCAATTTTTGTGAAGTTCTGAGTTTTAATTTATGATTTATAGGCGTTTGAGTGTATTTTGACACACCCATTTTATAAATGACCCTGTTATAGTGAACCAAAGGCCAAATTTCAACTTTTTTTCGATAATTATTGATCTAGACAGTCCAGAGAATTGTTCTAGACTGGTCTGGTTCCGATCGTGCGAAAAACCAGGGACTAGTTCGCAAAAGTAGGTTTTTAACATATTTGTGAATATTTAATGAACGATTTGATTGACAGATATGGTTCTAGAGGCAAAGTTGTTCAGCATTAGGAGATCTATCAAATGATATGCATTTTGTGGGGATTTGTGCAACACCACGTGATTACAGAGCCATAAAACTCGTTAGCGCCAACTAGTGGCCGATTTCTTTCAAAATTCTTACAGACCTCTAGGGCCATGAGTCAAACATGCCCAGCGAGTTTCGTTCCGATCGGCCTCCGTTAACCTTGTCTCATAGGTGCTCAAACTTCATTGGTCGATGGCGGCCATGTTTTTTGTGATACGCCAATATCCTTTTACACATACATGGCGCCTTGGACCAAGACACTGCATACCAATTTTCAAGTCAATCGGACTAACGGTCAGGTGGCCACACCCCCTTTTATGTTTTTTTAATGTTATAGCGCCACCTAGTGTTCGATCGTCGCGACTTTTTTACTGTGACCTCAGATTGAACTCATGCACATGTGTACCAAGTTTGGTGAGGATATCTCATTTACTTCTTGAGTTATAGCCATTTTAGTAAAATAGGCTCCTCCCACAATGTTTGTTTTACTGCCCCTAGCGACCGTAAATCGAAATTTCAACTTTTTTTCGATAATTATTGATATTCAGTCTCCAGAGAACATTTCTGCACTGGTTTGGTTCCGATCGGGCAAAAAACCAGGGACTAGTTCGCAAAAGTAGTTTTTCGACAAAATTCAAAATGGCGGAAAATCCAATATGGCGGAAATTAAATCGGAGATATACGTTTTTTAAGTCAGAAGTCCAGCTTTCCAATGATATAAGACACTTGAGTCTACGACTTACGGTTTAGGAGTTATGAGCAGTTTTGCGCAATTGGTTGCTATAGCGCCACCTATGGGCCAATCGGGCTCATAATTTGATAACCTCTCCTCGATTTTTGTACTACCATCTGACAAAGTTTCAAGTCTCTAGCATTTACGGTTTGGTCTGCACGATGCGTTTTACGGCAGAAGAATAATAATAATAATAATAATTAAAGCTGCAAGCAGCATTTAGCGGTGTTCAAGCTGTTAAGGACTTTAAGATTTTTAAGCACACAAGCATCAAAAGACATTAAGTTTTATGTAGCAAGCATTTAACCACTGAAATCATAGATGGAATAGACCATGTTTTAGCATGATTTACTACGATATACCACATTTAGTGTGATTTTTCATGATTTACCATGTTCCAGTATGATTTACCATGAATCTAGCATGATTTACCATAGTTTACCATGATATACCACATTCTAGAATGATTTACCAGGATTCTAGCATTATTTGCCTTATTTACTATGATTTACCATGTTTCTAGCTTTATTTACCATGATTTACCACGTGGCTAGCCATTATGTGAAGCATCAGAACAAATGAAGTGATAATCTCTGACAAAATAAGATTTTGTTATAATAGTAATAGTTTTACAAGAGATTTTTAAGAGTCTAAATATATGAATGCACATGTGAAAAGACTGTTAATAAGGACAATGGCCAGCAGAGGGCAGCAGAAGACCACTTATTGGCTCACTTCCATTTTGATCTACTTGGTTTCACCAGTATTCACTAAAGCAAACCAGTTTTTCCATGTTAACTCCATTATGCATGCTTACACACACACACACACACACACACACACACACACACACACACACACACACACACACACACACACACACACACACACACACACACACACACACACACACACACACACACACACCTTGTACAGGCAATTTACCATAGGATATATATTGTTTTAAAGCTTTTTAACAGTTATAGCGCCACCTATTGTCCGATCTCCATGAAACTGTGCATGCTTCTTCAACATGTTATGACACATATGCTCACCAATTTTTGTGAAGTTCTGAGTTTTTATTTATGATTCATAGGCGTTTGAGTGTATTTTGACACGCCCATTTCCTAAACGACCCTGTTATAGTAAATTAAAGGACAAATTTCAACTTTTTTTCGATAATTATTTATCTAGAGAGTCCAGAGAATTGTCCTAGACTGGTTTGGTTCCGATCGGGCGAAAAACCAGGGACTAGTTCGCGAAAGTAGGTTTTTAACATATTCATGAATATTTAATGAACGATTTGACTGACAGCAATGGTTCTAGAGGCAAATTTATTCAGCATGAGGAGATCTATCTACTGATATGCATATTATGGGCATGTGTGAAACACCACGTGATTACAGAGCCAAAAAACTCGTTAGCGCCAACTAGTGGCCAATTTCTTTCAAAACTCTTACAGACCTCTTGGGCCATGAGTTGAACATGCCCATCGAGTTTCATTCCGATTGGACTCCGTTAACCTTGTTTAATAGGTGCTTGAACTTCATTGGCTAATGGCGGCCATGTTTTTTTAGTTACACCAATTTCCTCATACACATACATGGCACCTTGGACCAAGACACAGTATACCAATTTACAAGTCAATTGGACTAACGGTCAGCCCTTTATATGTTTTTTTCACATTATAGCGCCACCTAGTGTTCAATCGTCGCGATTTTTTTTACTGTGACCTTAGATTGAACTCAGAAATATGTGTACCAAGATTGGAGAAGCTATCTCATTTACTTCTTGAGTTATAGCCATTTTAGTAAAATAGGCTCCGCCCACAACGATCATTTTGCGCCCCCTAGCGACCGTAAATCGAAATTTCAACTTTTTTTCGATAATTATTGATATTCAGTCTCCATAGAACATTTCTGCACTGGTTTGGTTCCGATCGGGCAAAAAACCAGGGACTACTTCGCAAAAGTAGTTTTTTGACAAAATTCAAAATGGCGGAAAATCCAATATGGCGGAAATTAAATCGGAGATATACGTTTTTTAAGTCAGGTGACCAGCTTTCCAGTGATATAAGACACTTGAGTCTACGACTTACGGTCTAGGAGTTATGGGCAGTTACGCGCAATTGGTTGCTATAGCGCCACCTATGGGCCAATTGGGCTCATAATTTGATAACCTCTCCTCGATTTTTGTACTATCATCTGACAAAGTTTCAAGTCTCTAGCTCTTACGGTTTGGTCTGCACGATGCGTTTTACAGGAGAAAAATAATAATAATAAAAATCAGTACAAATACAATAGGTTTTCAGCACTTCGTGCTTGAACACCTAATAATAAAAATCAGCACAAATACAATAGGTTTTCAGCACTTCGTGCTTGAACACCTAATAATTCATTACATTTATATAGCGCTTTTGTCGGCACTCAAAGCGCTTTACATACAAGGGGGAATCTCCTCAACCACATATGGCAAGTATACTTGTAAGTTTTCTTTAAGGGAACTTAACATCATACTAATAGTTTACTATTTATATATTACTTTTGCACTTTAAGTATACTATGGTCCTATTAAGGTATGTTTTTCACTATAAATATACTTTTAACTGTACTTTAAGTAGATTTGAAGTACTTTTCTAAGTACACTACCAGGGGCCTATACAATAATTCATATACTCAGAACTAGGAACATATGTTTGCTTTATAACTCAATATTTTCAAACAATGTAATTTTATAAGACAGTATGTAAAACTATGTGAGTAAGTATTTAATAGGCTACTCAATCAAAAGAGTAAACACAACTACAAACCAAGTACACTTAGAATAATAATACTTTTAACTATATCTCAATCAAAAGATTGAGTACAAGTATAGATCAAATATACTTAGACTTTTGTGTCAGTATAGGTCGAGTATACTTAAGTATATTTTTTAGAAGTACATGACAAGTAGACAAAGTATATAACTTTTAAATAATAATAGCACACTTGAATAGACTTCTTTTTTTGTGAGGGGTCCCAGAATAGATAGTTCATCACATTACCAAATATTCCATTTGGTGTGATATTTTGTCAGACAATGCAAATACATTTATATATAATGAAGTGTGCAAATATTTTTGGGGGGCCACTGGAGGACCAGGAACCAGACAGATAAAGCGTTTCAGAGAAAGACTGGAGCAGAATAGAAGGAAGATCACAGGTCAGACTGTAAAAACATTCCCATACTGCCCTTCCCCCCCTCAGTCTTTCTCCCTCTCACACCCCCACTACTTCCCTGAGCCCTTCCAGCCGTCACAGTGACTCAACACAGGCCTTCCCGCTCGCTACAAGAGCCTCTTTTGTGCCGAGCTCAAGAACCAGTCCACCACAGAATGGGTTTAACTCATTCTTACAACATCAAGAAGTCATTTCCTGCATTTAAACAAAATAAATAAATAAATAAACATTCAAACATATCTGTTCTACCACATATCGGAAAATAAAAGATCAATTTCATTAGCCTCCAAGATGATGTCTGTAATGCGTCAAGAAACGGTCAGCCACTTGAATGACCAATGATTGTGATATCGTCATCATCAACCACCAACTCCCTCCCCCTCCCCAAAAATTTTTTGGGTGTAAATTAAATGTTGTACTAAATGTTCCCGTTGTCATGACACTAAGCATGGATCCTGTGGTCTGTTGACTCTATACAGGAATTAATATATAACAGGACACCATCTTTGCAGTGTCTTTGCACCTACAGCTGAATAAATAGATGGAAGGAAGAAAAGTCCACTCAGAATTTAGTATGCAAATAAATGCAAGAAAAAAGAACAATTCAAAAAGCATTATAATGACATTATAACATCATCATTATGATCATCAATGCTGACCATTCTAATGTAAGCTAATAGGAGATTTTTAAAACTTTAATCTAAATGAATAGATAAAATGAATAATCCTCCAAGAAATGTGTTGTGAAGAAGAAGTAAAATAAGAAGGAGGAAGAAGAAGAAGAGGAAGAAGGAGGAGTAATATAAATACAGTGGTGGTCTTGCAAGCACAGTAATAAAAAACAACATTTTCAAGAAAAGGATTATTTGGCTCTAAAGGCTTAAAACAGCTTTTGGGTACCGAACACTTCAGAGTCAAATCAGTCCAAAGAATTGTCAGGGTGAAGAATGATATCTTTCCATGTTATAAGCTTAAATTATATACAGACACTGAAAGCAGATACTTTTTGTTTTTTGCTAGTAATGTGTTTCTTTGTTCCCCTTTATTACTTTATATTTACTTGTATGTTTTAATGGTTTTACTTAGTTAATTATTCTTAACTTACAATTGTTTTGGTTTAATATTCATTTGAAATTATTTTAAAAAGTACTTAGAATTATTTTAACAAAGTATTTTAACCAAAATCCACAAATAAATTTGATATTCAGAGTTAATAAACTCTGTAAAAATTGTAGATCAAGAATCCGATCGGATCGTGAGATGCCTAATATATATTCCCACCCCAAACACAGCTGTTTTCCCTGATCCTCCATAATAACAAACAGACTCTTCTGCTAGTAGAAGATCTGTCCAACAGGAGATTGCCAGTACTGTGATTAAAAAGAAAAAAAAAAGATCTGTGGTCCCCACTTGTGCTGTAGTCAGCATCCCACTGGGTGAACAATACGAGCTGACTTCCTGACCCCTTCGTCTGGGGATCCTAAAAACAAACAATGGGACCCTTAATTAACATCGGCCATTCCCAGCATTAGGCCCTTCCTGAGGATCGCGATTCAGACCTGAACACAAAGCTTGCTGTGTTATTCCTCTGACACCATCTACTGTGCTCGTGTGCCCTGCTTCTCAGTATGAACGCTGCCAGTTAGGCCTCAGTAATATTCATTTTAAACAGAAGAGAGAGAGAGAGCCATCAACCCTTTCACATCCTGAGGTCAAATTATGAGCAATGGCATTCAGTCTGGAATCTAGTGACACTGGTGAGAGGGATGGATCAGTCAGGGTTATCTGTTTATGATACCAGATGAGCACATGGTTGTACATTATCTGTTCTCCTAAGCTGGGCAGGATGTGTTTCCATGTTAGATAAGGACAAACAAATGGCCATTTCACTCAAGTTATTAGGTTGGTACAATGTAATCAAAGGAACTTGTAGATTGTTCAGTCTTGAAACAACAAACAACCTCTTGGTAACAATACCAATGACCTTGTGCAGGTTTATGGTGGCATTGTCTATGGTTTAAATGTGGTGGCACACAAGAGCGACTTGAACAATAATTCAGAAGGTGACTTCCTGCGAGTAACCATAGGAGGAATCCTAAATGCTCACGTCAAGTTAAAGGGATAGCTCACCCAAAATTACTTTGTTTCTTCTACAGAACACAAAATAATATATTTTGAATAATGCCGTTAAAACAGTTTTGGTTACCTTTGACTTCCATTATATAGGCAAAAAAAATACTGAGGTATTTCTCAAAATATATTATTTTATGTTCCACAGAATGTTTGGAATGACAGTTTGTTTTTCTCAAAGAGAAAAGCCCAGAGAACCAAATACAACTAAAAACAGTGGAAAATCTTTAAATCATAACCAAAAGTCCACAAATCAAAGTTGAACATGTCCTTTTTTTACCAGCGGATTGTATAACATTAGAGTTGACATCCACTGCTCATATTTGTTTTCTTTCATTATCTTCTCACAAGACCAGGCATGACCACAACCTCTCACTGAGAAATTATTGAAGGATTTAAATTTATGAAGGATTCTGGACAAATTAAAGTTAATGAAAAGATAATTACGATGGATTTATTAAATAATTACACTCAAAACTCTAGTCCACATCAGTGAAAGGCTGAATGTCTTAAGTCTCTTTATCCAAGCAATATTCCCCATCTGCACAAAGCAGGAATGGCTGTGATTGTTTTGAGGGTCTTTTTAAGACTGTCGCCATTCTGCCCTTTAATTTGTCCTCATGAATCTCTCTGACAAAAGCCTATTTAAAAAAAAAAAAAAACAGAACAACTCTGAAGCAGAACACCACTCACATTTGTGGCTTTCTCATTTCTAAATATGACAACAGATCACAACTCTCACTTGAAGAGATGTTATCATTATCCGCCTCTGATTGTTGACATAGAAGTCTCATGCAAAGGGACATCTACAGGGCAGAAAGAGGGAGGCGCTTTAATGTCGTATCAGCAAAAGTCAGAGGAAGAGTGCTATTCTCTGTGTACAGAACACAAAGCAGCTGGCAGGAAACCCGCTTTTCATATTCTTTTAACTTTGATTTCCGTTTTGAGGAAGTGTACTAAGTGTGCTCTCTCTGCTGCTGCTGGCCTTAATCAGCTAACTGTTTCCAATTCCTGACAAGGACTTCTCTAATCGTACCAGCAGTGAAACTGTTGCTTTATTAAGACGTATATATAAAATATATATATATATAAAAGAGGCACTCTGTTCCACACCCAATCACAACCTATTACACGTCTCATAAGTGCACTTACATTTATACAATAACTTATAAATATCCAAAAGTTTGGGGTCAGTAAGATTTTTTAGAAGTATATTATACTTTGCAAAGATGCATTTATTACATAAAAATACATTAAAAAACTATAATTTTGCAATATAACTATTTTCTATGATAATATATTTTAAAATCTAATGTATTCCTGTGATGGCATAGCTACATTTTCAGCATCATTACTCTAGCCTTCAGTGTCACACGATCCTTCAAAAATCATTCTAATATGCTGATTTGATGCTCAATCATTTTTTTTTATTATTATTATTGTGGTGCTTCGTTGTGGAAACCATGACACAAAAAGAAAGTCCAAAAGAATAGCATTTATTTGAAATAGAAATATTTTGCAACATTATAAAAGCCTTTACCATCCTTGCTGAAAAATAAACTTCTTCTGACCCCACATTTTTGAACAGTTAATTAATTAAAATGGCTTACTTTAAAAGTAATCATCTTAATAGTCAGTATCAAATCAGATGAATTATTGCATTTCAAAATGGCTTTTACTATTGTAAATAATTATGTTGTACATCAAAACACATGTTTTGGACCATGCATGTGAGCACTAACTATGCATTGCAACATCAGACTGGTTGTTTCCCAGGACAGCAGATTGACAGGCTGTGAGAAACACTGAGCAGCTGGTCTGGACAAACATGAATGCAAACAGAGTTATGGAGCAACATCACACTCAAATTCATTTACTTAGTGCAGTTTGTGTACAATATAACATACATTTCTGTAGAACAACTTTGGAGCTGGGTTTATTTATAATAAATGCCAGTAAACTAATTCAATGTCAACTATACTTTGTTTTTCAGCAGAAATATATGATCCCTGTCTAATGCAAACCCCGAATCTAAATAACACATGTAGAAAATTCACACACTATAGTATTGGGACAAACTTTTTTCAACAGTGCAGTAAAGAGATTTTTTTTTTTATGAGAGGCACTGAATTCCAAATAAAACTCGTACAAGTCGAAAGTTAATGGTTTCAATAAATCTAAATACTTATTACTGACAGTCAGTTTAAGTTGGATTTCAAAACTGAAAAGACTTAAAAAGAATGACTATAAAGCCAAACATTTTTTTAGCAGTTTCACATCATAATACAACATTTCCAGCAATGTTTGACGGCATGTTTTCGTTCAGAAGGTAATCGACTCGGATCATAATTCTCTCTTGATTTAAACTGCCTGAAATGTATCCTGAAAACAGATAAAGTTAATATATAGTGTACAACAAAATGCACATTTAGTTCAGTCAGCAGATGCCATATATCTGACCAAGAGTCCTGTGATTTATGCCACGTCAATGAATATATGTGGCTTTTGAAACAATCATTAAAAGTTTTCTAGCACTCTCAGAACAGCAGAACTGTCAAATGACCAACTATGCACTATATATTACAAAGAATTGTAACTGTACATATTCACACCTCATTACTTGGGCCTGACAGTTTCTGATTGAAAATTAACTTGCTTATGTATGTGGTTATTTGTTTCTATCATGCAGGAAATGCATTGTCATTTTGGCTCCCTATTAGAAGCATGTTTATGTAATTATCTCAGCAAGAGACTGAGGAGAAGGTAACTGTCTCCTAAGAGCTCAGTGATTGCCTCTTACATCAGAGTGTTTTCCTTTCACAGGCGCGAGCAGTTGTAATGGAAGTTTGTCTCAAACAAAGGTTTCTTGTCGAACGAAATGACACAACCCCAGGCTAATGTTTACAATTTCACTATCTTACATAATGATAACAGCAACAACAAATCATAAAAGCTTTATCGCTTTGACCAACGGCAGACAAACTGCTCTGTGAAATAAACATGCAAGTTCAAAAAGGTGTTCGCTTTGGTTGTAATGAAAGCTGTCAAACTGTGAAGTGCTAAGGTAGATTTCACTCATGCTTATGATAATGGGCCCCATTTGTTCAAAATAGCCTCCAAAGTGTTGAATCTGCCACCTTTAATCGATAGACTTAAGTGGCCCAAAACACCTGGAGGAACTAAACCATGCAAAATAAGGACAACATTTTACATTTACATTTACATTTATTCATTTAGCTGACGCTTTTATCCAAAGCGACTTACAATTGCTATATTTCAGAGGTCGCACGCCTCTGGAGCAATTAGGGGTTAAGTGTCTTGCTCAGGGACACATTGGTGTTTCACAGTGGATTCGAACCCGGGTCTCTCACACCAAAGGCATGTGTCTTATCCACTGCGCCATCACCACCCTAATTTAACATATGTTTTATGTTGAAAACAAAAAAGACGTGAATGAAAGTTGCATCACAAACAGCAAATTTCCTGATAAAAATGACTGGAACCATATAGTAAAAAGAACTATACTGTAACTAACTATACTGACCTCCAGTATTACAATAAAATTAAATATGTAAAAAGTGATCAGTTGACGTTTAAGTAAATAAACTTCATACGTAACTAAAAAAGATATGTGGAATTGTCAAGTTAACATAACAAAAAATGTTCAATTATGCATGAAGTTCATTTACTTAATAATTTAACTCACTTTTTTAAGTAACTGATCACTTTTTACACTGAAACTGCCTTCAAACTGTAAAAAGCTGCTCAAAAACAGAACATTAGGACACTGGAGAAAAAAACTAAACAGGCTATATATACAGTATATACACACACATTCCAGTGCCATGATTACGATTTGAACAAGAGATGTATTATGTCAAAAGAATAATGAGAGCGCTGTATGAAACCAATGGCATTCATGTGTTTTTGATGAACATAAAAGAATCTTCAATTTTCCCATCAAAAAGGATATGAAGACAACAGACCCTAGCTGAGTATAATCTACTGTATTTTGAAATTCTTACAAATATACTATCTAGTGTATACATTGTCAACAAAATTACTGACAAAAATGTTCATTAACAAACTGTGCTTTTTATTTTATAAAAGATAATGAAGACAAGATGAAAAATGCACATCCTGAACAACTTAAATCTTGCGTCTTTTGCAGCGTCTCGCGCATGACACGCTGTTCTAAAAACGCAACGCTCAAGTTAAAATTAGTTAAACTGTTAAAAACACGTCTCGAGACCTTGCATTTTATCCCCATTCCACTGCCCGTGTCTCGCGTTTTTCAAAGCAAAGAGCCCTAACACTGTACTTTTTACACAAAAAAATCTAGAAAGAATCCGATTGTTTCAAATAATCTACTACAGTAATAGTCAATAATGAATGCCCTGATACGGTTGCGTAAGCTGAAGCTGATCGGTGAATGAACACCGGTAAATACATACACAACATAAACTAAATACTATATTACATCAAATGTATAACATTTAAAACATATTACAACAAACACACAAATCAACGTGAAAGACTGAGGTAAGTCATGTTGTGATTACACCCTTTCCACAAGGCACTTAAAATGAACAATGAACAACTAAAACATAAAGAATTCACAATATTATAGTACTTTTTGTTATTTTAGGAGCTCAGGTTAAGCTGTTTTTGTTAAACGTTTAAGTCAATATATGCTTGAATTTAGCATTTTTCAGCAACTAAAATGTTAGTTTCATCGACTAAAGATATTAATTTTGTGTAAAACTGGCTGAAAATAAATATTGATTACATTTAGAATATACTTATTGAAAGAAACTGTAAAAATGAAAAATAACAGGTTCTGTATGATCATAAAATGTTTTCTATCATGGATTGAGTAAACAAAACAAAACATCCAGCATCTCGTGTGTTGCACAGTGCCACAAACACAACACATCAAGCAGGGAAAATGTAAGTAGGAGACAGAAACATGATTGTTACCCTGTAGTAATTTCTCATACAACAAAAGGCATTCTTTTCTGCACCCTGTGTACCATGTTTCGGCGATTTCCTAACAAGACTCACATTGATCAGTTCAGGGTGGGAGTCAGAATACTTACTGTGAATGACATCCACTGTCACTATGAGACTGTGACACAAAAAAGGGCATTGGCAATAGGGATGCATTACAGAGGACATGACTCACGAGCTGAGCTTACATGCAGGGACTCTTACGGTTTTGCAAGCCGCATTCCAGCGCACACATTTTCCATGAGGAAATCCCACTGCACCTCTGTATGCAGGGTAGATTGACCCTCATCGACTGAAACAATCAGATATTCGACTGGCATAGTATAAACAAGAATTGGGCCACGGCTTTTTGAGGTCACAGGAATTCTGGGTAACGAATGACGGAGCAAAAACGTTCCCGATTAGTCGAACTTGTTTACATAACTCTCACTAGCTTGCCCTGGGCAGAGCAGAGTTGGTCAAACAGCTGCCCGCTCAGTGGTGTTCATTTCTAACTAGTGCTCCCTGTGGAGCTCTGCTAGGGCCAGAACCACTTCCCTTAGGTGACACATGTAAGTCTGAACCGCACACACCAGAAGACATAACCAACACGCTTCCTGCCCCCACGCTCTGCTCCAACCGAGCCATGACATTCCCCAATTCCTATCTGGCCGGGATGGCTGTGTTTTGATACTCTGGCCCTGCTCTGACTGGGGAGCTTGGCCCACTCTCTCACATCTGCTGGGAAACGAATGGAGACCTAGACAGTGCACTGGGAGAACGCACGAGAATGTGATTCTCAGCACTGGCTTTAGATCACAGGTCCCGCTGTGCCCTGTGAAGTCAAATCCTCAGTGTTTGTGTTGGCAGGGAGAATGTATTCCTCTGGACAGGACAAACCCAGTGGGGACCAGCTTACCCTGGAATTCATTTCCTTTGAGAAAAGCTCAAATTCACCATGTTCATCATTTTCCAACTGTCCTTTCTGGCGTGAATCGAGGAAGAATCATTGCATCTGGATGGGTAAATACGTGGATACGCAGTATGATAAATGGAAAGTAAATCACAGAAAGTGAGACTCCAGGGGGAGGTAAAATGCATTAGTGTTGATTTGAGTAGGTGTGGACACTGTCGTGGGACTGGACTTTTCTTGTGTTTCCACTGACATTCACACAAGCAACTGAAATTTAAAACACGACAGTTCTGAAGGTGATTTACAGACTAGGCTAGTCTCAGGCTAGTTTTATTGCCTGCTGTTTTATCCTAATAAAACTTAACATTTGTTCTTTTAGTATTTGTTTTCCTAAGCTGTACATTGCTTTAGAAAATGGATTTTTAAACTTTAAAAGCGGGGTTGTAGAAAATGTGAGAGGATTTTTTAAAAAAAAAATTTTTCTTCATTATGTATTTTAGGGCTGTCAAAGTTAAGTGTTACCCAGCTCTGGAACACCACACAATATAAATTGAATTTAATTCTAGCATTACTCTAATAGTGTATAGAGAACATATCCACATAATAATTGTCAAAATTGTCTAGATAATATTTTAATATTTGGCTTTGGCTTCAGTACAGTAACAATATAAAGGCAATTATTTGTTTATATACGTTATATATTCGATAAGTATCTGTTATATATGAAAAGATTTGTATTTCATGTATAAAGTGCATTATATATGTACACAGTTTGTATATTTTAGGGAGTGGAATCCTCATATTTTCGGGTCCTTTGAAAAAGCTAACTTATTGGCAATAACAATTATTATAACAATTGACAAAAAACAGTCAACATAACATGACCATGACTGCTATGTTTTCGTAACTGAATCCACTATTACATCATAACACTGACACAACTACGGTTCAATCTGTTATAAACCTAATTGCACATGAGCAACATTTTCCATCACCAGTCAGAGACAGCAAACACCCTTATAAAAACAAACATCAGTGTATTTCAGTGCACAATGTTGACAACGTCAGAGGAAAAGTCTGTAAATTACCTGAGCCAAGCTCAAAGAGGTAGAGATATTTTATCATGATAGGACTTTTAGCAGTCTGCAGGGAACTCTCATCATCTTTCATATAGGGAGGTTTGCCACTTTCATCCCACATCTGGTCTGCATTACCATTCCATGCAGCTCTGAGTCTGGGGCTCAGGGCCTGAACAAGAACCTCACCCTGTCTCTGTGTCCAAAGACTATAAAACACTAATGGCTTGAAATTAAAGATGACACTGTCTCCTTCACAAACACTTGTATTTTATCTTTGTTTCTGGAACTTTTGCAAGTTTAACAATTTTTTTATTCATGAAATCAGTGTTGGAATGAAGAAAAGGAAAGATAAGTTTCCAGTTCTCTGATATGCCTTCAAACAGTGCTCTACATTTAAAACTACTCATTCGTGTTTAAAAAGTGAAACTAAAATAGTTTTTTTAAATGAGCATGGATTTTTTTTCCCTTGTCCTGAGGGTAAACATCACTCTGAGAATGCTCTTGCAATAGTCGAAACAAGACAATTAAAGGTCAGGGAGTGGTTTCTCATGATTTCCCATAGATTTCCTAGTAAAACTGTGGATTTAAATCATAAACTTGTCCACCGTTTATCTTGAGGGCAAAACATTCTCACTCCGGCATCTCCACATTTTGCAGTATTTCTTGTCTCTCTGAGTCCATTCATACCACATTAACTTGAACACAAATGTGTTGCCTTGTAAACATATTCTCATGAATCTATAACCACTGCTTTATGAAGCTTTAAGTTACATTTCCAAGAACAACAACGGCTAATATCACCTGCAAAAAGAGGCTGAGAAAAGTATCTGAAAATGATTGCACGCATAATTTCTTGCTGAACACATTTTGTGTGTGATATCCCTGACTATAATTTTTTTTGTTATTATCGACTGATGTCACTGTTGGAAGTGAGAAAGAAAATCAGATGATTTCCATATTTGAAAAAAGCATAGCTCATTGGCCTTGTGTTACCTCTCAACGCTCAGCACACTAGCTCTCTGAATTAACTAGATACGCATGACTAAAAAGACAGAGAGATGCCTGTTTGACAAGTAGGCCAATGAGGCAACATGTGTCTCTGGCTGCTTACCTGAGGGCAGTCTTTGATATAGTGTCCCTTGTTGAAGCAGAGATGGCACAGGTAGTTTGGTGGAGGTCTCTTGCTTGGCTTGCGTGGCTCAGAGGACAGGGAGAGGTCGGAGAAGTGGTCCGTTAGAGAGTTCAGCCCATCCACTATGTTGTTAAGAGAGCCGTACGGGGACACGCTTTTGTATAAACCATTATTCAGGGCCTGCAGAACATAACAGGACATACACAATCCAAAATTTAGTTATCCCAATATGAACACAGAAAAAAATGAAAAATGAAAGAAACAATAAACTTAAAGGGTAAGTTCACCCAAAAATTGTCATTAATTACTCACCCTCATGTCGTTCCAATGTCGTTCCGTACATCTTTGAAACACAAATGAAGATCTTTTTAATGAAATCTTAGAGTTTTCTCTCCCTTATCAGCAATGGAACTACTACTTTCAAGCCCCAGAAAGGTAGTAAAGACAGACATCATTAAAGTAATCCATGTGACTCGAATACTTTGTGCAAAAATATATATATATATATTATTTAAAAAACATTAATCTCCAATGTCCATTCACGCAACAATGTCAGCTCTCATGTCAACACAACACGAATGTGTTGTGGTGCTGTCGTGAATGCATGTTGAAAATAAATAATATTTTGTAAATAATGTAAATGATGTTTTTTTTGCTCAAACAAAGCACTCGTGTCGCTTAATAAAATTGAGGCTAAACCACTGGAGTCACATGGATTACTTTAATGATGTCTTTACTACCTTTCTGGGGCTCGAAAGTGGTAGTTGCATAGATTGTCAATGGAGGGACAGAAAGTTCTCTGATTTCATTAAAAAAATATTAATTTGTGTTCAGAAGATGAACAAAGGCCTTACAGGTATGGAAATATATGAGGATGAGTCATTTTTGGGTGAACTAACCCTTTAATAATATGCTGCTCTCAATTAAATCCATCCTATAGGCTAAAGCAGAAATTAAAATATGATTTTATAATCAAAAACAATGTCCTCAGTGATGTGGAACTCTATTAGGCATATTAACTAATTAATGAGATTCCTAATTCAGAATCAGTTCCTAAATTGAGGCGGCATAATCCACTTAAGTCAAAGTACAACAGTCTAAGATTTGCAAATCAGATTGCTATATAACCACTGAGAGATAGTCAAACACACGCTACTGAAACAAATGTTTGGATGGGAAGATGTTGCTTGAGTGATGTCTTCCTCTGGTAACGGTTTGGAAGGTTATGTTATTGTTGAAGTCTCATGTTGGACAGTCCTGAAACTTTACGTGGCAAGTCCAGATAACTGTCATCTAGTTCTCAGCAAGCCAGGAAAATAAACAGTTTCTGCATATATCTCTTACTAGTCTCTTTTCATCAGGTAGAGCAACTCTGGATACAACAAATATGCCTTATTAGATTTTTTTATATAGCTGTACATGTGGCATTAATTTTCCATTGTGGCCGTTCAAATCCATCGCATATACATTTTTTTTGTGAGAAATCCATGAGAAACAATGGACAATTCCTCCTAAATTTAAACTTTATTCTGAGCATGTCTTGTAAAAGATTAGGAGTTACAAGAAATTGGAAATATTTAAACATGTTTATGTTCAAAATACATTTGCCTATAAAAAGCGGTGTCATGACAAATAAGCATCCAGCTGCACTGTTATTTTGTCTGAGTTATGACCAACAGACATCAACAAGAAATTCTGAAAAGGCTTGTTTTAAATGTCAACAACCAATTTTAAACGTCATGGAAATACAATAATTACGATGGTCAGCAGTTACGTCTGAATGCATTCATAGAACTATTATCGACTTTTATACAATAATGAAACCGCAATACTGATTGTGGCTGTCAGAAAGGAATTTGGCTGTCTCTCTTGAGGATGGCCCTCACTCACACACATTTACACCAGTGGAGGACATCTTTCCTCACCCCTTCACACAGCTGGAGAGACAGTCAGGGGGTCACTCCAGCCTGTACTACTGCCATTTACACACACACACACACACACACACACACACACACACACACACACACACACACACACACACACACCACACACACACACACACACACACACACACACACACCACACACACACACACACACACTTTCTCAGAAAAGTTATGCAAACAAAAATAATGATTGATTTTCGACCTCACATGGAAAATATAACTCTGATAAATCTGAAATTGGTGTAATAATTAAGGGGATTTTTAAAGCATTCTATTCCCTCCACAAGTGAGAAAAAGAAAAGAGAGAAAAAAGAGGGGGAAGGGAGAGAAAGAGAATGAACTGTTTTTATTAACTCTGATTTTGCCCTTCCTCAAACTTTCCACTAAACATCAACACTTTCCCTTGTTTCCCTCAGCCACAACACTGTCATTACATCATTAAAAAGAAAATGCGTTTACATGTGCAAGCTTCTGGAAGTAATTATCTTATTTAGAAAAATAACCTGAAGAGTGCAAAAAGATTCAACAGACTTGTCATAACCATTATATTTAATTTGAAAAGCATAACCTAATTTTAAAGATAATTGAAAACCACACCCATATTCTTGACTTTATATTAAATTAATATATATAAACTTAATTTTTTTATCTATTAAAAAAATCCCAAACGTAGCCTACATTTATTTCAGTCGAATCTGGAAATATTCATAATTTTCCTTAAAATGTTCTTAAAATCTGGCACTTGATAATACAATCAAATCTAGTCATTCAGAGAGGATCACTGATTGTACAACGTCCTTCACATTATAAAATATAATACAGATTGAGTTTGAGTGCCTTGTCTTCAGCAACTATACCAACATCTCAAACGAGCAACATCTTTCATATTCATGACCTCATTATGCAGCCCACATTTAGCTATAGAGATCAGTAAGCTTAATTAAGGAGACTTGATGTTTAGAGTATACTTGTTCAAATGAAGCAACAAATTAAATGCAAGTAGTCTTATGAAGATACTTTCATGGATGGCTGCCACATTTGGCTGTCCACGTGCTGTTACAAAAACAATAAACTTAGTGTGCAAAGCTGCAAACTGGCACGGTTTTAGTGTGCTTTCAAATAGGCCTTTTCAAGGACGTATTTCGCATAGTATTGCTAAATAAATAATTACATCTATTATAGCCTAATTATTATATTAGCCTACAATATTATTGTTACATGTTTCCCATGACAAAAACGAGATAACGATTTAAAAAAAAATGATGTCAATCACCCAAAGCATCAGTGTATTGTACAAATGTAACCAAGTTGGGACTAGTCGCGCGCTATTAGACATGCATCAGTCGACCGTTATTTCCATTAACTTATTTCCAAAATAAATGAAATGTAGGAGGACATAAAACAAGTTACCTCATTTCTCTGCAGCTGAAAGAAGTTGTTGAGATAGTTGGAGTTGAGAGAGGAGCTCAGGTCATTGGCAGGAGTTTTGCTGTAGTTCAGGTCCGGATGGGAAGAGTTGGGCTCAGGACGGAAGGCATCGAAAGCACTCGTCTGATGCGTGTCTTGTAAAGAAAGGTAAACCCAGTTAAGAAGCTGTGCAGGCTGGTACACTGAGGTACTGGTGTCTATAGCAGACAACAAGCTCATGTTGTTACTATAACTTTTACTCTTCCAATGTTGCTTTTGGAAAAGGCAAACTTGTTCAGAGTCTACAGTGAATGCGGCGTCCGGTTTTCCACACCCAAAAAGAATCAGCGCTTCTCTCTCTTCTTCCAGCTCAGACCCTATTCCTTCGCTGGGATCCGTGTCCCAGGTTTATATTTACACAAAAGTCATCGCTCTGACATGTCAGAATAAAAAGTTTTAGTCCGCTGTCCACGGCCCGTTATCTCGCTTTATTTGCACTGTACCAGCAAGGAACTCATTGAATATTCATATGGTGTATGCGCGCGTCATTGTCTTAAACAGCCAATCAACACCCGGTGTTTAACATATGGGCTTGTATATGGGGACAACCTGTTGATTACTGGCTACTTGTTAATTTGAACAGAATATTCATATTGATCACGGAACGTATTTAAAAATGCAACTTCTTACAAAAATTGCTTATTTCGTGGTTTCATTTAGCCTAAAATTGTTTTAAAAGAGAGGATTTGTAAATATATAAAATTCCTACAGGTTTGGCAAAGCACTATTTCTTACGCATTTAAATAGGGCCGTTTAATAATATATAAGTGTTATATAAACAAAACATTAAAACGCTTTAGAAAATCCGTTCACATGGAACAGGTTAGCTGTGAAACTAAACACCTTAAGGAAGCCAATAGGCTGCTGTAAGCAAATGGTTTTGTTTATTTAACAACAGGGGTGAGATTCTTAAGTGATGATACCCACAAACAGACCCAAGAGAAAATGTGCCTTAAAAACACCTGGAAAAAAAGATAAATCAAATATTAGTTTAACAATGAACATTTTGTTTTGAATTTAATCAACCATATTGAAGCACAGAAGTATTACATAATTATTATAATAAGAAATCCAGAACATAAAGGTTGTATTTTGCTGGACTAGAGGTTTTTCAAAATAATATAAAAGACTCGCACAACAAGCTGATTATTTCAACATTTGATTAACTCACCTGAGGTATCTCTTGGTTACAATCGCTAACTGATTTTTGCTCCACCTTGTGGCGTTGTTAATATACTCGACTTGTCATTTTGCAGACACATTAAAACACTTCATTCAACTAGCTAATCTAAAATAAACAGCTATTTATATAGATAAGACTTTATCACCCCATATATTAGATAGCATGCATAGCATTCGTCAAACAGTAGCCTAATAGATGTTTAGTAAATAATTCAATGTTCAATCGAGTTTAATCCATAAAACTGTTCAATATCAATTAATTTAACATTGTATATAAAAAGACGAAAGTCAAATTTACATTGTGCAATTAAAGATAATCAATTAAAGGTTAATTCATTTAAAGCTGCAGTACGTTATTTTTGGCGCATTAGCAGTTAATAAACAGAACTGCATGCATCTTGTGGAAGAACGTTGTAGCCGAAGCTACTTCTCTCTGTTTGTGTCTATGACTAGTCACGCAGGTACTGGGCTAATCCGCAGTGGTACCACCCGTTCCAGTCTAATATAGTCCGAATATAAACACTTATTATAGGTGTACCATAGTGATAAAAGACAAAAACCCGGTCTGGAAAATGGATTCATGATGTACTCGCTTATTATATTACGGACTGCAGCTTTTACTCAAATAGTTAAGCAACTCATATTTACATTATTGAATCTTTTAAACAATATTACTTCAAAAATCTTTTAGAAATTTAACTTTTCAAAAATACACTCATAAATACAGATAGACATGAAACTGCTAACGCATGCACTGGTAGCAAATCACTACTATGTGACTGTGTTCTCTGCAGACAGGTTTACTGCATTCACAACAGTAGCTGCTCACTTTTCTGTCTCTTACAGCTCGACAGTAATAACATCTCTTTCTTTTGTTCTGACAGCTCCGTTGTTGGATTTCGGAAGTGACAGCTGACAGTGATGTGGGCACCCCACATCTCCCCATGGCCTCAAGGATGTTCTTGGATAATCCATGGCTTTCTTCTCTGCGCCTATGAATCTGAGGCGCTACAAGCTCTTTCACCAGCTCTTTTATGAACATCCGCTGGGTGTTATGAGCACCTCCCATGAAGCTAGGGTGCTGAGCATCGAAAATGGAGTAGGAGTTTACAACGGCAATATTCAACATGTTATACCACAGCAGCATGGGCCATCTCTTCGTACGCCGCTTGCAGGCATAATTGCTGGCCATTTGCTGAACATTGTTGACTCCTCCTTTGGTGCGGTTGTAATACTGAAAGATCTCTGGCTTGTTTTTAGCACCTGTTTCATTCAGTGCTTCGCTGGTATGCAACGTACTTAAAATAATCTCTGCCTTTTTTCTTTTTGGTACATAGCTCACCATGGACACATTGCCACAAAAACCACACTCAGAGGTATGTAGTGCTCGTAACTTGGATGGCTTCATAATCGGTGGCACGTGTGGATTCTTATGGTGAAGGGTCCCAACCATGGTCAAGTTTTTCTCAAAAAGATTCTCTGCCAGAGGGATACTGGTGAAGTAGCTGTCCATTGTAATATTGAGACCTATCATGAGAAACAAACATAAAAAAGCAGCATAGTTAGGTAACAGAAAAACAATGATGGTCTCAAATCCAAAGTGTTTCAAAGATAGTGGCTTTGGATCAAACCGCCTGCTAAATGTCTACCACTGTTTCCCCCACTGCTGAATCTTAAGTGCATACAGTACCGGTATATAGTATTTAGAAAAACTATTAACATTTTCTAAATATACAACTTTGTTCGTTGGCCAGAGGAGAACTGGTTTCTCCCAAGGTTTAATTTCTTCTCTATTCTGTCACCTGATGGAGTTTTGGTTCCTTGCCACTGTCGTCTTTGTCTTTTGCTTGCTTAGTTTGGGACATTTATATATTTAAAAATATTATTAATCTGCCTGCATTGACACCATTATATGAGAACTGAACTGAGCTGGATGATGACATCATGTTTTTCTCCAGAGTGGCTATATATATAAATGAACTAAACTACTAAATTTTTACAACAAAAATAAACCATCATTGAACTTACTTAGGCTGGATTATGACACTATTTTCTTCTAGAAACAAACTTTGTTGCATTATTTTCCTGTTATCACTGTAAAGCTGCTTTGAAACAATCTGTATTGTAAAAAAGCGCTATATAAATAAAGGTGACTTGACTTGACATTTAAAATAAAATGTTTTCTGTTTTAACCTATTTTAAAATGTAATTTATCCATGTCACGGCAAAGCTGAATTTTTAGCAGCCGTTTCTCCAGTCTTCAGTGTCACATGATCCTTAAGAAATCATTCTAACATGCTGATTTGCTGCTCAAGAAACATTTCTTTAAAAAAAAGTTGTGCTGCTTAATATTTTAGTGAAAACTGTGATTTAGATTGTAGTTTCTCTCACTTTTGATCAATTTAATACATCTTTCCTGAATAGAACGTATCAATTAAAAAACATTTACTGAGCCTTATACTGGAAACAGGAGAAACATTATTGCTTACAAATCACAAAAAGTTGTGGAGAAAAAAACATTACCTTTTTTCTGAAGTCCACTGGACAACCTCAGAACTGTGTTCTCTGCAAGGTTCTCCTTAGTCTCTCCTGGCTGCCTGCCTGTGTAGATGACAGCATCAATGGCGTAGGGAACCTCGGCATCGCACATCCAAAAGATTTTTATGCCATACTTGGCAGGGAGTCTTGGCAAGTGTTGCAGAAACTTGCATCTTCCCCTGAATGGCACGAGCTGCTCACCCACAGTGACACAATCTCTGGGGATGAACCTTTTCCTACAGTTGCTCAGGAACATGTCCCACACATTTCGGAAGGCTGCCATGTGGTCTGATGTCTCTCTTAGCACTCTGGTTTTTTTATCATCAAATTGCAGGCATCCGTGAAGGTCTTCATATCTTCCAACAGACATGGAAGCTCTATAAAGTGGGTTATGCAAAGGATCCATAAACAGTTCCCGTACTGGGACATCACCGTTTCTCTCCAAACCGATGAGAAGGCTTAGACCAATAAAGGCATTTAGCTCTTCTTTAGTGACTTTTTGCCACACTTTGTCTTTTGTTGACGCTACTCTCTGTCCACCCAAGTTGGTGCATTGCAGGATTTCATCAATGATGTTTTCGCTTATGAAAAGTTCCCAGGCATCTTTAGGCGTCACCAGTAAAGACTCCAGTGCGGGCCCTTGACAGCTCTGTGAGAAGGTCCTAGTGTCACTTTGAGGAGCATATTTGCTCCAATAAGAGTCTCCTTTGCTCCATCGACTCGAGCCATCTTCACTCTCCTCATCACAGGATTCCTCAGATGAGAACTCAAAGTCTGTGAGGACAGTTTTCTGACCATCTACCACATCTGGGACACTGCTGCTTTCTGGGCCATCACTATCAGAGACCTCTGATTCTAAATCAGGGGCAGCAATGGATTCATATTCTTCTGTTAGTGAAGCTGTAACATCAACCTTTCGGTGCAGCATGGACAAAACTGTAAAAATATAAACACAAGAACCCCAAACAGTTATATTGGCATCATTAAATTTACAAGCAAATTCAACGTATCAATGGTAATTATTGATGTGAATTAAGCTTTTAGCACAAACAGTATATAACTTACATGATTCCACCTTAAACACACACACACCTTTCTCTTTCATCTTGCACAGTATAAACCGATCTGATCCAATGCATTATACATATTACTTAACACTAAAATTGTTTTCAGAAGATGCAACTTTTTATATAAAAAGACAACCTTTTTGTAGGTAAAATTTAGATATGAAAAGTTCTTTGTCACTGGCTGCATATTGGGCATATGCATATTAAAAGTGAAATCAGGAGAGGTCATAATGTGCAGCATTGGCCTCCCTCTGGTGGAGAAATGTTAAAATAATAGCTAACTCCAACATGAAGATTCTTTCATTTACTCAAATTTAAGTCATTTCAAACCAGTATGATTTTTCTTCTGCGGAACACGACATGAGACAAATTAAAGAATATTTCAACTGCTTTTCTTCATACAATGAAAGTCATTGGGTACAGAATTTACTGTCATTGTATAGGGGGGGGGTTTTTTTGGTTTCACAGAAGTCATACAGGTTTGAAATAAAATTATGTCCAGTAAAAAAATAATAATAAATATATACACACCCACACACACTACTGTTCAAAAGTTTGAGGTCTATAAATAAGTTGTTTGTTAAATTAATACTTTTATTCAATAAGTATGCTTTAAATTGATCAAAAGTGACAGAGAAGTAATTTATGTTACAAAAGATTTTGAATTTAATGTTGTTCTTTTGAACTTTCTATTCATTAAAGAATCCTGAAAACAAAGTAATACTGTTTGCCCATAAATTAAGCAGAACATTGATTTAATACTAATATTATTAATAATAATTAAAATGATTTCTGAAGAACCATGTGACACTGAAGACATGATATATATTTTAAAATAAGAAAACAGGTTTTTTATGTATTATCACAAAATCAGTTTTTACTATTTTTGATCAAATAAATACAGCCTTATTGAGAATAAGAAATGCATTAAAAAATGTTTTACTGACCTCAAAATTTTGAGTGTACATAAAAATACAGAACATAGCGAAATTACATTTATTTCCAAATCATTACCATTCTATCAATACTTCATTCAATGAAGGTTTGTTTTTACAGTGTCAATACTTTATATCATTGACAAATAAGGAGTTAATTCTATATTGATTTGCCACATTTGATTCTTTTCAAATAGCTGAAACATTTCTTCAAACACAAATTGTCAGAAAGAGAATTGAGACTTAGCCTAGGTCTGTAATCCCCTAATTTTTAATGCAAGCTTGCAACAGAAAGGTCACAGAAACCTGATTTTAAAACATTAAAGATATGTAATAAGCAAGAGTATGGTCTACTATAAATCACTGGACAACTTCATTAGGCGTGGATTGGAACAAACTCATCAATGATTCAATCCACATTAAAAAAAATCAAAAAAAGAACATTAAAAAACCTGCTCAAATCCAATAAATTTATAAGCACATTTTACACTTTACATAGGGAAATCATCTTCCTTTGAGGAAGGAATAAAAAAAATGTAGACCCTTTTGTTGTTAACATATGCCAACACACATTACAGACCCTAGTCAAGATGATCTTTCATATGCAACCTGTAACTGTACCCATATTTGTATGCTTTACCACACACAGAGCACTGGAAAGGTTTCTCCTTTGAGTGGGTCCTTTTATGTTTGTTAAGTATGTAAATGCGTTTAAAACCTTTCCCACACTCAGAGCACATAAAAGGTCTCTCTCCAGTGTGATCTCTCTGGTGCACCTTAAGTCATAGATGTCAAAAAACCTCTTCTCACACTGGTCACATGGAAAAGGCCTGTCACCAGCATGTCTACGCAAGTGTATTTTCAAATAAGAGGGCTTGGCAAACTTCATTTCGCACTGATCACAAGTGTATGGCTTCTGTCGCCTGTGAATTTTCATGTGATCCGTGAGAAGATCTGACCGCTGGAATTCTTTCCCACAGGTTTCACAAATAAATTGGTCTTCTTTGTGCTGTTTAATGGATGTTCTGGCTTTACCTGATTTCTCTGGATGTTGTGTGGCATTTCCCTGCATTATTAAACATTTGATTCCTTTACTTGACATATCAGAATTCATTTTCTTACTCTGCTCAGTCGGACATCTTATTGCATTGCATGGCTTGATGCATTTGTTGCTTTTCTTTTTCCTGGCTTGTCTGCATGTTTTTTTCTTTTGCTTGATGAACCAGTCTTCTGTTTGGTTTATCTGGAGAAGTGTGTGAGTTTGTTGCGACTTCAAGCTCTTCATCCATCTCAACTGGAGGCATTAGGCCATCTGGTAAGACTTGCAGGCCAAGGTCCAAAATCTCCTCCTTAACAGGTGCAGGAGAACGAGGAAATATTTCTAGTTCATTCACATTAAGCGATGAGGAGTCATATTGATCAGGTTCCACTTTAACTGTTACTTCTGACTGAATGAAGTCTGTTTGCAATCCATTTTCACTTTTTAAGCATTCACTCATTAAGTGCTGTGAGTTTGTTTCTGCAGATGGCAAACGTTGCTCCATTTCAACAAAGTCTTATACTTTTGATGAACAGATTTAAAGCTCTTATTTAGCTGTAGCAATAGTTCTTGAGCCTGGACATGAATCCCTCCGATTGCTGAACCAGAACTATAACAAACAAACAAGAAAGGCAGATATTAAGTGCTCTGTCGAACGATGAACTTGCTGTTGTTGTTGTTTTTAATGAAGACTAACGTTAACTTACTCGAATGACAAAATAACCAGAAAATGCACCCGTGGTAAATAAACATTTTGTGACACATCACCACAAAAACAGACATTTTTTCTATTTAGTTTAGTTTTGTTTAGGCATCAAATAAAAATAAATGTTGCAGTTGCAGGCGTATGGCATTCCACTTACCAGTTATTGGCATTCAAGAAAGTTACTTTTATTGTTGTTTTGCTGAAAGATACGCCATTTTTCCATCGCTGAATCTTCTTCTTCGTTGGAAGAAGATTCAACCACATATGTGCATACCGCCACCTACAGCGCGGGTCTGAAAAGAACATTACATAACGGATTCCCATTTTCAAGACCAGTTTAAAAAAAATTGTTTTACAAGCTCCTGGTATGAAAATTTTACTTTAACTAAAAAAAAAAAACAAGGATACTGTGAAATCAGCACATCCCGACCCAAAGCCTGTAGTTCACTCTGGAACACCACTCGTGCACAAACGGCAAAAGAATGAGTTCCACAACTGCTGATTTTTACTTGCTTCTACTTTGCCTTACAGTGGTTTGTATTTCATGGAAATACAGATATATGAATACATGACGATATTTGTAATGTCCAAATATTTTAACTGAATAGTAGGGTTACTAGTTAAGATGTTTCCTTCCTTTATCTAGGTCTATTTCAAGGTTTTTGACTGTGATTGGAGACGCACTTTTTTAAATGAAATTAATTAATTCATTACATATCTAAAATGTGACGATACTGTCTATGCTTATAACTTTAACACTGGAAAATAATTTTCATCTAAGCAATGGTAATCATGATTTCAGGGACAGCTTCTACCATGGTCCATGGGTTTCGGCAACTGTACTGTAATTATTAGATTTTCTAACCTATATTGGCTGTATTTTAATGCTTCAATACATTACAGTAAACTACAAATGGCATGATGAAATCAGAATAAAATTAGACAAACATTTTACAAAACATTTGAGATTGATTTGAAAAATATAAACCCTGTAATAATCCAGATATGATCTGAACAATTTTGATGATCTTACATTAGTACAAACATGACCATAGCACCATTTCTATGGAAAATTTAACACAAAACAAACACATGCTCCGTGAAGTATTAGAAAATTCATTTAATAGAAAAAATATTTTCAGATTACTAAAAAACAATTAACATTTGTGCAAAGTAAAGAAATTCAGAGAGAAATTATTCGTAATTTTGACACACAAATATCATTTGTTGAACGAGTTGACTGAATATTAACATGTGTCATGCAGTGCATAATTTAATTCAGTTAAATCAATTACATTCAGATATTTCTTCTATTCCCCTTTTAAGGAACATAATCCATTTTTTAATGAAAATGACTTGTCAATCCCTCCAGCTATTCAGAACTCGAGGAGTTTTCACAGTTTAGATGAGAATGACCCAGAGGCAGGAGTGTAGTGAGATATAAGACGTTCTGCTTCTCTCCAGCCACTTAACAGCGCTCCATGCACTGTAGAGAAGAAAGACCTGTGTGTGGCTTCTCCTGCAAATAACACCTGCAAAGGCTGCAAAAACAAAGTGTCATCAATGTTATAAGATATTATCAATTAAGTAATTTAAAGCAAGTTTAAGAGTAAAGAAAAAAAATCTGCATACAGCATATAACTGAATGAAGTATAGCTGCTTGGCTAAACATCGACAAACCTTTGAGTTTGAGCCTTTCAGCGGCAAGGGTTCAGCAAGGTTATCTATGTCATATCCTGAGCAACCCTTGGCCACATAGGAGTAAGATCCACAGGAATAGGGATCATGGAACCACTGAGATCTTAAAAGCTTCCTTGGTGTAATAGTTGGATTTCCTGAAAAGTGTTATAAAAGACTTTTTATGTTTATAGTTATTTTCTTTTAAAAAATCTGTAAATTTACAAGTATTACATTTTATTTTTAATTCAAAATTTTGCATGTGGTCTCAGACTTTTGGACTTTGAGATCCTATCAAGCTGTAAAAAGAAGTGTTGTTTACCAGTAAATAAGCGAATTAGCTGTGTGACACTGTGCAGCACTTCAAATTCAGACAGAGTTTCCATGTACTCAGATTCCCGCCCTGCAATCCATCCACAGAGCACGTGTCCATATCTGCACAACGCAACATCAGAAAATCATATTGGTTTAAATGGCAGTATATAAGCAAATTCCAATATTATGTTTACCTCTCTGTGGGCTTCAGCACAGTGAACCCAATCAATTTTCTAATCCAGGACATCTTTACATCTGAAACAACATCAGTAAGATGGGTCTCGTCCTCCCATACGAGATAAATCACCTCACAATCTTCATCCCAGAAAGGCTGCTCAAATTCAAGAAAGATCTTGTTATTGGTACCAAAGCCCATTCTCTGGATGGAATGCAATTTGTGCAATGGAAGAGAAGGGCTCAAAAAAGTGTTCTGGTGCTTCTTCAGGTATCCTGTAATGGAACAGCACATCCGATGTGTTATAGGCCTTGCAGAAAGTTATACGCATTTATAAACATTATGAACATTTTTTATTTTTAATTCATAATAAAATGAAAATCATTTAATATAAAGAATAAAACTTTATAATAAAAAAGACAATTATTTATACTAACCTATATAAAAACAATGTTTTCAAGTGACAAGGAAAATAAGAGAACCAATAATCAGACTTTGTAAATCACACAAAAATAAGGGCAGTACTTTTTATTTGGATTAATTTCAAAAGCAGCTTAGATTAAAACGAATACCGTAGATTATGCTATTTTAGTAGAATACATATGAGTGTTAGAAGCAACTTGTTAAAGGGTTTAGTTCACCCAAAAATCCCATAATTTACTCACCCTCAAGCCATCCTAGGTGTATATGACAAAATATCCTGGCTCTTCCAAGCTTTATAATGGGATTGAATGGTAACCTAGATTTGGAATTTAGAATTTTATCCATCATAAAATTAATCCATACAGCTCCAAGGGGTTAATAAAGGCCTTCTGAAGTGAAGCGGTACATTTTTGTAAGAAAAGCATCCATATTTATAGCTTAACAAACTATAATCACTGGCTTCCCGGTAACAGCTGTATGCGAGTCGAGTTCCGGAGGAAGAGTGCGACGCATGACGTAGGATGCGCAAGCTTAGGTGAGAGTAGACGCCTCTCACGGTTCAAACAAATAGGGATGGGCAACAAACTCAGGCTCCTCTGACATTTCTCTTTAAAAATTCTCATTTAGACTTCTAATTCATGACTGGTGCTTTGCTTTGCTCTATCCTCTGTGCTTCTGCGTTCGTCAATACGTCATGCGTCGGGTCAGAGGTCACTCTTCCGCCAGAAGACACGTGTACAGCCGTTACCGGAAGCCATTGGAAGAGCCAGAATTTTTTTTTTTTTTTATAATTTCAATTGTGTCTGGCTGAAAGTCATATACAATTAGGATGGCTTGAGTGGGAGTAAATTATGGAATCATTTTCTATTTTGGGTGAACTAACCCTTTAACTATGCCAACAAGTCATGCTGAAGCTGAATGTACTGTACGTACCCAGTGGGATGGTGACAATTACATGGTCTGCTGCAAATGTCTCTCCATTAACACATTCAATCATAATGGGGAACAGCATTCCTTTAGTGTCTGGTCTATTCTCTGTGTAGTTCCAGTGAATGCACTTCACTGGCTTGTTGTACAAGACTATGTCATTGGGAAGCTCCTTCATCATGTGATCAATTAAACCTTCATAACCTCTAGGTGGAAAAAGAGTGCATGAACATTTAGAAAACACTTGATTCTCAAAAACGTACAAGAAAGGCTCTGAGACTCTGATCACTCACTCTGGGAAAGTGCAGTCCAGTCCTGGAAGAGTCTTATACATGCCAAAGGATCCCAAGCCAACATCATCCATTGTGTGTGTTCCGCTGATACAGCACTCCAGCCGGAGCAGTGTGTTTATCATGGCCATTCTTATCGCAATGTTACCCTGGTCCTCCTTCCACTCCTCCGGGGCCAGCCGTTCAGCCTCTGCCTTGACAAACTCCCCAACACTCGGCAGAGGTTCTCCACCACTGTCATGGAACTGCTGGCTCCTTTCCAGTAAGTTTGTGTAAAACTCCACCGCTGGCCCCATCGTCTCAGGCCCCAGTTTCCGACCTGAACTGGTAAACCAGTTGGAAACAAACAATGGATGACCACCAATGTCAATGGCCTGGTTTTCTTCAGACATTGATTCTTTGTCAAGGAGCTGGTAGTCACATGCCAAACGAAACACTGGGTTTTCCTTCGATGGCCCATGGATCCAGTTGGCGCCAATCTCTACAACATTATCACCTTGAACAAAATAAATAAATGTGATAAAAATAAATGTGATCTAATGGAGATTTTTCTGAGGGTACATTTAAGTCTTGGCAACAAAAATTCGACTGAATTGAATACACCTCTTGTGCCTCAATAGTGAAACATTTTATCACATTATATAGAAAAAGTTGTCACAAATAAACGAGCCCGTCTTTTCAGCATAATGTAAACATTAAAACAATTATAATATGAAACAACACATGAAACAAGCAAAAACATTAAAGGTAAAGTTTTTTTTATTTGTGGCCATGAAATATTGTTGTTACTAAATTGATTCAATTTGTAACATTTACAACTTGCCCCAAACTGACATTTAGTGAAGGGGGAAAAAAACATTTGTTTTCAGAACACAGTTTAACCTATCAGTTAAAATGTACTTTATTATATAATTGACCCTTGCCTGAGTGCAATTCATTTCCAGTGTGGTTTTATTGGGTTTACTTATTAATGGCTATATGAAAAACTAGATTTAACTTGCCCTATTTGAACACATTTAGAAGAACAGATGATTTCTTGTTTTAAATTGTGCGTTAATCTCGAATCCAGTGGCTCCATGTTAGTTGCAAAATACATAATTGCAGAATACTGAAGAAATATCGTAATACCGGTAATTAAACTTAATTCGATTCAAAGTTTAATAATTAAAATATGTTAACCTTTCTTGTACCTGTGTCAAGAAACAATAAGAGACGGTAGATAAGACGAGAGCAAATTACAAAAAGCAAAAGTGATTGCAGAAAAGTAATTTTCTCAAATTTGACAGCATAACTAACGTTACTGTACATACCCAGTCTTCCCGTTCGTATTCTCCCACCGCTTCTTGCAGTCGCTTCTATGATGTGAACATTATGAAAACCGTGTTTTAGTAGTTTCTGAGCAGCACCAATTCCCGAGATGCCGCACCCAATTATAAATATTTGGGAATCACGAGCTGAACTTAGTGCCATTGAATCTGTTTGTGCACGACGATACGTTTGCTGTCTGTTCTTCTTCTTCTGTAGCTTTTTTTGGCAGTTTGCAAACGAGGTGCATTACCGCCATCTTCTGGAGTGAGGTGTGATCTCACTGGGCTGTCAGTTTACACGAGAGAGGAAAAAAAAAAAAATCTAAATTATATTTGCAAGCTGAGTTTCTTTCAGAAAGATCATAACTTCCTTAATTATAGATTGTGTGCCATACAAACTCAATAGGTTTTTGTAAACTCAATCCATTCTTCATTGCCCTCTCTAGTTCTTTTCTTTTTTCAGAGTACTTTCTTTGTCAAGAGTAACGTTACATGTTTTACATTTTACATTTCTCCACAATGTATGCATAGTCTAGTCTGGTGTTTTCATATTATATTTAGGCAGCCATTTAATCTGGATGTTCATGCAGAATAATGCATTAATATGTGCTTTATAAGTAGGCCTACTAATAAACAGTCACTATCCTAGTAATATGCATGCTAATAAGCAACTAGTTAATAATAGTGAGAATTGGACCAAACTCAAGTTTTCCAGAAATGTAAACAGGTTTGGAAAAACTTGAGGGTGAGTAAATTATGACAAAATGTTAATTTAAACAGCCCCTGAGGCCACTTTATAAAATACATTAGAGGAACCAAATTAAAGAATTACAGAATTAAGTTTTTCTCATTTGGCTTACACAAATCTCTATGTATTCCAGCATCTGGAGTTTCGCAAGCATATGAAAGTAGACCCGATCATTGACGACTGGAGGCCACCTGAGGTATATCAATACTGTACAACTAAAATATTTACCATAAGTTCAGAATGGAAAATGCCCTGTTAACACACACACGTTGTTCTCTGTCCAGGTCATCGAGCGCTATGTGGCAGGTGGAATGTGTGGCTATGATCGTGAAGGAAGTCCAATCTGGTGGTACGATATCATCGGCCCTCTTGATCCGAAAGGCCTTTTGCTGTCGGCTAGCAAACAAGACTGCCTTAGAACCAAATCAAGACCAAATGACTAAGAATACATGCCAAACTGAAAAAAATTTCAATTACTAAACATTCTTATATCAAGATACATTGAGAAGCAAAATTATTTATTTATTGAAAAATGTATTCAAATTAAGTGTTTATGGTTAAAACAAGATATCTGCCAATGGTCAACATCTTGGATCATTTCTGTTAAACATGGTGCCATCATATTCATGTCCATTAAGCCCCGGCGCTGGTCTTGCTCCGCAGGCAGGGTTTATAATGCAAAGATGTTCCTCTGCCTGATCCCTTCCATTAGAATGTGAATCATCATTTACTCCTCTTTCTTTAGATGCACTTTGTTCTTAAACAGCTGTGGGACTCATTTGCAGGTCCACACACAATCTGTTCCCACAGAACTCAGCAGATATCTGCATTCGCTGCCAGTTGTATTAAATATTTAGGCAGATGTAATTATCTCTAATCTCAGCTCCATTTGACATAATTTTAATCCAGTCCACAGAATTTAGTCTCACCCCCCCCCCCCCCCCCCATATTAACATCAGCCCAAATGCTATAAGATGCATTAATGTGATTCAAAATCAAGTTTTCATCAGAAAAGTAAGGTAAATTACTTAGCCTATTAACAATTGGGGGTACTGCATTTCTCATTTAAATATCCCTGACTAAAAATTAAAATGAAATGAATTTTATACTCAAAAACAGACAGAAAAAAGATTCTTATGCACATATAAGACAATTTTACTGTGTACTTCTTTTGTATCTGTGAGGATTGTCACTGTAATGATAATGAGATGATATCTGCATTTAGGACTTCTGAGGTAAAACTGACCAAAGATGCACTCCACCTGTTCCATGAGCGCTCCGTTAAATGGTTTGGAATATAGTTTTGTTGGACTCAACCTTCCATTTGTTTTCATTTAACAATAAATGTTTAAATGCGTATGTGGCATTAACAGACCAGCCTGACTAGGTCTGCTATAGAAAAACTTTCTTGGTGTTAATCCGACTTTAGTAAACAGTTTAATTATCCTAAACTGAATCAAACTATCCTTCAGCTACCATATTAAATAGAAGATTATATTATTAAAATAACCAGAACACCGTTGACAACGTTTCCGAGATGTAAAGTTATCAGGGTTCTCAAGTCTCACGCATTGGCCGTGAGACACACGCAATTCAACCAGTTCACACGCTCACACGCCACACCGTGTATTTCTCACGCTGAAAAGGCAATGCCAACCAAGTTGTCCTGCAAGCTTTATATAACGTTGTAGGCTATACGAGGCGCAGGCACACAAAAATGAAGTTTCCTGCCGCCAGCGCGTCTGTATCTCGGCCAGATTGAGTTCATTATAGATGCGCGAACACACGGAAGTTGACGGAACATTTCTCTATGGGATGATTATAGTATCAAAATGATTAACACACAAGCGCACTTATCAATGAACTTGATACATGTTGCAGAAATGTTTTATCCATGCCTTTCAACTTGCGTGTGCAAAATTCAAAATTGAATGAATGTGAAGCAATTTGTACAAATAGAGACATTTTTGTGAATGCAAATGTTTTCCTTTGTATTAGTGTATCATAATTTGCACATACAACACAGAAGATGTGCATGTGTGGATCAGGTGACACGCGTGCATTCATTGACTCGTTTCTGAGTCGATCCTATTTTGATTCATTTGGATTTTGAGACTTTCATTTCGCGGGTTCCGCCTTACACGATCCACACACAGCTGTCTGAGAAAACCTGCTACCACTAGATGGCAGTATTCTGCTAAAACAGACAACGGCAGCATAATCAGGCGTTCTTCCGCATTTAAGACGCTTAATGAGAGTGATATTGAAGCACCAAATTTAGTACACAATAATATAGGCCTACCCTATTAATAAAGCATACGATATAGAGGCAAACATTAGATCAGATTATGAACAACACCCATAGAAAACCATTATAAAACGCTTAACGTGCAATCGCGCGTTGCAATTCTGTTCAGTAAGGTGTATGGCTGAGTTTAAATATCACCGTCTTACTGCTTAAGCTTTTTCTTTATAATATGCTCTATGGGAGGAAAACTATACAGCCTACAGACATGATTCATTTGAGTGAATTTGAGCACGGCGTTTCAAGTTAATATAATTTTCCTTCCTGTTAAAAAAAGGGTAAAATTTGGCAGTTGCGTTCATATTATATGCTTATTTTTATCTGACTACACATTGTATACATAGTATACAAGCTTTGGAATTTGAAAATGTCTGTTTTTAAATATTAAAGACGATTTTCGCAGTACATTTGTTTATAGGCTATAGTATAGCACGATGAGTTTTAACAATATGCAACCATTGTATATCGACATGAAATATTAATTAAATCAACTGGCCTGTAGCTGCAATTTTACAATTTTAAAATTCTAAAATTGTATTAACTTGAAACGCCGTGCGTTGCGTTCATGTAGTCTCTTGTCTGTAGGTAGGCTATATAGTTTTCCTCCCATAGAGCATATTATAAAGAAAAAGCTTAACGTCAATGCAGTAAGACGGTGATATTTAAACTCAGCCATACACCTTACTGAACAGAATTGCAACGCGCGATTGCATGTTAAGCGTTTTATAATGGTTTTCTATGGGTGTTGTTCATAATCTGATCTAATGTTTGCCTCTATAACGTATGCTTTATTAATAGGGTAGGCCTATATTATTGTGTACTAAATTTGGTGCTTCAATATCACTCTCATTAAGCGTCTTAAATGCGGAAGAACGCCTGATTATGCTGCCGTTGTCTGTTTTAGCAGAATACTGCCATCTAGTGGTAGCAGGTTTTCTCAGACAGCTGTGTGTGGATCGTGTAAGGCGAAACCCGCGAAATGAAAGTCTCAAAATCCAAATGAATCAAAATAGGATCGACTCAGAAACGAGTCAATGAATGCACGCGTGTCACCTGATCCACACATGCACATCTTCTGTGTTGTATGTGCAAATTATGATACACTAATACAAACGAAAACATTTGCATTCACAAAAATGTCTCTATTTGTACAAATTGCTTCACATTCATTCAATTTTGAATTTTGCACACGCAAGTTGAAAGGCATGGATAAAACATTTCTGCAACATGTATCAAGTTCATTGATAAGTGCGCTTGTACGTGTTAATCATTTTGATACTATAATCATCCCATAAAAAATAAGCATATAATATGAACGCAACTGCCAAATTTTACCCTTTTTTTAACAGGAAGGAAAATTATATTAACTTGAAACGCCGTGCTCAAATTCACTCAAATGAATCATGTCTGTAGGCTGTATAGTTTTCCTCCCATAGAGCATATTATAAAGAAAAAGCTTAAGCAGTAAGACGGTGATATTTAAACTCAGCCATACACCTTACTGAACAGAATTGCAACGCGCGATTGCACGTTAAGCGTTTTATAATGGTTTTCTATGGGTGTTGTTCATAATCTGATCTAATGTTTGCCTCTATATCGTATGCTTTATTAATAGGGTAGGCCTATATTATTGTGTACTAAATTTGGTGCTTCAATATCACTCTCATTAAGCGTCTTAAATGCGGAAGAACGCCTGATTATGCTGCCGTTGTCTGTTTTAGCAGAATACTGCCATTAGTGGTAGCAGGTTTTCTCAGACAGCTGTGTGTGGATCGTGTAAGGCGGAACCCGCGAAATGAAAGTCTCAAAATCCAAATGAATCAAAATAGGATCGACTCAGAAACGAGTCAATGAATGCACGCGTGTCACCTGATCCACACATGCACATCTTCTGTGTTGTATGCGCAAATTATGATACACTAATACAAAGGAAAACATTTGTATTCACAAAAATGTCTCTATTTGTACAAATTGCTTCACATTCATTCAATTTTGAATTTTTCACACGCAAGTTGAAAGGCATGGATAAAACATTTCTGCAACATGTATCAAGTTCATTGATAAGTGTGCTTGCATGTGTTTATCATTTTGATACTATAATCATCCCATATTTCTCGGCCACCGCAACATCGCGCGAACCATAAGGCTTGTTTGAGATGAGCAAAATCTGCGCAGAATCGATCACCGGTGATCAGCGCGAGATGCATGCCGGTTAGAAATGTGTCCGAGAGCGGTCCGCCTTGCTCTGATGTCATGCTGACGTATGTCAAAAAGCTCTCGCGAGCGCAAGCCGCACGTGTCGGATTTTGCAGTCGGGCGCAGTTGCTCTCCACCGACTGCGCTGATCAAAAGCATGATGGGAAACGACTTACTGACGACACAGCTTAATGTTGATTGGTTTAAACAACCGTGATGTACTAGGCTTGTTTGAGATGCGCCTTGCCTCGCCTGAAATGTAGGCGAGAGTAGGCGGCTGCAGTGAGGGGAGGAGTGAAAAAAGCGCAGGCAAGACGGACAGATCTCTCCTCTCGCAGTGGATCTGAATCATCTGACACCTGTGAGATCAATGATGGATATCGCGGGATTCACGCTCGCGCACAGTGTTGCTAATAAACTGGATGTAATTTAAGTTCTGTTGCTTTTATATAAAAAAATATAAATAACAAGACATCCAAAGTACTTGTTATTTAATTACATTCCAAATAAGTTATTTATCAATCATTTTTTTCTTTAATACAGACATAGGCTATGTGGTTTTTTTTATATATAATAAAATGACATTGCATAACCCATAGAGATCGCACTGCCTGAGTGTTTGGGAACACACACATAACATAAAACATGATATCCGAGTTTTAAAATCAAACATTTTAAAAGAGAACAATACATCACGGTTGTTTAAACCAATGAGCATTAAGCTGTGTCGTCAGCAAGTCGTTTCCCATCATGCTTTTGATCAGCGCAGTCGGTGGAGAGCAACTGCGCGCGACTGCAGAATCCGGCACGTGCGCCTTGCGCTCGCGAGAGCTTTTTGACATACGTCGGCATGACATCAGAGCAAGGCGGACCGCTCTCGGACACATTTCTAACCGGCATGCATTACGCGCTGATCACCGGTGATCGGTTCTGCGCAGATTTTGCTCATCTCAAACAAGCCTATTGTTCTCTTTTAAAATGTTTGATTTTAAAACTCGGATATCATGTTTTTTATATGTTATGATGTGTGAATATTCCCAAACTCTCGGACAGTGCGATCTCTATGGGATATGTCATTTTATTATAGGCCTATATAAAAAAACACATAGCCTATGTCTGTATTAAAGAAAAAATGATTGATAAACACTCATTTGGAATGGAATTAAATATCAAGTACTTTCGGCGTCTTGTTCATTATATTTATTTTCATATAAAAGCAACAGAACTTAAATTACATCCAGTTTATTAGCAACACTGTGCACGAGCGTGAATCCCGTGATATCCGCCTTTGATCTCACAGGTGTCTGATGACTCAGATCCACTGCGAGAAGAGAGATCTGTCCGTCTTGCCTGTGCTTTTTTCACTCCTCCTCTCACTGCAGCCGCCTACTCTCGCCTACATTTCAGGCGAGGCAAGGCGCATCTCAAACGAGCCTATAGACATCTATGGCGCGAACACACGCACACACATTCTCGGCCACATTACATTCGTTACTAGGTAACCAACAATATCGCGCGAACACACGTCGTGATCATAGGTTGTGATGGAGAAGGTAAGTTGGAAGAAAGCTCGTCTAACATTTTTAGGCTAGAACATTTATAGCCCATCCTATACATTATTATTGATGCGGTCAAAAACTCTACAACTACTTTGCAACCAGGCCAGAAGCTTTGGCTAAGGGAAATGTTAGTGGCTATGGGAAGGAATGAAGATGTATTTCTAAATTTTATTTTAAATGATATAATATACTGTATTAATAGTCTTTCTAGTTACATTAAGTCTACATGTAGGCTATTAAAGCAGAGTGCTCTGGGTAATATTTTATATCCTGTCAAAACATACATTAATCATTGCCATTGCATTTGTATTTTTTAAAGATGTCAGGGAAAAATGCAAAAATATTTGTTTTTCCAAAATATCAAAAATATTTGTTTGGAGCAATTTGTTATATTTTTGTAATTTTGAAATATAACATTAGATTATATTTGATGTGATGAATTGCTCTGTCATTTATCAGATTTACCAATTGTTATAATTTCAATTTGTGCTGGTAAATAATGAATAATGGGTAAAATTGGGGGGCGGGGATGGGCGGGGCTCCTCCCCTAACCGCATGTGATCTCACTCCAAGCTAATAGGCTTGTTCGACTTCATGCAGCTCTGCGCAGACCGATCGGTGGCTGACTTGAAGCAGTGCATGCCGGTTAGAAATTTTGTCCGACTTGATGCAGCGCTGACTCCACATGACTGTGACGTGTGCTAACAAAACACCGCGAGAGCGTTTCGAGAGCAGCCGCAGGATTCAGCCAGCGCAGATTCTCAAGTGCAGCTGCACAGGTTCTGATGACGACACACCTGATCCACGATTGGCCGGATTCACTGCATGACAAAGATCACGTGTGTTTCGTGTTTATTCGGTTTATTCTCACACGTCTTTAGTTCCACTAAAGCTCAGAAATAATTTTTTATAACAGTAAACACTCTTTTCATGTAGTCGCGATGTATTGTATTATGTTTATCAAAATAAAACTGATTAAAAAACGTTGATTCCACTTCATTGATAGTAACTGTAGACTTATGTTGAACTTTATTCTTGTTCAAACAGACGCTGTATGAAGCAGTACATAAAGTATTGAATGAAAATGTCTCTGAAACATCTGTGTATTTTGCAAATATTGCATTTATTTCACTTCAGCTGTGGTAAAGTATACAAACACCACGTGAGCGTTCACTACGGGAACCAGAAAGTGTCCGACTTCACGTCTCCGTTTGCAGCTCCTCCCCGCCTGCACGCGGCTACTCTCGCCGATCGCTTACATCCAGCCGCAGCCGATGTCGAACACACCTTTTGATAAAACTTGAGAACCCCACTGTATTTCTGATGAAATCTGTCTTTGCAGAGAAGTGCAGGTACTTTGATGTTAAAGTTGTCATGCTGGGTTGTGACGGTTCTTGTGCACATGTTATTATGCAAGTCTGTAACGTTAGAGAGTAAAGTCACTTACACTGATGTAAGTACAGGTAAAAGAAATCAAAATGTGCCTTGCAACAGAACAAACAAGTGATGTTTAAAGGGTCATGAAACCCCAAACCAAATTTTCTGAGATTTTAACAGATGTGTGTTGAACACGTTTGAAGACAATGTTAGCATCTGTTAGATTTAATAGTAGGGTTAAAATGGTTAAATTTTAGTTTTTTTTTCTGCTTTTTTCGTCTTCCGGGTTTAAAATCTTCATTGTGTCCACGTCACAGGCTGTGATGTGGCCGTGCTCTGCGAGTGCTTGATGACTCATCGGTGTCTCATAATTATTAATGAGACTGAGTTTTTATATCCTATGAGAAGACACTGTCTCTTAATTATTCATGACACCACGTGGATCTTTCCAATGACAGACATATGTCAAACTGTGATATCATGTAGAGGCAATCATGGGACGCAAGTGTTTGTTTTCGTCGTGCAAAAGTGCAAGTGGTTTGAGTATCTTTCCCCGCGATGCTGCAGGGCAGGGCTAGACAACCACATCTAAACTATAGTGTGTGCCGCGAACATTTTCCTCGAGAGCTTAGAGAATTGGAGAATGGTGGACTTCGCCTTGTTGACAACCAATGCCGGTTGCGTCTTGCGAGTGATGCGGTAGCCTACCTAGTCCCGAGGACTTTTCTATCCCTTCAGAGGTGTGTGTGTGTGTGTGTGTGTGTGTGTGTGTGTGTGTGTAAAATGAGAAGTCATCCACCTCCACAGAACCATCTTTATTATTGGGGTTCAGGGGGCGCGTAGATATGCACGGAACGTTTTTTTTAAGCGAAAAATTAATAATTTTCAAATATATGCATTTATAGTGTCTATATAAACAACTATATATTTTATAATGACATTATAATTTTACATTTAGCCTACATTAATATGTTTTAAATAGAATTACGATTACTGTAGGCTAATATATGTAGCAGGGCATTCAGTTACTTGTGAAAGGACAATAATAAAGTGTCAGTGTGTTTCATAAGACTTTAACAAAAAATCTAGCATTCCCTCACGTTTTACCCATAGGTTTTACCACTGCTTTTTAGTGACAGTCGATATGCATGGGACACTGGTGACGACAGTGATGGCAAACCACACCCACTCCCTCCCTTCTCGCAGCCACCCACGCCCATTTAAGTTGCATTTTTCAAAAAGATTGTGACTGTGAGCTAGACAATTTTAGTTTCACACAAGTTTCACTCAATCTCATGTTAATCTTGAGTACCTATAAAGTAGTATTGCATCCTTCATATCTCCAAAAAGTCTTTAGTTTTATTATATTTATAAAAGAAAGATAGGCTGTACCAAGTCTTTCCGGAAAAACCTGAGCGGGTGGAGGCGTGCCGTTTGCATGTGTTGTAAACAGACAGACTTGTGGTTTATGAGGACATGATTTATTTTAACAATAAACAAACTGACACCTACAGTGGCCAGCTAAACAAATGTAATGTGTTTTACCAGAGACAATTTATATGAGACATGTCACTTCCTCAATCCTCAATAGAACTATATAGGGAAAACCTGTAACGCCAAAGATGGCGGTTGTATGCACATGTCCCGCCCCTCCCGCTTGACAGCCAATCGTCTGCTTTTAACAGTCAAGCCGGGAAACATTTCAGCCTATCGTCTGGTTCCTCTGACGCATGCGCACAGTTGAGGTTTGCGACAGTGGAGAATACGTTACTGTTTGAAAAGGCGGCAGATTTGAAATGTACTGTATGTGTGCGTTGTGTAAATATCAGACATCCCAAGTCTCCCGCATTATCATATTGACAGCGGCTCCCTGATGCCCGCAAATTAGTTAAAATCTCCCCGAATCTAGAGCGAGTGTGCTTCAAACTGTGTAGCGCACGCACCATACTGAAGAGAGGGAGAGAGTGAGAGACCTGCGTGTTGGTGTGTGAACTCTTGCGCATGCGCAGTAAAAGTATAACCTGTGGGGGAAAAGGCGTTTTAAAACCTTATTTTGGGGCAAAGTCGTCAAACTTTTTCAGCGATTTTTATCATATTTTACTGCTGGTTCTATACATGCATTTTTTATGTCCCGGTGACCAGTGAAACTGCAGTTCTGACTCTCTGCCCATTCATTTAGATAGGAGCCTGGTCTTGTTATTCAGAAATAGCTGCCCGGAGGCGTTGCCAAGATGGCGGCCGAGTGTCAGGACTTGCCTAGAAGGACTTTGGTTTTACTCACCGCCTGCGGTTCCAACGCACGACCGTGAACCTTTATCGTTGGGACTGCTCCATCTTTAAGTATTAGGCGATCTGCAAATCTGGCGTCGAACTGAGCCTTGTTTATAAAACTATTACCATCGAAATGAAGGGAACAAACAAGAACACTTGCACAACTCCGTTGCTGCTCTGGAAAAACAAAATCCATCCACAGGTCTCTTAACGCTGGGTTCTTGGGAAATTTGTGCAGTGTTGTCTTGCCCTGGCAACCAAAAACACACTTTTTTGGTGCCATTTTTTGATTGCAGCGCAGCCGAGCCCAGCGCTCTGACAGGCATAGGCGTACTCTCGCACGCACTAGGCTACAGCTGCACGCGCCCTTCCGCCCATAAGACCCGTATAAGGAAATTCCGGCCATTCTGACGTCACATAGGCCCGTATTCGAAAAAAAACTTTCCGAAACTTGTGACAAAACGGAAGGAGTATTTTTGGAACAGAATTACTACATCAAACTTACAACTTAATTTTTGAAACTTTGTCCATGTTTAGCATGGGAATCCAACTCTTTAACAGTGTAAAAAACTCACTATGCATGAAACAGCATTTCACCCCCCTCTTAATGAAGAAAGCATTTAATCACACCGTCACTGTGCTTTGATGAATCTTCGAAGCCATCTACAACTTTCTGTTTCTGAAGACAAGTAATGGTGCAGAAACCTTTTGAACTGTTTTATTTATAGTGTGGTAACCTGTAACACTGTACATTTTAGCTGTTTGGATTAGTGGTTATTGGTGACTATTTTTTTATGCTGATTAGTAAACCTAAAATACTAACAAAAGTAAAATGTCAATATTTATTGCTATGTTCAGAACATTAAAAGTAAAATCACATTTATCTTTCTCCCTCCTCGCTTTCTCCGTCGGGAGTGTCGACTCCCACCTCTTCGTAATCTCTTCTCGAGAGCGGCTAAATCTTCACGGCCTCCACAAACTCGCCCTCCTCCATTCCTTCTTCAACGTACCAGTGCACGAAGGCTCTCCTTGCGTACATTAGATCAAACTTGTGATCCAGACGGGCCCAGGCCTCTGCAATGGCTGTGGTGTTGCTCAACATACAGACTGCCCTTTGAACTTTGGCCAGATCACCTCCTGGAACCACAGTTGGCGGCTGAAAGTTGATACCGACCTGATAATAGTAAGAAGAAAAGCAGTTTAAGAAACACATTTTTCCACACATAACATCATCATGCTAATATTTACAATACTGTTTAAAAGTGAGGGGTCTGTAAGACTTTTAAATGTTTTTGTAAAAACATCTTCTGCTCACAGAGGCTGCATCTATTTGAACAGTAAAACTCAGTAAAAACTGTAATATTGTGTTAATAATTGAAAATTGATTCAAACCAGTCTTGCTCATTTAAGTCATCATAACATGAAAATCTATGTTCCTAATGCATGTTATGGATCTTATTGTGAATGATTCATCCATGCATATATTTCGTTTTTAGCACCATTTAAAAAAAAAATCATAACTCGATATTCCGGTGAAATGACAGACCTTTCTCTGGAGATGAATGCTGAACGCTCCAATCATTTAGTCCACTTAAACCCCACCCCATTCTTACAACTGCAAGCTTCTGCTGACAGATTGAGCCTAGTAGCCTGCTATCATATTTTCTTTTTCAATTATCCATTTCACTCATATATAGGTTACAATTGATAAGAAAATATCTGACGGTAGTACATTTTCATTGCTACTTTAAAGTGAAGGGAATGAATTTTAAAAAAATTGGTACCTGATGTCCAGGGTAAACAGCAAACTCAAGCTTTGCTTTCTTGCCATAGTCAACAGACAACCTCTCCATCAACAATGAAGCGAAACCTGATCCAGTTCCACCGCCAAAGCTGTGGAAGATCAGGAATCCTTGTAGTCCAGTGCACTGCTCGCACTATAAACAAAGGCACAAACTATTAATTAATCTATAAAAACATAAAGAAGTATAAGCACTATTAACTAAACAGAGAAAAATGTCTTACCAGTTTGCGTACGCGGTCAAGTACCAGGTCTAAGATTTCCTTGCCAATTGTGTAATGGCCTCTGGCATAATTGTTGGCGGCATCCTCCTTCCCAGTTATCAGCTGCTCTGGGTGAAACAGCTGTCTGTATGTTCCATTTCGAACCTTATCTGAATGGGGAAAAAAAGAATAAAAAAAAAAAAAGAATTTCTTTCTTCTGCTGAAGACAAAAGAAGATATTTTAAAGAATATGGGTAATCAAACAGTTGATGTACACTGAATTTTATAGTATGGAAAAAAATACTATGGAAGTGGGCCCATCAGCTGTTTGGTTACCCATATTCTTCAAAAAAGAAAAAACAGAGTAGAAATTCATACAGGTTTAGTCTAGAAAACTTGAGGGTGAGTGAATGATGAAAGAATTTTCATTGTTGGGTGAAATATTGTTTACCAATGTTGTTTCATTGTTCACCATTTAAGTCACCATACAATCAAAATGGACAATTTTTAATTGAATAATGGTGTTTCATTATTAAAAAAAAAATGTTGGTGCCCTCGTAATCTTCAATCAAAATAACTTTAAATTACAAAACACATAAAAATTAAACTCAAATTTAAATGAAAACAGAAAACATCAAATTAAAGCTAATTTATCTTTTTTTTGTAATAAGAAAACATAATAGTACATAAAAAATACTTTAATAACACTGGGATACTGGGCCTGATCTATAATTGGCAGGTTTTCGGAGGCGAGGGGTTGAAAAAACAGTTTCTATAACCATGCTTTTGTCAATATACCATTACTTTTACTAGTCACTCTGATTTTGCCAAGCAAGACATGTTCCTTGATCAACATGTTGATACTGGAACAACATTCCTCCCCAAAAATTTTGTCCTAACCCCTAAACTTGACCCTTACCCATAAGCTATCCCTAAAATTAGAGGGAAATGATAGGGGAATAACACCTAAAGTTAACCCTGTTGGTGTGAGCCTAAACTTGTCCCTGAAATCTACAAAGATGTTGATCCAGGAGGAACAGTCACTTGGTGAAATCAGGTTCATCACTTTTAATACAACAAAATTTTGTAACTTGATATTATTAACCACCATAAAAAAATAATAATAGAAAACTATTTTTACGCTATTTTATTATGATTTACAGTAGTTACACTAACTGTAGTGTGGTATTTTTAAATTTTTTGTTAAAGTCTAAAAAGGTGTGAAATGTCTCCTGAGTCCTGACCAACGACAGTGGGTTCGAGGTCCACGAACACGGCTCTGGGAACATGTTTCCCGGCCCCGGTCTCGCTGAAGAAGGTGTTGAAGGATTGATCTCCGCCTGAGGTGGTCTGGTCGCTGGGCATGTGTCCGTCCGGCTGAATGCCGTGCTCGAGACAGTACAGCTCCCAGCAAGCGTTGCCGATCTGGACTCCCGCCTGACCCACATGAATGGAGATACACTCGCGCTGAGGGAAAACATATCAAATTAATTACAATAAGCAACGGTGTTTTTTTTTGCCTAACGTTACTTGTTTAGCTAATTTGATCCTTAAGCATCATATTATTGATCAAGTGAAGCTTATAAATCTGAAAAGAAGAATGCCCGTTGGTCGACTAACTTTTTCGAATAAGTTACTGACAAATTTACTCACCATTTTTAAGGAGTATTTTAAGGAGGTTTAATGAAAATACAATGTAGACACGAAAGCCTTCGTGTATAACGTTATGTATCTATAGTAGAAAGAAAATTGATCTATTGTTCTGATTTGGATGCGTAGAAATTTCTTCGTCTGCCGAATCGATGCCTGTATTGTTATTTGAAATTAATTCGCAGGATTTTATATGGCAATGAACTCTGACCCCGCCCATCTTCTCGTTTATTGGATTAATTCTGAAAATAATTATAATATGGATGTCATTTACATGTTGGAGGGTTATTATTGGTCCATACCTCAAATATTTAAATATAAGCTTAATATAACGGTTATAACTTAAATAAAATAACTAGTTGCCTATTAGAACACATACAATAAGTTTATTTGATTATCTTTGAGGGAATTAAATAATTATTCAAAGGAGGAACTTATAATTTTCTGTTTGAAAACAGTTTGTCTGTTGAATCAACTGCTGGCTGTAGGCTATGCATGATTGCAGAGTAATATCAAGGATTTGTTTCTATTATTGTTTCAGAATGACAATGCATCTTGCATTCATTACCTTAGCGACGCGCGGTAGGAGACCCAGTCCCAAACAAACTGAGGCTTTAGCACAGCAGGCAAGTAAATGCACAAAAACTATTTGTTTTAACATTTTTATTCCTGAATTTCAAGATATTTAGGTGTTCAAGCACTTTAGTGCTGAAAACCTATTGTATTTGCTATTTAAAAAAAAAAAAAAAAAAAAACCTAAAACGCATCGTGCAGCCCAAACCGTAAGGCCTAGAGACTTGAAACTCGCCCAGATGGTAGGCCTCAAATATGGGGACAACCTATCAGAGTATGACCCCGTTTGGCCCATAGGTGGCGCTACAGCAACCCAGTCTAGGCCAATTCTTCGGACTCTCTAGATCAATAATTATCGAAAAAAAGTTGAAATTTGCCCTTTGGTTCACTATAACAGGGTAATTTAGAAAATGGCTGTGTCAAAATACACTCAAAAGCCTATAAATCATAAATAAAAACTCAGAACTTTACAATAATTGGTGACTATATGTGACATAACATCATTAACAAGCATGCATAGTTTTATGGACAATGGACCATAGGTGGCGCTATAACTGTTAAAAAGCTTAAAAACCATGTATTTCCTGGTAAATTGCCTGTATTAGTTGTAAATCGTCTATTTCATCTATGATGTCAGTGGATAAATGCTTACCAAATAAAACTTAATGTCTTTTGATGCTTTTGAGCTTAACTGCCTTAACGGCCTTAATTGCTTGAACACCGATAAATGCTGCTAGCAGCTTTAATTTCACTTGTATTTTGAGTGTCAGTCATAGTTTCTTTTAAAACACACCATCTTTTACATGTCAGATATAATAGCATATAATATAATATATGATACGCTACCGTTCAAAAGGTTGGGGCTAGTAAGATTTCTTTAAAATAAATTAATAATTGTATGCAGCAATGACGCATTAAATTGATTGAATTAAAGTGACAGTAAAGACATTTATGTTATTATAAAAAAAAATTCTGTCAAACAAATGCTGTTCTTTTGTACTTTTTTTTCATCAAAGAATCCTGAAAAAAAGGTTTTCACATATTAAGCAGCACAACTGTTTTCAACATTGAAATGTTTTTTTGAGCAGCAAATCAGAATTTCTGAAGGATCATGTGACACTGAAAACTGGAGTAACCTAATGATGATGAAAAATCAGCTTTGATCACAGCAGGAATAAATTACATTTTAAGGTGCATTATTACTATATTATAGTAATGTTATAAAAAAAATGATTGTAATGATATTTCACAATACTGTTTTCACTGGATCAAATAAAAGAAGGTGAGACTTCTTTCAAAAACATAAAAAATCTGACTGACCCCAAACCTTTGAACAGTATTGTTATCATTATATAAAAATTGTATATAGCATACAAAACTAATCTTCATAATTAACCCTGCATGTCAAACAATATTATATTTAAATGTCATTTGTTTGGTCTGTTTCGGGAGAAAATAGCAGATGTGTCGGATCAACTGTCCAATCAAACCGACCATTACCTTCTCCGGTGGCTAAGAGGTGAGGACAGATTTTTTTTTTTTTTTTTTTTTAGCAAGATTTAATAACGCAAACAACATGGTTCTCATAACATTTACTTTTCTGGGAGTTTGATTTCAGGTGAACTTTAATATGAATATAGCGGAGACCTGCTTTTAACTAAATGATCTCTGCTGCGTGGTCATATCGGATGACTTTATGACCTCATGAACCTGAGTGTTGATTAACAGAATGCCAGATCAACAATAATCTTCAGGAAACACTTGTGATTATATGGAGGAAGATATATGCAAGTACTCTTCCATGGAAAAAAAACGCAGAGTTATTTCGAAAATTTATTTAGTTTGTCTTTACCGATTGCTTTATCTTAACCAGTTTTATCTAGAAATCAATATTTTCTGTTGTGATAGAACATCCCAAAACTACTGCTGACTTTACTTTTTGAGAGGGAGGTTCAAGGTTACATTCTTCTGAATTTATGTGTCTATATTTATCTCTCTTTACCTGTGATTTTTGACCGTTGCAGAATTATTTGCTCTCATTGGCTCTTTACATACATTATTGTTCAGTCCTCATCTAGGAAAGAGCTATAGTCTGGCATCTTCTCTCTCTCTCTCTCTCTCTCTCTCTCCTCTCTCCTCCTCTCTCTCACTCTCTCTCTCTCTTCTCTCTCTCTCTCTCTCTCTCTCTCTCTCTCTCCTCTCTCTCTCTCTCTCTCTCTCTCTCTCTCTCTCTCTCTCTCCTCTCTCTCTCTCTCTCTCTCTCTCTCTCTCTCTCTCTCTCTCTCTCTCTCTCTCTCTCTCTCTCTCCTCTCTCTCTCCTCTCTCTCCTCTCTCTCTCTCCTCTCTCTCCTCTCTCTCTCTCTCTCCCAGGAATACATGAAACTTGAAAATATATTAAAAAAAGAAACAGTTCTTAAATCTATATGAGTTAGGAAATAGTGATAATACAGAAAATCTTCACATGCGGAGAAACAATGGTTATCGACATTCTTCAAAATATCTTATGTGTTCAGCAGAAGAAAGAAATTCAGTCTCACTTTAGATTAGGGTTCATTTCTCACTATTAACTAAATATTAACTACGACTTTTGCCTTAATAAACTCCTAACTAATGCTTATTAATAGTTAGTAAGGTATTTGTTATCTTTAAGTATTAGGGATTGTATTGTATTGTATTGATGTGCCCTATTCTCATCCTTGTAAGCATATTTTCCTCCTGCCGTCTTAGATTACTTTTGAACTATCACTTCTTTCTGAATGCTATAAATGTCTTCCTTTCTCCTCCTGATCCCATGTATCCTGCCACATTTTGTTAACAGTATCTTTAGTGATAACTTTAATTTCTGATTTACTAATTGAAACTTGTATATGCTCTCCCCTCAGGGCTTCTTTTGCTAACTTATCCACCTTTTCATTTCCCTCAAAACCCAAATGAGCTGGAACCCAAATAAACTGTATATATATATATATATATATATATATATATATATATATATATATTGTTTATAGTTAATCTAAGAATTAATTGATTTATTTAATCTAAAAGATCTTGCCTACATATCGATTTTCCACTCTGAACGCTTGACAAGGTGACCATGGAATCTGAACAGATGACTATCTTATGCGGCTTAACTTCTTCTACCCATTGCAGTGCTAAAATAATGGCCTGCGTGTCAGTTGTCAGTGTATAGTGAGGCCTAGACAATGGCAGCTGACCCCTGGTTCACATCTTCTAAACTGGCATATAGGATAATGTACCCAAATGCCTGAGTTTCATAACAATCTATGACTTATATTCTTCATACCCTCATCCTCACTGCTAATATCCTCCTTGATCTTCATCTTCTTACTTTCTTACTACAACCTTTTTTTTCTGATGCACTACCATCACTATCAAAACTTTCTGGAAAAGGTAAAGCTTTTCCTGTCTTCAATAAAATTTACTATCATCAACCTCCATCACAGGAAAATATGTATCCCCTAAAAGGACTTGTCATTTATGCATGACACAGATTTTTTTGGTCTTTGAGTTATTGTTTTCACAAAATGTGCATTAAAAATGACCAAAAACTTTAGAAAGCACATTTGGATGTACAATGATATTTTAAGAAAATGGAATAGGCTATATATATTCTAGTCTGAAATGAACTCTATGCTAATGTCTCCTTCACTTGACTTTATTGTTGCCAAAAATGTCAAGCACATAGAAAATATATTTAAATTTTATTGGCCTAAGGGGATGTTATATGATCATACTAAAAAGTTTTTTTTTGGTTGAACATTATTATTATTTTATTTGAAATGCAGTTTTCGAAGCGTCATGAATTAATGACAATGTCCCAGAGGGTTAAAATGTACACAGATGTTAATTTGTATTTAATAGGCCTAAAGACTACTGTGTATATTAAGGGGCTTGCAACAAAAAATCTTTGGCAGAATTTACTGTGTCATGCACCTATATCCAGCAGGCAGGCGCATTAACATTCAATGTACAACAAATGTCAAGTGTACTTGACAGGTTAAAGCTACTATTCCTAAAGCCAGAAATATTCCTACGTTGTAAAAATAAGGAATATAAAAATACATTTCATCACATTTCTGTTGTCAATATAAACCTCATTCTTAAATACAAATACATTTCAAAACATAACTAAAATTATGCTATGTGGCATAGACGACTGATCTACAAGTGTACACAAACGCAGTTTATTTTTCCTCTTTGTGCTACTTGTTCAGGAAATCGGAACCACCTTAAGTAATGTAAAGTTCCTTGTTCCACTGTGTAACATGGGCACTCCAGCCAGAAGCCACTGACTTCATGTGTTAGTCTCAATAACATAAGCTTTTATATGTGGGAACTGGTTCGGTGCAAGGGTCACTCAAAGAACAATAAGAAACGCTCATTGTGAACGTGAGGGAAACAACACAACATTTTTCTCAAGCAATAAAACAATGATTTGAAGGTAATCAAATAAAACACAATGGGATTGTACTGTAATAGAATAGGTTCATTAGCACCAATTTGAAATATAATGATAATGGCAAACTGACTTTTAATAGGTGAGTACAAAACTAGCATGACACTGTATGTTAGCAAATCAGAGATGATACATGAGACCAAGTGAACAATTCCTTATATATTAGTTTTATTTTAAAATGTATAAAAGGTAACAGTATTTCTGTACAAACATGTCAGGTGTGTATATGTTCTGTAACATAAAATGTATTTTAAAATCATGGAGCATAAGTGCATCATAAAATAACATTCTAGGTCTTTTGTGACACCTGAGAATTATGGTAAAATGACTTTCAGCTGTTAATGACTACAAGTAGATTATACTTTTCATATACTAGTTATTGTGCTGATGTCTTCACCAAAAATGAAAAACCTAAAACTATCTGTGGCTCACTGCTGTTGACTGTACAATAGAGAAGATGCCTGTGTTTTAAACCATCAGCACATTTTCTCACACATAATTTGCACTGTCAGGGATTCCATCCAATTTCTGTAATATCATTGACTTCAGTGCACTGTATCTGTAAAAAACAAAAGTACAACAAAGATAACAATGAATATATTGTTGTGTTGTTGAGGGAACAAAGAATGTTGCGCTTGCTTACTTTCTTGACAGTTTTAAAATCTCTCTCTCTTCCTCTTCTTTCAATTTCTTGATGAAACTGTCCAAAACAGGCATTTCAAATTTAATATACTGCGCAACCTGAAAGACAATGCATTAATGCATTAACCACTGACATATAAGCAATGAATGTTCTGAATATTAACAAAAAAAGCACAGTAATCCCATATACACTACTGTTCAAAAGTTTGCAAGTCTGCATTTATTTGATCAAAATACATTAAAAACAGCAATGTTGTCAAATACTATTACAATTTAAAATTGCTGTTTTCTATTTGAATATATTTTAAAATGTAATTTATTCTGTGATTATTGATGACAAAGCTGAATTTTCAACAGCCATTATTCCAGTCTTCAGTGTCACATGATCCTTCAGAAATCTTCTATTATGCTAAAAAAACAAAACAAAAAATTCTTATAATCAATGTTGTACTGATTAATATTTTTGTGGCAACTGATTAAAAAAAATCTGTATTCTTTGAGGAATAGAAAGTTTAGAAGAACAGCATTTATTTTAAATAAAATATTTTGTAACATTGTGTCTTTACTGTCATTTTTTAATCAATTTCATATATTTGCTGTATAAATGTATTGACTAATTAAAAAACAAAACATACTGACCTTACATTTTTGAACAGTAGTGTATAAATATGCAATAGAAATATCTGTACCATTGTTATTCCACTTGGAAGGATCCTAAAATTAGACTTGATATCTGGAAGTGACATTATTGTTTACTGTATCTAAATTTGAACAACAGAATGTAAGTTTGCCAGGGGAATCACATTCTGAACAACCTATTGTGAACTTTGAAATGTACAAAATACTCACATCATATGTAATCTCTTCACCAAGGTCTTTTTCCATAATAAATATTCTGGCGATTTTTTCACATGGACCATGCAGCAGGCGAGATACCAAAGGGTATTCTGTGTCCTTCAGTTTTGTTCTCTCTGGGTGCAATAGATGGGGAAAAAATCATATAATCTGCACATTGTTGATGCTTGCAGAAACTAAACACTGTAAACTTAAGAATGACAAGCCTTACCCCCTGATGCATGAACTAGGTAGAGGTCAAACTCATCTGCCTTACTTTCAACCTGTACAGAAGTATAGAACGGAGAAGTGAAAGAGTAGTAAAGATCTTCATATTCAGCTTAATTCGGGAAAACTTACCCGAAACTTATTAAGAAGCAAGTTAAGAACTTGCTGTGTTGTTAAAGTGCTGTTCACTCGTACATTAGTCACTGATCCATATGATGGAGTAAAAACTGATGTCTGTAAATAAAGGAGATCAAGTTCAGCAATAATTAATAGAATGTTCAATCATTCATAAATGATGTGGTACAAGATTAGCGTATAATTTGGCAAATAAGGTTTGAAAAAACATAGGTTACAATAAAATGAGCAACAATAAAGATTAATAAAGTGAATAAAATAAAATGTACTATACTATACAATTGTCACCAATAGGCTCATTGACTTTTAGTTAGTTTTGATTTCTCACATGTGTTTCCCTTTCCCGCCACTATCTGTTTCCATGGACACTAATCACCTAGTCTCGCGTAGCCAGACCTTCAGACTGACGGCTGAAGGTCTGGAATTCATAGCAGCCAGAGTCGTATATAGAGAGAGTTGCGACACGCTTTGATGTCGCCGCGACGGCTGTCACGTGGTTCATGTAAGCCCCAATAGTTCCAAAACATACGCGGTCTGTCATGTTCTTCTATGGACAGAAAGCAGCGATTGCATTATCAAACGGTAAATATAACATAAAACACACACCCAAGTACTTTTTAAGCTGTTAGTGCATTTTATTAATGTCAGTTTTGCATTTGGAGAGGCAGGGTGACAACTTAGATACGTTTTAGGCTATGTTTTTGGAAGGAAAAGCTTTAGTGTTCATGTTCGCATGGGTAGTAGCACTGGCTTTAGCGGCTCTAACTTAACTTTTCCATGTCATTCATCTGATGATGGACGTCTCATGATATTTACTTTAGCACAACTGGGCTGTATTAGGCTATTGATTCCCGTGATATTGCGTATAAATTCCGATTCAGCCATTAGCCTACCTTCGTGATCACGGAAAGAGGTCTGCAATCTGTGCAGAATTCCAACCAGCATAAAATATAATTACACTGTGTATGTATAATGTACAAATGAATGATTTAGGAGGGAAATAGACTGCTCCCATAACGTAGAAAGCAACGACTATATGAATGCATGTGTATTTATGTAGTACTATGTATTACACAAACACATATGCATTACCCTAACCCAATTAAATAAATGAAGTGTGTGTGTATTATATATATATATATATATATATATATATATATATATATATATATATATATATATATATATATATATATATATATATATATATATATTAGGGCTGTCACTTTACGTTCGAAAATCGATTGCACAATCGATCGGACCAACCAACAACAAGTATCGAAACGAAAATAGGGAATCGATTTTAATGTTTTTTTTTTTTTTTTTTTACCAAAAATGTGTTTTAGGTGGACAGATCAATAGAACATGTAGGATTTTGGAAAATAATAATGTCTTTTCTGTTAACCAAATGCTTTTTAATATTCGCTATTACTTCAAGCCAAGTGAACAAGCGCGCCGTTATTTGTTGCCAGAGCCGTTGCTTAGTGACGTGTGTGTTCAAGTAAGCCAGAAATGCGCAGATTCTGCGCAATACGCTGTATTTAATATATCACGAGGACTCATAGATGTGTATATCTCTCTGACGAGGACTCACGAGTTGCGTATTTGCGCTGAATCCACACAAATTTGGCTTACACGAACTTCCACAGCAAAGAAAGTGAGTAAACATAGACGCACGCCTCTTGATTTGACAGCGTTACCCGCCAAAGTTCATTTTTACCCGCATTTGGCGAGTTGAGGGTGTTAATTTCAATCCCTGAATGCTGCACTCCTGTTTGTCATTGTGCACGAAACTTCACCCCAATAAATCATCAGGAATATTGCTGACTTGTGGGCGCTGCGCGTCTCAAGCACCCTCTTCACGTTCGTCCTAATGCCTGTTAGTTGTCAGTGGATTTGCCTATATTTGGTGTTGAAAATGGAAACGTCTTTAGACACGGAAAATCGATTTTACAATCGATTCAATGAACACTTATGTCTCAAAAATCGAACAGGATTTTTTCACAAAAGTGACAGCCCTAATATATATATATATATATATATATATATATATATAATATATATATATATATATATATATATATATATATATATATATAGGTGTGTGTGTACATTTATATTTATTTATTTATATATGTGTGTGTGTGTGTATATATATATATATATATATATATATATATATATATATATATATAATATATATATATATATATATATATATATGTGTGTATGCATAGTATAGTATATATATATATATATATATATATATATATATATATAAATATAAATGTACACAAACACACACACACATATATATATATGAGTGTACATTTATATTTATATATATATAAATATATATATATATATATATATATATATATATATATAAATTATTATTAAAAATATTATATATTATTTACATCAGGTTACCGTAAGTTAGCTACGTTAGTGAAGTGTTAGTCACGTAATCTATCGCTGCAAATAACCTATTATCTTCCAATAAACATTTACTAAACCTGACTACATAACATATAACTACAGACTAGATTCACGAGGGGTTGGCTAATGTGTGTAAAAGTAAAAAAAATACTAATTTCATTAATTTACAGAGCGAGCGTACTTCGGAAGCACTGAAAATGAATGGGGTTCAATGCTGGAACTATCAGTGTTTTGGAACTAATCGCTGCTCCACGACACGCGTACTTCCGCATTCCTGAGTTACTATGGCAGTCTATGCACGTGTCGGAACTCTTTCTCTCCATGGCTCTGATAGCAGCTTTCTTTGGCCAAGGCCCGCCCATGCCCATGCACCGACATGTCAAACAACCAATTACAGTTCGTTTCGTTCAGCGTCACGTTTCGGGGCGTGGAAATGTCACCACAACAACAGACCAGCGTGCAACAAGTCAGTCAGCATAGACAATCAAAGAAGGAGAAGAAAACAAGCAGTAAGTCATTGTTGATTACTACGTTTACTACGTTTAGCTGATCTTGATAAATGCTCATTGTCACTCATGTAAACACAACCGTTTTTCTTCCGCATTCACACGTCTGCTCTTTGTTTCACGCTGTTTCACGGCCTCACTCACGCCGTTCTATCACGTCCCTCGGCCTCGATCGTCCTGCTCGCCACACTGGTATATCAGACTTTTGCCGAATCCAGTCGGTAAGACAGCGATAACATATTTTTTAGACATGAAGGCTTTGAGTGTTGTACTTTGCTCGGGTTATAACGAAAAAATAATTTTTTTAATCTTTTAAAACAGACGCGATAGCTGATTCGAAAGAGTGATGTTTGACGACGGCATCCATCTTTGTAATGTAGGTAGGCTTCAAAATCCCAGCGCTGTCGTCATCGCGTAAAGCCCGCCCCAACGCTTCTGATTGGTGCCGCGATTTCTGCGGACTGGAAATGGACTTGAATGAGCTCTTTGCCAGACTAACTTTCAGGGCAAATCTAAATTTGCCGGAAGTTGTCTAGGTTTTCCCAGGCTAAAAGGGAAGGCCTGCACAGGAAAAGACTGCCTCTCAACAGCTGCATCCATCTCACAACACTGAAGTACAGCATAAACACTTAGACAACGGACACTTCCCTTAACAGTTGCTGCTGTGGCACTTTATGAGAGCACCAGGCCCTTGCCAGGTACAAGGCCTGTTATCTTTCAGTGAGCATTATTGAACTATTGTCCTGAGCTTGGAGCATGGAATACTTCCAACTCATCTCTGCCTTCTGCCTGAAAGGCTGCCCTGGTGTTCTCAAAGTGAAAGCTTTATAGATGATCACAGTTCAGGTTTAACTGCTTATTTAGAATAATAAAGTAAACTTACTTTGTGGTTGTAGAAATGGCCATTGATGGAGAAGCGGTTTCTTTTTATTCTCTGTGAATCGGCAGAGTTGTGGATTTTAGATCTTCTTTGGATATTCACAAAGCTCGCATCACTTCTGGTTCTCAGCAGTTGAGGAATGTCCTCTTCAGCAACATCCAAACCTGCAGAAGAACAGCAATCAGAGACAAGATGAGGCATTCAGAGATTAGATAAGTTCAGTTAAGAATTATAATCTATAACAACCTTCAAAATTAAAAAGAACATTGAAAGATTTCCCTGCTTTTGTGTGGAGAGATCTGGATCTTTTTCATACTCACTGGGTACAGGTGTACCACTGATTTTGTTGTTGTTGGGCTCTAAAGAAAACTGGTATGAAGAACTCTCTTCACCATTTTCATTCCTGTAAACAACAAAAATGTCTAATTGAATGATATCATGAAGCTTTCAATGGATTTGGTACAAAAACGGCTTCAAATGGAATAATATCAATTATTCTGTTCTTTTCCGGCAGTTGTTGTAGCAAGACTATATAATATTTTCTATTTAAATGAAGTTCAGAAAATGTGTAACCACATTTTTGTTACCAATATTTGGAATAAACTTTAAACCCCTTATTTGTGTGATTTTATTTTATAAGAATTGATGTTAAGCTAATTTTCATGTTAATTTAACTTTATATTGCACAATTTACATATCTAATAGTTTTTTGTCTTTTTGTATAATATTCAAGAAAAGTGTCAATAATTACGTGCTGAACCTTTTTGCTTCCAGCATTGGATCAAGGTCACCACAGCTAAGTATAGGATACTTATGAGCTGATTAAAATTTCCATGATACAGATGAGTGCTGCACGTGAGCCCAATACTCTGAATAGCTAGTTCCTCTGCCGTTTCACTAGTGCCAGAATGACCACAGGTCATCAACACCTACCGAATTACAGCTATGATAGAAAGTGCATTAAATCTCTAAAAAAAATATAGATTTATTAGATTTTAGGAAAGGTACAAAGCATTATCTATGATTAATTCTAAACTGACAGAGAAAGATAAAGGAGCAGCCAATTGAACCTATAAAAAAGCTTTACACCCATAACTGGCCTTTGGATTGAGACATCTATGATTGAATTAATGAAAGCAACAGATGGAGTTATGACCTAATGAAAGAAAGGAGACATCTGGGTGTGTTGTTCCACCCACCTGCTGGACTCTGAGCCCCCCGTGCAGGCATAGCGAAAGCGCTCGTTGTCATCATGCATTTGGAGTCTGATTGGCCTCTTCAGGCCCCAGGAGATGTTGAGTAAACCCTCCACGATCAGCTCGCCCTCTTCCTGCAAGAAATAATAATAATCATCATTAACTCTTTTGTCAGATGGAGGAAATCCTGCTGGCTCATGTCTCAGCTCGGTTTCAAGTGTACGTGCTGAAGAGGCAGTTGCAATCCGCAGAAATTCAATTGGAGACGGTGAAGTTATGGAAAGACACCTTGGGAGGAGTACAATACAGCGCACGTACTAGATGTATTATTTTCGAGTGTGATTCTGAACAATGGTGTGCTTACAATTCAGTGTTGAATGGAAAATGTCACAATGCTGTAATACACATTTTATTGTAAAATATGATTCAAATTTAAAACAACTTTTTTCCATTTTAATATACTGTATCAAATAAAGCTGAATTTTCAGGAGTCATTTCAATCTTCAATGTCACATGATCCTTCAGAAAGCATTCTAATATGAGAATACTCAAGAAACATTTATTATAATTATTATTCAATTGAAAATGGAAATTTTTGGAAATGATATATATTTTTTTATATTGTGTGTTTGATTGGACTTTCAGATTGTATTTTTATTGGTTCCTGTTCTTCTTTGTCCTTTTCCCATCACGCCTTCATATTCAGTTGTGTCACCCGTTTAGTCATCATCGTCATCTGTATCACCCGTGTTCTATTAATCAGTGTTATCTGTGTTTGTATTTTAGTTCCATCTGTTCAGTCAGTGTTTGTCCGATCGCCGTTGTATTTAGTGTGTGTTGCTGCCTGTTCTGCGTTTAATTACAAATAAACCTTCATTTTGGCAATATATCCTCGTCTGCCTTCCTGCCACCGTGGCAGATATATGATATTATTATATGATATATGATTCTTTCATGAAAATGTAGTACAAAAGAACAGCATTGACTTAATCTTTTGCAACATTATAACTTTATATACATTATAAATTAACTTTAAATGAATGCATCCCCAATTAATTAAACTATGGATTTCTTGAAAAAATAAATCACTCTCCTTTGAACGGTAGTGTACAATATGGCATCATCATGAGTTTGTGCGCTTTTCAGATTGGGAAGTGATGTCTGGTTTAGGAAAATTGACCTCTTCTTATGAGAAAATTATTAGATAGATAGTTAACACAGACCGACAGACAGACAGACTTCATGCAGTTATTTTCAGGCAGAAACGTGCCACTTAAGCACAGTCTTATTACTATCGAGGCCTAAGTCAACAAAGTAGATAAGTCTCTTCCGTTCACATACAAAAAAACAATATCGTCTGACTACTGCACGTGGCAGAGCTAAATATACCACAGAGATTAAACTGGAAGATTCAGGACAGCTGCTTAAAATAGCTGGTTGTAACAGATGCGTAACAGTGTCACAGCCTTATTTATGTACGTTTAAAAGGTTTCAACTATTTAATGAGCACCTTTCATAGCTCTACTGTATGTAATATCTTTGTTTTTAGCTTAAGGGTGAGAAAACATAATCTACATGTGAACATTATAATTCACATCTCTGATATTATTACCAGCTGCATTTCACCTAAAAAACCCAAAGTCAAACTTTAATTCAGCAAACCACAAAACCACAATGTTAAAACAAACTCGTTTATGGTGATATTTACATCATTTAATAGCTGGAAGAACTTATTTGGCAACAACTAATTTCAATCCTAGGCTATATATACTTTCTGAATTCACAGAGAACAATAATTTAATTCTCAATTGTTCTGTCCAACCTCCACAGAAGATTATTGTGATTCTTAGACTCTTTTTTACTTTAATCATTCAATGCAAGACAGAGGTCAGCGCTGCGGCCCACCAGATTTTTCCCCACTGGATCTCTGAGGACTTGCTCTTCAACAAAAACCCTGGACCAAAATAATAATCTGTAATAGTGTTGGCAGCTATTGTAATTGTGAGTGAGCGTAGTCAAGTGTCACGTAGGTGCAGGGCCGAGTGCTCCCAGCGTCTCATTGTTACCGCAATGTAAACATTCAGGGCAGCTTCCTCTCTACTCTCCGCTCAGCACACACACACTTCCTGTCAGTCATGCAAGGTCAGAGCTTAGCTAAATTTAGCACCATTGGCCTTGGCTTATGGTCCTTAACTGCAGGGGCTGTATAAAAGGAGTTGAGCTGCCTCTAAACCAGAACAAACCAAACACAGACACAACCTCTCCTCAACAATCACCACTGATGCTGGAACCTTGTCCTACAGGTAAATTTGAGATATCTGATCAACTGAATGATTTATGTTCATTAAACTGTCAAATCTCATTACAAATGCAAACTGCAGAAATAACTAACTGTTGCTCAACTCTCTAGGATGAAACCCAGAAGATTACTCCTGTCTGTGTCTCCTCTACCCACAATAACAGAGACGCACGAGGACCTCTCGCAGTCCCTGGATGAATATGTGAACTCCATTAAAGAATTGGCCCAGCCTGCTTGCGGCCCTTTGAGGATATCCAGGACTCAGAGGCGTAAACCCGTGGGGAAGCACGCGGGCTCTTCCCGGGCTCTGCAACCCCGCCGCCGCGTTTCCCTCGGCCTGGATGAGGTCACGCTGAGGTTCAGCAGCCAGACGGACTGTGGCACTAAAGATCCACTGGACTGGTTGTTTGCACAGACACACTTACAGTCACACGGAGAGAATTTGCGCAGGACTGACAGCGCACCTGCTGCTTTGTGGTTACTCTAATGCACCAACGCATAATGACATGCTGATGGGAGGATAACACTGAACGTTTGATGGATGAACGCAATGGAATATTGAACTGAACTTCTTGATTTATTGTCTGAACAGACTTTTTGTACAAAGGTGCTAATGTTTACACCCTGTCAAAGTCATGGATTTCTACATTTTATGCTTTTTAAAATAAATGTAAAAAGTAAATTGACTTCAAGAATGTTTATGTGTTCTTTGCTATCTATAAATTTTATATCACTATCTATCTATCTATCTATCTATCTATCTATCTATCTATCTATATCTATCTATCTATCTATCTATCTATCTATCTATCTATCTATCTGTCTGTCTATCTGTCTATCTATCGTATGTACGCAATCTATCTGTAGTATGTATGCTCTCTAGTACAGTATCTATCTATCTATCTATCTATCTATCTATCTATCTATCTATCTATCTATCTATCTATCTATCTATCTATCTATCTATCTATGTGAGTGCGTTTAAAACTGATAAAGAAATAACATGGCCATAGTCAAATTGTGTCTGTACACACATAGACCATAATATATTGAGCACTTATGATGTTGAGACAAGAGAGAACAAAATGCATCAAGAATAATAATAAATATGTAATGGCAGTTCTAGCTTGTGAATACTATTTCATCTATTGCTGAGAAAAAGCTTTTTTTACACCTTCATTTTCACAGATCAATAGCTTCCCACAGTATTATCCCTCAGCAAATTATGCAAATAAAACAAAGCCAGGGGCTAAAACACAAAACTAAATCTATTTGTGGTTAGAACAGAAGAACCACGTATAGTTTCAGGTCTGCAAGGCAAGTTTTTGAGATATAAGTCCAGTTATGCAGCGACCTCTGTTGGCAGCAATTATTTTTTTATTTTACAGCATGCACTGTCTGAACAGAACCAGCAGAGGGCGCTCAATGAACGCTCTAATTCTGAAACTGACCTGCAGCCTGCGGAGTGCGGACAGCCGGACACAGAGAAAACATGTTGGTTAGAAAAATATAACACATATTTTCTTGTATCATGAATCATAACATTTTCGATATGCATTGCAGAAAGGAAGAATTAAGTTTAATTTGAATAGCTTTTTAGTGGCTTGTAGTGTTTTCCTCCCATTTCTATCGCAATTGTAATCAGGGGCACCGCAAGAAATTTATAGAGGCCCTATGAAAGACTATGAGGTTAGGCCCCCTACCGCACCCATGCCATTAATAAAATCGATATCTGGGGGCCCCAAAGTGTGTGGGCCCTTAGAATCGTCCTAACTTTCACCCCCTTATCGGAGCCCCTGATTGTAGGTCCATCTAATTAAAAACTCGTTCAAAATATTTAGTCCAAATAAAAGTCCATGTCGACTGTACAGAAAGGACAGAAATATAATTTCTTTCTGATCAAAATGATCTCACAAAAGTGTCATTTATATTCATACACTTGATAGTCTACTTTAAAAAGAGGAATAAATAAAATAAAAAGGAAATTCTTTCAAAGATGTGATGCACAAACCTGGAAAATTGTCAGTTCCAATGATTAGTTTTTTAGTAGGCTTAGGCTATATCAACACGCTTTTGGACTGGTGCACCCAGATTCCTGGAAGTTTCAAAAAAGGTCCCATTTTTTCAGAGCAAACAGATGTGGGTGGTCGCTGGGTTATGCTGGGTCTAATCTCATAATGAACAACTAAACAAACAGCCAGAAGCAATGTGAGTGGATTGTGATTTTGCAATAAAGTGTTTCTAATAACCTCTAGATGGAGTTTTTGAACAGTAGGACAATTTTTATCTCAATGGCAGTTATTCGGCTACCTGTACTAACCTGTGCAGAAGATATAACGTGAAAGTCATCAGAAATGGAAAAAAGTAATTTCTCATGTTTTTAAGAGTCCTCAAAAATAAACTGGGCACTAGTAAATCATCTTATTCATTTATTCATTCATCAAATTCATTTTATATGTTGTATTTTGTCAGAATACACAGCACGTTATGAATGACCTTATCAATGGAGGTATTCCCATAGTGCCTAACATTGGGACCAAGAGCATGCCAACTCCTGCTACGCCTACATTAATACTTACCATAGGCTCCTGCAATCCATGTCAGTTACTCATGTCCGTTCAGCACTCTCACTTTTCCTTAGAACTTTCATCTTAAGTCTTTATCTCATGCTATCTGTCTTTCATCTCTCTCTCTCTCTATATACAGATGGTCATCAAATACCACTTGGTATATCAGTTTACCTCACAATACCTGTGACTCAGCATCATTTTGAAATGCCCTCAAGGAGCAATTACTCAGTGGAATCAGTACAATGCTAAGGAATTTGTTAACTACTGTCACTACACATGCATGTCATCCTTAGACTTTGACAGTTGTATATCATTCCAATACAACACTATTTTCAACACTAATAATAATTATAAATATAGTTGCGAGCAGCAATTATCGGGGTTCAAGCATTTAAGGCCTATTTAGCAAACATGTATCCACTTAGATCATAGACGGAAAAGATCATTTACAGCCAATACAGGCAATTTACCATGGTAAATATATGTTTTTTAAATTTTTTTTATTGTTATAACACCACCTATTGCCCAATTTCCATTAAAGTTTGCATGCTTGTTTAGAATCATATGTCGTATGTGCTCACCTATTTTTCGTAAAGGTATTCATTTAGGATTTATTCATAATGGGGAATATTTAATTAACGATTTGATTAACAGCAATGTTTCTAGAGGCAACGTTGTTCAGAATAAGGAGATCTATCAAATGATATGAATATTATGTTGATGTGTGAAATACCTGTGATTACTGAGGCGTAAAACTCCTTAGCACCACCTTGTTGCTGATTTCTTTAAAAATTCTCACAGACCTTTAGGGTAATGAGTCGAACATGCCCACCGAGTTTCGTTCCGATCGGCCTCTGTTAACATTGTCTAATAGGTGCTCAAATTTCATTGGCCGATGGCAGCCATGTTTAGTAAAACATTTTAGTAAAAGTGACTCTGCCCACGTTGAACGTTTTGGTGCCCCTTAGTGTCTGTGAATATACATTTTGACTTTTTTTTGATAATTATTGATATTCAGACTCCAGAGAATCTTTCCGCACTGGTTTGGTTCGTTTGGGCAAAAACCTAGAACTAGTTAGCAAAAGTACGTTTTGGACAAAATTCATAATGGCAGAAAATGTATCCAGGCGGAAATACAATGACATACGTTTGTCCGCCTTGAGCCATGTATTCCAATGATATAAGACAATTGAGTCTACGACAAACGGTTTAGGAGTTATGAGCGATTTCCAACTTTTGATTGTTGTAGCGCCCCCTATTGGCCGATTGGGTTGATATCATGTCAGCCTCTCTGCAAATTGAGACCTACCATTTGAACAAGTTTAAAGTCTCTAGGCCTTACGGTTTGGTCTGCACAATCAGTTTTATGGCAGAAGAAAAATAAAAAAAATCCTTATTACAAAAGTACAATAACAAAAAGTAACAGCAAGCTGGAGAAATATGTGAGTAGGAGTCCTCATTCAGTCACATGAGGTTTTAAAATAAACAATTCAGACAAAGACAAACAAAGGTCAACCAGAAACAAATAAGAGACACACATACTCTTGTAAGACTGGAAAAACTGAAAGAACTGGAAGATAGCGCAACTCTCTGAGAGAACAAAACAAATTTGAATTTCTCTCTTGTGCACCATTCAAGATGCAAGTCTCACCTAAGCAATCCTAATCTACATCTTTTACCTTGACCCCCCCCAATTCTCCCCCCACTTCTTTTCCCTCATGCTGAGATCATCTGAAATTCACCCAAGAATCTATAGTTTAATGCGAATATTTATCGTACAGTATCACACATGTTTGATATCATTTGAAATGTCTCAGTGCGACTGGTACAAAGGTCTCATTCTCAAAGAAGTAAACCAGAAGGTAATAAGGTATTTAAGAGTTTAGAAATAACTCTCATACATAGGAAGTGTGTGTCTTCCAGGCAAATGGTCTCCTGCTCTCACAAGGTTTTAACTCATTGCAAATTCCCACTGTTAGCAAATGGTTCCATGTAAATCAACTTCTGCCCCCAGTAAGTCTGGGACAGTGATTAAGATGAATTCTCACTGTGAACTCATGTTTAAATTTGAAATGAGGTATGTCTATAAAATGAAAAGCAACTAGAGCTCAGGGCCTTTCTGTATCTCAGATCAGCCTGTGATGCTGAGAGTCGCCGAGACTCTCATTCTTATTGTCGGGTTAACATTTATCCTCTTTATTCCAGAGCATTTGATGTTTTGTATTGATTATCTTTGAACTGATAATGAAATTGTAATGATACATTTACCTGACATAATAAATTGTTACATTTGATTATTCTAACTGACTTTGACATTATTTTCATTAGAGTTAAAGCAGCACTATGCAGGAATTCCGTTTTTGTCAAACAGCGACCCCTAGAGTCACTGTGGAGAACTTGTACTGTCGTAAATAGCACTCATGCAGAGATGTCTCTGCACTCACGGCCGGATCCCCTCCCCCTGTACACCGGTACCTGTTCAGTAGGATGGAAACTGTAACGAGTGGAAATAAGGTGTGGCCCCTTTAAGAGCTGCGCACACCCTGTTTAACTGTCGGCAGGCTGTATTGTATGTGCGCCTCGAACACCATATGTATACGGCGCCGGGTTATTTCTGTTTGATGCTCATTTTAGCAGAATTTTATCAGATCTTTTTTGCCGTAAAGCAATTTGTTACATCGCAAGATCTGATATCACGCGACACTTCCTGATGTTGCGGCCGGCGGGCCGCCGGCTCAAAGTTGCAAGTGCGTTTTTTCCGCTCACATGCGATAGGGGGGTGCGAAACGACCACCATTCAACCCGAAAAGAGTAATATAACCATTCCAATGACTCCGAAGCTGATCGGTTGAGGTGAAAAACCTGCATAGTTCACCTTTAAAAGGAAGTCAAACATTCGCTTACATTTAATGATGCACGGATATCATTAAAACCTTTTCATTTATGGAGTCAGATGAAATAATGAGAAAATACATTATGAGATAATGTATTGCATTTAATCAAAAATACTTTGTCACGAGAAAAGACAGTAACAAAGACGTGCTGGTCGGATGCCGGACTTTGGGCCAATCAAGCGCGAGTTTACACTCTTAAGCACCGAACTTGATCTTCCAGCTTGCATTATATACAACTGTGGCATATTAATGAATAAACTTCTTATTCTTATTCTTATTACAAAAAGCGTCCTATTATAGCCTACGTATAAGATGTTTTCACTCAGAACAATGGAAAATCAGTTATTTTAGACACTATATCTGTCAGAGCAGTGGAAAATCTCTTTATTTTCGGTATCGTACTGACTGAGGTTAAACTTGTTCTGAAACACAAGCAGCCTGGAGGTATTTCCCAGAGACTTTAACAGATCCAACAGATCATAACAATGTGACAGAGGTGTGTCCTGTTTTCTGACAGACCACATCAACCCTCCAATTAAAAATACTTGTTATGTTAACTTGTTGAGATAAAATTTAAAATAATTAGGTGTTTTTTTTGTGTTTTTTTGCGATCTCTGTCTTTCACCGAAAGCAACAGATTTTGAGATGCCATTGCTCTCAAAAGTGGGGAGAAACATGTCACTAGAGAGAAGTCAGTTGTTTTCACTGGAAGGTTATAACATTTTAATTAAACTTTAAATTAAATTAAAAAACAAAACAAAAGCAATGATGAACTGCTCACAAAAAGATCTATAACACGCATTTAGAAAATATATACAGTGAATTTCCATTTCATTCTGACTTTAAGATTTAAATCATCATCTAGCACTAACCTAAAGGGTTAATAGATTACAGCGAAGATTTAACCCAGTATTTTAAAATAAATATTTTATAATCTGTAATTCTCTACATTATAATGTTTAGTCTATATTTACTTGTAGCACACAAACTATTTTTTGTCTGAAATTTAACTTTTTTAAACAAATTACAATATTATAATATTAATATGGGCTATATACTATATTATTCATATTTACAATAGGGAAATAATTTGTGTTCCCCTTCCTCAGCTCACTACTACGCAAGTCAGAAGTGATTCTGCTGAATGGGCATCGCTTGCGAGAGCCTATCTACTTCGAGTGAAATAAAACGAGCCAATGCACATTGGCATGCGATAATTTCACCAGCTGCTGTGCATTGCGGCGCGAGCATATAATAAGCAGCAGGTGCATCACATCCTTGTCTTGTTTTCTCTGCAAGGAAGCCTCTGTGTGTGGTGTTGGTGTGACGGCGCGAACAGCGGTGGTCGTGATCTCTCCGTTTCAACAGTTTGAGAGCAAAAACAGCTGTTTTCACAGCTTTGTTGGATTGGAGGGCGTGACATTGAGAGTGCTCACAGGATTGCACTATTTCCCTGTGTGTAGCCGCGGCTAACTCCCTGTGCGTTTCAGCACCTCAGAGCACTTCTGAAAGAGCTAACACGATCTGTCTGCGTCTTTTTCAAGATGTCATTCAGATCGTGTGTTTCTGGATGCGGCCAATGTTTGACTCCGGCTGACGGGCATGACCGCTCTATCACGTGCTTGGGCTATAGGCATGCTGAAATGGCGCTCATGGATGACTCCGTTGCGGGAACATGACCATTGCGGCGTTGCGGTCGAGACTCCGTTACCTCGAAAGAGGTGGAGCCCCTTCGCTTATTCCCCGATCTAGCGCTACTTCTGCCCAGCAGAAGCCCTACTTCTGTTAATAGCCTTGGTGACCTGAGGATCATAGTTAGAGGTAACCCGCCGAGCCAGTCTCCTCAGGCCCCTCACTCCTCTATAACGCTACCCGCGGAGCCTCCAAGAGAGCACGCTGGGCTGTCCTCCCTTTGAACTACTGCAGTCAGCCGAGTTAAAGATCCTGTCACTAAAGACAGTGTCCCTGACTGCTCTGGCTTCCATCAAGAGGGTAGGGGACCTGCAAGCATTTTCGGTCGACGAATCGTGCCTAGAATTCGGCCAGCCAACTCTCACGTTGTCCTGAGACCCTGGCTCGGATATGTGCCCAAGGTTCCTACCACTCCCTTCAGGGACCAGGTAGTGAACCTGCAAGCGCTGCCTTCGGAGGAGGCAGACCCAGCCCTGGCTTTTTTCCCCAGCGTTATCCAATAAGTCACACTGAGTGGGTCTTGCGGAACAGCAGTGACTGACCTTCTCTGCTTAGAGCTCCTACTTTCTGCCCAACAGTCAGGCCAGGAGGCTCAAGCGGAGCGCTGGAAGGACCAGCAGCCTTGGCGTTTTGGTAGATATCCCCATTCGTCAGAATCACTTCTGACTTACGTAGTAGTGAGCTGAGGAAGGGAAACAACTCGTTACGTATGGTAACCCTCATTCCCCGAGGAGGGAATGGAAACGTAAGTCCCCTCACCATAATTGCTTTGCTTCCGCTGTACGGCCGAGTCACAGGTCCGGCTCCTCAGCGGAAAAACAAGTATTGACGCACCTTCTGCTCATTAAATGCTCGCGCCGCGATGCACAGCAGCTGGTGCAATTATCACATGCCAATGTGCATTGGCTCGTTTTATTTCACTCGAAGTAGATAGGCTCTCGCAAGCAATCCCCATTCAGCAGAATCACTTCTCCGTTCCCTCCTTGGGTAGGGGTAGGGCCCAATAATTTCCACGATCACGGGATCACGGAATCGCGGACGGAATCACGGAATCGCGGAATTGGCCAATTAACGCGGGAATCTAGTGTTAACGTGGAATTTCACGGAATTTTACATATTTGTAATAAAAATTCTGTTTTTGTGTGGGAGAAGAACGGATGTCTGGGGAAAATGCAGACCGGGGGAAGCAAATCTGGGCGACACAACCCCTCCCGTCATTTCAGCTCCAATGACAGCATCAATTCATCAACACAATTCAAAATTCGTGGAGGTGCGCCACATAATCAACACCGGCCGCCACGGCCACATATTGCGCTTCGTTCATTTTTTTTAAAGGGTACCTATTATGGAATTTTGAAAATTACCTTTCATGTAGTGTGTAACATAGATCTAAGTGAACAAAAACATCCTGCAAAGTTTTAAATATGAAAGTTCACCATATACAAAGTTATTGTCTCTCAAAAGTAAGAGTCGACTCTGAGTCGCTGATATGAATCGAAAGACGAACGATGCATTTTCTCTAACTTTCGTACGTCACTTGTACAAGTTATTTGAATAAGACACGCCCACTCATTGCGCGCGCCAGAAAACAGTGAAAACAACATGTCGATGAGCTGTTCTGAAGTGCGAGTCAAAAGCGAACTTTTTTTTCACTGCCCAGGGACGAGCATGTGAAGAATCTGGCTAGAGTTTATATTTACAACTATACCACACAAGTATAGCCACCTTGAGCTGTGTTCGCGTTATTTTACAGTTTTTTACAATCACTTTGCTACTATTTTCAGAACCTTGATGTCATTTTTCACAACTCTAGACACAAAACTCACAACCAATGATCAAAATGCACATTTTTCAAAACTCTAACCATTTTCTCAATTGCTTGGATACAATACACATAAAACTTAGATCATTTGTTCATTCAACAAAAATCACCTGTTCAATATGATACAACTTAATATCAAAGTACTACTATTTCAAAAGGCAATTCACACATTACATTTCAAATCAGTGTCTATTCATTTCCTTACAATGATCTAACTATCAACTGATACAACTGCTCAAAATGATAAGTAACTTTTGCATTACTCTTAATGCATAGTTGTATACAGACAAACAATCTTCCATGTTTACAGTAAATCATGAAAGTTTCAAGATAATGAGATTCATTGTCACCAATTAGCGTGGAGCATGAACCAATTAGACTACAATATCCATGGATGTAGCCTAATGTTTTATCATACTGTAATGCTTACAGTAATCAGACACTATGTCTATGGTCCTAAAATACTGTACCACCTTTTCAGACTATTTACAGTATTGACAGTACTGCACTGTATAGATGCAGGCCCTTGTAATTGCTTGTCCAATTCTGCCAACTCGTTACTGATGATTGAGTGCACATTGTGGAATGAGTATATGAAGAGTTGATTGGGATCCAATTGCATGAGCATAGTGATACGTAACATGGAGCCAGCAGGTGATCCAGGTCACAATGGAGGTCAAGCAGTTGTGGGAGGAAGACGAGGAAGACGTGTTGGTCAAAGGAATGGCAGGGGACAGGCACCCCTTTTGAGAGGTGGTCGTGGGCCTTGTTTGAGAGGTGTGGGGGAACGTGGTGGAGGACAGGCACCACTTTTGAGAGGTGGTCGTGGGCCTCGTTTGAGAGGTGTGGGGGAACGTGGTGGAGGACAGGCACCACTTTTGAGAGGTGGTCGTGATTCAAGTGATTCTGCTGAATGGGCATCGCTTGCGAGAGCCTATCTACTTCGAGTGAAATAAAACGAGCCAATGCACATTGGCATGCGATAATTTCACCAGCTGCTGTGCATTGCGGCGCGAGCATATAATAAGCAGCAGGTGCATCACATCCTTGTCTTGTTTTCTCTGCAAAGAAGCCTCTGTGTGTGGTGTTGGTGTGACGGCGCGAACAGCGGTGGTCGTGATCTCTCCGTTTCAACAGTTTGAGAGCAAAAACAGCTGTTTTCACAGCTTTGTTGGATTGGAGGGCGTGACATTGAGAGTGCTCACAGGATTGCACTATTTCCCTGTGTGTAGCCGCGGCTAACTCCCTGTGCGTTTCAGCACCTCAGAGCACTTCTGAAAAAGCTAACACGATCTGTCTGCGTCTTTTTCAAGATGTCATTCAGATCGTGTGTTTCTGGATGCGGCCAATGTTTGACTCCGGCTGACGGGCATGACCGCTCTATCACGTGCTTGGGCTATAGGCATGCTGAAATGGCGCTCATGGATGACTCCGTTGCGGGAACATGACCATTGCGGCGTTGCGGTCGAGACTCCGTTACCTCGAAAGAGGTGGAGCCCCTTCGCTTATTCCCCGATCTAGCGCTACTTCTGCCCAGCAGAAGCCCTACTTCTGTTAATAGCCTTGGTGACCTGAGGATCATAGTTAGAGGTAACCCGCCGAGCCAGTCTCCTCAGGCCCCTCACTCCTCTATAACGCTACCCGCGGAGCCTCCAAGAGAGCACGCTGGGCTGTCCTCCCTTTGAACTACTGCAGTCAGCCGAGTTAAAGATCCTGTCACTAAAGACAGTGTCCCTGACTGCTCTGGCTTCCATCAAGAGGTAGGGGACCTGCAAGCATTTTCGGTCGACGAATCGTGCCTAGAATTCGGCCAGCCAACTCTCACGTTGTCCTGAGACCCTGGCTCGGATATGTGCCCAAGGTTCCTACCACTCCCTTCAGGGACCAGGTAGTGAACCTGCAAGCGCTGCCTTCGGAGGAGGCAGACCCAGCCCTGGCTTTTTTCCCCAGCGTTATCCAATAAGTCACACTGAGTGGGTCTTGCGGAACAGCAGTGACTGACCTTCTCTGCTTAGAGCTCCTACTTTCTGCCCAACAGTCAGGCCAGGAGGCTCAAGCGGAGCGCTGGAAGGACCAGCAGCCTTGGCGTTTTGGTAGATATCCCCATTCGTCAGAATCACTTCTGACTTACGTAGTAGTGAGCTGAGGAAGGGAAACAACTCGTTACGTATGGTAACCCTCATTCCCCGAGGAGGGAATGGAAACGTAAGTCCCCTCACCATAATTGCTTTGCTTCCGCTGTACGGCCGAGTCACAGGTCCGGCTCCTCAGCGGAAAAACAAGTATTGACGCACCTTCTGCTCATTAAATGCTCGCGCCGCGATGCACAGCAGCTGGTGCAATTATCACATGCCAATGTGCATTGGCTCGTTTTATTTCACTCGAAGTAGATAGGCTCTCGCAAGCAATCCCCATTCAGCAGAATCACTTCTCCGTTCCCTCCTTGGGTAGGGGTAGGGCCCAATAATTTCCACGATCACGGGATCACGGAATCGCGGACGGAATCACGGAATCGCGGAATTGGCCAATTAACGCGGGAATCTAGTGTTAACGTGGAATTTCACGGAATTTTACATATTTGTAATAAAAATTCTGTTTTTGTGTGGGAGAAGAACGGATGTCTGGGGAAAATGCAGACCGGGGGAAGCAAATCTGGGCGACACAACCCATCCCGTCATTTCAGCTCCAATGACAGCATCAATTCATCAACACAATTCAAAATTCGTGGAGGTGCGCCACATAATCAACACCGGCCGCCACGGCCACATATTGCGCTTCGTTCATTTTTTTTAAAGGGTACCTATTATGGAATTTTGAAAATTACCTTTCATGTAGTGTGTAACATAGATCTAAGTGAACAAAAACATCCTGCAAAGTTTTAAATATGAAAGTTCACCATATACAAAGTTATTGTCTCTCAAAAGTAAGAGTCGACTCTGAGTCGCTGATATGAATCGAAAGACGAACGATGCATTTTCTCTAACTTTCGTACGTCACTTGTACAAGTTATTTGAATAAGACACGCCCACTCATTGCGCGCGCCAGAAAACAGTGAAAACAACATGTCGATGAGCTGTTCTGAAGTGCGAGTCAAAAGCGAACTTTTTTTTCACTGCCCAGGGACGAGCATGTGAAGAATCTGGCTAGAGTTTATATTTACAACTATACCACACAAGTATAGCCACCTTGAGCTGTGTTCGCGTTATTTTACAGTTTTTTACAATCACTTTGCTACTATTTTCAGAACCTTGATGTCATTTTTCACAACTCTAGACACAAAACTCACAACCAATGATCAAAATGCACATTTTTCAAAACTCTAACCATTTTCTCAATTGCTTGGATACAATACACATAAAACTTAGATCATTTGTTCATTCAACAAAAATCACCTGTTCAATATGATACAACTTAATATCAAAGTACTACTATTTCAAAAGGCAATTCACACATTACATTTCAAATCAGTGTCTATTCATTTCCTTACAATGATCTAACTATCAACTGATACAACTGCTCAAAATGATAAGTAACTTTTGCATTACTCTTAATGCATAGTTGTATACAGACAAACAATCTTCCATGTTTACAGTAAATCATGAAAGTTTCAAGATAATGAGATTCATTGTCACCAATTAGCGTGGAGCATGAACCAATTAGACTACAATATCCATGGATGTAGCCTAATGTTTTATCATACTGTAATGCTTACAGTATTCAGACACTATGTCTATGGTCCTAAAATACTGTACCACCTTTTCAGACTATTTACAGTATTGACAGTACTGCACTGTATAGATGCAGGCCCTTGTAATTGCTTGTCCAATTCTGCCAACTCGTTACTGATGATTGAGTGCACATTGTGGAATGAGTATATGAAGAGTTGATTGGGATCCAATTGCATGAGCATAGTGATACGTAGCATGGAGCCAGCAGGTGATCCAGGTCACAATGGAGGTCAAGCAGTTGTGGGAGGAAGACGAGGAAGACGTGTTGGTCAAAGGAATGGCAGGGGACAGGCACCCCTTTTGAGAGGTGGTCGTGGGCCTTGTTTGAGAGGTGTGGGGAACGTGGTGGAGGACAGGCACCACTTTTGAGAGGTGGTCGTGGGCCTCGTTTGAGAGGTGTGGAGGAACGTGGTGGAGGACAGGCACCACTTTTGAGAGGTGGTCGTGGGCCTCGTTTGAGAGGTGTGGGGGAACGTGGTAGAGGACAAGGCCACGGACCAAGACAGCGGCAGCAACAGCATAGAGTGTCCAATGAAATTCGGGCAATAGTTGTAGACCATGTCATAAATCATGGCATGACAATGGCTGAGGCGGCTACAATGATACAACCAAACCTCAGAAGGTCAACCGTGGCCTCAATAATCAGAACTTTCCGAAATGAGAACCGGTAAGTTACAGTATCAGCATGCACTAAACTTTATGCTTCTCTCAATTGTCAAATGACTGCACACCAATGTGTATCACAGAATAGGTGATGTGACCAAGTGTCTTCTTACTCTAATGTTCCCTGTAGAATTGTGACCAGGCCAAATAGTGGAATCAGAGGCAAAATTCTAACTGACCAACAAGAGCAGGCTGTGGTCGATTTGGTTCGGGCCAGAAATGATATTCGCCTTACAGAAATTCGCCAGCATATCTTGGACAATGAAGACATGTTCAACAATGTGGGATCCATAAGTTTGCCGACTATTGCACGCATACTGAAAAGGCACCAGGTATCTATAAAACAACTATACCGTGTGCCTTTCGAAAGAAATGCAGACAGAGTGAAGCAAATGAGGACTGAATATGTTCAGGTAAGTTCAGTTTCAAGACGGCTGTTGTAAAAACATTCCCAAAAATTCTACATTGTACAGTAATCTCTAAATCTCTTTCCAAAATGTATTTTTAGAGGGTGATGGAGCTGGATGCAGATGACAACCATCACAAATTCATATATTTGGATGAGGCAGGTTTTAATCTGGCCAAGACAAGGAGAAGAGGTCGGAATTTCATTGGCCAGCGGGCAAACATCCAAGTACCTGGACAACGTGGGGCCAACATTACCATGTGTGCAGCTATATCAGAAGATGGTGTGGTGGGACGCAGACCTCATATTGGACCATATAATGCAGCTCTCCTTGTCACCTTTCTTGATGAGCTCGATCAGGTTTGTAGAGCTGAAGGTGTGACCTATGTCATTGTGTGGGACAATGTCAGGTTCCATCATGCTCATGTGGTGCAAGCATGGTTTCAGGCCCATGCACAATTTACCACCCTGTATTTACCCCCATACTCTCCCTTCCTTAACCCGATTGAGGAATTTTTCTCCGCATGGAGATGGAAAGTTCACGATAGGCACCCTCATGAACAAGTCACTCTTCTCCAGGCCATGGATGACGCCTGCAATGACATCACAGCAGACCAGTGTCAGGCTTGGATTCGTTTTTTTCCAAGATGTTTGGCCAATGAAAACATCCATTGTGATGTAGATGAGAACCTGCGGCCAAATCCACAACACAGAGTTGATGGCAATGTAGAAGTACAGTAATCACTCCTGTTTTGTTTCTTACAGTACAAGCAAGCAAGTTGAGGAACACTGCATTTGAAGTTTTACAGTACTGTCTTTTCTTTTCTATTTCATAGCTAATTATTTTTGCTTTGATTCAAATAAACCTATTTTGTGATTGTACTGTAGTGTTTTGCATCAATATATTACACACTTTGTTCAATGATTCCATTGTGTCTGTAGTATTCTCTCTACTACTGCAGTACTTTTACAGAGATGTATTTACTGTACATGTAGTACCATAATGAAACCTGTATCACCTATTTTGTTCTACAATATTTAATGATTGTACGAACAATGACACAGTGAAACTATCGGTTGCTTGTGTGTGGGTGATCTATAGTTATGTTTCAATGGTATTTCACAGTAAATTTGTTTTTTGAACCAATGATTGTGCAAGTGCAAGATTTCTTTAAAGGGTACCTATCATGGAATTTTGAAAATTACCTTTCATGTAGTGTGTAACATAGATCTAAGTGAACAAAAACATCCTGCAAAGTTTTAAATATGAAAGTTCACCGTATACAAAGTTATTATCTCTCAAAAGTAAGAGTCGACTCTGAGTCGTTGATATGAATCGATAGACGAACGATGCACTTTCGTACGTCACTTGTCCAAGTTATTTGAATAAGATACGCCCACTCTCATTGCATTAGGAGACACCAGGGAAAACATCATGTCGACGAGACGCTGCTGTGTTTTGAAGTGCGACGCAAAAGCAAACTTTTTTCATCTGCCCAGTGAGGAGCATTTGAAGACCGTGGCTACAGTTCATAACTATACCACAGAAGTATTATAGCCCGAACTTGTTCT